>OY756966.1:10658333-11314166 GCA_963580455.1 Euonymus europaeus
CCAATTTTCATAAGTTGATATTTCCATGTCATATGTGTAGCACTGAGTTCTCACCTTCATCATTGAATCCTCTTTTAAAAAGCTACGTATTTTAATTTCCATAAATCAATCTTATCCTTAAAGGGTCACAACTCCCAAGATACCGATTTGGTACGCAATTTTCAATAGATCATAGACTCATTTTTTCAAAAAGGTTGAACCACAGGTCCTGTTTTTATACAAAAGGACAACATTTTCCTATGCTCTTGGATATCCCGAGACTTCTTTGAACTCCTACAACTCTACATCACTCTCTTGTGACTCTTCAACGTCACCGGTGATTTTCTAAAAAGGCAGACGTTTCTCTAAAGACGTAGGTAGGAGTCGCTCTAAAAAGTGATAATGAACTGTCATTATTGTCATCCAATCACTAGCTTTTTACTGTTCTTTTTTTCTTCATTTTAATTCTTCTTCTCCTTCTTATTGGTAGTACCGCACTACTTTTACAATTATTGCTCACCGGTCCGTCCATTACCGATCGCATCCTCCAAATCCTCAATATTATTCGTTCGTCGTTCTGAACTCGTCCAAAGCGATTCTTCTTCATACCAGATCTTCCATCCAATTTTCTTCAGTTCCTAGTCGACTTCGCTTAAGGTAGCCGTTCTATATCTCTTCAGTTAAAATCTCTATAATTTTGATTTCTTGATATCTGGTAATTTCGTTTTATAGATTAATGTCTTTAAACTTCGTATATGTATTTGTTTGTGATGGATTGAACTGGAGTTTCGGATTTTGTTATTGAACTGAAAACTTGAGAGATACAACCCAGAAAACTAATGGGTTTCCGATCTCCCAACACCCAGAAAAACCAGAGGGAAAAAAAATCCAAAAATTTCCAGAAAATCTCTGAACAAACCCGATTTAGACTAATAATTCTGTTTTTTCTCTGGAATTTCCTTTTCCTCATCGAATCCCTGGCGCCTTTTTCTCATTTTCTTCTTCCAGCAGCGCTGGCTGTTCTTCCCCTTTCTTCGTCGTAGGGTTAGTGCAATAGTCTTGGGCCGATTTGGAAGCATTTAGGTTAACTAAATGACTTGGGCCGGATCGTGTGGGCCTTAAACGTTAATCAAGCGTATTTTAATGATTTTCTGATCGGGCCTATTCATTGGGCTTTAAGTGAATGGTTGTGTAGGCCTGTTATTTGATGTTGGGCTTCCTAACACAATTGAGCCCAGTGCATTGTTGGACATGTGTGATTGGGCCGAAGCATTTAGGTCCTAAATTCCTAATTAACAGATTCTGTATTAACACATTCGGATTTTTTTATGTAATTCCGACCTATTTGCATGTCATGGAAATTTGAAATTTGTTGAGAGTTATTTGTTTCAACCGCTTCTACATATACAATATTTGGATCCAATGATTAATTCTTAACAATGATTAATTTTGTAATGTTCGCAGTTATTGCCTAGTGGGACTTTCCTCTCAATCAGAAGCTTGATGGATTTATTTGTGATGATGTTTTTAGTATCTGTTCTGATATTATTTTTTTTATGTGTATTTGATTCTTCACCTAGTGTGATTGATTCAGTTAAGTGAGACATGTAATGTTTGGACGTTTTATTATCTGAATAAAGTTGTGTGGTAATGTACTGAATTGACTCTTTAATTTTTATTATTGGCATTATATCGATGCTACCTAGTTTCTGAAGAAATTCATAATTCACATTCCTCAAATTTTATTCAAATGCCACAAGCGGCCACTTCAAAAACCGAATCAATTTATCCTCAAAACATGGAAATTAAGAAAATCTCCAAGAATTAACACGGATCGATATTTTCGGGGATAATCACCAAAACTGCCCCAGTTTTGGTGTGCACTCACTGATCCAATCTCGCCTAAGGTTGCTTTGAGTCCACTGTATCCGCTACTTCTTGTCAACTTATTGCAACCCTTCAAGGATAACATATGAATGGGACGGCCAAATGCCTGAAACATCAATTCAAAATTCATTAACCCATCCTTCGGGTTCATCCTCAAATTCATCCCAAAAATCAACAAGATCATTATCAATGGGATCATCAAACTGAAAGGCATCTTCATCCATGATAAATTTATTGATAAAATCATCCACATGATCAGTAATAAGATCTAATAAAATTTGATCACGGATTTGAGAAAATAGTGCTATTTCAAGAATATGCTTGCGTAGATCGAATGGTAGATTAAAATAATGGAATATACGCAAACATTCTATTTTGATAGAATCAGCGTTTAGAATAGGATAACTCCAAGAACGCTCGAAATCATCCCCATAATGAATGACAACATTAATCTGTTCATTTTCTAATTCGAGATAAAGATGATTGGTCTTTGTTTGGAAAAAATGATTGTCAAAGATGGGGGTTGAAAACCTTTGTAGAATATTTTGAAGTGAAGTGGATGCCATTTAGACACGAAAAAAAACCAAGTAGGGGGACTTTAATGTAGGAAGGTGAGTGAAATCAAGAGCAAAACATCAAATGATACCCGTGTGACAGTGATATTGGGAGGAATAATTGCCACAGTTAGCGGAGACAGTGAGATGAGGTGATAAATGGAGGAGACGGACTGCCTTCAATTTGCTAACCAAAAGCCCCAATTCTTCCCTATCAAGACTCACGACCAATTCTCTCTTTTTTTTCTCCAATATTTGCTCTCCGAAAATTTTCTTATCAGGCCTCCAAAGGATTCTTCCCCATTTTCCAGAAAGGGGAATATATATAGGATGGTAAGGATGAAGTTGAAAATTATTTTAGGCAAAAAGGAAAAGATGAGTGGAAAAAATGTGTGAGTAGGTGTTGAAAAATGAATAAAGAGGTATTGAAAAATGTGAGAGTTGTCGTTGAAATGGAGTTAGTATTTGAAAAATGGGGTGGGCTTTTGTTTGAGTTTTGGATTGGGCTTGATTTTGTATTATGAAATGGTCTGGGTCGATTTTAAATTAGGTTTGGTTTTGAGTTATGAATTTGGGGTAAATTTGGTTTGGACAAAAATCCGGGTAATGATTTGGGTTCAAGTTGAGTAGCGGGTCAGAGTTTTTCTTTGGGCTGAATCATTCTAGGGTGAAATTCACGGTAACGAATGGGGACGCACCAAAAACTGCCCCAGTTTTTGTGCGCATTTCAAATTAGTGTCGTCAAACCTAAACGCTACGAAGTCTATTGTGCACTTACGACCACATCAATATGAGACAAATTGACAACCAGTTCTAAGATCATTAGCAATTCAACAAACTTATGTCTCAACTATCATTCACCAAATAATCGGGAGTCTAATCTTCCATCTGAATCGAATGATTTTCCTTTATCGACCATCTACTTCATTAACAGACCGAGTTGTTCTTTTAGTTATGCTACTTCTAGACTCAGTTAGTGCTTGCGTTCTATCGATTCCATTATTGTGGTGAGTCGCGATTGTGAGCGAGTGTTATAGTGGCGACCGTGACTTTATGTTTGTGCAATTTAAAAACCTTGTCATGTGCAAATGAAAACTTTTATGAAATTTTAAAAATATGTTCATTAATGAAAAATGCGTGATGGTGAGAATCTTGAACCATATCGAATTTTGAGAAATTAACCATAATCCATAGCGTTTAAACAGAAAATTTCTTAGTACATCTCATCAGTTTCAACGTTTATGAACAAATATTTCTCTTTCGACTTAACTGTCACAGTTTTATGGCTTCTAGATAATGACTCAATTTCGATAGTGCTCAAGATTTTCATGTATGCAATGCAAATTAAAAATAATGTAAAAAGTGAACAAGATCAAGAATATATACAAAAATATATGTGCAAACAAAAACAACATATAAAAACTTCATATGTACATCAAAACATCTTATGTAAGAAAACAGAATCATATATACAATAATGTAAAAATTAATAATAATGCAAATTAAAAATAATGTAAAAAGTGAACAAGATCAAGAATATATACAAAAATATATGTGCAAACAAAAACAACATATAAAAACTTCATATGTACATCAAAACATCTTATGTAAGAAAACAGAATCATATATACAATAGAATAAAACATTTTTTTTTTAAAAAAAAGAGGTAAAATCGTGTATGTGTAAGCAAGACAACATGTGTATATATACAATAAAACAAAATAACATATATACAAAATAGAATCACGTATATACAAGCACAACAACAATATGTACCACACAGTAAGGTTAGAAGTAGTTTCCTGTGTCCTATAACTCTATGGTCATTGGCTATGGACAGTCTAGGCTCCCGACTTATTTCCCCGCCAGTGTCCATTACTGGAATAGCCTGGGTCCCTCTTAATAGAGGAGTGGGTCGAGTGAGGATTTTTCGCGAGCCTGCACGGGGATTGAAATCCCTCGAAGGTCTCGTTTACTCCATCCTCTCCTAAGGGTTTTGAGCCCGAGTTGTTGGACTCATGAAAAGGTGTCGTGCACAATGTGTGAGGACAAAAAAGCTCGAAACATATCTACAATCAACATTTTTTGAAAAGAAGAAAATAATAACAAGAACATATCAATCAAAATTTTAGGAAAATAAAACACCAAATATATGTAACTAAAAACAACATAATCAAATAATGGGATAAGAAAAATTAAATTTAATTGGCCCAACTCACTAGTTTTTTTTTTTTAGAAATACATATATACATTTAAAAAAACTAGTCCTCCCCAGCAGAGTCGCCAGCTGTCGCAACCGGTTTTGCGAAGAGGAATTTTAAAAGAGAGTCGCCACCAATTGTAATAGGTGCAATTGGTCACCGTTTAAAAATAATTTGGTCTGCGAAAATCCAAAGAGAATGGGTAAGTGAGTTTGTTACGTGTGGGGAAGGTGTTAGGCACCCCACAACGTCTGTTTTAAAACAGTTGCCAATTTAACTTTTATTATCCCATTAAATGATTTTTTTAAGAAAAATTAATTATGGCAGGAATCATATATTGAGTAACAAAAATATATTGAAATAAGATAAAAATAAGTTTGATAAAAACTATGTTAAAATTGAATAAAATAATTTTAGGAAACATTATATTGAAAGTCTAATGTTGAGGTTCACAGAATTTTTCCATCCAATGGTCCAATTTCTTAGAAACACTCTCACCTCAAGAATCTTTTCGAGGGTGCATCCGATGCATTCCCCGAATCAATTCCATCGTAGGTAAAGATTCTCGATATAACTTTTATACACCACAAAAATATACAATATAAATTTTGGAAAAGCATAAAATATAAAAATAAAATAAGAATAAAAAATAAAAATAAAACGAAAATTAAATAAAATAAATTTGAAATAAAAATAAAATTAAAATTAAAATATAAAATGAAAATAAAAATTAAATTAAAATTAAAATTAAATTAAAATTAAAATGTTGGGAACCGAGTTTTGAGGATTATACGATATGAATTATCGCAAATCTCGACTCAAATGTACTAACACTTAAAATCACGATAACACATAAATCAAATAACACCGTTAAATTAATCACATAATTCATATAACATGGAAAAACACACCTTGAATAAAACACATCATCAATCATGTAGTAAAAAAAAAACACATGAGAGGGACTCGGTTCCCGTTTTTATTTAGGTAATTCATCATTTCAACCATACTATTAAATTAGTATGATTGAAAATAAAGATTTATTACCGGGGGTCGGTTTTCGTATCGAAGGCTCCGCACTTCATTAAATCCTTTTCCATCCAATGGTTGGGATTTTGTAGGATCATTTCCTCAAGAATCCATTTTGGGATAGCATCCAATGCTTTCCCATTTGGCTCCGTTATCGGACCAATTAATCGATCATTTATGTACAATAAATCATGAATCAATCAAAGCCCAAATATTATATGCAAACTTGGCCCAATCCTTTAAAATTTCAAAACCTGATATTGATCCAATCATAACCAACCCATTTAACCATTTTTGTTTTAACCCATTAAATTTGTAAGCCCGGCCTTTTTAGTAAAAAAATAATTCTATATCAATCTAACCCATAGCCTAAAGCCCAATACAATTTTAAAATTAAAACTTTAAAAAACAACAAAACACAAAAGCCCGGAACATTAAAATAAACCAAATCCGGCCCAAAACAAATATAAACCAAACCCAAAACAAACTAAAACAGATCCAGGCCCAAAACAGATCCAGGCCCAACCCGTTACTGTGCTTCTTTCTTCTCCACTGGAAATCGGCACCTGTAACGTCGACCGGAGACTGCCATCCCTTCCGTCCGACGAACCTGCAAACAGAAGAACAGAGCAGCTAAAAAGAATCTAAAACAAACGAATAATAACCTCTAAAAACAGAACCAGAAAACAACCCCAATATCTCGGTTTTCCTTACTTCAGTCTGATCTTCTTCTTTTCTCCTCGATCTGCTTCTCGGTCTCCTCTGGTTTTTTTCAGAAAAATTCCCCCCTTTCTTCTCCCAAACAAACAGCAACCCTGGCTCTTTCAGAAAACCGATCCTCCTCCCCGAGCCCCCTGGCTCCTTCAGAAAACTCAAACCATCCAGGACCACCGATAACAACAAAAGCCAAAAAAACCAGCCCCGAACCGAAACCGATTACAAACAGAGAAAAAAAATGAAAAGGAAGCCCCCCCGATTCAAAACCCAGAAAAAACCTAAACAAAAGCAGAGAGACCCTTGGCACCTCCCCCTCCCGAAACAACCAGAAGACTCCCCTCACTCAAATCCCATGGACAGAAAAATTGGAATAAAAAGGAAAAAACCTAACCGAAAAAGCCCCAAAAAAACAGTAAGAAACCAATCTCACCTAGAACGACCGAATACCAGCAGAGAGACCTAATTCCAGAAAAGCTCTGAAAAAAAAAACCGAGCCTCACCTGGCTTCCCCCCCAATCAGAAGCCCCAGAAGAACAAAAAACTTCCCCAAAACCTTCCTCAGAAAATCGAGAGGAAAAAGAAGCCCTCAACTCCGACAAACCCGAGCCCCCTCCTCCAATTCCGAAGCTCCTCCGTCTCCCTTTATACTACCAAAACCGAAACCGGATTTCCCCAAAATCAACACATGCGGCCCGTTGTCAACCTCGAATCTCTCTTTTATTTGAATTTCAGTACCTTCTGGCCTCCTTTTTCCAATTAGCCGTTGCACCGTTGCCTCCCTTGTTTTCTTTTTTTTTTGTTTTTTACTTGATTAGGACTAGACTAAAGTGGGCCGGGCTTCTTAAACATTTTAACTTAACTAAACTCTAAGACTTTGGGCCGGGCCGGGCTATTCAAATGGATGGTGACAATGGGCTTAGGTTTGTTTTGGGTAGTGTTTAGGCAACGGGCCAGTCATAAAAGATGTCACAAACAGGCTTACTTAAAAACAAAACAAATGAGTTGTATTCGGGCTTTTTATTCACCTGGACCAAGGTTTTAAATGAGGTCATCTTAGACTCGTAGATATTGTAAATTTTTAAGTTTGAAAATTTGTGGACTTTTAGACTTCGACAAAAATTGGGGTACAACACCATCAAAATCACATAATGACTTCCCACTTCTTCTAAGAATCTGATCAATTTCAAATAGAGCATAGTTCTGAATCTGCATATTGTCAAGTACCAATTTCGGAAAATTCAGCATTCTTCGTCTTTTATAAAGTATCCCTTCACATAACAGTTCTAAATTTGATTTCCATATCTCGTATGGTTTAGTAACTTCACAAAACAACAATATTGTTGCAAATAATTGACGCATTTGCTCCCCATTAGCCCAAATAGCCACTTCCCTCAAACATTCAGACCATTCGTTATCATCTCCGAGTAATCCTAAAGCGTAGTACGCTTCTTTGAAAGTAGGAAATATGACTCCATCAACAGTTCTTATATCTTCAAAGGATGTTGCATCCTTCACAATGTTCAATAACATTATGAGATAATATCTTTCTCCACTTGTAGGGTGCGCATAGTAAATACTTTCTATACACTTGCCTGTTTTCCTCCTCGTCCATTTGCGTTCAGCACTATGCCACACCCATTTTTGTGGAAAGTCGAGATAACTAAGTTCTCGAGCATCAATATGAGACATATTTGCAGTCATCCATTATGTAAAAATTGTTTTCATGTTTTTTTCATTGTCAAGTACGTCAACCAATACTGTTCCTCCTTGAAAAAGACATTTTGTTGGTTTGGCAAATGAAAACTCAATCTCTCAACCCCAGGTTCCCTATGATTAATATTGAATTGAAATATCCTCCAACACGCATCTGTTGCAGATACATATCTGCAGTCTATGTATTGCTTTATCTCATCAATGTTACCCGAATTGGATGCAGAATTTTTAACTTGATTTTGCTCCCCAACTTGTAATATGGCAGTTGCTCTATCTGGAAGTTTTGTTACATACATGAAGAGATATTTAATAGATCTCGATTGGTTGCATGCTTCAACATTTAGATGTGCTTGATACTTCACTAATAGATCTCTATTGTATGGAACAACATACTGATTGTCTAGCCGAACCCCCTTTTTCATTACAAAATGTGTGGTCTTTCTTCTCTTGTATATAGGAAATCCATCTCCATCAATTGTCGTCTCATTATTAAACTTCTTTGGAAAATGTTTGGTACATTTATTTTCCCTCATGCAAGGTGCGCGTGCACTTGCAATGCCACATGGTCCATGTATCATATATTTCTCAACTGCTAAATATCCAACAGAGTCATAATTCTTATCTGGAATTTCTGCTGATATTATTTCATCAATATGAGATGTTGTGGGATTCTTGTCATCTGGGTGAAGAAACAATAATATGTGCGCATGTGGAAGTCCTCGTTTTTGGAATTCAATCCTATAAAGAACTGCATGGAGAATTTAAAATAGTAAGCTATTAATAATTAATAAATAAATAAATATATTTATTTATTTGGTATAAGCTTTATCATTTATATGCATATATATATATATATATATATGATAAAGCTTACGCCAGATCTATATTCGATGTTATTTATCTTATTTTTAATATGGCTAAATTTGTAATGGAATTCATCAGTGGTGCAGTTGTCTTATGATCAACTCTTGGTCTAAGTCATGAGTGTTGCCGATTTTGCTTTTATGTGTCAGATAGTATGATTTATACACATTAGACTTATTAAGTTATGGGTTTGATATGTCTCAAATAAGGTTCCTATTATCACGGCTGCATGAAACTATCCAGGTATGTTCTCGATGATTACTATATTTTTTTCCCTCAATTTTTGCATGAGTTTTGATGTTGAGTGTTTTATTTTTATGGTGTTTTTGCAATAATGGTGTTAAGGTTCCTGAGCATAGTCATTTTTTAGTTTTTTACTCACAACTTCTTTTAAACAGCAAACTTCTATACTCTCCAAATCTTAACTTGAGCCTATGGCCGTTAATCAATTTTTCTTGTCTTTAAACAATAAGAAGAAGATTGCAATGAAGGCATTACTGCCTGATCAGGTGGCCTTATATACTTATTTTCTAAACTTTCTCTAACCCTATACATATAAACTACATTATGATACTTGTTAATTCTAGAAATACTTTACTCATAAGCTTTCTTTTTTCCTTGCCATTTACTTTGTGTTCTCCATGCGTAACTTGTGAATGCTATAAACGATAGTAGGAGTAACATCTCATTTTCTTCATGTTAAATTACTGATATGAGAAACTACCTAACAACTAAATATAGTGGTACGGCTATGAGATTATGCTGCTTTCTGCTAGTGAGGATTTTAGGATGCTTACTGCAGCAGAAGGTCCCAAACCACATTATAGTCATCAATTATCTACAAAGAGATTTTTTAGCTAGAGAAAAAATAAGCTAGTTATATGTGGTTAATGTAGTTTGATGTCAATCCTGTAGAGCTTTGAAAAGTTTAAATCTTGGAAAGCTTGAATTAAGATTGTGGAAGTAGTTTTTGTACATTTGAAGTTTGCAAACTGAGGTCACAATAATTTGATACGTGTTACTGAATCTTGTTTAAATATTAAGCTGCTAATAATACATAAACAATATAATTTTTAGAACTTCAATAATTCAATCCTAGCAAGTAGCAAGTATAAAACATTAACAATTTTTTTTTAAAAAAAATTGTTTGAAAATATATGTAGCAAAGTGTTGCAACCATTACACTTTTAGTTCATATTGATGATTTTTTTATGCACACATATATATAGCATATGAAATCTTACTTGCAATGGTGCGCCCAAAATGCTTTCTTCTCTTTATGTCTTGTAATAATTCATGAAGTTTAACCTCAAAAACTCGGTCAACCACATCAGGGCGCTTTGAAGGTTCTTTCTGTCCACTTTGGGTTACATGTGAACGTAAGAAACAAATCTGGAAAGCCAGCCGACCGAAAAATAGCGATTGCATCTTGATAGTTTTGTATTCTATACCTTGGACTTCCTGTATGAGAAGAAGGTAACACTTCGTTTTCCAATCTCTTCTGCTACCATATCACCACGTGAAATAGCATCATGTAATCTAGAATAAATTTCTGATCTTAGTGTATCTTGGTTAAACCGAATGAACCTCAACCTTTGTTCTTCAATACAAGTATATGCATCAACTACATATTGTAGAAATAATCGACCTCCATTCAACCAAGGTCGGACTTGTACTCGTCGGGGTCCAAAGCAAACTGTATAAATCGGGCCCTCATATCTGCTAAGTAAATGTTCTTAATGGTGGATATTTTGTTATAAAAATATTAACTTGCTCAAAATATTTGTATTATAATAAAATAACAAAACTAAAAAAGTTCAATAAAATCATGTAAATACTATCCGCCTTGCAGTTTTAGAGGCAAAAATATTAATTGAATTAGTGTTATCTAGTTGTTCTATCATTTATTTCTCAATTGATAACATAGCACGTCTATTCAGTCTTTTCTACGACATATTTGATCGGAGATAACTTTTTATCAACTTCAACTTGGAGAAACTCTTTTTTGTCCATGCAACTATAACTGGTATGATTAGCAAGATTTTGTAAATAATATAAGCATTTGGAAACAACCATTTATTTTTGTTAAATAATATAACACATAAGTTGATTATTTAATTATCCCTAATTTTTATTTTTTAAAAAATTAAAAAAATGGGCACCCGTCAGACTTGGGCCCAAGGCTGTTGCTTGTTTTGCCTTGGCCCAAGTCCGGCTTTGCATTCAACAATGTATGACCTAACGATCGTTGCTGCAATCTGTAAGCATAATACTCTCGCATAGTTAGATATTCTCTCTTTATCTGTCTTACTCCATCGAGTTTCCTGTACCTTATATAATCTCTGAAACCATCTTCACCGTATGGAAATAATAACGGATATTGCATTGACATGAAACTCGGGTGTAATTCTGTGATTCTTTGCAATCCTGATTCCTGGTGTTGCACAACAATATCCCGATTTGGTTTTTCTAGATTAAAATCTCCAACAATCAAACCTGCAACTTCTGAACTGTCAGGCATGTTGTATTCTTTCCCATCTCGTGTTCGCGTACTATACAAACAAAGCCTAAAATTGTGCACTTCATCATGTTTGAATCTGTCCCTAGCCATCAGAAATGATTGAGCAAGGATATTATGTTCATCTATCATAGATAGAAGTGATTCCATTATCTCCAAGTCTAGCATATTTTTATTTTTCCCATTCGAAAGTGCTTCAAGGCGATTCTGCATCTCATTTTCCGTATCATATATGTACAATTGTGCAAAGTATGGTCTCTTGCCCTCTTCTGGTATCAATGACCCAATAAGATGATGATTTTGACCGTTAAGTCGAAAAACATAAGGACCACCGCTGTTGTTTATTTGTTTGTCAATATGTCCACCCATAGAAGTAAAGGCAAAAGCTGAATTGTATGCTCAGATATTTTCCATGAATCTAGTTGCTGTAGGACCATTATGAGGAGTAACCAATGATTTCAATAATGGTGGAGCATCCTTTAGGTGCGGAATTTGAACTCTGCCAGACATGCAACATATAGAAAATTTTGGATCTAATGGTCCCTTGGACTTAATTGTTCTCTCTTCATACCACAATGTTGCTCCACAATAGTCACAGACAAATGATGGTGGTCCACAATAATGAATTTCACCTATATATATTGAATTAACATAGTAAGAAACTAATATAATTCATGAGATTATTATATTAACATTATCAAGCAAACCTGGTAAAATTTGAGATGTATATTTTTTAATATATATATTCATATACTTCTTTTGCATAAATAGCAAGTGAGAAACACATTTAATTGTTTCATAAACTCATGGAATGTATTAACATTAAAAAACATACATCTACCTAGATATGATCGTAGTAGATTTCAAAGCACATAGTTTTACATCATAGTTTCATAAGCAAACAAGTGTTTGTATACCATTTGTAACTTCAGTTGTACTTTGATTTTCCTTTCGTCTTCTCTTTTTTGCTAGAATATGTTTCCGATATGTACGTGCATCTTTGTATTTTATCCTCTCGATGGCATTTTCATCATGAATGATTGATGTACCTACGGGACGATGATTTATTTTCAAATAACATGCATTTTATAGCTTTATCAAACAATGATTATATACAACTAAACAAACCTTCTCCATGGATGTTAGAAGTTCCAATATATCCTGGTGAACATGACTGTCCAACTTTTTTTTGCCCATCTTATAGCCTTTATCTTTAACATTCTGTTGATCCTTGCTATTTTGCTCTTCATTTTTTATTGTGCAGGTGGCTCGGGATTTGTGGATAAATAGGGCCACATTAGTCCTTTCTATGAGCTCTTTATTAAAATACCTAGAATGATAAGGATCTGGTAAGATGCGAAATTCCAGTTTAAAATGAGTGAGAACTTAAAATGTAATAAGAACTTACAAAAGCAGGATGTAATAAGAACTTAGAAATTCATATGCACTAATCCATACTGTGATTTTGGAAACATCATCCAAAAAGGCTTTCTATGAGCTCTTCATTAAAATAGTTCCTGGAATGATAAGGATCTGGTAATTTCAATTTAGAAATGAGTGAGAACTTAGAATGTAATAAGAACTTACAAAAGTAGGGTGTCATAAGAGCTTAGAAATCCAACTGCACTAATCCATACTGTGATTTTGGAAACATCATCCAAAAAGTAGGCTTGGAACTTGATGAGGTATTTATCCTCTCCAATCAGAATAAGACACATGGCAACAGCTGTCAACAGAAGGACACCACCTTTCTCGCTGTGAGATTCTCGGTACCGAGCAATAGAGACGCCCTTCTCGGCTCCATACCTTCAGGACAGTAACAAGCTCCCAGTAAAACAGTAGTTCCTTCATTTGGCAAGGTATTAATCACCACCACTCGAATTCTATTAATGAAAACCACCTTCACTATATAAAGGGGTTACCCCACGGATAAAAGGGATCACTTCTTTTACTACTAAATACTCTTTACACATTTCCCTAGAACACCGAGTTGTGTTCTTCGGAGAGCCAATCTCTGCTAGCATCTGACTTAAGCATCGGAGCGCCAACGCCAGAGAACAATCTCTGGCGGGCCTCTAGCTTACGTTTGTTCATTTCTACAGGATACCCTCCACCGAGAAGACTGTCTAGACGAAGAGGAAGATCAAGAAGCCGAGGAAGCCCTTCTTCGGACCTATACTGATATGTTTTTGTACTTTACAAGTTTGAGACGTTATCAGATTGGCGCCGTCTGTGGGAACATCTTTCCATAACAACAAACATGGTTCGAACTAGGACTTTGAGAGGAGAAGACCAACAAGCCCCAGCTGCCAGTGTTAACGCCGAGCAACAACCCAACCACTAGTGCAGGACCAGATAGCCCAGTAGTTACAACAAATGAATGTCTTTGCACATCGTTTGGACATGATTCAGGAGGCCCAGGGGCATCAACCCGTCCAAAATGAGAACATTTCTCAGGGGACGAGAAATGAACATTCTCATTCGGACGAGTCAAGAAATCCCGATCTTCCAGGAACCTCGCTGACCACTGCTCGGAGGCCTCAACGCACTCATACTTACGAGGGAGACAACAAGTTCATCGAGGGGGTAGTGGACCAAAAAATAGCTGCTTTGCAAGGACGCCCTTTTTTGGATACAATGGACTGGGACAGGAACTTAACTCCATTGACAGCTGAGGTGCAACGTGCTCAGGTACCAGCGAGTTTTAAGGTCTCTAGCGTGGAAAAGTACAACGGGACGGGAGATCCCCTTGACCATGTCATCGGTTTCCAAACCATGATGGAGTTCTAGCGAGCATCTTAGGAAGCTTGCTGCAAGATCTTCCCAATCTCTCTTGTCGGTGTAGCAAGACGATGGTTTAGAGCTCTCCCACAGGGTTCCATCAATAGCTTTGACGACCTCACCAACAGGTTCGTTGCTCATTTCGCAAGCTCAAGACCAGTCAAAAAGACCAATGCGACATTGGTCACTATCCGAAAAAAACCTCATGAGAGTTTAAGAGAATTTTTGACCCGATTCAACAGTGATTGTTTGGAGATACCAGACCTCCAACCAATCATAGCCATTACAGCCTTCACGACGGGAGTTCGTCACACAACACTGAAGCACTCCCTATCCAAGAAGCACCCGAAGAGCATTCCTGAGTTGCTCTCGAGGGTTGAAAAATACATTACAGCGGATGAAATCATGGCAGAACCACACGTGATCGAACAATCCCCTGAAAGGTCCCCTCCGAGAAGAAGAAACGATTCTGGTCGAGCAAACGAGAAAACGGCAGAATGGACAAGGGGGAGCAAGGTCGTCCTCCCAAAAAGATGAACGGCCGAAGCAAATACGATATGATTCTTATACTCCTCTTAACACTTCTTTGAAAAGAGTACTGAATGAGATACAGGATTGCGACATCATCAAATGGCCTCCAAAGATGAAGTCAACTCCTGGGAGGAAAGAGAGTGATAAGCATTGCAAATTCCATCGGGGTCCCGGACACGACACCGATGAATGCCGTCATCAGAAGGACGAAATAGAGAATCTAATTCAAAGAGGATACCTCAAAAATTTCACCAGCTCGGCAGGAGACAAATGACAAAGAGAAGGAAGAATAGACAACAAAAGAGATGAAAGAGAGGATGATAGGCGACAGAGGAGACGTCGAGATGAGTCTCCTCATCGCAGAAATCGAGGAACATCAGACACTATAGGCATGATAGTCGGGGGCTTAGCCTCGGGAGGAGAAAGCTCATCGGGCAGGAGAGCATATGCCCGGACTGTGCATCAGGTTTCGGAGAAGTCAAAGAAACCGAGAACAGAGGAAGAGAAGATAATATTCTCCGAAAGAGACGGGGATGGTTTACATCAGGCACATGATGATGCCTTAGTCATTGAGGCAGTCATCGCCAATTACACGGTGAAGAAGATCCTGGTCGACAATGGGAGCGCAGCAGATGTTCTTTTTTACCATGCCTTCAAACAAATGAACCTCCCGAGGGAGAGCCTGAAGAAGTTTTCCTCACCCCTATACGGTTTCACGGGAGAGCAAGTCGTCCCTGTCGGGATGATCAATCTACCCATAACCTTAGGGGACTATCCGAGGTCAAAACTATTCATGGTGGAGTTTCTGGTCGTAGACGTGAAGACCCCTTACAATGCATTGATTGGCCGACCACTACTTCACAAAGCCTGAGCGGTTGTTTCCACCTATTATCTAAAGATGAAATTCCCCACTGATCGAGGAATAAGTGAAGTTCAGGGAGACCAGAAGCTCGCCCGTCAGATGTATGTTACAGACCTAAAAGAGAAGAAGAAGCCAGTTTCAGTCCTAGAATTGTTGGATGATCACAGCAACCAAACCTCGAAGCCCTCCCCCGCCGAGCAGCTTATCACCATTTCTGTCGAGCAGGGGACGAAGAAGAGATTGTACTACGGCTCCGAACTTGATCAAGACTTAAGCGAAAGCTTGACAAGTCTTCTCCGAGAAAACATCAGCACATTCGCATGGAGTGCAGACGAGATGCCCGGTATCAGCGCTGATGTTATCATCCACCATCTTAGCATAAAGCCTGGCAGCCGACCAGTGAAACAAAAGAAGAGGAATTTCGCACGAGATATGCAGGAGGCCATCAAAATGGAGGTCAACAAGCTTTTGGACGCCGAATTCGTTCGAGAAGTACAATACCCAGAATGGCTCTCTAATGTCGTTATGATAGCGAAACAGAATGGTAAGTGGCGTATGTGTGTCGACTTTACCGACCTCAACAAGGCCTTCCCGAAGGACAGCTACCCACTATCAAAGACAACTTCGGGAAAGGGTCTCCTCAGTTTCCTTGATGCCTATTCAGGTTATCACCAGATCCAAATGCATCAAGATGATGAGGAACACACCTCATTTGTTACTCCTAAAGGTACGTACTACTATCAAGTCATGCCTTTTGGGCTGAAGAACACAGGAGCCACCTACCAAGACTCGTCAACAAAATATTCTCCCCGATGCTCGGCAAGACGGTCGAGGCGTACGTGGATGATATAGTTGTTAAAAGCAAGAAACCAGAGGATCACTCGGCCGACTTGTAGGAAGTATTTAATGTCTTGAACAAGTTTAGCATGAAGCTTAACCCGGAGAAGTGTGCGTTTGGCATTTCATCGGGTAAGTTCCCCGGTTTCCTCATCTCCAAATGAGGAATAAAGGTAAACCCTGAAAAGTATTGGCAATAATCAATATGCAAGCCCCGAGGAACAAGAAAGAGGTTCCACAGCATACCGGGAGAACTGCAGCTTTGAGTCGTTTTCTCGCCAGATCAGGAGACCGGTGCAAACATTTCTTTAACGCGCTCAAGCAAACGACCAATTTTCAGTGGACTGAAGATTGTCAAGAAGCTTTTGAGGAATTAAAGTCTTACCTTAGCCAACCTCCTCTACTCACTTCTCCGAAAGAGGGAGAACCGTTATTCCTTTATCTAGCCACAACTGAGCACGCAATGAGTGCAATGGTCATAAGCGAGGACGAGGATAAAGTCCAGAAGCCAATATACTACACCAGCAAAGTCCTCAATGAGACTGAGAAGAGATACACCAGGGTAGAGAAGTTGGTCTTGGCACTGGTAACTGCGGCTAGGAAGTTGCGACCCTACTTTCAAGCCCATACGGTTACAGTGTTGACCGAGCAACCTCTCAAGAGCATACTCCAGAAACCGGATACCTCGGAAAGGCTCATTAAATGGTCAATCGAACTTAGCGAGTTTGATATCCACTATGAGCCGAAGAAAGCCATCAAAGCTCAAGCCCTAGCAGACTTTATCACTGAGTGCCAACATCCTCTAGGGGAAGAGGCACCCCATGACCTATGGGAGCACTTTGTCGATGGTTCTTCCAACAAGGATGGGAGTGGAGCAGGAATTCTACTTCTCGGGCCGGGGGGCTTGACTACTGAATACGCTCTCCGTTTCCAATTCAAAGCTTCCAACAACGAGGCCGAGTATGAAGCGCTCCTAGCTGGGTTAAAGTTGGCAATTGAGCTAGAGGTGCGCAATCTGGTGGTCAACAGCGACTCTCAGCTCGTCACCGAGCAGATTCGTGGCGAGTACGAAGCGAGGGGCTCCAACATGATCAAGTATTTGCAGAAAGCTAAGGAACTAATGAGTGAAATCCCGAACGCTGAAATATGGAGAGTGCCCCGAGAAGAGAATCAGCAAGCCGACGTGCTAGCCCGACTAACATCTACCTCAAAAAAAGACGAGGCCTCTTCAGTGCGGATAGAGATGTTGCCCAAACCAAGCATTTTCGTAAGGGCTATCGTCGAAATTAACACTGAACGATCTTGGATGGATCCAATACGAAGTTTCCTCACAGATGGGTAGTTACCTGAAGATAAAAACGAGGCTAGGAATCTCCGAGCAAGGGCAGCAAGGTATTCAATCATTCAAGTGACGCTCTATAGAAGATTCTTTACGCTCACTTACCTTAAATGCCTTGCTCCCGGGAGTCCGAGTATGCTCTTCGAGAAGTGCATGAAGGAGTTTGTGGCAGCCATGCAGGAGCAAGGACCTTAGCTATCAAGGTCTTGCGCTATGGCTATTATTGGCCGAACATGAAGAAAGATGCCGAGGATCTAGTACGAAAGTGCGACAAGTGCCAAAGACATGCTAACATACCACGTCTTCCACCATCCGAGATGACTTTTATCGAGAACCCTTGTCCCTTTGCTCAATGGGGGCTAGACCTGCTGGGACCCTTCCCCCAAGCAACAGCTCAGAGAAAGTTTCTTATAGTGGCAGTAGATTACTTCACAAAGTGGGTTGAAGCCGAGCCTCTCGCAACCATCACCGACCACAAGGTAAAAGAATTCATATGGAGAGCCATCATCTGCAAATATGGTGTTCCTCGGATTCTTATTACCGATAATGGTCGATAGTTTGTAAGTGCGAACATCCGAGAATTTTGCGAAGAGCTAGGCATCAACCTCAGAATCATTGCTGTAGCACATCCTCAAGCCAATGGCCAGGTGGAAGTAACCAACCATATCATTCTCCAGGGACTAAAAACTCGTTTTGACCAAGCTAAGGGACTTTGGACCTAGCAGTTCCACAGTGTCCTCTGGTCATACCGGACCACGCCAAGAACGTCAACGGGAGAAACACCTTTCTCAGTAATGTTTGGATCAGAGGTCGTCATTCCAGTACAGATCGGGGTCCCCACTCCCTGGATTGTTAATTTCAATGAGTCTGAAAACAACGAATTTCTGCTTAACAATCTGGATCTCTTGGAAGAAGCACGAGAGACTGCTCGGATCAGAACTGCCACCTACAAGCAGAGAACAGCCCGTTACCACAACAAGAGAGTCTGAACAAGGAGATTCTCTGAGGGAGATTGGGTACTCAGAAAAGCTGCCGCGGCTGGGAATCATCCTGTCAAGCTCGGGAAGACTTGGGAAGGCTCTTTTCGGGTTATCAGGGTGATGCTGGATGGAACGTACAAGTTGGATAATCCCGAGAAACCAGGAGAGATGCGTCCTTGGAATGCTGAAAACCTCCGAAGATACTACATTTAACTTTCTTTTGTCGGCATGTATTTAAGAACCCCTTTTATTTTAACTACTCGTTCCCTACACGGGTCTTAGGACTTTTCTTATTACAATGAAAGTAGCTCGTTCCTTTATCAAGATTCTTAGTACACTGCTCTGGTACATTACAGCTTCTTTGATCTGACTTGCAATGGCCGAGCACTGTTCCAGGCTTCTCAAATTATAGTGGACGAGGAAAGACTTGGGCATGTTACAACTCAATCCCATTGAGTTACAACAACCAAGTGAAAACAAGCTGGGCATGTTACAACTCAATCCCATTGAGTTACAACACCCAAGTGAAAAAAAGTTTGCTACGACCTAGAAAAGTCTAGGCCACAGCAACTAAGTAGCTATGCTCGGATCTATTACAATTTAGAACATTTTAAATTACAATATCCGAGCATAAATCAAAACAGATTCATAAGAAACATAAAAGGCGACAAGAAAAGAAACTTCATTGGTAATTGAGTCATTTACATAAAAAGCGAAGAAACATGGAATGATCAAAAATAAAAAAAATAAAAAAACAACTAGTTTTCTACATCAACTGACTCCTCGGTGGTCAGGCGCTTCTCGGGCTCCTCGCCCCGAGCAATTTCGAGGGAAGCAATGTCTTCCGTAGGAGCGAGAGGAACATCGGTGTCCATATACGCCTCGATGTCGTCCTCGTCGTCCCCATCCTCCTGAAGAAGGCAGAACTGCTCGTACGTTTCCTCCTTGACAACGTCCACATCGTCCTTCCCGGCGAGGCCAGGACACAGCTCGTCCATGATCTCCGAGCTCTGACCTTTGCTAGCAAGGAACCTCCGAGCTTCCTTGACAACAGCCTGGAAGCAAAAAAAGCCCTCTTGCTTAAGGGTGAACTGGAATTTTGTGGAGTCCCTAAACTCTTGAAGACCGGATTGGCGACCACTCTCGAACATCCGAGCCCCCTCTGCTTCAGCGGCCGACTTTTGCTTCTCTAGCTCCTCCTTGGTCTCCTTCAGCTTGATGGCCAGAAGAGCCTCGGACTCCTGGGCCTTCTCGAGATGCCTTCGAGAAAGCTGCAATGCCGTCTCAGTCCGACCTAGGGCCCCTTTGAGCAGGTGGATTTACTGAGCAGCAGTATTCTTCTCGGCCGCCGAGCTCCGGACATCGACATAGAGTTTCCCGAGAAGGGAGGCCAGCTAAGAGCAACAATGAAACAAATTATAAAAGAAAACCAAAGAAAAAGATTGACAAAGCTAGGAAAAGTCAATACCTCCAAAAACTTCACAGCAGAGGCCTCCATTTTTTCTTCGGTAGACATTTCCTCGGCTCGCCGTTAATCTGAGGGGAGAGAGCTTCTCGAGCATTTCCAAGGCCACTTGAGAGTTGGCCACCGTGTCGGAAAGGCGAACATTCCACTGGGGAGCACGAATATCCCCCATTCGATGAGGTGGGGACGAGGAGCGTGCCTCTGAGACACGAGAAGGAGAGCCGATCGATCGAAAAGGTGGTGCAAATATACACCCCACGTCCCCGACCTAAGTCTTTTCCTCGGCCAGGTTTCACGCAAATTCCTCCAGCTGGAACTTTCTTCCTCTTGCTCGGCTCAGCCTTCCCAGAGGGTCTCCTCTTCTGGCCCAAAGTTACCGCCTGTTTCTGCATCTTTAGATATTCTGCAGCCGAAGACATATCTGAAAAATACAGCAACAAGTTAAGAAACAAGGCAAAAACAAAGCAAGTACATAGATATGACCGAGCAAGAGCAAGTCCCCACCTTGCATTGCTCACTCAGACCTATGTGCCCTCGTAAAGTCTACAGCTCGGCACACGAGGGGGATAGAAGGTTTGGTGAAAGGTTGCTTGAGGCTCAGATACCAGTCAAGCTCCTCGTGAGAAAGCTGGGGCAAACGTTTGAATTTACTGAATTTAGGGAGTGTCCACAAAGTTCTGAAAGGTAGAATCTCATCCTCGCCCAAGGGCATCCGAACAAAGAAATAACTAGACTTGCAATGATGATTGGAAGAGGAGTATTTGGGGGCCACCAAACCCTTCTTAAATTTCAGATAACATAACCCAGGGTTCCTCGGGGCTCTACACAAGGAGAAGATATGCTGAAGGACATTGGAAGAGAAAGGAACACGAAGCTCGTCACAATAATGGAGTATTGTACCGAGAAAAACCCAAGAGTTGGGAGTTAAACAGGTAGGACAAATGTCAAACCGAGTAAAGAAGGAACATATGACGGGTGCCACAGGAATCCGACAACCATATGTAAGAGCGGTTGTGGAAATGGCAAATTCCTCGTGTTGAGGATTAAAAGGAGACACCCCCTCAGGCACAGGCCTGCAAGGGTAGGGAATGCCGAATAATTTGCATTGGGCTTCCATCTCAGAGGCTGTAAGACTACAACTTAGGTTTCTAGGCTCCCTAGTACCATCACCCGCTGCTTGGGCTACCTGTAGGGGAGCCTCGAACCCAGGCGGGGCGAAGAAAGGGCGTTCGGCTGGGGGAAGCCTAAGACTCATCCTAACAGAGGAGAAGTAGAGGTTGATGGAGAAGAAACTAAGTCGGCATCCTCTAACAAATTACCCACACTATCCGAGGAAGGGGAAGACATTTTCTCGTACCTGAAATCAGAGACGAGGACGAGGAATAAAGTATGCTCGGTAGGAGAAGAATATGTTTGCTCGGGATTCTCTAAGCTCGGGTCTCTCAAGATTTGGCAGCAAGTGGTTTTGAAAGCGACGTCTTCATTACTTATAGTGGAAGACCGCCCTGGTCAACGGACCCGATGAAGAGACCTTCGGCATCCCCTCATCCGGACCGTTCAGCCTCTGCTCATCGAAAGACCATTGGCTCACCTCAGATCTCATCGTAACCGTTCAAAGTTTCCTCATCAATGCCACTCTCGGGCAAACCAAATGATAGCTAATACAGGCCTATCATTGGTCATCTACAGCTACCAATTACAGGCCTGAGGGGGCAAATGATGAGGATATTTATCCTCTCCAATCAGAATAAGACACGTGGCAACAGCTGTCAACAAAAGACACCACCTTTCTCGCTGTGAGATTCTCGGTACCGAGCAATAGAGATGCCCTTCTCGGCTCCATACCTTCAGGACAGTAACAAGCTCCCAGTAAAATAGTAGTTCCTTCATTTGGCAAGGTATTATTCACCACCACTCGAATTCTATTAATGGAAACCACCTTCACTATATAAAGGGGTTACCCCACAGGTAAAAGGGATCACTTCTTTTACTACTAAATACTCTTTACACATTTCCCTAGAACACCGAGCTGTGTTCTTGGGAGAGCCAATCTCTGCTAGCATCTGACTTAAGCATCAGAGCGCCAACGCTAGAGAACACTCTCTGGCGGGCCTCTAGCTTATGTTTGTTCATTTCTACAGGATACCCTCCACCGAGAAGACTGTCTAGACGAAGAGGAAGATCAAGAAGCCAAGGAAGCCCTTCTTCGGACCTATACTGATACGTTTTTGTACTTTGCAAGTTTGAGACGTTATCAGAATTGATTCCCTCTCGCTTGTTCTCCCGGATTGCTTTTGTTTTGTCTATCTGTCATTTAATTTCATATGCTGAAGTGATGCATGATTTGCTTATAGGAATGAACCTCTAAACGTCTCTATCATGGTATTAAAGAGTCGCGTCCGTTGTTGTTTTCTATTTAATAGATACATTGTTGCGGTTAGTGGAGCAATCAATGTAGCTATTGAAGTGGTATTTCATTAGCAATAAATATAAATATAATAAAAGAAGCTTGAACGACACTTACATTGTACACGTGGGTAATGCTAGGAAAGTTTGGTGGCTGATGTGGCATGCACCATTTCATTTTGTGGGCTACGTTTTAGGATATGTATGATGGGCATGAATGTGACGATTTGGGGATATATATTGGTTGACTAGAATATGTGAGACAATTGACTTGCAATTACTAGAGGAATATCAAATGTGGAGTGCGTGCGAGGTATCCAATTGGTAGTGAAAAAATAATAAGATGAAAAATCAAACGCATGTGAAATAATAGGAAATCATCTTATGTGGTTAATATTATGATAATCTTATACTATATCATATAATTATTATATATTACTGGTGTATGTGTATTGAACCCTTACAAGTGGATATGTTGGCAATGAATGCACTTGATCCAAGTGCAGAGTAGAAATAATCTATATGAATGGCCATCATTGAAACCTGTCGTTCCATCTTCAAAAATTTCACCCTTCACTTCCGTTGCTGTCACCACCCACTGTTGGCATCAAAGACTTGGTCATCCATTCATCTCTACTCAGGAAAGGATTCTCTCTGACAATAACCTACCTATCTAATGAATGTTCTTCTACTAATGTATGCAATTCATGTCTTTGTAATAAGAGTCACAAGTTGGCATTCCACCAATCTTCAATTCAATGTGATACATGCTTCCAAATTCTCTACTCAGATGTTTGGGGATCTGCCCCTATCATGTCTTCAAACAAATTTTGTTACTATGTTATCCTTATTAATTACTTCTCAAAATATACTTGGTTTTATCCATTTAGACTCAAATTCGATGTTCAAGTGTATTTGAAAAATTCAACAATGTTATTCAAATTTTTTTTCGAACACAAATAAAAACTTTGTACACCGATAGGGGTGGCCAATTTCAAGCTCTTTCACCTCTTCTCTCTAAACTTGGTGATGAGGATATTTATCATCTCCAATCATAATAAGACCCGTGGCAACAGCTGTCGACAGAAAACACCATCTTTCTCGCTGGGAGATTCTCGGTACCGAGCAATAGAGATACCCTTCTCGGCTCTGTACCTTCAAAACAGTAACGAGCTCCCAGTAAAACAGTAATTCCTTCATTTGGCAAGGTATTATTCACCATCACTCGAATTCTAATAATTGAAACCACCTTCACTATATAAAGGGGTTTCCCCACAGGTAAAAAGGGAAAACTCTTTCACAAAAACACTATTTACACATTTCCCTAGAACACCGAGCTGTGTTCTTCAGAGAATCAATCTGTGCTCGCCTCTGACTTAAGCATCGGAGCTCCTACGCCAGAGAACACTCTCTGGCGAGCCTCTAGCTTACATTTGCTCATTGTTACAGGGCAGACCCTACCGAGAAGACCATCAATCCGAGAAAGAAGGTAATCAAGATGAGAAAGCCCTTGTTCGGACCTATACTGATACGTTTTCGTAATCTACAAGTTTGAGAGGTCATCACTTGGCATTCTACACCTCATCTGTCCTCCTTACACTGCTGAACATGTAGATTCTATAGAAATAAAACACCGCCATATTGTTGAAATCGGTATTAGCTTACTTCATCAAGCATCTCTACCACTACTTCGTTTTTGGACCTAAGCTTTTCAAACAGCTACTTACCTTATCAATCGAATTGCCACACCCGTTCTTAAAAATTTCACCCCTTATCAAACACTTTTGGTCACTTACCGACATACACATCTCTCCGAGTATTTGGGTGCCTATGTTACCTATGGCTACGACCTTATTCTCAACACAAACTTTAGCCTCGCTCTCAATCTTGTGCTTATCTTGGCTTCTCCATTGCCCACAATTCCATCATGTGTCTCGACCTTAACACCAACAAAGTCTTCCTATCTTATCATGTTGTGTTCATTGAAAATTAGTTTCCATTTCGTTCAACCAATACTCCACCAAATTCTTCACCAACTATCTCAAATATCCTATACCAATTCACTGGTGGGTCACCCACCTCTATACCTTCCTCTCCACTCCACCAGCCCATATCCCAATCCTTATCTCAGTCTTCTTTGTCTCTTTCAACCTCCGCTCATCCCACTTTGCTTTTGTTACCACCTCAGTCTGTGCCCATCACAAACAGCCTGCCTAAACCATCTCCTATCGGCCACTTCCTACTGCACCTCTCAGCCCCATGCCCCAGTCTCCTCCACCAAGTGCACTCTCTCACACACCGTTGGATCTAGATATCCCGTGCTCACCACCGTCTCATGTATGTTCCTCATCTTCTACCTTTCTTTCTCAAGTCACTCCCTCTCCTCCTCCCCGTATGGTTACCCGTGCCCAACACAACATCTATAAACCCAAAAAAATATTTTCTTTGTCTTCCACAGCCGCTCCCTCTTCAGTACCTGTTGAACCCACCACCTATAAACAAGCTGTCACCCTTCCATAGTGACATGATGCCATGCGTGATGAAATTCAAGCCTTACAAATAAAAAAACAGACCTGCACCCTAGTCTCCCCTTCCCCAACACAAAACATTATTGGGTGTAAATGGGTCTACCACATTAAAAGGAATCCGGATGGTTCCATTGCTCGTTACAAGGCTCGCCTTGTTGCCAAAGGGTTCCATCAGTGCCCTGGTATTGATTTCACAAAAACATTTAGTCTAGTAGTCAAACCGGCAACTATAACACTTGTCTTGAGTATAGCTGTGTCACGTGGGTGGATCTTACGTCAACTGGATGTTAATAATGCTTTCTCACAAGGTCCTCTTTCTGACAATGTTTTCATGTAGCAACCTCCAGGATTTATTGATTCCAGGTATCTAACTTATGTCTGTTGACTTCACAAGGCCATTTATAGACTTCGCCAAGCACCTCGAGCATGGTACACTGAGCTGAAAAATTATCTTCTAGAATGGGAATTTATGATTTCCAAGAGTCATGCTTCTCTATTTATCCACCGCACAAGTACTTGCACTATGTATCTTCTTGTCTATGTGGATGATATCATCATCACTGGCAGTAGTTCCCAATATGTGACCAGTTTCATCGAAGAACTTTCCTCCAAGTTTTTCACATAAAGATCTTGGTACACTACATCACTTTGTTGGTGTTGAGGCATCTCAAACTTATAATGTCTTACACTTATCTTAACGAAAATATTCTTGATATTTTACGGAACACTAATATGCATGAAGCAAAAGAAACCTCCACTCCACTATCTACCTCCGAGGTTTTTAAGCTAAATGATGGATCCTCATCTTATGATGCCACTAAATATCAAAAAGTTCTTGGTTCACTCCAATATCTCTCTCTCACATGTCCAGATGTCAAATCTGCTGTCAACAAATTGGCTCAGTATATGCATAGACCAACTGCTCTTCATTGGAATGCTGTAAAGCAAGTTTTTCGCTATCTTAAAGGTACCTCTCATTATGGCTTATTTCTATTAGTGAAGTCATCACCCACTAGATTTGGGGATTATTTTCAGAGTTTATTGATAAAGTTATTTTTTCATTTTCTTTCATAGGAGTAGTAGTTTCTTTTTTGAGTTCGAAAAGAATTCTGAAATACAGAATCAAGGGGACCATGAACACTAGATATGGAGATCATTGAACCAGTCTTAGTTGAAATATAGTTAGGTGGTTTGTTTGATTGGTGGTTCATTTGATGTTTTTCTTGTCTAATTTTTAGAGGATATTACCAGTTTAGGAAATCTTATTTTAGTGATGTTTTAACAACATTTTTTAGATTAACAACTGGTGTCACCTTTGTGAAATTGTTCATGGTTAAGGTCATGTAGAGAATAAGTGCATATAGAAAGGGTGGACAAGAAGTAGAAATTAGTGCATACTATTATTTAGGTTAACAAGTTATAGCCAGCTCTGGTTATGAAGCTCGAGAGTTTCATAACTTAGTTACTATGTGTCATTGACTGTGTGTAGAATCCTGTGATTTTTGATTCTACATCCTGCTTTCATATTTTCTTTATGTATTTTGCAACTGCAAGTAGGCCATTTCTTGAAACCTTCTCTGTATTACTATCTGTAATGATTTTGTCAAGAGTGTCAGACCATTGTTTTGGGCCCATTGCACTAGCCTTTATGTCGAAATCATCTTATTTACTTGTGAATGTATATGCATGGTTTCATTCCATAATCTGTTACTTTACTTTGTTTCATTTAATTTGTCAATGATTTTGATTTGTAAATGCATTCTAAATATGCAAATGCATTATATGTTCAGGTTTACACTTTTTGAAATTGAGACAGTAAAAAAAACGTATTATGGAGCTCGGTAATGAAGAAATTGTTCATTGACATAATGGTCGACAAAGCTACTAGGGATAACATGAAGAATGGTGTCTTCCATAATCGGGTTTGGGCCACAATAATTCAAGAGCTGAATAGGAAGTCTGGAAGAACTTACACTATCAAACAAGTCAAGCAAAAATTCAATTGGCTTAGAATTAAGCATCAAGCATTTTCCAATCTTCTCAACACTACCGATTTTGGATGGGACTTGGTGTCCAATACAGTAACTGTAGATGAAGAAGTATGGGCAACATATTGTAAGGTATTTTCAAAACCATTTCTGGTACGTAAATTATATACCAATACATGTTTTCACTCTCTCGATTGTTATCGATCATCATCTCCTCCGATTGCAGGCACATCCAGTTGCCCATCAGTTCAAAAAGAAAGGCTGTGACAACTATTGCAATCTTGCCATTCTTTTCAATAGTGGGACAGCCATAAGAGTACTTCATCGTGCCTCAACATTGAGTCCTCCAAACATTGATGAGGAGAATGAGCTGGACCTTGAATATAGGACTACTGGTGTCCATGTTCCTATTGGAGTTGAATCGGAAGATGAATCTTTTTGTGATGACTTGATGGATTCGAAGATGCATAATGGCAAAAGATTGGCGGCACATCCACAGAAGAAGTCTAAGAATGATTCAAGGCATGGTGAGGTGAGCGAGGCCATAATGCATTTGCTAAAGTTCAGAATGCGAAACTTGAAAGGTTGAAGACATCCAGCACTTGTGACGCTACCAGTGGATCCCAGGATGACACATTGACACAAGCTATGGAAATATTGAACAAAATGCATTTTGCAGTGGATGTACGTGTTAGGGAAATCCTGATGTTCACAAATGCTGACTATAGGAAGATGTTGAAAAATCTAGGCAAACACAAGAGGGTGGGTGAATTGTGTTCCCAAATTGCAAAGGCAATCCACTTTTTATAATTTAACAATTAATTATCAAATATCATGTAAGATGCAAGATTGGCCTCTTATGATTATTCTAAGCAAATCTAAGTCAAGTGAAATATGTGATATAATATATAATGAATGTCTAGCTAACAAATGCACAAAACTCACAATGCAATGTCAATAACCACAAATCTGCACAACGAATGGTAAAAGAAATTTAACCTAGAAATTCTAGTCGGAATGTAGCGAAATTTATTATGAAATATCAAAACACCTTAATGAATACTATATCAAAAGTTCAGATCAAAATTCAAGGTCTAGCTATATGAGAGCAACTCCAATGGGGCACTTGAAAATGAAGCTGGAAATTTTGGAGTGTGCAGAGAGAGTGATTTAAAAAAATTGTATTGAAAAAAGTGTAAAATGGTAGAAAAAGTGAAATATGGTAGAAACGTATGAGAGAAATGGTGTTGATGCTTGATATTTAGAGTGTTTGTGAATGAAAATTGAAAAAAATTGTATTGAAATATGTGTTTTGTTGATTTGACTGTATTGGGAGTCGTGTTTTGCTGTAATAGAAGTGGGACCGCGCTGGAAAATTTGGAGAGGAGACCATTAGAGTTGCTCTGAACAGTACACGAACAGATTAGTGTTCAAATCAAATATGCACACCAACTGGATAAAAACTATTTGACCTATCAATTCAAGTCGAAATGTAACAAAAATTGGTATGAAAAATGAAAACACCTTCGTGAACACTAAATCAAATATTCAGATTAAAATTCGAAGTCTAGCTATATGAACTATGCACGGATAGATTGATGTTCTACAAAAATTAACAATTAAAAGTGTGTATCCTAATGGTTTAGAGAAACCTCCTCCAATGCAATTAACAACCTCAAGTAAATTATCAACACATAAAATCAATTAAACCAAGTAAAAATAAAGTGCTCAAGGATATATACTGGTTTGGAGAGTCTTTCCTCCTACATCCACTACATAATCCCGCAAGTTTAGGATTTCCAAATCCACTAATGGATGATGGTTTTTCAAGTTCACCAACAACTTAGGGTTTAGGCAAGCTAACCCCAAACTCTTACAACCAAGGTTTCAAGATAACCAAGAACTAGGGTTTTCAAGTTGTACCCCAAACTTATTGCACAACCTCACGAGGTTTTGTCCACAAAAGGACTTTACAAGTGTTTAGGCACAAGGTTCTCTCAAGATTAGCTCAAGGCTATTTTGGTTGAGGAACTCTCACAAATACTAGAGATGATGCTCACGAATATGGTTTAGAATAGGCTCAAGATGTGGCAATCACTCTATGACAAATTCACACAAAACTCTTAAGAAGATATAGATGAGATTAGGAGAAGCTTTGTTGAAACACCACTCAAGAACACCAACAAGGATACCCACGGGTCGAATGAAGAATAATGGGTTCTTGATGGATTTTTTGATCTCTCTTTAAAATAGAAAGATGATAGCTTGATGATTATCAGATTTTTTGTGAAACCTCGACCCAAAAATTTAAGTTGAGTCAAATTACGGATGATCCGTAATTTACAGAATCTTGGAAAAATAAAATTGGGAAAAACTGGGTTGCTAGAAAACACAAGCCGTCCGGACACCCTAAACAGCCGTCCGGACGGTTTGTGCTAGAACGGAGGCATAGTGGGAAAATGGACTCTATAAACAGTAATCCGTCGGGACGAAAAAATTAGCCTTCCGGACGGATATGCCTGGAGCTGAAACAGAGAGTTTTGAGAAGGGTATCCGTTCGGACGGATACTTTGGGCTTCCGGACGGCTATCGGGAAACCAGTTTTTATTGAGGAAAGATAGACATTTCTGCATAATTTCTTGGAGAAGCACCTGAGTAGAGAGAGAAAGAGAGAGAGAAGAAGAGAGAGAAGGTGGTTTTAGCAAGAGTTTGGCTTGGGGATTGTAGTTTGGTGACCATTGAAGCTTGGCAAGGAAGATTCAAGCTTGATTTCGGTGATTTGGTAAGTTTTTCTTAGTTTTTGGAAATTCTAGGTTTTCTAGATTTGCTAGATTCTTGAAGAGTTGAGTGCTATGCTTTAGATATGTTGTTTATAGGTTGATTTTGGATGTTTATGTAGATTGGTTCATGATTTGGAGTTGATTTGAGCTTGGGTTGAGATTGAAGATTTTTAGAGGAAATTTCTAGAGAGAGAAAGTAAGTGTTTATAATTTTGTTGATTAAATTGTGATTGATATGATAATATGGAATCTTTGGATTAATTTTATGAGTTCAATTTGATGTGAATCGATAGGTTGGGAGAGCCAAGGGTTAAAACCCTAAATTTAAGAATTTGTGTGTTGGCTCGGAACGAGGTAGGGGATTTCCAACCTTTCTATCAAACATTCGTTATTGTTGCCTAAATAGCGTTTCTATTCTTCATTTGTCGCCGTTGTTTGTGTTTCCGTCTTAATTGCTTCTAAGGGGAAACGAGCCTTGTGTGGATTATTGTTTGATGTTGTATGTTGCATGACCCGATTTTGTGTTCCGTCATTTACGGACACGTTGTGATCTTCCGTTCATGCATCATGGTAGTTATGTAAAATATATAGGATATTCATATATAGTTATCTATTCGGCATGACATGTCATAATGCATTAGAGATGCATGGGGAACTCGAGTATGGACTCGGGAACCTTTAGGTTACTTGAAAGCCACATGGGAGGATGGCAAGGTGAAGGTTGTTATCACCAAGTCACGTGAACCCCATGTGGGGTAACGCACTAAGGGTAGGGTCAAGAGTGACTTGCCTTGTGGGGTGCGGGCGTGATAGGTTCACGCAATCGGATGATCCTAGGAGTTGTTGGTTGTGGTGAGCTTGCTCCCGTGCAATATTACATTGAGTTGCAATGATATTGTTGTTGTTGTGCTCCGAAAGGGTTTATCCGGATAAATGTTAATGTGAATTTGTTGAGTATACGTTCATGTGGTAGGTAGATATTGATGCATTACTTCCTTTTGGTTCTGCCTATATCAATGTTTATTTCTTTACCCTACTGAGCTTCTAGCTCACTCCTTTACTTTCTTCCTTCCACAGGAGATACTGGTACGGTTATCGGTGGTGCGGATCGGTGAGCAGGACGTGACATGAATGGCCCTGGGTAGGATGGGGTGCTAGAGATATACTCTATGCATGTAGGTGTATGTAGTATATCTAAGTTGTGAGAATATAACCATTTGGCACGGTTGTGCTTGCATGTTGATGTAGATGTTGATTTATGGTTATATTTGATAATACATGAATCTGTGTGTAGATTTATATGTGATGCCATCAGCTTGTGCATGCTGGTAGTGGATGGCCTGAGGCCTAGGGTCAGGATTGCATGTGGTTGAGGCCCGAGGCCTATGTTTGCTAGGTTGCTATTGTGATGTTGTTGTTACTGTGTTTCTGATGCATGTGGGCACTCTCCGATATACGGGGAGGTGCCGCCTGATTTTCGGTTGATTTCGGATGTTCACCCTAGTGATCTAGAAAGGGTGCGGAGAGAGCACCCAGTCGCGTCTCCGAAAACGGGGCGTGACATTTTGGTATCGGAGCCAGGTTTACGGCTCTTTATAGGATCTGGGGTGTTGAGTCCTGGTTGTAGAGTGGTACATTCCAGGCCATGTCACGACTGCTGCTGATCCGGTATGTTTTCCTTTCCCCTTAAATCCTCGTTTGAGTAGTGTATTAAATAGTATTATCTGTTGTCATGCAGATGAATACTCATAGGACTGTGCGATTGGATAGTACAGCTGAGGTACCTCGTGGCGGAGGCCAACGAGGGACAAGGAGAGGCCGAGGTAGAAGTGCGGGGCAAGTGGCTAGACGCATACCGAGTACTGAGGGTTCAGTTCCGAGAGTTGACCCTGATGTGAGAGATGAGGAGATAGTTCAGGAGGGACTATCGACTGATGATGTAGTACAGCAGGCACCACCTGTGGTGCGGGTTGCTCCTGTTACTACAAGGGGGCAACCCGTGACAATGGAGGGTCTGGCTAGCTTCATGATGAGTATGCTGCAGACACAGGCGCAGACCATAGCACAGGCCGTGGCACAAGCGATGGGTGCAACTGGCATCCATACAGAGGGAGTTGTACCAGAGGCTACAACTGAGGTAGCAGCAGTACCTAGAGCTGGGAGAGGGATGTATGAGGTGGACCAATTGAGGAGAACTACTCCTCCAACCTTTTCTGGAGATGGAACGGGTGTGGGGGCGGAGGAGTGGTTCAATCAGCTGAGTATGAGGATGGACACTCTTGAGATACCCGATGAGAGACGGGTGAAGTATGTGTTCTACTACTTGAGTGGTGCGGCCTATGAATGGTGGACGTCCATGGGTCAGAGACGGAATGAGTTGACTTGGACTTCGTTTGAGCAGCTGTTTATGTAGAAGTTTGTGTCAAGGCCTGTGCAAACGGAGAAGGCCAAACAGTTTCTAGATTTGTTGCAGACATCAGAGATGACGGTGTCTCAGTACACCAAGCAGTTTGAGAAGTTATATCGGTATGGGAAGGAGTTTGCTCCAACTGATGTGAAGAAGGCAGTGAGGTACCTAGATGGGTTGCTTCCCAGTCTTGGTAGGATGGTGATGGCCACTAGGGTGGTGTCATATCAGGACACAGTGGAGATGGCTCTCAATTTTGAGTTGAGTGAGAAAAGTGAAGCTCAGAGGAAGCGTCCAGTGAGTGAGGGTAGTAGTGGTGGTGGTACTTGTAGTAGTGGTGGTGGTAGTAGCCACAAGAAACCGAGAACGAATTTTCGTCAACAGAGAGGGGACCGAGGCAAGGGTCCAAGGCCACAAGGGAGTAAGATAACATGCTTCAAGTGTGGAAAAGAGGGGCACAAGGCAAGTGAGTGCAAGCTTCCTGAGTTTAAGTGCTTTGGGCGTGCCAAGTTGGGTCACAGAAAGAGTGAGTGTCCGGAGGGCAACCAGAGAGCACAGCAGCAGAGCATATCGGGAGTACCGCCTCCGGCTCTTCCTTCCAATGTTCCTTCAGGAGGAAGGGGGCGGGGTGGGACTCGTCAGCTACAGCAGCAGCAGAATGCACTGACAAAGGGACGTGTCTATGCATTGGGTCATCAGGAGGCGCAAGAGCATCCAAATTTCATTGGAGGTACCTTCTTGATTTCTAATTGTTGGGCAAAAGTCTTGTTTGATTCCAGGGCGACCTCATCCTTCATTACTAGTTCGTTAGCACACGCACTAGAGGTGGAGATTTCGCCAATAAGACGAATGTTCACGGTATCCTCACCATTCGGATATTTCACCACGTTAGAGGGGGTAGTGTTCGGATGTGAGTGTCGGTTTGGAGAAATATCTCTGAAAGCCGACTTGTATGTATTAGATTTCCAGGATTTTGATGTGATTCTTGGAGTTGATTGGTTGACGAAGCACCAAGGGTTGCTTGACTTCTGGGAGAGAAAGATTACTCTTAGAATACCCGAGGGAGGGGTGATTCAGTTGAGGGGATCGAAGGGGATTCCATGCCCACATTTCATGGATAATCCTTCGTACCAAGATTGTAGAGTTGCGAGTTTAGGGACTTCGGCGACTAAGGGCGATGTAGCTACACCGATATTGATAGTGGAGGAGTTTAGGGATGTATTTCCAGAAGAGTTGCCGGGATTACCTCCGAAGAGGGAAATTGACTTTGCTATTGAGTTGCATCCGAACGTCAAACCGATTTCGATTCCAACGTATCGGATGGCTCCAGCAGAGTTGAAAGAGTTGAGTACTTAGCTAGAAGAGTTGCTAGACTTGGGGTTCATTAGACCAAGTGTGTCCCCGTGGGGAGCACCAGTGTTGTTCGTCAAGAAGAAGGACGGAAGCTTGAGGATGTGTATTGATTATAGGCAGTTGAATAAGGTTACAGTGAGAAATAAGTATCCATTGCCTAGGATCAATGATTTGTTTGACCAATTGAGAGGTGCTAGGCATTTCTCTAAGATTTACTTGAGGTCGGGTTATCATCAGTTGAGGATTAAGGATGAGGATATCCAGAAAACAGCGTTTAGAACTCGTTATGGGCATTATGAGTTTTTTGTGATGCCGTTTGGGTTGACAAATGCCCCAGCGGTGTTCATGGACCTAATGCAAAGAGTTCTTAGACCGTTTTTGGATAACTTTGTGGTGGTGTTTATAGATGATATATTGATCTATTCTCCTACGAAGGAAAAGCATGAGGAACACTTGAGAGTAGTGTTACAGACGTTGAGGGAGAATCAACTGTATGCTAAATTGAGCAAGTGTGAATTTTGGGCCACGGAAGTAAAGTTCCTAGGCCATGTGATCACTCAAGAAGGCATAACGGTTGACTACTCCAAAGTTGAGTCGGTTTTGAATTGGAAGAGACCAAAGAATGTGACAGAGATCCGGAGTTTTCTAGGATTGGCGGGTTATTACCGGAGATTTATTGAGGATTTTTCGAGAGTTGCTTCGCCGATGACGCAGCTTACAAAAAAGGGCACACCGTTTGTGTGGACAGACGAGTGTGAGGCCGCATTTGAAGAGTTGAAGAAGAGGTTGACAACACCTCCAGTGTTAGTAGTTCCGGAAAGGAATGTAGGCTACCAAGTGTTTTGCGATGCATCTGGAGTCGGGTTGGGTTGTGTATTGATGCAGCAAGCTCGAGTGATAGAGTATAGTTCGAGGTTGCTAAAGACACATGAGAGGAATTATCCAGTGCATGATCTGGAGTTGGCGACAGTGGTATTTGCTCTTAAGTAGTGGAGGTACTATCTCTACGGAGAGACGTTTGAGGTGTTCTCGGATCACAAAAGCCTCAAGTACCTATTCACCCAAAAAGAGTTGAACTTACGGCAAAGGCGGTGGATGGAGTACTTGGAGGATTTTGATTTTAATTTGCAATACCATCCTGGTAAAGCGAATGTGGTTGCGGATGCATTGAGTAGGAAGCAGAAGGTTGCTAGCTTATTCATGCATGAGTGGGGAATTATGGAGACAATCAATGAGTTTGGATTAGAGTTGAAGAGTCAAGACAAAAAGATGCATTTGTGTTCTATGACTTCGAGACCTATGATGATTCAGAAGGTTATAGATGCACAGAATATAGATCATACGTTTGATGTGATTGATGAGAGTCTTGGATGGGTTCGAGGGAATGATGGTGGAGTATGATATGCGGGAAGGTTAGTGGTTCCCGAAAATGATGAGTTGAGACAAGAGATTCTGAAGGAGGCACACCATTCGTGGTTTGCCATGCATCCCGGGGGTACGAAGATGTACCGAGACTTGAAGCAAAGTTTTTGGTGGAGAGGTATGAAAGCCGATGTGGCTAAGTTTGTGGTAAAATGTCTAACTTGTCAGCAAGTGAAGGCAGAACATCAAAGACCAGCAGGGTTGTTGCAACCATTACCAATAGCAGAATGGAAGTGGGAGAGGATCACAATGGATTTTGTGACGGCTTTGCCAATGACTCAGAAACGGCATGATGCGGTTTGGGTGGTGGTGGACAGGTTGACTAAGTCTGCCCATTTTCTACCAATGAACAAAACGGATTCATTGGAATCCTTGAGCTCGTTGTAAGTGAAAGAGATTGTGAGGATTCATGGTGTTCCATTGTCTATTGTGTCAGACCGAGACCCGCGGTTCACAGGTAGATTCTGGAGTAGTTTGCAAGAAGCGTTGGGAACGAAGTTGGATTTCTCTACAGCTTATCATCCTTAGAGTGATGGACAAAGTGAGAGGACTATACAAATTTTGGAGGATATGCTGCGGGCATGTGTTGTGGATTTTGGAGGTAGTTGGGATCGATACTTACATCTGGCGGAGTTTGTATATAACAACTCTTTTCAGAGTAGTATCGGAATGACACCTTACGAGGCGCTCTACGGGAGGCCTTGTAGGTCGCCTTTGTGTCGGGCAGAGGTTGGTGAGAAAGTTGTTTCAGGACCGGAGATGGTCAAAGAAGCTCAAGAGAGAGTTGATGAGATCCGGAAGCGGTTGATCACCGCGCAGAGCCGACAAAAGTCTTATGCTGATCGGAGGAGGAGACCTTTGGAGTTCGCTGTAGGCGATAAGGTTTTCTTGAAGGTTAGTCCAAGATGGGGGATTCAGAGGTATAGCAAACATGGGAAGTTAGCACCGAGATTTGTGGGGCCATTTGAGATTTTGGAGACGGTTGGATCGGTGGCGTACCGTTTGGCACTTCCACCGAAGCTTGAGAAGGTTCACAATGTATTCCATGTATCCATGCTTCGAAAATATGAGCCGGATCCGTCGCATGTGATAGATTGGACTACGTTAGAAGTTGAGGAAGATGGGAGTTACACTCTTCACCCGGTGAAGATTCTAGACCGACAGAACAAAGTGACGAGATCGAGTGTGATTCCATTAGTAAAAGTGATGTGGATGTATCATGGAGTTGAAGAAGCAACTTGGGAGTTGGAATCCAGAATGAAGGAAAAGTATCCAAAGTTGTTTGATGATTCAGGTATGCGTGTAGTTAAATTTCGAGACGAAATTTCTTTAAGGGGGGGAGGATGTGAAACCCCGACCAAAAAATTTAAGTTGAGTCAAATTACGGATGATCCGTAATTTACGGAATCTTGGAAAAATAAAATTGAGAAAAACTGGGTTGCTAGAAAACACAAGCCGTCCGGACACCCTAAACAGCCGTCCAGACGGTTTGTGCTAGAACGGAGGCAGAGTGGGAAAATGGACTCTCTGAACAGTAATCCGTCCGGACGGAAAAATTAGCCGTCCGGACGGATATGCCTGGAGCTGAAACAGAGAGTTTTGAGAAGGGTATCCGTCCGGACGGATACTTTGGGCGTCCGGACGGCTATCGGGAAACCAGTTTTTATTGAGGAAAGATAGACATTTCTGCATAATTTCTTGGAGAAGCACCCGAGTAGAGAGAGAAAGAGAGAGAAGAAGAGAGAGAAGGTGGTTTTAGCAAGAGTTTGGCTTGGGGATTGTAGTTTGGTGACCATTGAAGCTTGGGAAGGAAGATTCAAGCTTGATTTGGGTGATTTGGTAAGTTTTTCTTACTTTTTGGAAATTCTAGGTTTTTCTGGATTTGCTAGATTCTTGAAGAGTTGAGTGCTATGTTTTAGATATGTTGTTTATAGGTTGATTTTGGATGTTTATGGAGATTGGTTCATGATTTGGAGTTGATTTGAGCTTGGGTTGAGATGGAAGATTTTTAGAGGAAATTTCTAGAGAGAGAAAGTAAGTGTTTATAATTTTGTTGATTAAATTGTGATTGATATGATAATATGGAATCTTTGGATTAATTATATGAGTTCAATTTGATGTGAATCGATAGGTTGGGAGAACCAAGGGTTAAAACCCTAAATTTAAGAATTTGTGTGTTGGCTCGGAACGAGGTAGGGGATTTCCAACCTTTCTATCTAACATTCGTTATTGTTGCCTAAATAGCATTTCTATTCTTCATTTGTCGCCGTTGTTTGTGTTTCCGCCTTAATTGCTTCTAAGGGGAAACGAGCCTTGTGTGGATTATTGTTTGATGTTGAATGTTGCATGACCCGATTTTGTGTTCCATCAGTTACGGACACGTTGTGATCTTCCATTCATGCATCATGGTAGTTTTGTAAAATGTATAGGATATTCATATATACTTATCTATTTGGCATGACATGTTATAATGCATTAGAGATGCATGGGGAACTCGGGTATGGACTCAGGAACCTTTAGGTTACTTGAAAGCCACATGGGAGGATGGCAAGGTGAAGGTTGTTATCACCAAGTCACGTGAACCCCATGTGGGGTAACGCACTAGGGGTAGGGTCAAGAGTGACTTGCCTTGTGGGGTGCGGGCGTGATAGGTTCACGCAACCGGATGATCCTAGGAGTGGTTGGTTGTGGTGAGCTTGCTCCCGTGCAATATTACATTGAGTTGCAATGATATTGTGGTTGTTGTGCTCCGTAAGGGTTTATCCAGATAAATGTTGATGTGAATTTGTTGAGTATACGTTCATGTGGTAGGTACATATTGATGCATTACTTCCTTTTGGTTCTGCCTATATCAATGTTTATTTCTTTACCCTACTGAGCTTCTAGCTCATTCCTTTACTTTCTTCCTTCCACAGGAGATACCGGTACGGGTACCGGTGGTGCAGATCGGAGAGCGGGACGTGACATGGATGGCCCTGTGTAGGATGGGGTGCTAGAGATATACTCTATGCATGTGGGTGTATGTAGTATATCTAAGTTGTGAGAATATAACCATTTGGCACGGTTGTGCTTGCATGTTGATGTGGATGTTGATTTATGGTTATATTTGATAATACATGAATCTGTGTGTAGATTCATATGTGATGCCATCAGCTTGTGCATGCTGGTAGTGGATGGCCTGAGGCCTAGGGTCAGGATTGCATGTGGTTGAGGCCCGAGGCCTATGTTTGCTAGGTTGCTAGTGTGATGTTGTTGTTGCTGCGTTTTTGATGCAGGTGGGCACTCTCCGATATACGGGGAGGTGCCGCCGGATTTCCGGTTGATTCCGGATGTTCACCCTAGTGACCTAGGAAGGGTGCGGAGAGAGCACCCAGTCACGTCTCCGGAAACGGGGCGTGACATTTTTGGTAAGAGATCTCTATGAAGAAGCTTGAATAAAGATTTGATGTTGAGATGATTTGAAGCTCAAAGACTTGGCCAATTTTCGCAAATGTTCTTTCACTTTCCAACACAAGCCAAACCCCTCTCTTCTTTCCAACACAAAATAATCTTGGCCATTGGATGCAAATTAAGTCTTGATCTTGGCCCTTCCTTCTTCTTTTAATCTTGACCCTTCTTTAATTCAAACCAAATAAATCTTTACCATTCATAATAGAGTCGTTGGAAATTATTTTGTAAAAATATCTCCTTTGGCTTGGGCTTGTTTGATTGCACCAATAATTCCTTATTGATGATGAAAGTTTTGCACAAACCAAGCCAAACAAGCCTTTCTAGATTCTAGAGCAAGGAAGAACTTTCTAGCAATTTCTCTCTCATTTGTCTCCCAAGATGTAAATGTTGTCACAATGTTAACCAATCAAATTAAACTTGAAATCTCTTTTGAATTCTTGGCACAAAGCACATAGGAGAAATTTTAGAAGCTCAAATAAGGAATTATCCAGCAATAATATTCATTTGACATGCCTGGAACCAAGGCTTGCTCATGAGAAGTCAAACTTTTTCTCAAATGGAGTTGACCATGCTCAAACTTGAACAATTAAGCTTCAACAAATGAATGTACAAATTTTCTAAAAAAAATCAGCTTCATAATGCTCAAAATAAGCTCATGATGCTTAATTTATTTCACCTACAAAGAAATAGGTGACAAGGCAACTCATTGTTGCTTGTAAGCTCAAAGAGCTTCAATGCTTGGACATAGGTCAATCAATATGATATATGCTCAATAAAATTCAAGTAAGCACATAATAAATCATTTAACATATATTTAAATGTGAAAAAAAAAATTGATAGCCATTGGAGTTCAATTGGTCACTCAATTTCGGCAAGTAATCTCAAATAGTGTTAGATCATGTCTGCACAGTTATAAGAACTTCAACAAAGAAATTGAACATCTTTCTCTAAATATTGATTAGCAATCTCAGAATAATAAATGTTCCCATATGTCTTAATAATAGTTTAGAACAAGAATCAAGTCATTTAGAGATCGTATGAAAACGTTATGACTATTCAACCGACATGTACACAGTGTGATGTTTTAGCAATTTTTGTTAGAACAAGAATCAAGTCATTTAGAGATCGTATGAAAACGTTATGACTATTCAACCGACATGTACACAGTGTGATGTTTTAGCAATTTTTGTAATCTGAAATCCAAATTCATCCAATTCATATTAAATATGATCAAATATGATTCAAAATGATATATAATGAGACTTAAATCAATTATCACGATCATTTCATGTTTTATCCAAATTCATTCAAATATGAGAAGAATCAAATAACACATTAAGTATTTTTGCATCAAAACAAAAATGTAGGACCTATGGTCCAAAAAATGTTCCCGGTGATGACGGATGAGAAGAGGGCAGGTTGGCTCCTTAGCCTCTAGAGTCATTAGCCTCTTGGTGAGTCTTCTAGTGTTATGTCTTCAGTTAATTGTCTGATGAGATTGATGGTGTGCTCAAATAATTTATTATGTGTTGTTGGTCATATGTTGAATAAGTTTAGAGATTTGTATCATTTGATATTTACACGTATTTGAATATGTTATATGTATTTGAACTATGTTAATTTATTTATGGTATGTTGCATGTGACTAAAATATCTTGGAGTAGGACAAGCTACAGGGAAAGTCAAAAGATGCACTTATTTTTGGCAGAGATTCTCTTCTCTGCTGAATAACTTTTGCAGTGAATTTTTTGCTTAAAAAGCAACATATTTTTGGCTGCCATGATACTGTGTGCACTAGTACACTATTGGGTTGTTGACTACGGAGGTTTTTTTCTATAAAAAGCTTGTTTTTATCTTGATTGGGTGGAACTATCTTCTAAGTTATTCCTTGTGTTTCACCTATTTTGGTCACTGTGAAGAAGCTACGAGGCAAGTAAGCAACTTATCTTGATTTTTCTTCCTTTGGTTCAGGTTTCTCTTTCGTTTCATAAGAATGAGGGATCATTGCAACTATGAAAAATGTCCTAAATTTCTTTCCTGAGTAAACTATCATTTTGGTCACCCAAAGATATGCCTTTTTCCAGTTTGGTCACCCTAAGATCTTCATTCTAAGATGGTCCTCAGTGACTCCTGTAACTAAAGGCATGCTAGAAACCATGTTAAATATTTCACGAATATGACTCAATGGATCTTCAGAACTTAAACCATGAAATGAAGGTATGCTATTAAAATGTATGGTTTTAAGTTCATAATTTCTAGCAGCTACAGGAAGAGTGATACATGATGGTGATGTTGGAATTGTGGGGATGTCAAGATCCCCCATCGTTGTCTCAACTGGTACAACAACCATCTTCTCCTCTTCAAGTTGGGAGATTGATTCCAACTCTAACAATTGGCTTTTCTTCCTCAAAAGGCTTTCTATGTCGTCTATCACTGGTACTAATTCGCCTTCCAAAGAACGTCGCCTTTGCATACAACCTGAAAATTAAGAGAACAACAAAAATTTAGAATTGATTTTTTTCCTTTTCTTTAATATTCAAAAGCAGTTAAATTAAATGAAAAGGCTAAGCAACCATCTAGAACTATTACTAGTCCCCGACAACGGCGCCAAAAGCTTGATGTGTTAAATCTCGCAAGTGCACGAATCGAATATACTAGTATAATGACTGCAAGTACGAGGTCGAATCCCACGAGGACAAGTAACAATTCAAGTAGGATTACTTAACTTGACAATTAAAATAAAGCTTAACAATCTTGGTTTTCAAGTAATGGAGAGGAAATATTGGGATAATGATTTCACCACACACTCAGACTATGAGTAACTATTATCAAATATACAGATTCAATTCCAGTTCAAAGGTTGATTCTTTTCTTAAATATGTTGGTTCGTTCGATGGCGGTGCCAACACGTATCACTAACAAATGTTAATCATGTTCGATCGCAGTTGTTAACACAATACTAATGACCCATTAAGTTCTAAAGAACTATAACAACCAATTAATCATCTAATCCATGATCTCAGGTTCGACAATGAATTTCCTCAATCTCAATTCCACTAAGACATGTAAATTCGGATCGTTCCTTAGTCCTAGCTAGGTTAGTTTATCAGTATACTCAAATGGTGATCAAACATTTAAATATACTACAAACTCATAAGCATAGAGATTAAAGACAAGAACTATAAACTGAATTTGTATAACAACAACTATTTACTCATAATCCTCAATATGGGTTACATTACAATCCCAATATAAAAGTATTTAGTTACAAACCATGTTCAATAACAAGAAACATAAACTAGTAAGAATCATGAACTAGAGTAAAAGAAGAAGACCCCCTTCAATGGATGGAAAGATCTCTTGAAGCTTTCTTGGAAGATCTTGAAGAAGAAGAACAAAACCTCTCTCCTTTTCCTTGTGTTTCTAGTGTTGGCGTGTATATCCCTTCTTGGAATGGTGGCTACACCCTATAAAAACAATATCCCCCATAACTTTTCATTTGCTTTCCATAAATATCTGTAACTTACTATTTTTAGTAAGTTGCGGATATTTAAAGTTACAGATATTTATCATTTTGACCCAGTAATGCTCGAGCGGTCACAGACGCTCGAGCGTGTCATCAGTGAAAACTCTCTGGTTTGTAAGGACAGTTTTAGCACGCTAGAGCGTGCTCCAGCGCTCCAGAGCTTCTTCTGCATTAGAATCCCAGTTTCACTGATTTTGCAACACTTTAAGGCATATCTCCTGAAATTCAAAACATCAAAGATTCTCATAGAAAATGTACTCATTCCATCCATTTATAGATAATAACATACGGAAATTAATGCACTAAAATGAGTATAAAATGGATAGATCAACCAACAAGGAAGGATCGGCCGAACTCTTAAAACCATTAAGGAATCGGTCGAACCCCTAAAACCATTGTGGGATCGGGCGAGTCACAATTATAGTGGAGTTAATCAAGCCAGATTTAAATAGATAATAAAAATTGATGTATTAAATAAGTTAATTGGATCCCATATTTCAAGGAAAGGATTTCATACCCTTCCCCTATAAATATAAAGGGGGAGGTCCAGAAAATGGGAGTCAATTTTTTTGATTTGGAGAGACAAAAGCTCTGTAATTTTAAGAGGTCTTGAATACATTGAATAAGCAAGGAAATATTGTGGGTGTTTAGTTGGCCGGACCACCTATTGTTCTTGAACACAGTGAACGACTCACCTTGGAGATTTTTTGTCACTACATTTGATGACCGTAGTGGGAGATGACAACACTTCCACATTACGAAGAACAAATGGTGGAGGTGTGATCAAAAGTGGTTGGGCGAAATGACCAACTAAAGCTCCCTAAAGAAGATGCAATGCATCAGGATACCTTCCGGAGAGTGGAAGCGGAGGTGCTACAAGATGTCGCAAACTTCCCGACTCATTTTCTCACACTTTCATCTTTGCTTTACCCTTCATGGATTTACGCTTACCCTTCTTAGGCATTGCATCTTTGGGTCCAAGTGCCTTTCCTTTACCTTTCTTTCCCTTGCCCTTCCATGAGCCCTTAGCTCCACATTTATTTGACTGAGAAATATTTGCTTTAGTCTTGGACTTCTCAGAAAGAAGGACGATCCACTTCCAATTCCACATGCTTGGCATCATTATCAAAGGTTTTGATGTTTTATTGTGGGTATGATTCACCCTCATGTGTTCCCATAAAGATGCTAAAGAACAAATAACAGTCATCACTTGTTGTTCATTAGTAAGCACATGTCCAACTTCCCTCAATTCGCTAATCAAATTAGCTAGATTAGTAAAGTGTTGCCTCATCGTTTGATTTGGACGCTTGAAATAACTCTCAAAATTAAGAGTAAGCTGACGGAGCCTCGTTGTGGAGGTTCCACCCATTTACAACTTAACTGCATCCCAAAGTGCTTTGATAGTCTTATGTTTTTCAAACCTCAGCATCAAGTCATTTTGCATAGTACTCAACATAAATATGCGAGCAACTTTTTCTTTGAGTTTGAAAGCTACATAAGCCTCCATATCATGCCTATGTGCAATTATGGTACCTTGTTCGGGTTCCACCATGGGTTGTGTTATGGTTTGTAGCATATCCTACTCTTCTAGTAGATATTAAATTTTGCGAAGTCAAACATCGTAATTCTTATCAGTCAACTTCTCTCCAGTGTTGAGATCAGCGACAATACTTTTCGTAGCAGCCACTAGTCATGAAAATGTTTACGTAATAGACCAATACAATATTTCATATGTTTCGTATCACATTCAAGTTAACTTTAAATGATCATGGTATGCCATAATATATATATATATATATATATAGACTTAAAAACATATAATCAATTTTTATAAACATACTCTAACCATTCAAGGCAAAACAAATTGAGCCAAAACATTTCATGAATATGATATTAAATAAAAGATTCAAATTGACATAATTGTTTTATTCATAACTGAAAAAGGGAAATGTTGTACTAAAGTAGCCTTGGACACTCATGTCTTAGCTTTCAATTGATAGCACGAGCATGTTGTCCACATCTTAGACAAATTGCTTTGTTATAGAGAAGACAAAAAGTAACTGTTGGAACTTCTTCCACTTCTTCTTCCTCTTATTCAGAAGAAATATCAATTACTTCCATAGATGAAGGTATATTAATAATCTCCACTACCTCGTTATCAGATGGAATATCCATGACTATAGGTTGAGATGAGATTTTGACAGTTTTAACTTTACCATCAGGGAGAGCTTGACACTTCTTAAGATCCTTTTTAGGATCTACTTTAGGGTCTTTATCAAGGTTCGACTTAACATCCCCTCGATGCCCATCTTGCATGTCATTAACGCGAAACTTCTTTGACTCACCACCACTGGATTCTGAGTTGGAAAATCTTATCCTCTTTGGACGAGACTTCCAACTAGGAGTAGCTCTCATCTTTGTCCTTCTCATTGCTACAACCAACAAATGTAATTTCTCTTAGGCATTTTTTTAGGCATCTTTATTTAGGCATCATATAGTATGACAATAATATTGTCTTTTTATGTGTGAGAGAGCAAAAATATGCTTTTCAAACCATAAAATAACCCTAATCTCAAAATCTTCACTTTAATGTACCAATCAATTTTAATGACAAAAATACACATTTATTTTGTAAAATATGGGAACCAAAAATAGCAACTCTAGTCGTTCCTAGGAAAACGGGGATCTTCTGAATAATTTGGCGCGCATTAAATAACCCTTTTCCTAGACGGAAAATGCTAAACGTCCCAACACTGTAGCATCTATAATACATGTTAAAATACATGATTCATCTCTCAAAATACATGTTAGATTTGGAAAAAATTACATATTTGAAATCATCATGCAAAACTCTTTCCAACAAGATCCATTGTCAATACCTTTTAACGAATCGTTCGTTATTATATTGTTCTTTGAAAAAAATGTTTTAGTGTTTAAAACATTTGATTAATTTACTACACTATTTTGGGCGCCTTATTACAGTGTCATAAAGAGTTTTAGTACACTATTATATGCCCTATTACATTGTTATGAGCTCTTATTACAATGTTATTTCGCATTTTTTCCATCGTCCTAACATTTTATTACACTGTTATTTCATTGTGTTTTTACCTTGACAGTGCATTATAACATTGCGTTTTATTATGACAAACCCCTATTACATTGTGTTTTATTTTTGGTAATCCATTATCACATTGTGATTACTATTTCACAGTATATTATTGCACTATGTTTTATTGTTATGGCAATGTCATATCACACTGTGTGTTTTATAGTGTTTTATTACTTTGGATTGACCATTTGACAATGTCTTATTACATTATCTTTTATAGTGACATTGCATTATTACATTGTGTACTGTCATAATTTTTACAATGTTCTCATGATTGTTCAATGTATTTAACTTTGTTCTAATGTTTGTTATTTTTTAAGCATAATGTGATAGCATTAATGTACCAAAAATCATAACATTGCCCTTAATGACAGTAACATCAGTTGTTGAAAAAATAAGTTTGGGGCTGGATCATGCAAAAAACAAATAAAACAACACATTAAAATCCTGTGAAACAATGTGATAAACCCAAAAATAGTGTGTTACCCAAAACATTGCATAAAATATCAATAACAGTACATTAGACACCACAATAGTGCATTAAAATATCTAGAAGAGTCCTCATCTTGTATTAGTCGTCTTCCCCCATGGAAAATAGGCGAACAAGTAGATCTGAGAGTGCATTAAACACCCATAACAATGTATTAGACATCCACACCAGTGCATTATAAGCAGTCCTCATCCTTTTTTCTTTGTCTTCCTCCCTCAAAAAGCACTTGAACAAATAGATCTGACTTCATCCGCGGGAAAAAAAACCTAGAATAACATGATATTCAAAGAATGAAGAAAAAAAACAGGATTCGAAGAATGAACCAAAAAATCCAGAAAAAACATAATATTCAAATAATGAGCAGGAACAAATCTATAAAAACATAAATCAAACCTTCTTTTTGTGCTTTCCTTTTTCCTTTTCTGTTTTCTCACGAATCTTCTTCTTCTTCCCAAAAAAATGAAATATGCTCATTGTTTGTACTCACAGAGAAGATGTGGAAGAGAGTAAAATCACTAGGCTAACACGAGAGAGAGGGGGTTGAATTTTGTCTCACAAAATAGTGTTTAGAGTACAAATCTATCAATCAACCAAGTAAATAATATTTGACCTAGCAATTCAAGTTGGAATGCAATGAAATTTGGTATGCAATATTACAACACCTTATTGAATACTATATCAAAAATTGAGATCAAAATTCAAATTTTAGCTATATGAACAGTGCACAAACAGATTGCTATTCTAGAAAATTAACTATCAAAAGTATACCTTGAATCTGTTAATCATAAGTTGTTCAACCACAAGCAATATCCCAACAAGAAATGACAGCAAACAACACCCTAATATCAATTTCTAAGGCACATAAATCACTAATAGCACCAATCAAGAAAGGAAATCAAAAATAGAGTGAACAAGGATATATAGTGGTTCGGTGCTCACACTAGAATCCACTACCAAAGACCTCAAGCTTACGATTTTCAAATTCACTAAAGGATATAAGTGGTTTTGCAAGTTCACCACAAACTTAGGGTTTCTAAGCACACCCCAAACTTGTACACCATCAAGGTTTGAAGCTAACCCTAAACTTTCACACACCTCTCAAAGGAAACTTAGGGTTTCTAAGCACACCCCAAACTTGTACACCATCAAGGTTTGAAGCTAACCTTAAACTTTCACACACCTCTCAAAGGTAAATGCCCTTAAAAGGGACTTTTACAAGTGATTTGGTTTTTTGGTTCTCTCAAGATTAGCTCTAAGCTATTTGGATGAAGAACACTTAATCTCTCAATCTAAAGCTCACAGGTAGGATATAAATTTGGCTCAAATTCGTGGCTTTCACACAACCAAAGATTCACACAAAGTCTCACAATGATGGAAATAAGTTTAGGAGAAACTTTGTGAATAGTAGCTCAAGAACACTCAAACAAATACCTTAATGATTTTGGCTTGAGAGTGTGTCTTAGCTTGAGGTTAATGAAGGGAAGATGATGACAATAATCTCATCAAATAATTGATCAAAATATCAAGGAAAAATCACTTAAAGATTGTAGTGTCAAGAACAAAAGCTCTCTAGGTAATTTTTGCACATAAGTTTTCCAAATGTGGAATGAGGTAAGACTTCCCTCTCCATTTGTCTCCATCTAATCTTGGCCATTGGATCTTGTAAATATTCAATCTCATCCCTCAATCAACTTATAATATCTGTCTTTCATCTTCCAAAACGAAATCAATCAACACCATTGAAAGACTAGCCGTTATTGACTTTTGGTCAACCTTTGATTCAAATTTTAAATCTTGCCTCCAAGGTTTGTTTGGATCTTTTGCGCTTCTTGTTAAACTCTTCTTCATGCTTAGAAAGGCTTCAACAATCAACCAAACAACCCTCGCAAGGCTCACACAAAATTCCCCCCAAAATACTTGAAATTAAGAACATAAAAGTACATGGTGATATGGACAATTCTCCTCCAAGTGTTTTGGCTTCAATCCTTTTCATTTGATTTCAAATGAATCCAAGACTTCTCAAACTCCCCCCAAAGGCTCCTAAGGTTTTCTGGAAGGATTATGACGTAACCCATATTGTAATACCCCGGACTCATAGATAACTCACATGTTACAATGAGCTAATATTAGGTGGTAATTTAATATTAAAGTGTGTAGTAATGGGTGGTGATGAGGATAATTTTCTCCTACAATGACAACATGACACGAGGATGTAATTGTCACCAGCTTCATGCTCGGTACCGAGAAGAAGGATGTACGTTCCTCGGTACTCATCCTCAGAGTGGTAAAAAGCTGTCATGAACTACCCAAACAGGAACTACCTTCACTATAAAAAGGGGCAAGCCCTCAGGTAAAAGGGACGATTTTTTGACTAATTACAAGAGCACCGAGCAGTGCACTTCACAGAGTTCCTTTGTGCTAGCATCTGACTTGAGCGTCGGAGCGCCAACGCCAGAGAACACTCTCTGGCGGGCCTCTTGCTTACGTTTGCTCTTTGTCATAGGATCATTCTATTCTCGGAAGGAAGCTAATCCGAGGAAGGACATCAACAGACGAGAAAGCTCTTGTTCAAACCTATCCTGATACGTCTTGGACCGATTTGAGACGTCATCAGATTGGCGCCGTCTGTGGGAAACCATAACAAAAATTATGGTTCGGGCTAGAGCTTTTAGAGGAGAAGAACAACAGGCTGAGGCAGCAAACGAAAATGCCGAGCAGCAGCCTCAACCATTGATGCAAGATCAGATCGCCGAACTATTGCAACAGATGAATGTTCTCGCGCAACGCCTCGATACGATCCAAGGACAAGTGCAAGGTCACCAACCAATCCAAAATGAGAGCATTTCTCATGAGACGAGAAATGACCACTCTCACACTGATGAGTCAAGAAATCCCGACGTTCCAGGAACCTCGGTAACTATTGCTCGAAGAACTCAGCCCACTCATACTTACGAGGGGGATAGCAAGTTTATCGAGGGGGTAGTGGATCGCAAAATAGCTGCTTTGCAAGGTCGTCCCTTCTTGGATACAATGGACTGGGATAGGAACTTGACTCCATTGTCGACCGAGGTGCAACAAGCTCGGGTACCGACAAGCTTTAAGGTTACCAGTGTGGAAAAGTATAATGGAACAGGGGATCCCCTAGACCATGTTATCGGCTTTCAAACCATGATGGAGTTCCAGCGGGCCTCTCAGGAAGCTTGCTGCAAAATCTTCCCAGTCTCGCTTATCGGAGTGGCAAGGCGCTGGTTCAGAGCTCTGCCACAAGGCAGCATTCACAGTTTTGACGACCTAACAAACAGGTTCGTTGCTCATTTTGCAAGCTCGAGACCGGTGAAGAAGACCAACGCCACACTGGTTACCATTAGACAGAAACCGCATGAGAGTTTGAGGGAATTTGTAACTCGGTTCAACAGCGATTGCTTAGAGATACCGGACCTTCAGCCGATCATAGCCATTACAGCCTTCACGACTGGAGTGCGACATGTGACGCTGAAGCATTCATTGTCGAAAAAGAATCCGAAAAGTATCCCCGAACTGCTCTCAAGAGTTGAAAAATACATTACTGCTGACGAAATGATGGCTGAACCACATGTAACGGAGCAATCCTTAGACAGATCTCCCCCGAGGAGAAGGTCAGACGCTGGTCGACCAACAGAGAGGAAAAATAGTGGATTCAGTAGATCATTCACCAGAAGAGATGACCGAGCCAAACTTGAGAGATATGATTCCTACACTCTACTCAATTCTTCTTTGAAAAGGGTATTGAATGAGATACAGGATCGCGATATCGTCAGGTGGCCGGCAAAGATGAAGCCAAGTCCAAGTCGCCACCTGAAAGACGAGGTAGAAAACTTAATCCGGAGAGGATACCTAAAGCGTTTTACTAGCTCGGTGGGAGACAAACGAGAAAGAGAAGGAAGAAAAGAAAATCCAAGAGGCCTAAGAGAGAATGAAGACAGGCGACAGAGGAGGCGGCGAGAGGAATCCCCTCGTCATCGAAATCGTGGAACAGCTGGTACCATTGGTATGATAGTCGGTGGCCTAGCTTCGGGAGGAGAAAGTTCATCTGGGAGGAGAGCATATGCTCGGACTGTGCATCAGATCAACGAGAATTCAAAGAGAACGAGAACGGGGGAGGAGAAGATAACATTCTCGGAGAAAGACGGGGATGGTCTGCACCAGCCCCATGACGATGCGTTGGTCATTGATGTTATCATCGCCAACTACACGGTCAAGAAGGTCTTGATTGATAACGGGAGCGCAGCGGATGTTCTTTTCTATCATGCCTTCAAACAGATGAACCTTCCGAGAGAGAGCTTGAAGAAGTTTTCTTCACCCCTATACGGTTTCACGGGAGAGCAAGTTGTCCCTGTCGGGATAATAAGTCTACCCATAACCTTGGGTGATTATCCGAGATCAAAATTATTTATGGTGGAACTTCTGGTCGTCGATGTGAAGACCCCATACAACGCGTTGATTGGCAGACCACTGCTTCATAAGGCCCGAGCAGTTGTCTCAACTTATTACCTGAAAATGAAATTCCCCACTGATCAAGGAGTAGGAGAAGTTCAGGGCGACCAAAAGCTCGCTCGCCAGATGTATGTTACCGATCTAAAAGAAAAGAAAAAGCCAGTCTTAATCATAGAATTGGTCGATGATCAGAATAATCAAATCTTGAAGCCCTCGCCAGGCGAACAACTCATCGCACTTCCTGTCGAGCATGCAACGGAGAAGAAATTGTACTATTGTTCCGAGCTTAGCAAAGATTTAAGCGAAGGCTTGACGAATCTACTTTTGGAAAACATCACCACATTTGCATGGAGTGCACATGAGATGCCGGGTATCAGTGCTGATGTTATCACTCACCATCTGAGTATCAAACCTGGTAGCCGACCAGTAAAGCAAAAGAAGAGGAATTTTGCACAAGACAGGCAAGAAGCCATCAAAACAGAGGTTAACAAGCTTTTAGATGCTGACTTCATCCGAGAAGTACAATATCCGGAATGGCTTTCTAATGTTGTTATGGTAGCCAAACAGAATGGTAAATGGCGCATGTGTGTAGACTTCACTCACCTAAACAAGGCCTGTCCGAAGGATAGCTACCCGCTGCCGAAAATCGACCAACTGGTAGACGCAACCTCGGGAAAGGGTCTCCTCAGTTTCCTTGATGCCTACTCAGGATACCATCAGATTCAAATGCATCAAGCTGACGAGGAACACACCTCGTTTGTTACCCCTGAGGGTACATATTGCTACCAAGTTATGCCTTTTGGGTTGAAGAATGCAGGGGCTACCTATCAACGGCTAGTCAACAAAATGTTCTCCCCAATGCTCGGAAAGACAGTTGAAGCGTACGTCGATGACATAGTCGTTAAAAGCAAAAAAACCCGAGGAGCACTTGGGCGACTTGCAGGATGTATTTAATGTTTTGAACAATTTTGGAATGAAGCTCAATCCCGAGAAGTGTGCGTTTGGCGTTTCATCGGGTAAATTCCTCGGATTCCTCATCTCCAAACGAGGAATTGAGGTGAACCCTGAAAAGGTGTTAGCGATAATTAACATGCAAGCCCCGAGGAACAAGAAGGAGGTTCAACAACTCACCGGGCGAACTGCAGCACTAAACCGATTTCTCGCCAGATCAGGGGATCGGTGTAAACACTTTTTTAACGCACTCAAGCGAACAACCGATTTTCAATGAAATGAGCACTGTCAAGAAGCTTTCGAAGAGCTCAAGTTTTATCTGAGCCGACCATCTCTACTCACTGCTCCAAAAGAAGGAGAACCGTTATCCCTCTACTTAGCTACCACTGAGCATGCAGTGAGTGCCGTGCTCGTAAGCGAGGGAGAGGATAAGGTTCAGAGGCCAATATACTACACTAGTAAGGTTCTCACTGCAATCGAGAAGAGATACACCAAGGCCGAAAGAATGGCCCTGGCATTGGTGACCACGGCTAGGAAGTTGAGACCATATTTTCAAGCCCATACAATTACAGTGCTGACTGATCAGCCGCTCAAGAGCATTTTACAGAATCCAGACATATCGGGAAGACTTATTAACTGGTCAGTCGAACTTAGTGAGTTTGATATCTACTTTGAGCCGAGAAGAGCAATCAAAGCTCAAGTCCTCGCGGATTTCATTACTGAATGCCAACATCCTTTAGAGGAAGAAGCGCCGCAGGAGCAATGGCAACTCTTCGTCGATGGATCTTCGAACAAGGATGGCAGCGGAGCAGGGATTCTGCTTCTCGAACCCGGGGGCATGACTACTGAGTATGCCCTCCGTTTCCAATTCAAAGCCTCTAACAACGAGGCTGAATATGAAGCACTGCTAGCTGGATTAAAGCTGGCCATCGAGCTAGAGGTTCGCAATTTGCTGATTCACAGCGATTCACAGCTCGTCACCGAGCAGGTCCGTGGAGAATATGAGGCGAGAGGCTCCAATATGATCAAATATCTTGCAAAAGCTAAGGAGCTGATGAGTGAGATCCCGAATGTTGAAATACTGAGAGTGCCTCGAGAAGAAAATCAGCAAGCAGACGTATTAGCCCGACTTGCGTCAACAAGCAAGAAAGATCATGCTTCCTCAGTTCGGATAGAAATGCTTCCTAAACCGAGCATCTTTGTTAAAGAAATTGCGGAGATCAACACTGAACGATCTTGGATGGATGCAATACGCGCCTTCCTCACTGAGGGGCGATTGCCAGAAGACAGGAACGAGGCTAAAAGTCTCCGAGCAAGGGCAACGAGGTATTCAATTATTCAAGGAACCCTTTACCGACGATCTTACACACTCCCTTACCTTAAGTGCCTTGCTCCACGAGAGTCAGATTACGCTCTCCGAGAAGTTCATGGAGGAATATGCGGCAGCCACTCCGGTGCAAGGACCTTAGCAAACAAGGTCTTGCGCTGTGGGTATTACTAACCGACCATGAACAAGGATGCAAAGGAGTTGGTGAGGAAGTGTGACAAGTGCCAGAGACATGCCAACGTATCGCATCACCCACCATCGGAGATTACAGTGATGGAGAACCCTTGTCCGTTTGCACAATGGGGGCTGGATTTGTTAGGACCTTTTCCTCAGGCAACAGCCCAAAGGAAGTTTCTCATAGTAGCAGTGGATTATTTCACGAAGTGGGTTGAAGCCGAGCCTCTGGCCACAATCACTGACCACAAGGTGAAAGACTTCATTTGGAAAACCATCATCTGCAGATATGGTGTTCCTCGGATCCTTATTACTGATAATGGCCGACAGTTTGTGAGTGCCAATATACGGCAGTTTTGTAACGAACACGGCATCAACCTCAGGGTTACTGCCGTAGCTCACCCTCAAGCTAATGGACAAGTAGAAGTCATCAACCGAATCATACTACAAGGAATCAAGGCTCGTCTGGACCAAGCCAAGGGACTTTGGACCGAACAGCTCCATAGCGTCCTCTGGTCTTATCGGACTACGCCTCGGACATCAACAGGAGAGACACCTTTCTCCTTAGTATTCGGATCAGAAGCTGTTATCCCAGTTGAAATTCGAGTTCCCACTCCTCGTATAACTGAGTTTGAAGAATCAGGTAACAGTGACTTATTGCTCAACAATCTTGATTTCTTGGAAGAAGCTCGAGAGACTGCTCGGATCAGGATTGCTGCTTACAAACAAAGAACGGCCCGATATTACAACAAAAGGGTCCGAACAAGGAAGTTTTCAGAAGGAGACTGGGTTCTAAGGAAAGCTGCTGCAGCCGGAAGGCATCCAGGTAAGCTCGGAGAAACTTGGGAAGGACCTTTCCGAGTTATCAAAGTTCTGCTTGATGGTACTTACAAACTGGAAAATCCCGAGAAGCCTGGAGAGATGAGACCTTGGAATGCCGAGAACCTCCGAAGATACTATGTTTAATTTCATCCTGCTGCCATGTACTTAAGCACAATTTCCATTTCAAAACTCGTTTCTTACACGAGACTTAGGATTTTGCTGATTCAATGAAAGTAGTTTGTTTTGCTATAAGGATCCTCAAAAGTAAGCGTTGCTCGGCACTAGTCAGCCGCAATGCCTGAGCATTATTACAAGCCCGCCAAGGTCAGGAGACCGAGGAAAAACATGGTTTTGTTTCAACTCATTTAATTTGAGTTACAACAGCCAAGCAGAGAAACAAGTTAGCTACGACCCGAGCAAGCTCGGGCCACAGCAAACATGGTTTTGTTTCAACTCGTTAAATATGAGTTACAACAGCCAAGGGGAAACAAGTTGGCTACGACCCGAGCAAATTTGGGCCACAGCACTACTTGTTCCCAAATCAGTTACAACAAGCTGCGTTTTAAGTTATGATTTCCGAGGAAAAAGATGGACAGTAATAGACAAGGAATGGGAAGAAACGAACTCGACTTCATTAAAATTAAAAACGTTATTTACAAATGTTGAGAACAGAGTTTGAACAAGAAGGAAGAGAAAAAGGGCTAGTTTCTAATTTTCAATATCAACTAGCTCCTCGGCAGCCCTCTCTGCCTCACCCTCAACAGAAGGAAGGGGCACGTCGACTTCTTCATTCCTCGAAGGAATCGGCGGAGCATCAGTCTCCGTGTACTCATCGATGTCCTCCTCGACGTCCCCTTCATCCTCTTGAAGTAGGCAGAACTGCTCGTAGGCATCTCCCTTCACCACATCCTCGTCGTCTTTCCCCGCGATGACTGGACATAGCTCATCCAAAATGTCCGAGCTCTGGCCTTTGCCGACGAGGAACCTCCGAGCTTCTTTGACAGCAGCCTGGAAGCAGAAAAAGCCTTCTTGCTTAAGGGTAAGTTGGAACTCCTTAGAGTCGCGAAACTCTCGGAGACCAGCTTGTCGCCCGCTTTCAAACAGGACGGCCCCTTCAGCCTCAGCTGCTGACTTTTGTCTTGCCAGCTCATCCTCGGCTTCTTTCAGCTTCGTAGCCATCAGATTCTCTGATGCCTGCGTTTTCTCGAGTTCCAACCTCGTCAACTTCAAAGCGGTCTCTGTCCGACCAATAGCTCCCTTGAGTAGAAAAATTTCTTGGGCAGCAGTCCTCTTCTCGGCCTCGGAGCTTCGTATGTCAAGTGACAACTTCCCGAGAAGCGAGGTCAACTGGAAATGACAACAAAAAAGAAATGAGTTATTTAGCAAGCTGAAGGAAAACATGCTAAACAATGTTCCGAGCGGAAGAATGTACCTCTATCAGCTTAACAGCCGAAGCCTCCATCCTCTCCTCGGTGGCCATCTCCTCGGCTCGCCTTTGGTCCGACGGAAGAGACAACTTCTCGAGCATCTCCAACGCCACCCGAGAGTTGGTCACTATATCAGATAGACGCACGTTCCACCGAGGAATGTGAACGTCTCCCATCCTGTGAGGAGGAGAGGAAGAGCGGGCGTCGGATGTACGAGAAGGAGATCCAACGGCCCGGAAAGATGGGGTGGAAACGAAGACACCACGACCGCGACCCAAGTCTTTTCCTCGGCCTGGTTTGACTTGGGCACCTTCAGCAGGGGTAACCCTCTTCTTCTTGCTCGGTTCAGCACCGCCATCAGGTCTCCTCTTCTTGCCCAAGTTGGCAGTCTTCTTCTGCAACTTCAGGTAATCAGCAGCCGACGACATATCTGAGAAGTAACAAGAATCAGTAATCAACATGATTAGTATAACAAAGTTATAAACAAAACCGAGCAAGAGCAGGTCCTCACCTTGCATCGCTTGCTCGGACCTATGAGCCCTTGTAAAGTCTACAGCTCGGCATATCATAGGCACAGAAGGCTTAGTGAAAGGGCCTCTGAGAGTAAGATACCAGTCAAGCTCCTGAGGAGAAAGTTGGGGAAGTCGCTTGAACTTACTGAATTTTGGGACAACCCACGAGGTCCTAAAAGGAAGATCCTCGTCCTCGCCCAAAGGCATCCGAACAAAGAAATAACTAGACTTCCAATGATGATTGGAAGAGGAATATTTTGGAGCAACCAGACCCTTCTTGAACTTTAAATAGCAAAGTCCAGGGTTTCTCGGAGCTCTACAAAGGGAGAAAATGTGTTGAAGGACATTGGAAGAAAAAGGGACGCGAAGCTCGGCACAGTAGTAGAGAATTGTGCTGAGAAACACCCAAGAATTGGGAGCAAGGCAGGTTGGGCAAATGTCGAACCGATCAAAAAAGGAGCATATTGCTGGGGCAATCGGTATCCGACAACCAAATGATAATGCGGTGGTAGAAATGGCAAACTCCCCATGTTGAGGATGGAATGGAGATACTCCCTCGGGCACAGGCCTGCAAGGGTAGGGAATACCGAACAACTTGCGTTGGGATTCCACCTCGGAGGCTGAAAGGCTACAGCTAAGATTCCTAGGCTCCCGAGAACCATCACCTGCTGCTCGGGCCTCCTTTAGTTCGAACCCAGGAGGGGCTAAGAAAGGGCGTTCTGCTAAGGGTAGCCTAATGCTCGTCCTAACAGGAGGAGAGTTAGAGGTCGAAGGAGAAGTTCCTAAATCGGCTTCCTCTAACACATTAATATTACTATCCGAAGAAGGGAAAGACATTTCTCGTACCTGATGAGACGAAGAAGAGATAGTATTTGCTCGGAAAAAGAAGATTACGTTTGCTCGGATAGACAATGCTCGGGGCTCTCAATCTTGGCAGCGAATGAATTGGACAGTGACGTCCTCGCTATTTATAGTCGAAGACCGCCCCGGTCAACGGACCCGATGACGAGACGTACTGCCTTCTCTCATCTGGGCCGCTCAACCTCTGCACATCAGATGACCACTGGATCAAGATCAATCAAATCTTAGCCGTTCAACGACTCACAATTAATGTCAGCCTCGGGAACTCAAACTTCCACTCATACAGACCTATCATTGGTCCTACGATGACCAATCACAGGTCTGAGGGGCCAAGTGATGAGGATAATTTTCTCCTACAATGACAACATGACACGCGGATGTAATTGTCACCAGCTTCATGCTCGGTACCGAGAAGAAGGATGTACGTTCCTCGGTACTCATCCTCAGAGTGGTAAAAAGCTGTCATGAACTACCCAAACAGGAACTACCTTCACTATAAAAAGGGGCAAGCCCTCAGGTAAAAGGGACGATTTTTTGACTAATTACAAGAGCACCGAGCAGTGCACTTCACAGAGTTCCTTTGTGCTAGCATCTGACTTGAGCGTCGGAGCGCCAACGCCAGAGAACACTCTCTGGCGGGCCTCTAGCTTACGTTTGCTCTTTGTCATAGGATCATTCTATTCTCGGAAGGAAACTAATCCGAGGAAGGACATCAACAGACGAGAAAGCTCTTGTTCAAACCTATCCTGATACGTCTTGGACCGATTTGAGACGTCATCAGGTGGTTAAGGGTCGACAAGATTAGCTGAAATAGACTCTTTAGAATTTAGAAAGGAAAACAAATTTAATTAAATTAAATGTAAATTGGTAGAAGAAACGATTAAATTACAACGCTGTGTGTAACGTGAGATCGGTAAGAGAAAGAGTAGAGGGATGAGGGTAAAAAGGAAAAACTAGCACATAAATAAAATAATATAAAATGAGCACGATTATCGAGGAAACCTAAAAACCTAAAATTGATGCGAGAGAGAGAGAGAGGGCGGGGCGATGGTAATCGATTTGGCGAAGGAGGCGACAGTTTCTGGCATTTGTGGTGTCACCGTGAAGAGGACGACGAGAGAAGCTCACCGGTGTCCTTTTTGTACGTAACGGAGGAGGCATCACTGAGATACGGCAAGGGGAAGATCACAGCCACCGCTTTTTCACTGCTTCGATTTACCCAGTTCCGGTCACCGATCAGGTAACCACCACCGACAGTTTTCGCCATTGTGTTCACCGGCTCACGAGCTACCGGTGGAGGTCAGCCGTGTGTGTCACTACCACCGAAAAGGCGGCGACCCGTTTCTAGAGTAAACGGGTCTGCGACCTTGTGAGAGATGAGAGGTCAACCGGGTCAGCCTGACCCGGTTTAGGGTGACGACCTGGTTGACCAGGGAGGGTTGACCGGAGATTTAATTAATTTTTAAATAAAATAAATAATGGATTTTTGCATTATTATTAATTGTAGGAACCAATTTTTATATCTGACTTAGGGGAATTTACGAAAGGGTGCCAAGTAAGTAACATCCTCACTGTGTCACAGAATAAATGTATGATGTTTTGAGGTTTGTATGCTATATTTATGTTTATACTTATTGGTGCTGTGATGTATGAATTATTATTGAGCGTGTTATTATGAAATTTCGTATTGGAATTGTATTGTATACTTTAATTGTCATTTTCAAGAAGTGTACATGGCATAACGTGGCATCATGAAAGATTTACACACTTGATGACAGTTTTATAAACCTAGTAATACTACTATAGGGAGGGTATACTGTTAAGGCTAAAGGCGAGGGTACAAGGTTGAAAAATAAGGTGAGGAGAAAGAATGAATATTTTGATAGGAAAAGTATTCTATAGAAGAATGATGATTGGAAATTCCGACCGGTTGCTCTGTAGCAGTTTACTAGAGTTAGGGGCCCTAGTATTGGATAAATGTTTAAATTGGCTAACTTTTCTTAAAGAAGGAATTTATGTGCATCCATGCATAAAGATGTTACTTGTTGAACCTTGACTCATTATATTCTGTGATGCAGGTGATGATGAGTACACTGAATTGGTTGTTGATGGTGATGGTGATGGCGAGGATCCTCAATGATGGTGCTCATGTAGGGTGGCAAGTTCACGGGAAAGTAGTGTAATAAATTACTTAAGCGTCAGAGGCATTTATACGGTTTTATTCAGACCCAGTTAATCCATCAATGTCTAGTCGCGAAGACTTGAGCCACCCAAGAACTTGGTCAACGCAGCAGTTCTCCATGACGATGCCCACAATAGTCTTGATCGGGCCATCAATTTTGTGTCGTCTCTCAAAATTTTCAAAGTCTAGCAACTGAGTTGAGATTACTAGGTAAAAAAACTCAAATATGAGAGATCATCACCAGAAAGGCATCTCAGATGATCGTCAGCCGAAAAGACGTGATGACTATCAAGAGAGTCCAATCATGTGGATTGTTGGACCATAGGTCCTACATTTGTGTTTTGATGCAAAAATACTTAATGTGCTATTTGATTGTACTCATACTTGAATGAATTTGGATAAAGCATGAAATGATCGTGATAATTGATTTAAGTATCATTATATATCATTTGGAATCATGTTTGATCTTATTTAATATGAATTGGATGACTTTGGACTTGTTCATTTTCGGATTACAAAAACTGCTCAAACATCACACTGTACATGTCGGTTGAATAGTCATACATTTTCATACGATCTCGAAATGACTTGATTCTTGTTCTAAAAATATTATTAAGATTATGAATCAATTTTGAGTGAAAGATGTTCAATTTCTTTGTTAAAGTTAGTATAACTGTGCAGACATGATATAACACCGTTTGAGATTATTTGCTCAAATTGAGTGACCAATTGAACTCCAATGGCTGTGAAATTTTGTGTGCATATTTAAATATATATTAAATGATTTATTATGTGCTTACTTGAATTTTATTGAGCATTTATCATATTGATTGACCTATGTCCAAGCATTGAAGCTCTTTGAGTTTCCAAGCAACAATGAGGTGCCTTGTCATCTATTTCTTTGTAGGTGAAATCAATTAAGTATCATGAGCTTATTTGGAGTAGTATGAAGCTGATTTTATTGATTAAATTTGTACATTCATTTGTTGAAGCTTAATTGGTCAAGTTTGAGCATGGTCAACTCCATTTGAGAAAAAGGTTGACTTCTCATGAGCAAGCATTGGTTCCAAGCATGTGAAATGAATATTGTTTCAGGATAATTCTTTGTGCCAAGAATTCAAAAGAGATTTCATGTTTAATTCGATGGGTCAACATTGTGGCAACATTTACTTCTTGGGAGACAAAGGAGAGAGAAATGGCTGGAAAGTTGTTCCTTGTTCTAGAATCTAGAAAGGGTTGTTTGACTTGGTTTGAGCATTGCTTTCATCATCAAGAAGGAATTATTGGTGTAACCAAATAACTAAACAAGCTCAAGCCAAAGGAGATATTTTTACATAACAATTTCCAACAACTATATAATGAATGGTGGAGATTTATTTGGTTTGAATTAAAGAAGAGTCAAGATTAAAAGAAGAAGGAAGGGCCAAGATCAAGACTTATTTTTCATCCAATGGACAAGATTATTTTGTGTTGGAAAGAAGAGAGGGGTTTGGCTTGTGTTGGAAGGTGGAAGAACATTTGCAAAAAAATTGGCCAAGTCTTTGAGCTTCAAATCCTCTCAACTTCAAATCTTGATTCAAACTTCTTCCTAGAGATCTCTTGCTAAAAATCTGATTATCATCAAGCTATTATCTTCTTACTTCAAAGAGATATCCAAAACTACATCAAGAACCCATCATTCTTCATTCTATCAGTGGGGTATCAGTTTTGGTGTTCTTAAGTGGTGTTTCAACAAAGCTTCTCCTATTCTCATCTATATCTTCTTGAGAGCTTTGTGTGAATTTTTCATAGAGTGATTGCCACATCTTGAGCCTATTCTTAACCATATTCATGAGCATCATCTCTAGTCTTTGTGAGAGTTCCTCAACCAAAATAGCTTTGAGCTCATCTTGAGACAACCTTGTGCCTAAACACTTGTAAAGTCCCTTTGTTGGACAAAACCTTGTGAGGTTGTGAGATACGTTTGGGGTACAACTTGAAAACCTTAGTTCTTAGTTATCTCAAAACCTTGGTTGTAAGAGTTTAGGGTTAGCTTGCCTAAAATCTTAAGTTGTTGGTGAACTTAGAAAACCATCATCCATTAGTGGATTTGGAAATCCTAAGTTGTGGGCTTAGGTAGTGGCTGTAGGAGGAAGAACTCTCCGAACCACTCTATATCCTTGAGCATTTTATTTTTACTTGTTTTAATTGATTGTGTGTGTTGATCATTTGCTTGAGGTTGTTAATTACATTAGAGGAGGTTTCTTTAAACCATTAAGACACACACTTTAATTGTTAATTTTTCTGGAACATCAATCTGTTTGTGCATAGTTCATATAGCTAGACTTTGAATTTAATTTGAATTTTTGATATAGTGTTCACAAGGTGTTTCATATTGCATACCAAATTTTCCTACATTTTGACTTATTGATAGGTCAAATAGTTTTTATCCAATTGGTGTGCATGTTTAATTTGAACACTAATTTGTTTGTGTACTGTTCATATAGTTAGACCTTGAATTTTGATCTGAAATTCTGATATAGTATTCATTAAGGTATTTTGATATTTCATATTAAATTTTGTTACATTCCAACTAGAATTGCTAGGTTAAATTTCTTTTATCAATTCCGTGTGCTAATTTGTGTGTATTGACATTGCATTGTGAGTTTTGTGATTTTTAAATTATAAAAAGGGATTTCCTTTGCAATTTGAGAACACAATTCACCCACCCCCACCCCCCCGCTTCCTGTGTTTGCGTAGACTTTTCAATTGGTATCAGAAGGAGTATGAAAATCAAAGAATTAACATTCTTGCTAGATCTTTATGGAATCCACAAGTAGATCTCATGATGGAGAGGGTCTATCCTCTAATAGGCCACCTTTCTTTGATAAGAAGTACTATAGATTTTGAAAGTTTAGAATGAGAATTTTCCTTAGAAGTATAGATATGGCTTTGTGGAGAGTAATTGAGAATGATCCATTTATTCCAATGAAAAGGAAGGAGATAAGGAAGTTCCAAAGTTAGAGAGTGAATATAGTGAAAGTGATGATAAAAAAAGTTAGCTTAAATGAGAGATCCATTAACTTGTCGCATATTGCATTAGATATAAATGAATATTATCATATTTCAACATGTACTAGTGCACAAGAAATTTGGAACATGTTAGAGTCGAAGCATGAAGGAACTAGTCAAGTTAAAGATTCTAAAATTGACATGCTTGTGCATCAATTTGAATTGTTTAAAATGCTTGATGGTGAATGCATTAGTAAGAAGTTTGCTAGATTGACAAAAATATGCAATGAATTGAATTCTCTTGAAAAGCCTTATGCTAATGTAGATAAAGTGCAAAAGATCCTAAAAAGCCTTCCAAGATCATGGACTGAAAATGTCACCGCAATCAAGGAAGCAAAGGATTTGAGAACCTTGAAGATTGTGGAGCTTATTGGAAGCTTAATGACTCATGAATTGGAAGTGATCAATAGAGTTGATGAAGAGGCTCCAAAGAAGAAAAATATTGCATTGGTTGTGACTTCCAAGCCCAAATCCAAGGAGGCCATGGCTTATTCCAAGGAAGAGGAGGTTTCCTCAAGTAGTGAGAGCGAAGAAAGTGATGATGAGATGGCTATGATGGTCAAGAACTTCAAGAAGTTTTTGAAGAACAAAAGAGGTGGTTTCAAAATAGGAAGTTCAAGAGTAAGTAAAAGGAGAAATAGAAGCATACTTGCTTCAATTGTGGCAAAGTAGGACACTTCATTGCCGATTGCCCCAAAGCATCCAAGAAACATCACAAAGGGAAAGGCAAGGAGAATAAAAAGGCATTGAAAGCAACATGGGATGATTCATCATCAAGCTCTTCAAGTGAGGATGAGATTGAGCATAAGGCACACTTTTGCCTCATGGCAAAAGGGGAGAAAGTTGACTTATCTTCTCAATATGAGATGTTAAAGACTCTTCTCTTTTAACCTATGATGACTTGTATGCTAATTATGATGACTTATGTGATTCTCATGGTATGTTGCTTAGAAAGTGTAAGCATCTCAAAAAGGAAAATGTTAGACTTATTAAACTTGATGAAATGCATGCTAATGAGCTTGAAGTGGTTAACGCTAAGTATGATGCTCTTTGTGTTAAGTTTGATAATATGACTATTGAGCATGATGCTTTGATTAATGAAAATAAATGATTAAAAGGAAAACCGTCTATCATTGATGAAAATGCTTGTATGACCGAATGCACTATATTGAATATGCATGATTATGATCATCTTAAAGCTAGGGTGCTTGAGCTAGAAGAAGAATTGAAATCATGGGATGATCATGAGTGCATTATGCTTTCTAACACTAAATCCTTGGAGCATGGACTTGATTTGATGAAAGAAAAGAATAGGATGTTAGAAATGCAATTCTCTAAGTTTTTCATGAATTCACTAAAACTTGATGAAATGATAGATTCTCAAAGGCATTATCTTGATAGAAGTGGAGTTGGTTATGATTCTTTGTTTCTTGATGAAATTAAACATGAGAGTAAAAACTTAATTAAGTTGGTGAAACCTATCAATGGTTAAACCAAGACACGTATGACCATAGGAGACTCGGCTAAGGCTTCAAAAGCTAAGGCCAATGATGCACACCCCTCGGGTGGAGCATCAACATCTAGGGCATCACATCCTAGAGTGAGGAAATTAAGGATCAAGAAAAGTTGGGTACATAAATGTATGAAATATGATGACAAACTTGATTATGCAAGGGTTGTGCTTAGATTGAATGTTTATACTATTGTGGCTAACCCTCACCCTCAAGGATCCAAGGTTTTGATACCTAAAGTATCTTGAACAATATTGGTTAGGTGTGCTTAAAGTATCTTGGATAGTGGTTGTGCAAGGCATATGACTGGTGATCGATCCTTGTTCATATCTTACAAGGAGAAGGATGGTGGCTATGTCACTTTTGGAGACAATTCCAAAGGAAAGATCCTAGGCATAGGATCGGTTAGTAAGGATTTCTTAACCATAAATGATTGCTTTATTGTTGAAAATTTGGCATTTAATTTGCTTAGCATTTGTCATTTATCGGATAAAGGTTATGATTCTCATTTCAAAAATGATAAGTGTTGCATTGTTGATAAGCATGAAAATGTGGTTACTTTTGGTTCTAGAGTAGGTCATATGTATGCTTTGGATATTAACATGAAATGTGATTCCATGACTTGCTTGATTGTTTCTAATGATGTTATGTTGCATTGGCATAGAATGCTAGGTCATGTAGGTGCATCTACTTTAAGGAAGCTTAGTTCAAAAGAGTTAGTTAGAGGCTTACCTAAGTTGAAGTTTGGTGATTCAATTGTATGTGAAAATTGCATTAGGGGTAAGCAATCTAAAGAGTCATTTAAATCTAAAAATGTCATTTCCACTTCTAGACCAATACAATTATTGCATATTGATTTGTTTGGAACTAGTAGGACTAAGAGTTTAGGTGGAAAATATTATGCATTTGTTATTGTCAATGATTATTCAAGATTCACTTGGTGTTTATTTTTGGCACATAAAAGTGATGCATTTCATGAGTTTAAGTCTTTCATTAAAAGAGTGTAAAACGAGCATGAATTGCATGTTTCTAAGATTAGAAGTGAACATGGTGGTGAGTTTGAGAATTATGGTTTTGATGCATTGTGTGATTCTTATGGCATTTCTCATAACTTTAGTGCTCCTAGGACACCTCAACAAAATGGAGTTGTAGAGAAGAAGAATAGGACTCTACAAGAGTTAGGGAGAACTATGATGCTTGAATAATGCTTGTTATGTTTCCAATAGGTTGTCCATTAGAAAGATGTTGAAAAAGACATCATATGAGCTTTTGTATGATAGGAAAACTAAAGTTGATTATTTTAGAGTGTTTGGTTGTAAATACTATATCTTGAACACTAAAGATAATCTTGATAAGTTTGATGCCAAAAGTGACATTGGAATTTTTCTTGGGTATTCTTTACACTCTAGAGCATATAGAGTTTATAATGTGAAATCTAAGTGTGTTGAAGAAAATGTGTATGTGAAATTCGATGATATATTCTCACTTGATCCAAAAGTGCATGTAGATAATGAAAATTCAGGTATTGAAGGCTTTGATCTTTCAAAGGATAATGATCCTAATGCTTGCCATGAGCTACACATTGATATGGATGAAACACCATTGGTAGAAGGCCTTAAGGAGATGAAAATTACTAATAATTCTACACCAAATGTGCAAGATGAGGAGCAACCCATGACTATTAATGTTGATCAAGTTGCTCAAAATAATAATATGGAGCAATCGAGTACTACTCAATCTCAAGGCAATAGGATTCAAGTGAAGGTCAAGCACAAACATCCTAAGGAGCTTATGATTGGAGATCCAAACAAGGGCATTCAAACAAGATCAAAGTTGAATGCTATAAAGGCTATTAGACTTTTATTAGCTTTTACATGCTATAAAGGTTTTAAGCTTTTTCAAACGGATATTAAGAGTGCTTTCTTAAATAGTGTGATAAATGAGGAAGTGTATGTTAAACAACCACCCGATTTTGAATCTAAAGAATTTCCTAATCTTGTTTACAAATTAGACAAAGCATTTTATGACTTGAAGCAAGCACCTAGGGCTTGGTATGAAAGACTTAGTAAATTCTTGTTAGAAAATGAATTTTCTTGTGGTAGTATTGATAATACTTTGTTTATTAAGTGTAAAGGTGATGACATATTGATTGTGCAAATCTATGTTGATGACATTATATTTGGTGCTACTTTGGAATCAATGTGTGATGAATTTGCTATGTGCATGAAAAGTGAATTTGAAATGTCTATGATGGGTGAATTGACATATTTTCTAGGATTGCAAATTAGACAAACCTCACATGGTATTCATATAAGTCAAACTAAATACACTTATGACTTGCTTAAAAGGTTCGGTATGGACTTGTCTAAAGGATATTCTACACCAATGAGGGTGACATCCAAATTAGAAGCCGACCTTAAGGGTAAAGAGGTGGATCAAAAGATGTATAGGTCTATGATTGATAGCTTACTTTATTTGACCGCTTCTAGGTCGGATATCATGTTTAGTGTGTGTATGTGTGCTGGATATCAATTTAATCTTAGAGAATCACACCTAATAGTTGTTAAGAGAATATTAAGATATTTAAAAGATACACCAACCATAGGGTTATGGTATGATAGAAAATCTTCATTTGACTTACATGCTTTTAGTGATGCCGATTATGGAGCTTGTAGAATTGATAGGAAGAGTACAAGTGGTACATGTCAATATCTTGGAAATATGATTATATCTTGGTTTTCAAAGAAACAAACATGTGTTACTCTAAGTACAACCGAATCAGAATATATGACAATTGATAGTTGTATTGTACAAATTCTATGGATTAAAAAACAATTGCTTGATTTTAATGTGAAATTTGACAACACTCTTGTTCATTGTGATAACATAAGTGCTATTCTTTTAAGTAAGAATCCGGTTCATCATGGAAAGGCTAAGCATATTGAGATTAGACAACATTTCATTAGGGATCATGTAGCTGAAGGGAATATTTTGCTTGAACATGTAGATGGAGAAAATAATATTATAGATATTCGTACTAAACCCCTAACTAAGGATAGGTTCATTAAGTTAAGAGATGCATTGGGATTGATTGATGCTCCTTGATCAAATGTTTTCTTGAATGCATGCTCTTTGATAGTATTTACTTCAATTGGTATTCACTTTACCTTGACATATTGCAATTTGATATCTATGCTTGAATTGGTATGATTATATGGTACATTAAATAGTGTGAAAGAGATGCATGTTTGTAAGGGGAGTTCCTAACTTGATATGTGCTTTGAACATGTTATTATGCTTAAACATGATCCTTTGATTCTTGAAGTGACATTCTCATCTATTTTCCAAAATTTTCATTCAAACATTCCTCATGGGAGAGATAGTTCATGTGCTTAGTGAGAGCTAGTTGAGATAATCGATGCACTTCATGGTTTTTCAATCCTACATGTTGTTTTGAAGTTGCATGTACCCCCTATATCCTCACCTTTTTGAGTAATTACAAAAAGGGGGAGAGATAGTTGATGACAAAGTGCACTTATGTGATTAAAAGTGCATATTAGTTGCACAACTTAAGAGGAAGTGAGCTTGTCATATTAAGGGAGAGTAAGATGTTCAATTTTGAGTGAAAGATGTTCAATTTCTCTATTGAAGTTAGTATAACTGGGCAGATATGATATAATATTGTTTGAGATTACTTGCTGAAATTGAGTGACCCATTGAACTCCAATGACTGTGAAATTTTGTGTGCATATTTAAATATATGTTAAATGATTTATTATTTACTTACTTGAATTTTATTGAGCATTTATCATATTGATTGACATATGTCCAAGTATTGAAGCTCTTTGAGCTTACAAGCAACAATGAGGTGCCTTGTCACCTATTTCTTTGTAGGTGAAATCAATTAAGTATCATGAGATTATTTGGAGCAGTATGAAGCTGATTTTATTGATTAAATTTGTACATTCATTTGTTGAAGCTTAATTGATCAAGTTTGAGCATGGTCAACTCCATTTGAGAAAAAGGTTGATTTCTCATGAGCAAGCATTGGTTCCAGGCGTGTGAAATGAATATTGTTGCTAGAGAATTCCTTCTTTGAGCTTCTAGAAGTCCTCTTATTGGCTTTGCGCCAATAATTCAAAAGAGATTTCAAGTTTAATTTGATTGGTCAGCATTGTGGCAACATTTACTTATTGGGGGACAAATGAGAGATTTATAATGAATGGTGGAGATTTATTTGGTTTGAATTAAAGAAGAGTCAAGATTAAAAGAAGAAGGAAGTGCCAAGATCAAGACTTATTTTTCATCCAATGGCCAAGATCATTTTGTGTTGGAAAGAAGAGAGGGGTTTGGCTTGTATTGCAAAGTGGAAGAACATTTGCAAAAAAATTGGCCAAGTCTTTGATCTTCAAATCCTCTCAATTCACCCCCCCCCCCCCCCCCCCCACCCTCAACCCTTTATTTTTGCCTAGTTTTTTCACGGATGTGGTGACAAAGAGGTAAACAGAAAAAGAAGCTTAATGACATATATCTTCCACATAAGCCCCGAAAACAAGACAACATATTCAAGATCACCTCTGAAATACCTTGCAAGAATTCATCTTGGAATTTCCTAAAAATTATATGTGTGTAAATTATAGATGCATGTTTCAAAATCCCAATATTACGAACATACAACTTTGGTTTCCCCTGAGCATAACTATAGTCATCTTCAATTTCAACCTCGTGCATTTTTCTCGCATTTTCATCGTAGTGCTTTATAAACTCGGTTAATGTCATTGCCTTACAAGCCATATGGTGGAACACATTTTTTGTACTCTCACTTCTTTGAGTTGAGTGAATACCTGTAGAAAAAGTCTAAAGACTAAACGCAAGACACCACTTAACTCAAATTTCATACAACCTTTTAAGTCACTTATTGTTGCCTACATCCCAACAATGAACCATTTTATCTCAAGTACTTTGAAACTCTTCTTCATTTTCACAACCATGGAGTAACTTAGTGAAAAATTTATCTTTAAATTCAGGGTTTCCGTAGAGTTGAGGAATATTCGTAGCGGCATTCTTTGCAATATGCCACTCACACAAACGATGACAAGTATTGGGAAACACTTGTCAATAACATTCGACATGGCTTGATCTTGATCGGTGAATATGGTTTTAGGAGCCTTGTTTCCCATAGCTTCCAAAAAAGTTGCAAACAACCAAATAAATGAAGATGTGGTCTCATCTAGCAAAAATGCGCATCCAAATAACACATTCTTCCAATAATGGTTTACCCCAACAAAAGGGGCAAAAATCATATTGTACCTGTTAGTCCGGTACATTGCATAAAAAATAACCACATCACCAAAGCAATCATAATCAATTTTAGACAAGCCATCCCACCAAAAAAAGTTATTCAATCGACTTTGATCATCAATTTGGGTAGCATAAAAAAAATATAATCATTAGCCTGCATTAACATGAAATGATTCCTAACACTCTGAGCATCCCTGACACCTATCATCTTCATTCTTTGAGATTATAAAAAATTCTGACAAACCCTCAATGTGAAGCCAACATTCTCTACACCTCCAACTTCATTTGTTATATAAGAATATGCTTTAGTTGCTCTAATTCTAGCATTTGCCATTGACTGTAGCACACTTGAACTAGTTTGAGTCTTTTTTTTGCAGACTAGATCAAATGTCTCTAGACTTCTTTAATCAACACATGGTTATGTTCAAATATTAGATCAATCATTGTCCAAACATCACCTTCAATGCCAAACCTAACACGAGCTTTACAACCACACCTAATATCCAGTCTCTCAATTTTTCTTTGCTCATGTGGTGGCACATATGGTGGAAATCCTTCACAAGAACAAAGATAGACACACCGACGTAATTCATTCTTTCAATTATATGATTTATGCCCCTTTGAACTTCAAACCCTTTATGGATTGCATACATATTATATGTTTTATAAGCATCATCCTCACAACGAAATGTCATTCCAATATTGAAAAAAATTTCATCCTCCTCATTATTAACCATATCATGAATATCTACAACAAAAATCCAAAAAAAAAGTTGGTTTTTGGTGTTTATTTTATATTGATGTAAATGAAGTTAACTACCTAAATGCGACAAGCAACCTAAAAGCCAAATGTAATATTGACGAGGCAACAAATGACCGAAATAGGAAAAATACAATATAATTAAAGAAAATCGTTTGGCAAGATTTGGCATATATGTTAAGTTAAACAAGTTAGAGAAAACATGCATACTATTCATACAAAATACATTCTTGTTAAAAATATTTAATTAATATAAATATTATTAGTTTGATTTAATTTATATCGATATCTATGTATCTATCTATGTATTACATTACATATCTATAACATGCATGTGATTGGGGTCTCCATAGCTCAAGTCGCTCTGTTTATCGTCTAATCGTGAGATGCTCAGTAGCTTCGTTTGCTCCCAATGGCGTCGTTCTCGAGCTAACCCTGCCACGCAAAATGACGTCATTCCTCTCACGGGTGTTCCCCTACTACCCCGACAGTGCTGCAACGACATCCCTCATACGTTTGCCTTGCTAGCTACGTCATGATCCTCACACCGCCTCAGGACCCATATATGCATCACAATGTCTTCGCTTGCGTCACTCTCAGTTCCACAAAAAAATTTGCCATTTTCGACTTTGTTATCAAGAGATCTTAGGTGATTAACACATAAATCTCATTCATTCATTTAGCATTGAACCACTGGAACACTATGTTCTTAAGGGAACTTAGATACAAGCCAATAGCTTCCTTACGAAGCAAACAGAACAAGTTAACAAAATATCATGCAAGGAAAAGACCAAAAAGCCCCTCCTGGAAATACACAAAACTTAAACCAGTTTAACTTAATTAAAGCTTAAAACATAAACTAATAAACCGTCATTACAAATTGCAAGTCACGCAACACTCCTTATGAATTGAATAGCACACATAATTTCCTTCTCAAAGTGCAAAATCTGTCTTTAGGCAGGGCCATGATCAAGATATCAGCTAACTGAACCTCAATAGCACAATACACCAGCTCGACTTCACCAGCCTCCACAAATTGTCTAACTTGATGATATTTTATCTTAATATGCTTGGTCAAACCATGATCAATAGGATTCTTGGAAATTGCTATGGTAGACTTACTGTCACACAACGTTTAAGTTTATCCTAACTACTCAAAGCCAATATCTTGCATAATCTTTCTTATACAAATTGCCTGAGATGCTATCTTGGAGTGAGCCACATATTCAGACCCTACAGATGACACATCCACACTCTTATACTTCTTTGAACCCCAAGTACACATGCCACTACCAAGAAAAAACACATCCAGAGGTGCTTCTCATATCATCCAGAGACCCTGCCCACTCATTGTCACTATAGCCAAACAACTTCGATCTCCTTTCTAGACTCATACATAATGCCAAAATCTATATTACCTTGAAATACCTCAAAATACATTAGGCTACACCCATATGAAGTTGACTTGGATTGTCCATAAAGCTAGATAATACGCTTATAGAAAACATTATATCAGGTCTTGAGTTTGCTAGATACAACAAGCTCCCAATTAATCTTCTATACATCCTAGCATTTACTTTTTCTAATCTATCTTCGTTGATTAGTTTCTCATTCATCATCAAAGGAACTGACACAGGATTGCATTCAACCATGTTGAATTTTTTCAGTTTGTTCCACTTCCAGACTTAGAAAATACATGAGGATATAATTTGCCTTAACTAAAAAATTAGGCCTGTGAAAATCCAAAGTTGATGCATGTTAATTCAAGAATACAATGATAAGGATGAACTCTTTGGGAAGCAAGATTTTTGTTGAACAAATTATGAGATCTAATTTTTGTATGTCATACCTAAAAGAGCTTTTACTCTAACGGGGCCCTCTCTTATTCTTTAGTTTAGTGTCTGGATTGATTATTTCGGTATTCTCTTGGTGCAACTGAATTATTTTTTCCTTTTGGTTAGTTTGTCTCATCATTTTAGGCAGAATCTCAATTTATTCCCCAATTTCGCAATCTGATTCAACATTCTTTAACTCATAAAGCTCTCTACACACTCTCTATATTCTAATAAGCAGAGGACCTCTCTCATTTGTACTCTCATGCTCTTTCTTCTTCTTTTTCCTTAATCACTGGTTATTTTCTTCAAAACTTGTACTTGTCTGTTCATTGAAACTTCCTTTGCCCCTTTTTTATGATTGAGATTATCTTTGTTCTGATAATACCTACTTTGATCATAAGTTTTTCGTTCAAAACTTTTTCTAACTTAGGATACCATTACCCATCAATTTTTTTTATCAAAAGTAATGTCATAATGCACTCATCACATTTCCTGTCACAACTTCATCAATGATAAATTGAATAGTACGGCTATGCATGCCAATAACATAAATAAAGTGGAAACCTTTTGGAATGAGAGTTGAGATATGAAAATGGGGATACAAGTAGCAAAATCGAAGAAATTAACAATCTGATGATATTTTAATCAAAAATGATGGGTGGTGAGAAAAAAATTCATTTTTGAAATATATACAAGTATGTAGAGTGGTTGAAGAAAGGAAAGGCAAACTGAACATTTTCAAGACGAAATATGTGATAGGTCAAAGATTACACCAAAACTATCACAGTTTTGATGTGCACCTAATTAACAATGTTCAATTCTATGAGGGAGTCTCTAAACCATCTATACCAGTCAACGAATTTCTTCTTCTGTCAATGGACTGAAACCTTTCTAGAATAAAATATGTGATAACGTTGAGTTCGCACCAAAAGCTGCCCTAGTTTTGGTGCGTGTCCAATTGATCATATCTAACTCGCCTAAGATTATCCCTGAACTTTCTACATCTGCCAACAAACTTCTCCCCATGCCAACAGAATGCAACCCTTCCCAACTAGAATATGTGATAACATAAGGGACACACCATAAAATATCATAGTTTTAATGCGTATCCAATTTAGTGTCATTAAATCTGAACACTATAAAGTCGATTTTGTAGTTCCATCCCTATCAATATAAGATAAATTAATAGCCAGTTCTGACACCTATCGCCATTTCAATGGACTCATATATCAACTATCCTTCTTCCAACAATTTGAAATCTGAACTTAAAGTATAAATTGAATATTATATTTTACTTATTTATTTATTATTATTATTATTTTTGCCTAGAGCATCTTTCGGGTTTTCACTCTAATGGAATTTTTTGATTTCCCTAACTTAGCCTTGAGCGCTTATGAGGGTTTTCACTCCAACTAGATATAATATTTGTGAGTGTTTTTACTCCAATGTGATTTTTCCCCCTCCTTAACTTTTACCTTGAGTGTCCCTTTAGATTTTTCTTCTAACTAGATTTGATTATTATTATTATTATTATTTTATTTTTAAAACCTTTCCCCAAGGGACTATTTCTCATAAACGTATTTAATTGACTCCATTCTCAATTAAGTCATCTCTATATTTATGGCAGTATCCCATATTTATTTTCCATGTCGAAGTTTGATTTTATATTGTTAATGGGTACACCACAATTCAGCTCATTGGATTCATTTTTTTTATCACCAATTCAATCTTGTTAAATGATGCGTCTGAGATTTAAAATTTTGGAAGTGATAAAAGATAATGGTGAATGAATGCAAAAATTTTGAACAATGACTTTTATCTTGTAAGAGATATGATGGTGATGTCAGAACATGCAAATGTCGTACTATAAATATTTATCAAGTCAAAGTAATGACATGCTCACTACGAAAACCTAATAAGTGGTCATGAATTGGGTCATAAATGGTGCTGCACTTGGAAATGACTCCTGGAGGCAATCAGCAGAGACTGGAAATTTCCGAACTGGTCTAGTTACTAAACTCAAAATCTGAGGGCGAGAAATGTATTAGCAACAAAGTTTTGGCTCTCTTCCACAATAGTAACATGAAATTCCCTAAATCGCTCACAATTTTCCAAACTTCATCATAGCATGATCCATTCCAACTTGATTACCATGAAGGTTAAAAGTCAATTTCCTTGAAATTGCCCGAGTATTGGGTCGATTGGCAATTTTCTTATTTAATCTATGCATGATTATGAATTTTTTAGTACCCTTATTTCAGCTATAGGTGATTAGTGATGAAAATGTTATTATTATCAATTTCAAAGCCACGAATTATTTTTTATTGTAGTAGTCATGATATTTTTATTTCACCTCCTCGATTTTCACCTCTGTGTTAGTATTCAGTACTATTAATTGTTTATGTTTAGATGCATATACCATGCCCGATTGTATTTTCAAAAGGAAAGAAAATTGAAAACCTAGTGTACACATCTTACTCCCATTCCTACTTAATTTTTGAGATTCTTGAAAACCTAGAGTCATAATTTTATTATTCAATCTATGCATAATTATGAATTTATGTGTCTCATATAAACAAGAGAACTATATTACATGTGAGGCAATGAATATCACAAATATACATGGTATAACCTAAGTAATACAAGCAAGATAATGCATGAAATGTATATAAGTATATGTGAGTGATTAAATGAGTATATACATGGGTCTAACTTTAACTAATGTATTCAAGATAAATACGTGAAACCTATATGTACAAAACAAAATAATATATGTACAAATAAAACAAAACCACATATGTACAAACAAAACCAACTCACGTATGTACAAAAAAACAGAACCATATATATACAGTAAAGTAAAACATCATATATACAAACAAGGTAAAATCACGTATGTACAAGCAGAATAACATATGTATATATACAATAAAGCAAAACATCATATATTCAAACAAGGTAGAATCATATATGTACAAATAGAACAACATATGTACAACAAAGCACAATAACAATATGTAGCACACAATAAGGTTAGAAGTAGTTTCATATCTCCTATAACTCTATGGTCATTGGTTATGGACAATCTAGGCTCCCGACTTATTCCCCGCCAGTGTCCGTTGTCGGAATAGCCTGGATCCCCCTTAATAGAGGAGTAGGTCGAGTGAGGATTTTTCGCGAGTCTGCACAAAGATTGGAATCCCTCGAAGGTCTCATTTACTTCATCATCTCCTAAGGGTATTGAGCCCTAGTTGTTGGACTCATGAAAAGGTATAGTGCACAATGTGTGAGGACAATAATATAAAAAGCTCACAAAACATATCAACAATACGACATTTTTAAAAAACAATAATAATAAGAACATATCAATCAAACTTTAGAGAAATAAAACACCAAATATATTTAATTCAAAAACAATAAAATCAAATAATGGGATAAGAAAAATTAAATTTAGAAGGCCCAACTCACTAGTTTTTTTATTAAAGGAATATATATATATATATATATATATATTAAAAAACTAGTTGTGCCCAGTGAAGTCGCCAGTTGTCGCAACTGGTTTTGCGAAAGAAAATTTAACGATAAAGAAAATTAATAAAAGAAGGTGCCACCAGTTGAATAGGTGCAATTGGTCACCATAAAATATTTTTGGTCTGCGAAAATTTAGAAAAATAGGTAAGTGAGTTTGTTACGTATGGAGAAGGTGTACGGCACCCCACAATGTCTGTTTTTAAAACAGTTGTCAATTTAACTTTTATTATCTCATTAAATGATTTAAGAAAATTAATTATTACAAAAAATACATATATAAGGTAAAATAATTATAGAAAATATAAAAATTATATCGAGAGTTTAATATTGAGGTTCATGATACTCTTCCATCCAATGGTCAAGTGTCCATGAAACACTCTCACCTCAAGAATTTGTTTGAGGGTGCATCTAATGCATTCCCCAAATCAATTTTATCATCGGTTAAGACTTTCGATAGAATTTTTATACACAAATAAAATATACAATATGAATTTTTCTTAAAAATAAAAAATAAAAATAAAAATAAAAATAAAATGTTCGGAACCGAGTTTTTGTAGACTAAACGATATTGAAATTATTGTTAATCCTTAATTAAACATATTAACAATTTAAATCATACAATTTACACATAGAATCACGTAACATGGGAAAAGCACATTCGAAATAAAAACACATCATCAACAAATAGCAAATAAAAATCACACATGGAAAGGACTCGGTTCCCATTTTTATTTAGGTAATTTATCATTTCAACCATACTATTAAATTAATATGATTGAAAAATATGACTTATTGCCGAAAGAGAACTACCATCAAAGACTCCATATTCGATTTCATGAAACCCTTTCCATCCAATGGTTAGGATTCCATAAAAATCATTCTCCTCAAAAATCCTTTCGGGAGAGCATCCAATGCTTCCTAATTTGTTCCGTCATTGAATAAGCCATCAACATAATAATCAGGGTCTTTGGGAGCAAGCACAACACACCAAACTAATCCAATGAAAATGAAAAAACTAGAGATCCATCCATCTTACAATACAGAACTCTAAGGATATAATCCAACATAATAATCCACCAAAATCACATAGAATTCTTTCATGAAATCCCTCTGAACACATACATAACGGTTTTAAATCTTCCCACAATTTTCTTTCTAACAGAGCATCTCAACTACATACAGTATGCATATTCATATTATTATATCTTCAAGTACATATTACACACACATATATATCATAACTGATCATATACACACAACATCCATACTCACTAATATATATATTTATAAATATATATAATATCATATATGCATAGCACCATAGGCATATATATCATATAAGCATATACAAGTACATGTAGTTTAGAATAAAGAAACAGCAGGTATGTAACGCCCCAATTTCGGGAACGTTACGTGGTGCGCACCGTCCTAGGTTATCAATGTGATTCACAACACGAGGATTTAACTCCAGTTCGTCTAACTAAGTTAAATCTTCCAACAAAAATCCGGCAACATTTCCCCGTAATTCGGGTAATGCCCACCTGATTAAACGCAGCATAACATCATATAATCACATCCCAACCTAGCAAGGCCTCTGGCCATCTAACAACAGACAAATTCACAACCTATGGCCTCAGGCCTTCTAACAGCATGCAAATTCACAACCTATGGCCTCAGGCCATCTAGCAGCATGCACAAACTAAAATCATGATTCATACATCACAATGATTCCACACAACCAATAAACAGGACTAAATGTCCACACCCGGTTCAGAAGTCCCACATCAATGGAATAACCTTCTAACCGTCCATAATCCACACCTTACGGTGTCACGCAGTCAATATATCACACATGGAATCATTTCATACAAATATTTCAACAAAAGGTTTAAGACTCTAATCCCAAACCTACACCCTCTCCAAGAGCCATCCATGCCACAACGTCGTCTCTACTGATCCGCACCTCTGGCACTAGTACCTGTCTCACCTGTAGGGAGGGAGAAATATAAAGGGTGAGCTAGAAGCTCAGTAGGGGTAAAGAGTAAAACAAGCAACATGGCGGTTATTAAAGATAAGATAATGCATCAATATGTTCTCCTCTATGCACATGTCACATAACACAACCAATAGTCCGGGTATTCCCTTCGGGGTAAAACACATTCATCAATCCACTAGTCTTCAACTATGGATTAACCAAACCTCAAAGGCACTACATGGTTCCCAACCATCATGAATGAGAGCGCAATCATCATTCACATTACACCCGCGAAGGTTCTACCCAGTTGTGTGAACCCCGTCACACCCACACCTTAAGTGTGTTGCCTCACATGCAGTCATATGATCCGTGCCCATGCCTTGACACACAACCATCCTCCCATGTGACTTTCAAGTAACCTATGGTATCCCGAGTCCATACCCGAGCATCCCGTGCAAACTCTAATGCATTCATGCTCGTGCCATGCCAAATATACATATATATCAACCTATATATATATACAACTACTGATGATGCATGACAAGATTCAAAGCATGCTCAATGGATGATTGAACATGTAATTGGGCAATGCAATCTACATTTAGAGAATATATAAATAAACCTTAGGTTCGTTCTTCCTTAGGCACTATAAGGCAAGAACACAAACAAAGAGACCAATGAGAATTCAAACCGAATTTTTGAATCAATGAACGATATCGAAGTAAGAAAGGGTCAAGAAATCCCCTACCTCAAGTTGAGCACAACACACAATTCCAAATTCCAGGAATTAGGGTTTAAATCCCCCTTTCACCAACCTAACCATATTTCATCATTCCAGTCCATATATACATGTTAATAACACACATTTATCTTAACAATAACAATTACAACATGAAATAATTCCATAAATCAAAGGAACTTACCTTCTCTCTCTAGGATTTTCCCCAAAATCCTTCAACTCCTCCAAATTCGAACCCTAGCCTAAACCCATGATTTAAACTAGTAAAACATCAGCAAATATCCTCATAATCAACATATCTAAAGCCTATTTTCCATTTCTTAAAGAATCAAAGTAGATCTAAGAAAAAATCTAAAATTCCAAAACTAGAAACTTACCTTGAATCTTTGAAAACTCCTTGGAAATCTTGTTAGCAACACCCAAACATCCACAATCTAAGCTTTGATCTTCGAAAATCACTCTCTCTCTCTAAGTTTCTCTCTCTTTCTCTCTCCTCTCGGCCAACTCTGGAAAAATGGGTTTATGGTGTTAAAAATCGTGTTTTAAAACACTGGAATCGCGACCACTGTACAGGGGGGATCGATCCCCAAAACACTCTGCCCCTTTTTTCCATCACCAACGATTCAGGGGGATCGATCCCCCAATATGGTGATCGATCCCCAAAACACTCTGGCCCTTTTTCTTTTCCTTTACCATTACTTCTGGTTGATCGATTCTCCCATGTTGGCGATCGATCCCCCAAAGTACTGTCTCGGTGTTATCTTCCAAATTCGCATCCGACACACATCCGACTTGGTCTAAGCCTCGATTTGAAATATTATGCGATTGAAATGGTCAAAACAAAAGTCTTCGTGACCCCGTAACCTCCCCAACTCATTTCCCAATAATTTAACGCCCATAAATTAATCGAAACTTAAAACAAAAAATTTTGGGTTGGGGTTTCACATCCCTTCCCCCTTATATAAATTTCGTCCTCGAAATTTAGTGAGTGTACCTGAAATCTTGAACAAACTCGGGTACTTCTCTCTCATCCGTGACTCCAATTCCCAAGTTGCTTCTTCAGCCCCATGATACATCCACATAACTTTCACTAGGGGAATCACACTCAACCGCGTGACCTTGTCCTGACGGTCCAAGATCTTCACCGGTTGAATAGTGTAGCTCCCATCTTCCTCAACTTCAAGTGTCGTCCAGTCTAACACATGCGACAGATCTGGCTCATACCTCCGAAGCATTGAGACGTGGAATACATTGTGAACTTTTGCTAGCTTTGGTGGTAATTCCAACCGATAAGCCACAGGTCCCACCGTTTCCAAAATCTCAAATGGTCCCACAAACCTCGGTGATAACTTCCCGTGCTTGCTATATCTCTGAATACCTATCCTTGGACTAACTTTCAAAAATAGCTTGTCACCCACCGCAAATTCTAGTGGTCTCCTCCTCTTGTCTGCATAAGACTTCTGTCGACTCTGGGCGGTGAGTAACCGCCTCTTGATCTCCTCAACTCGCTCCCTAGCTTCCTTGACCATATCCGGTCCTGAAACTACTTTCTCACCGACTTCAGCCCAACACAATGGTGACCTGCAAGGTCTTCCGTATAATGCCTCGAAAGGAGCCATACCGATACTACTTTGGAATGAGTTGTTGTACACAAACTCAGCCAAGTATATGTACCGATCCTAACTCTTTTCGAAGTCCACAACACATGCCCTAAGCATATCCTCCAAAATCTGTATAGTTCTCTCGCTCTGGCCATCACTCTGAGGATGGTAAGCCGTACTGAAATCTAGCTTCGTCCCCAAAGCCTCTTGCAAACTGTTCCAAAATCTACCTGTGAACCGTGGATCCCGGTCTGACACGATAGATAATGGAACTCCATGCAGTTTCACAATTTCCCTCACATAGTAATTGCTCAAGGATTCCAACGAATCCGTCTTGTTCATTGGTAGAAAATGTGCCGACTTAGTCAATCGATCCACAATCACCCACACTGTGTCATATCCTTTCTGAGTCATTGGAAGTCCCGTCACAAAATCCATAGTAATCCTCTCCCACTTCCATTGCGCTACCAGTAGTGGTTGGAGCAACCCCCCTGGTTTCTGATGTTCACCCTTCACCTGTTGGCAAGTCAGACACTTTGCCACATACCTAGCCACATCGGCCTTCATCCCCTTCCACCAGAAACTTCGTTTCAAGTCTTGGTACATTTTTGTACCCCCCGGATGCATGGCAAACCCTGAATGGTGTGCCTCCTTCAATATCTCTTGTTGTAACTCTTCATCATTGGGAACTACCAATCTCCCCACATATCTCACTCCTCCATCGTTTCCACGGACCCATCCGGAACTCTCATCCAGTACATCAAATGTCGAATCACCATTCTGAGCATCCATAACCTTCTGGACCATCTGCGGTCTCGAGGTCATGCTACTCAAGAATACTCTTTCTCCTTCACCCCTCAAATCCAAACCGAACTGGTTGATTGTTTCCACAATCCCGCATTCATGTAAGCACAAATTAGCCACCCTAAGTTTCTGACTCAACGCATCCGCCACTACATTTGCTTTACCGGGATGGTATTGTAAATTGAAGTCAAAGTCCTCCAAGTACTCCATCCACCTTCTTTGCCGCAAGTTCAATTCCTTCTGGGTGAACAGATACTTGAGGCTTTTGTGATCTGAGAACACCTCAAACCGTTCTCCGTAGAGATAATATCGCCATTGCTTCAAAGCAAACACAACCGCTGCAAGTTCCAGATCATGAACTGGATAATTCCTCTCGTGTGTCTTCAACAGTCTAGAGCCGTACTCCACAACGCTCCCACGTTGCATTAGCACACATCCCAGTCCTACTCCAGATGCATCGCAATACACCTGGTAGCCTACATCTCTCTCCGGCACTACTAACACTGGAGGTGTTGTCAACCTCTTCTTCAACTCTTCTAATGCCTTCTCACACTCGTTTGTCCACACAAATGGTGTACCTTTCTTGGTTAGCTGCGTCATGGGTGCAGCCACTCTAGAAAAGTCCAGAATGAACCTCCGATAGTAGCCTGCCAACCCTAGAAAACTTCGAATTTCTGTTACATTCTTTGGCCTCACCCAATTCAGAACTGACTCAACTTTGGAGTAATCAACTGCAATACCCTCTTGAGTAATTACATGGCCTAAGAATTTCACCTCCGTAGCCCAAAACTCACATTTGCTCAATTTGGCATACAACTGATTCTCCCTTAGCGTCTGCAGAACCACTCTCAAGTGTTCCTCATGATCTTCCTTCGTATGAGAATAAATCAATATATCATCGATAAATACTACAACAAACTTGTCCAAAAATGGTCTAAGAACCCTTTGCATTAGGTCCATGAACACCGCCGGGGCATTTGTCAACCCAAACGGCATCACAAGGAACTCATAATGCCCATAACGAGTTCTAAACGCCGTCTTCTGGATATCCTCATCCTTTATCCTCAGCTGATGATAACCCGACCTCAAATCAATCTTAGAGAAATGCCTAGCACCTTTCAATTGGTCAAACAAATCATTAATTCTTGGCAAAGGATACTTGTTCTTTACCGTAACCTTATTCAGCTGTCGATAGTCGATACACATCCGCAATGACCTATCTTTCTTTTTCACAAATAGTACCGGTGCTCCCCACGGGGACACACTCGGCCTTATGAATCCCAAGTCTTGCAACTCTTCCAGCTGCGTCATCAACTCCTTCAACTCTGCCGGAGCCATCCGATACGGAGGAATTGAAATTGGCTTCACGTTCGGATGCAACTCTATGGCAAAGTCAATTTCTCTTCTTGGAGGTAATCCCGGTAATTCCTCCGGAAACACATCCATAAATTCATCCACTACTCTCATCGGTGTAGAAAAATCGCCCTTAGGTGCCGAAGTCACCAAACTCGCCATTCCACAATCTTGGTATGAAGGATTTTCCAAGAAATGTGAACAAGGAATACCCTTTGATCCCTTTAACTGTATCACTCCACCCTCGGGTACCCTGAGTGTGATTTTTCTCTCCCAAAAATCCAACAACCCATGGTACTTTGTCAACCAATCAACTCCAAGGATCACATCGAACTCCTTGAAGTTCATCACATAGAAGTCGGCCTTTAAGACCACTTCTCCAAACCGACACTCACAACCAAAGGCTATCCCCTCCAACGGAGTGAAATACCCCATCGGCGAAGTCACCGTGAACATGCGCCTTATTGGCGAAACCTCTAACCCAAGTGAACGTGCAAAGGCACTAGTGATGAATGATGCTGTGGCCCTAGAATCAAACAACACTCTGGCCAAACAATTCGAAACAAGAAAAGTACCTCCAATGAATTTCGGATGCTCTGGTGCCTCTTGATGCCCCATAGCAAACATCCTTGTCTGAGTAATAGCTGTCTGCGGCTGCAGAGTCTGCTGCTGCTGCTGCCTAGAGCCACCGCGCCCCCTCCCCCCTGATGGAACAGTAGATGGGAGAGATGGAACCGATGCTGGAGCTGGCAATCCAGGCGCCGTAGACTGCTGTGCTTCCTTACTACTCTGTCGACACTCACTTTTCTTGTGGCCAATCTTGCCACACCCAAAGCACTTGATCCCAGTAGATCTGCACTGATTCTGCTTGTGCCCCTCTTTCCCACACTTGAAACAAGTCATCTTGCCCTCTTGTGCCCTAGGACCCTTGCCCTGATCCCCTTTTTGTGAGTAGGAATCGGTCCTCTGACGCTTGTTACTACTTCCGCCACCACCACTATTACCCCCGAAAGTTAGTACACTCCGCTGAGCTTCTTCCTTCTCACTTTGCTCAAACTCTAATGCCATCTCCACCGTCTCGGCATACCTCTTCACCCTAGTAGCCAGCACCATCCGACCAAGGCTCGGAAGTAGCCCACTACGATATCTCATAGCCTTACTCTCATCGGTCGGGGCAAACTGCTTCCCAAACCGATAGAGCATCTCAAACTGTTTGGTGTACTGTGCCACCGTCATCTCCCATGTCTGTATCAGCTCTAGGAACTTCTTGGCCCTCTCCGTCTGAAAAGACCTCGGAACAAACTTTTGCATGAACAAGTCTTCAAATGATGCCCATGAGAGGTCATTCTTCCTCTCATCAAGTGCACTCCACCACTCATGTGCTGACCCACTCAGATAGAAGTAGATCAGCCTGACCCTTCTACTGTCGGGTATCTCCAACGTATCTAATCTAGCACTCATTTGCTTCAGCCATTCTTCAGCTTCTGTCCCCTCTCCATCTCCAGAGAACGTAGGAGGAGTAGTTCTCCTCAACTGATCAACCTCATAGATACCTCTACTCGGCCTCGGATATGCCTCCACCTCAGCACCCGCTCCTACTGTAGGAGGAGGTGTAGGTGTAAGCTCCTCTGTGTGAACCTCTGCAGCTCTAACCACTTGTGACTGAACCACTTGAACCAGGTTCATCACAATTCCCGTGAGTTCTTGTAAAGTCATCGGTGGTACCGCTGCGGTATTACCGGCAGTCACTGTAACTCTCTCAGTCCCTACTACCTATCCCAGTGGAACCTCTGGGGTCCTCTCTCTAGCCTCCTCAGGTACAGATTCCTGAGTACTCGCTGCACGCCTAGGAGCACGCATCGCACCAACACTACGTCCCCTACCCCGGCCTCTACGGGTAGTAGCACGCCCACCCCCACCCCTAGGTGTCTCATTGGTAGGCGTAGACCTCACAGTCCTACGAGTATTCATCTGCATGGCACACAGATAATACTATCAACAAATAGCTCAATTGAGGATTTGCAAGGGAAAAAGAAAAATACCGGATCAGTAGAGCTCGTGGCATGGCTTGGAGACAACACTAACATACCCCCTCACATCCTAGACCCATACCTAGGTCTTTAATCAAACCTCGCTCCGATACCAAATTGTAACGCCCCAATTTCGGGAACGTTACGTGGTGCTCACCACACCGTCCTAGGTTATCAATGTGATTCACAACACGAGGATTTAACTCCAGTTCGTCTAACTAAGTTAAATCTTCCAACAAAAATCCGGCAACATTTCCCCGTAATTCGGGTAATGCCCACCTGATTAAACGCAGCATAACATCATATAATCACATCCCAACCTAGCAAGGCCTCTGGCCATCTAACAGCAGGCAAATTCACAACCTATGGCCTCAGGCCTTCTAACAGCATGCAAATTCACAACCTATGGCCTCAGGCCATCTAGCAGCATGCACAAACTGAAATCATGATTCATACATCACAATGATTCCACACAACCAATAAACAGGACTAAATGTCCACACCCGGTTCAGAAGTCCCACATCAATGGAATAACCTTCTAACCGTCCATAATCCACACCTTACGGTGTCACGCAGTCAATATATCACACATGGAATCATTTCATACAAATAATTCAACAAAAGGTTTAAGACTCTAATCCCAAACCTACACCCTCTCCAAGAGCCATCCATGCCACAACGTCGTCTCTACTGATCCGCACCTCTGGCACTAGTACCTGTCTCACCTGTAGGGAGGGAGAAAAATAAAGGGTGAGCTAGAAGCTCAGTAGGGGTAAAGAGTAAAACAAGCAACATGGCGGTTATTAAAGATAAGATAATGCATCAATATGTTCTCCTCTATGCACATGTCACATAACACAACCAATAGTCCGGGTATTCCCTTCGGGGTAAAACACATTCATCAATCCACTAGTCTTCAACTATGGATTAACCAAACCTCAAAGGCACTACATGGTTCCCAACCATCATGAATGAGAGCGCAATCATCATTCACATTACACCCGCGAAGGTTCTACCCAGTTGTGTGAACCCCGTCACACCCACACCTTAGGTGTGTTGCCTCACATGGAGTCATATGATCCGTGCCCATGCCTTGACACGCAACCATCCTCCCATGTGACTTTCAAGTAACCTATGGTATCCCGAGTCCATACCCGAGCATCCCGTGCAAACTCTAATGCATTCATGCTCGTGCCATGCCAAATATACATATATATCAACCTATATATATATACAACTACTGATGATGCATGACAAGATTCAAAGCATGCTCAATGGATGATTGAACATGTAATTGGGCAATGCAATCTACATTTAGAGAATATATAAATAAACCTTAGGTTCGTTCTTCCTTAGGCACTATAAGGCAAGAACACAAACAAAGAGACCATTGAGAATTCAAACCGAATTTTTGAATCAATGAACGATATCGAAGTAAGAAAGGGTCAAGAAATCCCCTACCTCAAGTTGAGCACAACACACAATTCCAAATTCCAAGAATTAGGGTTTAAATCCCCCTTTCACCAACCTAACCATATTTCATCATTCCAATCCATATATACATGTTAATAACACACATTTATCTTAACAATAACAATTACAACATGAAATAATTCCATAAATCAAAGGAACTTACCTTCTCTCTCTAGGATTTTCCCCAAAATCCTTCAACTCCTCCAAATTCGAACCCTAGCCTAAACCCATGATTTAAACTAGTAAAACATCAGCAAATATCCTCATAATCAACATATCTAAAGCCTATTTTCCATTTCTTAAAGAATCAAAGTAGATCTAAGAAAAAATCTAAAATTCCAAAACTAGAAACTTACCTTGAATCTTTGAAAACTCCTTGGAAATCTTGTTAGCAACACCCAAACATCCACAATCTAAGCTTTGATCTTCGAAAATCACTCTCTCTCTCTAAGTTTCTCTCTCTGTCTCTCTCCTCTCGGCCAACTCTGGAAAAATGGGTTTATGGTGTTAAAAATCGTGTTTTAAAACACTGGAATCGCGACCACTGTACAGGGGGGATCGATCCCTCAATATGGGCGATCGATCCCCAAAACACTCTGCCCCTTTTTTCCATCACCAACGATTCAGGGTGATCGATCCCCCAATATGGTGATCGATCCCCAAAACACTCTGGCCCTTTTTCTTTTCCTTTACCATTACTTCTGGTTGATCGATTCTCCCATGTTGGCGATCGATCCCCCAAAGTACTGTCTCGGTGTTATCTTCCAAATTCGCATCCGACACACATCCGACTTGGTCTAAGCCTCGATTTGAAATATTATGCGATTGAAATGGTCAAAACAAAAGTCTTCGTGACCCCGTAACCTCCCCAACTCATTTCCCAATAATTTAACGCCCATAAATTAATCGAAACTTAAAACAAAAATTTTTGGGTTGGGGTTTCACAAGGTATATGTTCTGTCGTGTCTAAAAATCACCCAAATACACACTTAATCTTTTTTTTCCCAAAAAGAAGTCCCCTTCTCTATTTTACATCCCTTATTTATGGGGATCCGGAACATAGTAATTACATCTCCCATTTATGGGACTGGACCCACCTATAACTGTATTAATTCTTCATTTATTAAAGAGAGACCGGATATCTCCCCATTTGTACAAAGAAATAAGCCAATGTTTCCCTAATGAAGGGTTCGGTCATATGGCATATGGCCGAACTCTAAAGTATATGAGTTCGGCCAACTCCATTCCTCAGTACCTCTCCTCCCTTTTTCTTCTGAAGTTCATTTACGCCTCATCTTCCTTTGCCACGTGGACCTCTGATATATGTCCCCACAATTGCCCCATAAAGGCGGTCCAGATTAATTATGGACGTTACTTTGCAAAATGTTGAGCCCTGATTGGCTGTGTCTCATCAATTTAATGCGGAGAGAGAACAACTTTTTCCTCCTATAAATAGGACCTTGGATATTTCTTTCCTGCCTTATCTCGAGAGCGACCTGTCGTCTGAGCCGTGGTTTGAAGCCGATCTTCGTGCAGAGCTCCATTCTTTGTGCTGATCTAGTTTTGTGGTGAGTTTTATAGACTGAATCTGTTATTTTGCATCGACTGTTACTATCGATCACTTCTTTCTGCTGCCTTTTTGTCTTGGTTCCGTTTATGAGGAAGTACAAGAAAATCTTGAGAGATTCTAATGAACTCCGAGAATGGGGCAGGAAGTTCGGCTTTCCACCGGAATGTGAATTGAGTATTGCCTCTGAAGCCGATCCCACTGAAGGCCGAGCTAAATTCCCAATGGTTGTCGTCGTGGAAGGAGGGCTCAGATTTCCCTTATCTGAGTTCTTTAAGGAATGCCTTGATATGTTTGGCCTTGTGCCTCATCAGTGGAACACGAAATTTTATCGGATAATCAACGACGTAGATATTTTAAATAAGTTTTACAGGTTCGGCGTTAGACCAAGGGACTTGAACACAGTTTCTATCCCAAAAAATGTGGTCAACAGAACAAGTTTCATCTATTTCCTAGAGAAGGAAACAAACCTCTGATTCATTGCTTGCCTTCTTCCTCCAAGCACGATGAAATCGAATTCTTTCTAATAGGTGGGTCAGGATGGGAGTTCGGTCCTCAAATGGGCGAACAGGGTATTTCGATCCGGAGAAGATCCGGTGCCCTCACCCCGTTCCTTCAAACAAGGAGATTAAATAGAGGGGTGAGTGTTTGGCCCTAACTCGGCTTATTGACCACCTCGGACCTCCTGGTATTCACCCATTCGGCCGATCTGCTCCCTATCTATTAGGGTATTCCCCATCTGTGGCTCCCAGCACTCATCTTCCTCCGAACACTTCTGTGGAGAGAGTGATGATTTTCTTTCGTCAGTTCAACCCAGCCCATGGACTAATAAATCAAATCCCAACTCTAGACCCCTTAGTTGAGCAAAACTCTTCTTCTGCAAGCTCGATCAGGTTTTTAGGGAATCTATCCTTGCCTTCGGACACAGAAGGCTGGGTGGACAACAAGGACGTTTCCGCTGATAGGCTAACAGCGTTTGATTTGGAAGGACTCCAACCATCCTGTACGTCTGCCTGACGTTTGGCCAGCTGCATTTTCTTGAATTTCTTTTTTTTTTCTTGCGTTTTCTTATTCACATCATCATTTTCTGATCTTGAATCAGTAACTGACACTGATCGACCTATCTATATTATTTATTTATATATATATTTATTTATTTTTATTTTTTTAGATTCTCCTTCTCAAGTCGAAGAGGCGATGGCAAGACGTCCCCTTGCTCCATTGTTCGGCCCAGGCAGTCAAACAACAAGCAGTTCGTCCGCTCGCCAAAGGCCGAACAGTACCGCACCAACACGACTCCAATCACTCCCTCCTCCTCCGCCTCCTCGTCAAGGGAAGAGGTTACTTTCAGAGACTGAGGAAGGTCGGCCTCGCAAGAAGACCACTCTGGTAAGAAGCTCTCGAAGTTCGGCCTCTCCGAGCCGCCGATCCGAAGAAGGGTCATTGACCTTTTCACCAACACTTGATGGCCAGCCTTTGTCAAGAGGTTGTTCAGTTATGGATCGAGGGGTCGACATCTCCCTTCGAGCTGTAGCATCTGTACCAGCTTACTCAGGAAGATGGAGGGACTGCCCTGATGCCGAGCTCTGTGACTACCTTGGCCATTTTATGATGCAAGTATGTTCTCCCTTTTTTTTATTGTATTGGAGACTTACATAGATATCTAAATTTATACATCTATTATTATCATTATTACTTTTTGGTCAGGCATGCCAGGTTCAAAATGAGCTGGAAGAGAGGGACAACCGTGAGAGGGAGGATCACATCCGCCTTGTTCAGGCACAAGATAGGTTGAAATCTCAACTTGCAGGGGTGAAGGCCGAACTCAAGGATTCACGGGCCGAGGCATCCGCTAAGAACTTTGAGCTTGAACGTTGTAAGGCCGATCTCTCTGTGGCCAAAGAGAAAATCAAGAAATTGGAAGCCGATCTGAGCGATACCCTTTCATCAGTTTTGGCTAGAGAAAAGAAGGCGGCCAATCTTGCTACGGAGAAGGCAAATGACGAAGCCTTTGAGGAGTACACTGGGTACCTCAAAGAACAAGGCAATATGGCCTATCTCATGGGGAGAGGCGATCTTCTGAAGGAGATGGAGATCCCTAAGGAGTCTCCTTTTTGGTCCCAGGACAAGATCAAGTTCCCATTGTTAGACGCACCCCAGCCAAGCATTGTCGATATTTTCTTCCCTCCCTGCGCCGATCTCAACGCCAATACGTCCGCATTCGCACAATCAGTTGCTGCCGACATATCGACGGTTGTACTTGTTGATGATCCGGTCAGTTTAGACCATGAGACGGAGAATGCTGATGAGGGTGAAGGCGTAACCGAACGTGGAGGGAAGGACGCTGTTTCCGTGGTTTTAGGGTTAGCCAGTTAGCCTAGGCCTTACTTCCTTTCTTTTCAACATTTGTCACATGTACCAGACTTATCTTTTGAATTCTAATGTTTGTTTGCCCGTTTTGAATTAATTCCATCATGTCTCTTTTTTTCTTTTTTCTTTTTTTAACAATTTTTATATTATTCTATGAGAACATGGAACTTCACACGGATGGCCAATGGTCCGATCTCAAGGCTTTTCTAGAACTTCACACGGATGTTATATATATGTTTTCAGAACCCATTTCTGGGAAATCACTTGGATTTTTTCTTTTAGGTCTGCAGCCAATGGGCCGATCTCAAGACCCAAAACCTCTTTCTAAGAAAAACACTCAGGTTTTTTTTTTAGAACCTATTTCTGGGAAATCACTTGGATTTTTTCTTTTAGGTCTGTAGCCAATGGGCCGATCTCAAGACCCAAAACCTCTTTCTGAGGAAAACACTCAGGTTTTTTTTTAGAACCCATTTCTGGGAAATCACTTGGATTTTTTGTTTTAGGTCTGCAGCTAATGGGCCGATCTCAAGACCCAAAACCTCTTTCTGAGGAAAACACTCAGGTTTTTTTTAGAACCCATATCTGGGAAATCACTTGGATTTTTTCTTTTAGGTCTGCAGCCAATGGGCCGATCTCAAGACCCAAAACCTCTTTCTGAGGAAAACGCTCAGGTTTTTTTTTAGAACCCATTTATGGGAAATCACTTGGATTTTTTCTTTTAGGTCTGCAGCCAATGGGCTGATCTCAAGACCCAAAACCTCTTTCTAAGGAAAACACTCAGGTTTTTTTTTTAGAACCCATTTCTGGCAAATCACTTGGATTTTTTCTTTTAGGTCTGCAGCCAATGGGCCGATCTCAAGACCCAAAACCTCTTTCTGAGGAAAACACCCAGTTTTTTTTTTAGAACCCATTTCTGGGAAATCACTTGGATTTTTTTCTTTTAGGTCTGCAGCCAATAGGCCGATCTCAAGACCCAAAACCTCTTTCTGAGGAAAACGCTCAGGTTTTTTTTTTAGAACCCATTTATGGGAAATTATCGACTTGCTTTATTCATATATCTCAAAATAGAGAAGAATGGGGTTAATGCTCATATAGGCTCCCCTAATCTATTACAGCAAAAGCTAAACAAAAAATTTCCTCAAGTTCGTTGCATTCCAAGGCCTCTGGATTATCTTTCCAAACAAATCCTCGATTTTGTACGCTCCATGGCCGACCACAGCGTTGACTTTGAAAGGGCCTTCCCAATTTGCCCCCAGTTTTCCATCATGAGGGTTCTTTGTGTTAGGGAGTGTTTTTCTAAGGTCTAGGTCTCCTGGTTGAAAACTTCTCAATCGAACATGCTTTTCATGAAGATTTTTTAAGGCATGGTGGTACGAGGTCAACTTGAGAGCGGCAAGTTCTCTTTTTTCCTCACTGAGATCGAGGTGTAGTGTCAGTGCTTCATCATTTCAACCCATTTCAAACGCAGTGGTCCTAATGGTTGGGAGACCGATCTCTAGTGGGATAACAGCCTTCATTCCATAGGTGAGAGAAAAAGGCGTTTGTCCAGTAGATCTTCTTGGGGTGGTTCTTTGAGTCCAAAGTACGCTTGGAAGTTCATCCACCCATCTTCCTTTTGCCTGTTCTAGACGTTTTTTCAATCCGTCAAGAATGATTTTGTTCGAGGCTTTAGCCTGGCCTTCCCTTGAGGATAGGCCGGTGTCGAGTATTTGTTTTTCATCCCATATCCTGAACAGAAATCCTGGAACGCTCTGCTATGGAACTGGGTTCCATTATCAGTTATCAACGCATATGGGATACCATATATTGTTATGATGTATTCCCATACAAATTTCCTCGTCTCTGAGTCAGTAATCTTTGCTAGTGGTTTTGCCTCAACCCACTTTGTGAAGTAATTAGTTGCCGTTATCAGGTACTTCCTATCCCCCGTTGCTCTTGGTAATGGACCTATTAGGTCCAAACCCCACTGAGCGAAAGGCCATGGACTTGTTACAGTGGTCAAACCCATTGCTGGCAGCCGCGGGATGTTCGAAAACTTTTGGCATTGTTCACAACTTTTTGCATATGCCCTCGAATCTTCTTCCATGCGCGGCCACCAGTATCCCTGAGTGATAGCTCGTTGAGCCATCGATCTACCTTCAGTATGAGCTCCGCAACTCCCCTCATGAATCTCATATAAGAGTTGGTTCTTCTTCTCCGGATGAACACATAATAAATAAGGCCCTGAGAAGGATCTTCTATACAATTTTCCTTCCGGGGAGAGCTAGAATCTGGAAGACTTCATCATAATCTTTCGTGCCTCCTTCAAGGTATCAAACCAATGGGTCCATCCAGCTTTTTCCCAACTCCGTTTGGTCAATTTCGAACCTCGGCCAATATGCTTTGTTCTTCTAGAATGTCAACAGTTATCGTTCGCCTTACTGCATTCTGTTCGGCTGAAGCCAGGGTGGCTAGGGCGTCAGTATGACTGTTCTGCCCTCTTGGGATTTGGACAATCTCAAAGTCCTCAAGCCTCTCCATCATTTTCTTGGCTTCGGCAAGATATGCAATCATAGATTTTGTTTTTGCGGCGTAATGTCCAGTCAATTGGCTGACTATCAACTGCGAGTCTGAGTTAACTTTCAGCTTTTTTACTCCAAGTTTGAGTGCACTACAAAGTCCACATAAAAGTGCCTCATATTCTGACTCGTTGTTTTTTGTTTTGAAACCCAACCTTATGGACTGCTCTATAGTGAAGCCTTCCGGGGAAGTCAGAACTATCCCTGCACCAGAGCCTTTCCTGTTTGAAAATCCATCTACCATCAGCTCCCAAGTATTGGCTGTAAGAACTTCTAGTGCCCAAAGGACTTCTCGTTCCTCTGGGGGCAGAATAGTGAATTCCGCTAAGAAGTCCGCCATCACCTGTCCTTTAATAGCTGTGCTGGGGACGAATCGTAACTCGTATTGTCCCAATTCCAAAGCCCACTTTGCTATTCTTCCCGTTATGTCAGCTCTAGAGAGGACACTCCTCAGCGGGTATGCGGCGACTATTTCCACTGGGTGACTTTGAAAGTAATGATTCAACTTTCTTGAGGAAATCACCAAACTATACAATAACTTTTTGAGAGGAGTGTATCTCGTCTCAGCGTCAAGCAATGTCTTGCTTACGTAATAAATTGGTTGTTCTTTCCTCTCCTCTTCTCTTAAGAGGGCTGCACTGACAGCTATTTCGGAAACGGCGAGGTACACTCTCAACTTCTCTCCGACTTTCGGGGTTGCAAGGAGTGGAGCCTTTTGGAGATAACGTTTTAAATCGTCAAGAGCCAAGTCACATTTTTCATCCCATTCAAACCGCTTAGCACCTCTAAGGAGTTTGAAAAACGGGTGCTGTCAGAAGATCGACTGATGAATCTATTGAGGGCAGCTGCCATACCTGTCAGCCTTTGGACCTCCTTGATAGTGTTCGGCCTCCTCAGGTTTTCTATGGCGACAATCTAGTCTGGATCTGCTTCTATCCCTTTTCTTGTCACAAGATGGCCGGGGAACTTTCCTGAGCTGACCCCAAAAGCACATTTTGAAGCGTTCTGCTTCAGTCTGTAAGATTTTAACACATCAAAAACCGATTGAAGGTTGGAAAGATGATCCTCCTCTCGTATTGACTTAACCACCATATCATCAATGTACACCTCAACCGTTCGTCCTATCATTTGTTCAAACATTTTTGTGACTAGTCGCTGGTAGGTTGCCCCCGCGTTCTTCAGTCCGAAGGGCATGACCCTATAACAGGAAGCTCATTGGTATTTGATGGTATCCCCTATAAGGATCCAGGAAGCTCGTTCTCTGGCTCCCCGATGTGGCGTCCACATGCTGGTCAATTTTCGGGAGAGGGAACAAATCTTTTGGGCACGCCTTATTTAAGTTGGTGAAGTCTACACAAACCCTCCAAGTTCCATTCTTTTTCTTGACCACAACTGTGTTTGACAGCCATTCTGGGTATTCTACTTCTCGAATAGTGTCCGCCTCCATAAGCTTTTGTACTTCTTTCACAACGGCCTCCGCATGTGGCAATGCCGACCTCGTAGCCTTTTGGATGACAGGTTTAAATTGTGGTCGAATGCTCAAATGATGGCTTGCCACCGAGTAATCAATCCCTGGCATCTCCTGTGGAGACCAAGCGAATGCTCCTACATTCCTTTTCAACAACCCAATCAGGGATTCTCTCTCGTCGGTGGGAAGATTGGCTCCTATCAGGAAGTATCTCTCCTCGTCTTCTCCATCAATCCTAATCTTCTCCAGCTTTTCCTTGGATTTTTTTTCCTGATCAATGCCTGGCTTGGCCTCCACTTCTGATTCTCCGACCATGGTACTGACCTAGTGGGTTTCCCTCGCCATGTTTGCCACTTCTTTTGATGGGTCGGCCGGTCTCCTTTGACTTCACACATCTTTCCATCATGTGGAAACTGGATTATCCGATGGTAAGTTGACGGGATGGCCTCTATCGAATGTAGCCATGGTCTGCCCAGTATTGCATTACTGGCCGTTCTTCCTTGAACCACCAAGAACTCTGTTGAGATGATTTTTGGCCCAACCCTGACGTCTGTTATCACTTTCCCGATCGGGTACACCTGGTGGCCGTTGAATCCAACTGAGCAGGCTGACTCCGACATGAGATCGGCTTGAGTAAGTCCCAATTTCTTGAACACCGGGTAATACAACACATTCACTGCACTTCCTTGATCTACCAACACGCGCTTCACATCTCGCCTACATACCCGCATTGTCACTCGTAGGGCATCATTATGGGTTGGGTCTATCCCAGTTAGGTCTTCGTCCCCGAATGTAATATTTACACCAGTCTTTATCGTTTTTTTACTATTGGCCCTTCAGACGGACTCGGTATCTAATGGGCTATAGCGCTGTTTACGTCAGCGTTCAGACGAGGCCTGACGAGGTTAATTACCCTCTATCGTCTCAATGGGGTCGTCAAAGGTTCGTTCGGCCAAGGCTACACCATCCACCTTCGCGTGTGGTTTCTCAGGTTCATTGTTTTTAACAAATTTGGATAACTTCCCATGTTTAGCCAACTCCTCTAAGTGGCTTTGAAGGTTACGACAATACTCTGTTTTGTGGCCATGGTCTCTGTGAAATGCACAAAATTTCTTCGAATCTCGAAGCTTGGAATCACCAAAAAGCTTTCGTGGTCGGACAATGTATGGCTCGTCCTTGATCTCGGCGAATATTCCCTGGATAGGGGTATTAAATTCGACGGAACTGACTTGCCCCCTATCCAGCGAATATTCGCTGGTTTCCACTGACCTGATCAGCTTGTGAATGATTGGCCATCATTCTTTGTTCTTCCTGTCTGTCTCTTATAGTCATCCTTCCTCGGTTTCTTGGTTTTCCTCTTCGTCTAGACAGTCTTCTCGATGGAGGGTACCCTGTAGAAATGAACAAACGTAAGCTAGAGGCCCGCCAAAGAGCGTTCTCTGGCGTTGGCGCTCCGATGTTTAAGTCAAATGCTAGGAGAGATTGGCTCTCCGAAGAACACAACTCGGTGTTCTAGGGAAATTTGTAAAGAGTATTTAGTAGTAAAAGAAGTGATCCCCTTTACCTGTGGGGTAACCCCTTTATATAGTGAAGGTGGTTTCCATTAATAGAATTCGAGTGGTGGTGAATAATACCATGCCAAATGAAGGAATTACTGTTTTACTGGGAGCTTGTTACTGTCCTGAGGATACGGAGCTGAGAAGAGCATCTCTGTTGCTCGGTACCGAGGATCTCCCAGCGAGAAAGGTGATGTCTTCTGTTGACAGCTGTTGCCACGTGTCTTATTCTGATTGGGGAGGATAAATATCCTCATCATTTGCGCCCTAAGGCCAGTGATTGGTTGCTGTAGACGACCAATGATAGGCCTGTATTAGCTGTCACTTGGTTCGCTTGAGGGGGGCATTGATGAGGAAACTTCGAACGATTATGATGAGATCTGAGGTGATCCAATGGTCTTTCGATGAGCGGAGGCTGAACGGTCCGGATGAGGGGACGCCGAAGGTCTCTTCATCGAGTCCGTTGACCGGAGCAGTCTTCCACTATAAATAGTGAAGACATCGTTTTCAAAACCACTTGCTGCCAAGTTTGAGAGACACGAGCTGTGTGATTTCCGAGCAGTTAAATCCCATCATCCTAACCGAGCACTCACATTCTCTTATTCTAACCGAGCTTTCCAGGTACGAGAATGTCTTCTCCTTCTTCAAGTAGTAATATTAATGTATTAGAGGATGCCGACCTAGGTTCTTCCCCCTCAAGTTCTCCTCCTGTTAGGACGAGCATTAGGCTTCCGTTAGCAGAACGTCCTTTCTTTGCACCTCCTGGCTTTGAGGCTCCCCTGCAGGAAGCCCGAGCTGTAGGTGATGGAACTAGGGAACCGAGAAACCTGAGTTGTAGCCTTACGGAATCGGAGGTAGAACAGCAACGGAAGCTGTTCGGTATTCCTTAACCTTTTCGGCCTGTGCCTGAGGGTGTCTCCCCCTTTAATCCCCGGCATGGGGAGTTCGCCATTTCTACCACCACCCTCTCATATGGTTGTCGGATCCCCATAGCTTCGGCTATATGTTCCTTCTTTGCTCGGTTCGACATCTATCCAACTTGCCTAGCTCCTAACTCTTGGGTATTCCTCGGTACAATACTCCATTATTGTGTCGAGCTTCGCGTTCCTTTCTCTTCCAATGTCCTTCAGCATATCTTCTCTTTGTGTAGAGCCCCGAGGAACCCCGGATTATGTTATCTAAAATTTAAGAAGGGTTTGGTGGCCCCCAAATACTCCTCTTCTAACCATCATTGGAAGTCTAGTTATTTCTTTGTTCGGATGCCCTTGGGCGAGGATGAGGTTTTACCTTTCAGAACCTCGTGGACACTCCCTAAGTTCAGTAAATTTAAACGGCTTCCCCAGCTTTCTATAGAGGAGCTTGACTGGTACCTTACCCTCAAAGGACCCTTCACCAAACCTTCTATTCCCATGGTGTGCCGAGAGGTAGACTTTACGAGGGCTCACAAGTCCGAGCAAGCCATGAAAGGTGGGACCTGCTCTTGCTCGGTTTCGTCTTTCTATTCCGTTGCTACGCTTCTAATTCATTGTTATCCTTTTCAGATATGTCTTCGGCAGCAGAGTATCTGAGGATGCAGAAGAGGACGGCCAACTTGGCCTAGAAGAGGAAAAACAGTGGTGAACCGGAGACGAGCAATAGAAAGAGAATGGTTTCTGTTGCGGGAATCTGTCCGAAGCCAGGCCGAGGGAAGGACCTAGGTCGAGGATGCGGGGTGTTCATTCCTACACCTTCTTTCCGACCAATAGGTTCTCCTTCCCGTGTCTCGGACTCCCGCTCTTCCTCTCCTCCTCACAGAATGTGTGACTTCCATGTTCCTCAGTGGAACGTACGTCTGTCGAATACTGTGGCCAACTTCGGGGTTGCATTGGAGATGTTAGAGAAGCTGTCTCTCCCATCGGACCAGAGGCGTGCCGAGGAGATGTGCACAGAGGAGAAGATGGAGGTTTCTGCTGTCAAGCTAATGAAGGTAATAACTTGTTCCGTTTCTTTAATAACTTGTTTCGTTTCTTTAATAACTTGTTCCGTTGTTGTTTTTAGCTGACTTCCCTTCTCGGGAAACTTTCGCTAGATGTGCGGAGCTCGTCTGCCGAGAAAAAGACTGCTGCCCAAGAGATCCATCTCCTCAAAGGGGCTCTTGGTCAGACCGAGACCGCCTTGCAACTTTCTCGGTTGGATCTGGAGAAGGCTCAAGAGTCTGAGTCCTAGTTGACCAAGAAGCTTAAGGAAGCTGAGGAAGAGCTAGCGAGACAAAGGTCGGCTGCGAAGGCAGAGGGTGCCCGTATGTTCGAGAACGGGTGCCAAACCGGTCTTCGAGAGTTTAGGGAATCTTTTGAATTCCGGTTCATCCTCAAGAAGGAGGGCTTATTCTGCTTCCAAGCTGCTGTCAAAGAAGCTCGAAGATTCCTTGCCAGCAAAGGTCAGAGCTCGGACATATTTGACGAGTTATGTCCAGACATTGCGGGAAAGGATGAGGTGGACATCGTCAAGGAGGAAGCCTACGAGCAATTCCGTCTTCTCCAGGAGGAAGAGGGCGACGACGAAGAGGATATTAAAACATATGTGGATACTGTCGTTCCTCTTGTCCCCACAGAGAACGATATCTCCCCCAATCCAGTTCCTGCTGAGGAAACTGAGAAAGAGCAAGCTGTCGAGGAACTTGTTGACATAGAAAATTAATTTATTTTCATTATTTTATTGTAGTTTTTGAACTCTTCCTCCGTTTTGTTTGTTAATGAAGTTTCTTCTCTTGTTGCCTTTTGCAATCTCATTAATATAATTCATTTTACGCTCGGATATTGTAATTTAAAATATCTTAAACTGTAATAGATTCGAGCATAGTCACTTAATTGTTGTGACCTTAGACTCTTCTAGGTCGTAGCAAAGTTGTTATCGCTTGGTTGTTGTAGCTAGACGGGATCGAGCTGTAACATATGCCAAGTCTTTTCTCGTCCACTGTAACTTGAGAAGCCTGGGACGATGCTCGGCCATTGTAACTTAGACAAGATAAGTTGTAATGTACCAGAGCAGTGTTCTGGGAATCTTGGTGAGAGAACGAGCTACTTTCATTGAAATGAGAAAAGTTCTAGACCTCGTGTGAGGAACGAGTAAGAAAAGAAAAAGAGGTTCTTAAAAACATGCCGACAAATGAAAGCTAAATGTAATATCTTCGTAGGTTCTCAGCATTCCAGGGTCGCATCTCTCCTGGTTTCTCGGGATTCTCCAACTTGTATGTTCTATCCAGCATGACCCTGGTAACTCGAAAAGGGCCTTCCCAAGTCTCTCCGAGCTTACCAGGGTGTTTTCCAGCTGCAGTGGCTTTCCTGAGGACCCAATCTCCCTTAGAGAATCTCCTTGTTCGGAATCTTTTATTGTGGTAATGAGCCGCCCTTTGCTTGTAAGCTACAGTCCTGATCCGAGCAGTCTCCTAAGCTTCTTCCAAGAGATCCAGATTGTTAAGTAGCAAGTTGTTATTTTCTGACTCATTGAAGTTAACAATCCGGGGAGTGGGGACCCCGATCTCTACTGGAATGACAGCTTCTGATCCAAACATTAGGGAGAAAGGCGTTTCTCCCGTTGACGTTCTTAGCGTGGTCCTGTAGGACCAGAGGACACTGTGGAGTTGCTCGGTCCAAAGCCCTTGGGCTTGGTCAAGACAAGTTTTTAGTCCTTAGAGAATGATACGGTTGGTTACTTCCACCTGGCCATTGGCTTGAGGATGTGCTACATCAGTGATTCTGAGGTTGATGCCTAGCTCTTCGCAAAATTCTCAGATGTTCGCACTTACAAACTGTCGCCCATTATCGGTAATGAGGATCCAAGAAACACCATATCTATAGATGATGGCTTTCCATATGAATTCTTTTACCTTGTGGTCGGTGATGGTTGCGAGAGGGTCGGCTTCAACCCACTTTGTGAAGTAATCTACTGCCACTATAAGAAACTTTCTCTGAGCTGTTGCCTGGGAGAAGGGTCCCAGCAGGTCTAGCCCCCATTGAGCAAAGGGACAAGGGTTCTTGATAATAGTCATCTCGGATGGTGGAAGGTGTAGTATGTTAGCATGTCTCTGGCACTTGTCGCACTTTTGTACCAGATCCTCGGCATCTTTCTTCATGTTCGGCCAATAATAGCCACAGCGCAAGACCTTGTTAGCTAAGGTCCTTGCCCCTGCATGGCTGCCACAAATCCCTTCGTGTACTTCTCGGAGAGCATACTCGGACTCCCCGTGGAGCAAGGCATTTAAGGTAAGGGAGCGTAAAAGATCTTCTGTATAGCGTCCCTTGAATGATTGAGTACCTCGCTGCTCTTGCTCGGAGATTCCTAGCCTCGTTTTTGTCTTCGGGTAACACTCCATCTGTGAGGAAGGTTCGAATAGGATCCATCTAAGACGGTTCCGCGTTAATCTTGATGATAGCCCTAACTAAGATGCTCGGCTTAGGCAATATCTCTATTCGTATTGACGAGGCCTTGTCTTTTTTAGAAGTCGATGCGAGGCGAGCTAGCACGTCGGCTTGCTGATTCTCTTCTCGGGGCACTTTCCGTATTTCAACGTTCGGGATTTCCTTCATTAGTTCCTTAGCTTTCTCCAAATACTTGATCATGTTGGAGCCTCTCGCTTCGTACTCGCCACGAACATGTTCGGTGACGAGTTGAGAGTCGCTGTTGATCACCAGATTGCGCACCTCTAGCTCAATTGCCAACTTTAACCCAGCTAGGAGCGCTTCGTACTTGGCCTCGTTGTTGGAAGCTTTGAATTGGAAACGGAGAGCGTATTCATTGGTCAAGCCGTCAGGCCCGAGAAGCAGAATTCCTGCTCCACTCCCGTCCTTGTTTGAAGAACCATCGACGAAGAGCTCCCATAGGTCATGCGGTACCTCTTCCCCGAGAGGATGTTGGCACTCAGTGATAAAATCTGCTAAGGCTTGAGCTTTGATGGCTTTCTTCGGCTCATAGTGGATATCAAACTCGCTAAGTTCTATTGACCACTTAATGAGCCTTCCCGACGTATCCGGTTTCTAGAGTATGCTCTTCAGAGGTTGGTCGGTCAACACTGTAACTGTATGGGCTTGAAAGTAAGGCCGTAATTTCCTAGCCGCAGTTACCAGTGCCAAGGCCAACTTCTCTGCTCTAGTGTATCTATTCTCGGTCTGAGTGAGCACTTTACTGGTGTAGTATATTGGCTTCTGAATTTTATCCTCCTCCTCGCTTATGAGCACTGCACTCACTGCATGCTCAGTAGTGGCTAGATAAAGGAATAACGGTTCTCCCTCTTTCGGAGAAGTGAGTAGAGGAGGCTGGCTGAGGTAAGACTTTAATTCCTCAAAAGCTTCTTGACAATCTTCAGTCCACTAAAAATTGGTCGTTTGTTTGAGCGCGTTAAAGAAATGTTTACACCGATCTCCTGATCTGGCGAGAAAACGGCTTAAAGCTGCAGTTCTCCCAGTGAGCTGTTGAACCTCCTTCTTGTTCCTCGGGGCTTGCATATTGACTATTGCCAACACTTTTTCAGGGTTTACCTCTATTCCTCATTTGGATATGAGGAATCCGAGGAACTTACCCGATGAAACGCCAAACGCACATTTCTCCGGGTTAAGCTTCATGCTAAACTTGTTCAAGATATTAAATACGTCCTGCAAGTCGCCCAAGTGATCCTCGGGTTTCTTGCTTTTAACAACTATATCATCCACGTACGCCTCGACCGTCTTGCCAAGCATTGGGGAGAATATTTTGTTAACGAGTCGTTGGTAGGTGGCTCCTGCGTTCTTCAGCCCAAAAGGCATGACTTGGTAGCAATACGTACCTTCAGGAGTAACAAATGAGGTGTGTTCCTCATCAGCTTGATGCATTTGGATCTGGTGATAACCTGAATACGCATCAAGGAAGCTGAGGAGACCCTTTCCCGAAGTTGCGTCTACCAATTGGTTTATCTTTGGCAGTGGATAGCTGTCCTTCGGGCAGGCCTTATTGAGGTCGGTGAAGTCGACACACATACGCCACTTACCATTCTGTTTCGCTACCATAACAATATTAGAGAGCCATTTCGGGTATTGTACTTCTCGAATGAATTCGGCATCCAAAAGCTTGCTGACCTCCGTTTTGATGGCCTCCTGCCTGTCTTGTGCAAAATTTCTCTTCTTTTATTTTACTGGTCGGCTGCCAAGTTTTATGCTGAGATGGTGGGTGATAACATCAGCGCTGATACCCGGCATCTCGTCTGCACTCCATGCGAATGTGCTAATGTTTTCTCGGAGAAGACTTGTCAAGCTTTCGCTCAAGTCTTGATCAAGCTCAGAGCCGTAGTACAATCTCTTTTTTGTCCCCTACTCGACGGGAATTGTGATGAGCTGTTCGGCGGGGGAGGGTTTCAAGGTCTGGTTGTTGTGATCATCCAACAATTCTAGGACTGAAACTGGCTTTTTCTTCTCTTTTAGGTCTGTAACATACATTTGATGGGCGAGCTTCTGGTCACCCTAAACTTCACCTATTCCTCGGTCAGTGGAGAATTTCATCTTTAAATAATAGGTGGAGACAATCGCTCGGGCTTTGTGAAGTAGTAGTCGGCCAATCAATGTATTGTAAGGGGTCTTCACATCTACTACCAGAAGCTCCACCATGAATAGTTTTGACCTCGGATAGTCCCCTAAGGTTATGGGTAGATTGATCATCTCGACAGGGACGACCTGCTCTCCCGTGAAACCGTAAATGGGGGAGGAAAACTTCTTCAAGCTCTCTTTCGGGAGGTTCATCTGCTTGAAGGCATGGTAGAAAAGAACATCTGCTGCACTCCCATTGTCGACCAAGATCTTCTTCAACGTGAAATTGGCGATGACTGCCTCAATGACTAAGGCATCATCGTGTGGCTGATGTAAACCATCCCCATCCCTCTCAGAGAATACTATCTTCTCGTTGTCTGTTCTGGCTTTCTTAGACCTCTCAGACACCTGATGGACAGTTCGAGCGTAAGCCCTTCTGCCCGATGAGCTTTCTCCTCCCGAGGCTAACCCCCCGACTATCACGCCTATGGTGCCTGCTGTTCCTCGGTTTCTGTGATGATGAGACTCATTTAGACATCTCCTCTGTTGCCTATCATCCTCTTTGTCATCTCTTCTGTTGTCTCTCCTTCCTTCTCTTTCTCGTTTGTCCCCTGCCGAGCTAGTGAAATTTTTGAAGTATTCTCTTTGAATTAGATTCTCTATTTCGTCCTTCAGATGACGGCATTCATCGGTGTCGTGCCCGGGACCTCTATGGAATTTGCAATACTTATCACTCTCCTTCCTCCCAGGAGTTGACTTCATCTTTGGAGGCCATTTGACGATGTCGCGATCCTGTATCTCATTCAGTACCCTTTTCAAATAGATGTTGAGAGGAGTATAGGAATCATATCGCATTGGCTTTGGTCGTTCATCTTTTTGAGAGGATGATCTTTTTCCCTCTACTGTTTTCTCGTTTGGCCGACCAGAATCGTTTCTTCTTCTCGGAGGGGATCTGTCAGGGGATTGCTCGGTCATGTGTGGTTCTTCCATGATTTCGTCCACCGTAATGTACTTTTCTACTCTCGAGAGCAACTCAGGAATACTCTTCGGGTGCTTCTTGGACAGGGAGTGCTTCAATGTTGTATGACGAACTCCCGTCGTGAAGGCTGTAATGGCTATGATCGGTTGGAGGTCTGGTATCTCCAAACAATCACTGTTGAATCGGGTCACAAATTCTCTTAAACTCTCATGAGGCTTTTGTCGAATAGTCACCAATGTCGCATTGGTCTTTTTGACTGGTCTTGATCTTGCGAAATGAGCAACGAACCTATTGGTGAGGTCGTCAAAGCTATTGATGGAACCTTGTGGGAGAGCTCTAAACCATCGTCTTGCTACACCGACTAGAGAGACCGGGAAGATCTTGCAGCAAGCTTCCTGAGATGCTCGCTGGAACTCCATCATGGTTTGGAAACCGATGACATGCTCAAGGGGATCTCCCGTCCCGTTGTACTTTTCCACGCTAGAGACCTTAAAACTCGCTGGTACCCGAGCACGTTGCACCTCAGCTGTCGATGGAGTTAAGTTCCTGTCCCAGTCCATTGTATCCAAAAAAGGGCGTCCTTGCAAAGCAGCTATTTTTCGATCCACTACCCCCTCGATGAACTTGCTGTCTCCCTCGTAAGTATGAGTGGGTTGAGGCCTTCGAGCAGTGGTCAGTGAGGTTCCTGGAAGATCGAGATTTCTTGATTCGTCCGAATGAGAATGTTCATTTCTCGTCCCGTGAGAAATGTTCTCATTTTGCACCAGTGGTTGGGGTTGTTGCTCGGCGTTAACACTGGCAACTGGGGCTTGTTGGCCTTCTCCTCTCAAAGTCCTAGTTCGAACCATGTTTGTTGTTATGGAAAGATGTTTCCCACAGACGGCGCCAATCTGATAACGTCTCAAACTTGTAAAGTACAAAAACATATCAGTATAGGTCCGAACAAGGGCTTCCTTGGTTTCTTGGTTTTCCTCTTCGTCTAGACAGTCTTCTCGGTGGAGGGTATCCTGTAGAAATGAACAAACGTAAGCTAGAGGCCCGATAGAGAGCCGAAGAACATAGCTCGATGTTCTAGGGAAATGTGTAAAGAGTATTTAGTAGTAAAAGAAGTGATCCCCTTTACCTGTGGGGTAACCCCTTTATATAGTGAAGGTGGTTTCCATTAATAGAATTCGAGTGGTGGTGAATAATACCTTACCAAATGAAGGAATTACTGTTTTACTGGGAGCTTGTTACTCTCCTGAGGATACGGAGCCGAGAAGAGCATCTCTATTGCTCGGTACCGAGGATCTCCCAGCGAGAAAGGTGATGTCTTCTGTTGACAGCTGTTGCCACGTGTCTTATTCTGATTGGAGAGGATAAATATCCTCATCAGATAATTTTACATATTTAAAATGTAAAAAAATGAAGACAATGTAATACATTTACATCTAAGCCAATGACACACCCATGTTGGCCGAATTTACATTGTTAAATAAATAACAACTTGGAGTAAAACCATAAACCAATTTTCAATTTTTAGACATGCACAATGTTCTAATTATGCTAATGCATTCCAAGATTCTCATGATTTACACATTTTTCTGGGTCAATAGAGATCAATACATTCTATTGTATGGAAGACACCAACTTTTCTTTCATCCAACAACTTTAGCTCGAATGTGATAGTCATTTAAGAAAAATGCCAATCCAATGTCAAAATCATACCAATAAGAGCATGAAAACCTAAAGAAACAAAATCATACCATATAAGTTGTCGGAACAAAAATTTGGTCACAAGAAAAAGTTAAACAGATATTCAATGTAACTCATACACGATGAGTTCATTGATCAATAATGAGCCAATGTAATTAATTTAGCCATAAGTAACATTAATTTTCATCAATTGGTCCAACCATTACAATGTAATTCTCATCTACAAGCAATTCAATTTAACAAAAACCATTGTAATTACTAAATTAAACATCCAATTCTCATATCAAAAGCTCGACGCAATTAAATAACACACATGAAAAACTACGTAGAACACAACTATGTAATAGATCTTACATTGTGTATTTTGTGCGAACAAGACGCAAACATCCAAATTTAGAACAGTAAACAAAGTCATGTGTAAAAATACATAATTCAGCTCCCATGGTAAGACATGCAAAAATTAAAAAGGTAGTTTATGTAGTTAATCATGACAAGGTAAAATTTAACAAACTCCTCTATGGTGTGCATATGTAATTTTCTTTTACATTGTCAACTATTTAACTACAATCCAATGTAATTTAAACACAAATTTTTTAAAAAAAATATATTACATCACGTTCAAATATTCTTAATTTTAGAATACAATAATAAAGACAATGCATTCCACGATTAAAGTGATTTACATCTTCTTATGGGGTTAACAATGTATTTAATTGGAATGGAAATCAATCAACAGATAGTCAATGTATTTTTAAAATGAAAATTAAAATCTATTCCAATCAAAAATCATACCAGTTTTACAATACAAATTGACTATAACTACTTTATTACAATTCTAATGTAACTCAAACACAAATTTGGCACAAAAAAAAAATACATCACGTTCAACTATTCTTAATTTTCTAATGTAATAATCATGACAATGGAGTCCACGTTCACAATGCTTTACATATTGTGGGGTTGCCAATGTATTTATTCGAAATGGAAGCCAATCAACAGAGAGCCAATGTATTTTTTAAATTAAAATTAAACCCTATTCCACTTGCAAAATCATACAAGTATACACATAAAGAAAATATTGTTTTACCTCAAGTGTAGCTGTATCTTGAGAAAATCAAACAGACGATGTCGAAGATATACCTAACGTTGCCTAAGCCAGAACTACTCGTTCGCTAATACAAAAACAAGCTGGAAAAGATGGATGAGAAGTCGTTACAGTGGGGGAGAACTAGTAGTTGCAAACCAGAGGATTTGGGTAGCTTCCTGAAGATATTTTTGGAACCACTGTCAATGATTTTTGAATTTAAAGCAGAGTTTCTTTTTGTGGAAAATCATGCCGGTAACTACAGTTATCAAACCATGGTAAAAAGTGTAATGATTACCAGCTTTTGAATTGTCAAATTTCAAAAACGCTGACTAGTTTGCTGACTATGCATGCCACATCAGTTATGGACATTAGGGATACTAAACCTTATGTACAACTAGTATTACCGAATGTTTAATGGTTGCACTGCATGAGACATAACATATCCTGACATACGCATTAAGGAAAAATGTTTTATGAACCATGTATAACTGCTACAAGGAGGGTGTACTAGAAAGAGAAAGGTTTATGAGGTACTGTTAAATGAAAAGAAAAAGGAAAAGGAAAATGAATAAAGGATATAGATGTTGATTGGATGTGCTCTATGATAGAGCATTATAAAGAAATCTCAACCGATTGCTCTGTAGCAGTTTACCTAGGTTAAGGGCCCGAGTACTGAAAAATGATTTAAATGACTAATTGTTTTCTAAAGATGAGGTTCATGTGCATTCATGCATAAGTATTACTTGTTGGGCCTCGGCTCATTATGTTCCGTGATGCATGTATTGATGTCTTTAATGATTATGCTAATCTAGCAGTTGATGGTGAGCGTGCAGATCTGTAAGGATGATGCTCATGTGACAGAGGCAGAGTCCTATTTAATTTACTTTATTGTGAATTTTAGGTTAATTCAAGTTGTTAGATTTTAGGTTTTAGGTGGACTTGATTAAAGTATGAGACAACTATCAAGATGATCATAGATGTTGGATGACTCATTAATAGTGTCATTATTTTATGGTTGATTTATTGATGTTTAAGTAGCATATTAATTAACTTAGGGTTATATAGATTGCCAGGATTTCTCCTATGGGCTGCAGCTCAAACAAATATATTTGAGCTGAAGCAATCTAGACCGTAGATTTCTAATAAATCAGATATGACGGTCGAGATTGATTTTTCATTTTTTGTTGTTCCGTCAAAACCAGTCCTAGTCCTCTCCCTCGGGTTTGGTCGCGCCTTCTTCGCTGCCCATCTTCATCGCGCCTCCTCCGCTGCCCGTCTCCATCGTGCCACTTCCTCTCTTCTCAAAGTCGCGAATCTTGCTCCAATATTCTCGAACTCAAGCCTATTCTTTCCCCTAGCTCTATCGCCTCATCTCACCCCCGGTTTCTCCACCATTGCCTCTTCTCTCATCTAGTTTTCATTTTCGAGCTCCATCATCTCGCGCTCACCATTTTGAAGTAGGTATCCTCTGAGATCTCTACACCTCATCTCTCCTTTGATTTTCCATCTCGCACTCACCATTTCGATTTAGATCTCCTTTGAGATCTCCGTCTCGAAGCCCAAGTTGAAGCATCTCCTCCGTTCGTCTTCACCTTGATACCCCATCTACGATCTCCACCTTGAAGATCCATGTTGAAGCCGCAGTCCTGGAGTTGGATGCAGCTTTGGGAGTTGGATTTCAATCTTGGATTTTTTTTTTGGGTTGATTTGAGTTGAATTTTTCTTTGTTGGATATGAGACTTTGATTACTTTTTGGGTTGTTGTGTGTTGAATTTTTTCATTTGTTAGATTGTTGTTAAAGTATTGTAATTCAATTAAAGTTGGATTTTTTTGGAGATCATCGTATTCATATTACAGTGTTAATTTGCACTGTATTGTGAAATACTGCTGCTAAACTTCTGGTGTTGGCTTGTTGCTAATATGTTTCATGCTCCTGTCCAAAAATGTCATCATGCTTTGAGCAATTTGACGAAAAACTAGTATTTGTGCAATCCAACATTTTTGAAGGAAACTGATACTAGTATTCAAATAGAAATCTTCTTCTACACACAAATTGAAATCAATTAATAAGGTGAACAGAGATGAACAGAGTGTATTGGCTTTGGAAACTTAGAATCATCACTTAATAGAGGAGACAAACAATCAAGTACATGAACAATTCAAGACTGAAATTAACCCAAAAAGAATCTAAATTGAAATGTTCCCAACAAAATTCCAACTCAATTCCAATACATGAACAATCCAACATTGAACCATCTCAATAAAATAAAACTCAAATCAACCCAAAATAAATCCAACTCTGAAATCCAATACTTAAAGAACAAACGCACACTGAAAATTAACTCAAAAAAATTCAAATCAAATCATCATGAAATCCAGACTTCATATAGGGCGCAGCTGCACTTCCAGACTTCAAATGGAGCTTTGAGTGGATCATAGCTTTAAGATGAGGCTTTTTTATAGAGCTTCGAGATGGGGCGAGCTCGAGATGGCGCTTCACGATGGAGCTTTGAAGAGAGGAGAGATGAGGTGAGAGATGAGCCAAAGGGCTAGAGGAGAGAATGAGAGATGAGGAATGAGATTTGTTTTTGAGGCGAGAGATGAAGAGAGGAGATCGTACATGGGGTATCGAGAAGGAGACGAACGGAGGTGACGCTTCAACTTGGGCTTCGAGATGGAGATCTCAAAGGAGACCTAAATAGAAATGGTGAGCGCCAGATGGAAAATCAAAGGAGAGAAGAGAGGAGAGAGGCGCGACTTCGAAAAGAGAAAAGATATTACTTTTTGATGTTGCTTAAACTCTTAATTGTCTTGTAACGTCGGATCTAGAGTCTATCAAATGAATGGTCAGGATCTTTCAGCTCAAATAAATCTATTTAAGCTGCAGCTCACCTGAGAAAAGCTGTATAGATTGTATACAATAGATAATGTGATCAATGTTAAAACTGATAGTGGGTAACATTCTGGCTTGTAGACCCATATAATTAAGTGTCGTGGGTCAGGGCGTTACAATTTGAGTATTTCCTACTTGGTGGAGTGCACTTTACTACTAGACTTCAAGTAACCTTTAAATCCTTTCTTAAAGCTTGACTTGTGTTTCACCGATCACTATGGAATCTAGTTAATACCGAGAGCACTATCAGGTAAAGAACCCCTTAAACAAACAATTAAACTCCTCATGTAACCAAATTTCTAAATCCCTCTCAACCCATAACCAAAATCAGAGATTTTTACACCCACTCACTATCACGCCCTCTTCCTTTGTTCCCTCTCGACTCTTCTACGTACTTCCTTTTTCTTTTTTTCCTACTTAAAAATACCCACTTAACCTTATCCTCCTAATTGATTAAAGAAAACATCCTTCTAGAATTACATACCCACCACCGCAATTTTATCATTTTATTTCACACACACATACAAATATATATATATATATATATATATTCAATTCTTACAATTCCAAATTTTATACTGATTCCCGTTCAATAAACTATTTAAATGTTTTTTTAAATACTTGCTCATAATTGGATTAATCTAGTCCGAACATAATTATCGGACTCTCTAATGTATCATTGTACATGTGTCACCCTCTTATTCGATATCATCATTACTTTTTGGGTCAAGCTATCACAAAAACAATTCGAATACTGGCAATAGATCTCATAGTTGGACAAAAGTCTTCCATGGTTGCCTTCTTTGTTATTAACAATCAGGCCAATTATCAGGTCTTACTTGGAAAAGATTGGCTCTACATTTTTTTGGACCAAAGGTTCTACATTTTAGTTTTGATGATTATATCATGCTATGCTATTTGATTATGAGTGATGAATTTGGTTGTAGATTCATTGAATCTGAAACTTATACAAAATAAGCTTTTGGTGAACCTAGTGGTGAATCTAACTCTTGATATTATATCAAATCAACTTAGATTAAGTTGAAATTTTACAGAGATCTAGTTCACATCATAATAAACATTTTTTATGAAGAAATTATTGAGAAATTTTGTGATTTGATTGCCCAAAATTCGTATGGTAAGGTACTGTTTGAATTTGCTGTTTTGTGTTCTTAGATGATTGCATATGTGGCATGTTGAATGATTGAATGATATTTGTTTGAGCTGAAATATTGTATAACTAATCTTATATATCTGATATGATGTTCCATGCATAAATATTAATTATTTGAATATATTTTTTTTAAGACTAACCTATGATACAAGCATGAAGCTCAAATGAGCTTACAAGCACATTTTGAAGTTCTTAGGTTATGTATAAAATTTCACCAATTATGACAGTTATCCGGCGGTCCAAGAATGGTTTTGGAAGACCTAGGACTTGCCATGAAACACCTAAGCACTCTTGCAAATCCACTAGAAGGTGATTGAATAAATTTTGGAAATTGTCATGTTAGCAAGAGCTCAACGTTTGAATATCAACAAGGAAGTTCCATGAGTCTAACCATGCATACAATAGAGACACTTCCATATTTGGTGCGGCTAATCTTTAGAGTTCATGAATTAATTCTCTCATGGGAGTTTGAATTTCAGAGAAGACTTACCATATTTGAAGACCTACAATTCATGGAGAGTTTACATCAATCATTCACAAAGGAAGTTTTCTTACGTGTGCAGCTTATTTCAAGGTAAAAGTCAAGATTTAATTTCTAAAGATGAGAAGCCATCACTGCCAATTTATATGGAGTAAATTGTCAAAGAAAAATTGATGGATGATTTGGCTATCAAAGGAAGCAATTCAAAAGAGAATCAAATCAAGACTTAAATGTCTTGATAATTTCATACGTGCAAGTCAAACTTGGACAAGATTGGAAGCAAATCAAGGCAAGGTTTCCTAAATCATCAAGACTTGATTCTTTTATATATTAATCACTATGATCTGATTTGGAATTAGTGGAAAGAATCATGAAAAGCCAAGCCGTGCCATCAAAGTCAAAGAAGGACAAGCTTTCAATTTTTTGTGAAGAGAAGATATTTGAGAATTGCTTTCATATGCAGTCAAGAGGACTCAAATTTCAACTATAATCAACGATACTCATGGAAAGTTTCCAGAATTTTAGAGGCTGAATATTATGTCATTATTATTGACATTATACGGGGACAAAATTAGCTTCAAAAGAAGATGTCATTTCCTATTTTGTGAAGAACCAAACGTGGGATTGATTGGTGATGGAACAAATCAACCGAGATCATGGAAAGAGAGGGTGATGCGTCCAACACTACGAGCAACACTATAAATAGAGACATTCATTCAACAATAAGGTACAAGAGCTACTTTGATTCTAAAACGTGTGCTTCATCTTTGTCTCTCTCTCTCTCTCAAGGCTTCAAGAAAATCTCAAGCAAAAATCATTTTTTATATTCTTCGCTTAAATACCACCGGTGAGCTATTCTAAAATACAAGAGGGTTCCATCTCCTCCACTTATTTTAAAAATTCTTTTGAGTGGAACCAAGAGCCAAACATGTAACTCTTTTGGGTATTTTTGTTCATGTGAGAAAGTTTGTGGTTAACTTAAAAAAAACACGTGTGATAAGTTGAGGGTGATCTTGTGAAACCCCGTTTGTAAAAGTTGGAGGTGCACTTTTCAAAACCTTCGGTTCTAGTGGATTTGGTAAACCTAAGCAACGTGCTTAGGGAGTGGACGTAGGACAGAGCTCCGAACCATTATACATCGGTTGTGTTCTTTATTTCTATTTACTTTTTATACCTGCACTTTTATTTACTTTTAATTTCTTGTATTATTTGTTGAATTTATTTGTTTCATATCTAGTGAGTTGACTGATTGTTAAAAAAAAAGATATAAAAATATTGATTAAAATTTAGTAACACAACTCAACCCCCCTTATTGTGTTTATTAGGTCCATCACATTTGATCCATCTATCAAGGTGCAACTCATATGTTTAATTCATGAGTTCCATGATTGCATTGTTTGGGAATATCATGAAATGCCAGGAGTGAGCAAAAAAATAGTAGAAAACTGACTACCTATAAAACTAGGATACAAGCCATATCAGCAGCTACCAAGAAGAATGTCCTCAAAAGTTGAACTACAATTAAAAGAAGAAATACAAAATTCGATCAAGGCCGGGTTCATTCGACCAACCAAATATGCTGAATGGTTAGCTAATATTGTACTGATAGTTAAGAAAATTTTCAAAATACGGATTTGTGTTGATTTTTGGGACTTAAACACTACTACTCCAAAAGATGTGTATGTTATGTCTATTGATGATATGCTTATAGACGACGTGTCCTAGCACGAATTACTATCTATGATGGATGGCTTTTTTAGGTACAACCAAATTTATATTGTAGAAGAAGAAGTTTCTAAAACAACATTTAGGTGTGCAGGAGCATTAGGCACTTATGAATTGGTAGTGATGTCCTGATGTTTGAAGAATGTTAGAGCCATCTATCAACATGCCTTAAACATGATTTCCCACGATTTGATTAGCAGAAAGCTGGATGTGTATATTGATGACATAATTGTGAAATCTGTAAAAGCCAACGACCATCTTCTTGATCGCAAGCTAGCGTTTGAAAGAATGAGGCAGTATCGCCTGAAGCTCAATGCTCTGAAATGCAAATTCGGTGTCAAGGCTGCTAATTTTCAAGGCTTTTTAGTCCATCAAAGAGGCATGGAAGTCAATCATAACAAGACTAAGACTATTTATCAAGCCCGACCACCGAAGAATAAGCAACAGCTCCAAAGCTTTCTTGGTGAGATAAACTACCTTAGAAGACTTATATCTAACATTGCAAGCAAAACCAAAGTATTTTCGGAGTTGTTAAAATTAAAGAAAGAAAACATCTCTAGATGGGAGTCAAATCATGAAGAAGCCTTTTAAACCATCAACGCCTAACTTAGCAAACCTCCAGTCCTCATGCCACCTAACAGGAAGAGACCATTGAAATTATACATCTCAACAACTGATGATTCAATAGGATGCCTACTCACTCACGACAATAAAGTTGGTAGAGAGAGAGAGAATAATATATTATCTTTTTAGGTTGTTGATAGATGCTGAATAACACTATTTAGTTGTGGAAAAATTGCGATTAGTATTGTTCTATGCATGTACCAAATTGAGCCATTACATGCTTCAGATAAAGGTGTATGGCAGTGTTCAAAGAGTTCCCGCAGTTGATATGTGACCTATTGTGAAACCGTGGCTCTTAAGGGAATGGGCATTGGACATTATTGGGAAAATATTTTCTGCTTTATCAAAAGGACACCATTTTATTCTTGTTGCTACAGACTATTTTACAAAATGGGTAGAAACAATACTGCTAAAGAAAGTTGAACAATCGGAGGTGATGGACTTCATCAAGGAACTCATTTTCAAATTCAGAATTATGAAGACCATCACCATCGATCCAGGAATAATATTTACTGGTAGTGACGTTAAAGCATTAATAGAGCACTACGGCATCAAGTTGCTCACATCAACTCTATACTACGCTCAAACCAACGAAAAGGCCTAAAGCTTAGAACAAGATATTGTTAAAAACATTGTGGGCCTATCATATATCAAAGAGAACGAGTACATCAACTAGTCCTTTCGTCCTTACATATGAATATGACGCAATACTACCTATGGAGCTAGTAGTTCCTACATTAAGGATTATGAAACAACACCATCTATCAGCTGAAGAATATTCAGAAGCTATGGTCATGGAATTGGAACAACTGGATGATAACAAAATGGAAACCCTGAATAAGATGATTGTGCAAAAGAAGAAGGTGTTAAAGGCATACAACAAACAAGTAAAAAAAAAGTCTTTTATGAAGGGCAGACTATGTGGAAAGTGATCTTACCAACAGAGACAAAAGATAGAGAATTGGGCAAATAGTCTCCAAGTTAGGAAGGTCCATTTTAAGTTCATAGAGTTCTACAAGGAAATGCTTATTAGTTGGTAAATGTATTTGGTTAGCCACATAAAAATTTCATCAATGACAAGTATCTAAAGCCATATGTCCCAAGTACTTTGGAATTGTATCTATACCTATGAATATCTAAATGTTGGCTATTTAGTCGCATCTAAGCGGGCCACCAGTGGCTGCAAAATATGAATGAAAATAAATGTTAGATGGCCTCAGGCCACAAAATAAAGCATCGATAGATAATTTAAAGTAAACACAGAATGTCCAAAGAAAGCCTAGATAATGGGCAATAAACAAATATCCAGAAATAAACCGACATAAGAAGGAAATTGTTGACAAAGCAAGACTCAAATAACTAATCAAGCAAATGATTGGCGGTGGACCAGGTGTTTTGATGTGCTTGTAAATGAGCTTGAACAAGCTACAAATTAGAGGACCAAGTTTGAGCATTAGAAAGTTGTTGTTTGATCGAAGTTCCCAAGGAGTAAAACCCATTTGAGAAATTTGGAATTTCTCTTGTACTTGGTTTCTCATCTCAAATTGGCATCCAATTTGTTCCCTCAAGCTTTGTCTCTTAAGCTCTTTATCCAATCTCTTTCTGAGCAACAAGAATTTCTTTCTAAAGTGTAGGATCCTCAACAACAAAATCTTTACAATTTTTGAGCATCCCTTCATAAGAGGTTCGATCCTTATTTAAGGTTTCTAGTCTACCTGTCAAAAGTTGTTCCTATGAAAGATCCTATCAAAAAATAGTTGGTAGATGATGCAAATCATGCTCCATGCAAATGAGTTGAGTTTGAGCCTCAATAGATATCTTTGGATTGGCTTTTAGCGTGCTATAGTTCCTCCTCATTAGGCACATTGCTCATAGTAGGAGTTGGCAAAAGGAAAGAGAAGTCTAGACCAACTAGAGGATCTATCACACTAGCGGGAACGATCCAGGTCAATAGTTTTTATGACCTTACTTGCATTTATTCATTTGATTAGTATAGGAAGGATATCTTGTAGCTTACAATAGTCATGAACATACCTGAGATGAGCAAGGTGTGTTAGAATCAACGTGCTGAATTGAAGTCTTGCGAGTCATTTCGGTGGTATTTGCTACATGACTGGCACAAACCTGCTCAATATCATTCGCTTTAGAAACACCATCAAAGTCACTATTCTCTTCAGAGACCTCAATTGGTACAGAGCTAGATTGAGTTTTCCTTAGTCTCGTGGTAGATCGCTGGAATCTCCACAGAATAGCTTGGGTTTTTGTTCACTTCCTTGGGAAAATAGGCTCTATTTTCACCACTCTTGACTTTTTTGATGAAATGGGAACATCATGAACTACTGCACATAGATGTCTATTAGATCAAGTAGTCAAATAGACAAATGGACAGAGAAGTAGAAGACTTATGCAACCACACTAACAAATTTTGGATCTGATAGTTTGAGGAGGGGCAACAAACCATTATAATAATTTTCTCTCCTTGACAGATAAGAAGTGGTACAACTGGACAATTGGAAAACAAAATTTCTCAAGGAATTATTGTTCATAGCAACTTGACTTTCAATCGATTCTCTGGATTGCACTACTATTCTTTCTTCCCCATAGAAGTTATAATGGTGGAGACAATCAAAAGAAATGTCTTTGGTATATCCTAACTTCCTAGTATAGAAATGTGGGTTATAAGCCTCAAGATCGCATGTAGGATTGATCGAGTTGTCAATATTAGCATCCTCATGAAGGTACAAAGTGGTGGTCACACAAGCCCAGAATTCACTAACATGGAAATCCATGGCCATAGAAATAGTAACTCTAGAGGTTAACAAAGGTATATGAGGACCAACAGAGACGATCTCAGAGAATAGGAAATACTCGGTTTCCGTATAGGTAGGGGATAATTTCAAAAAAAGATTAAATATTTCAATGAAAGATTTGTTTCTATTACAAAGTAGCACAACCTTACCGTAACAGTCAAATTGAGTAGGCAGTTGATAACTTGGAGCTCACAAAAAAGGGAAATTATGGAACAACCAAAGTTGCAGAATTCACAACCTACCAAAAACATGATGGTAATAGGGTTTTTCAAAAGTGAGCATGGAGAGACAATGATATACCCGACCTAGCCTGATACTACCTAAAGCTACATTTTGGCCTTCTACTGAAGCACATGCAAAAGGAAGGTAGTCCTTGGCGGGTTGATTTGCAAATGTCCCAAAAAATGTACCCACAAATGAGGCACCATAGGAAAAGAACATATTCTTTGTAAGTTGGGATGCTAGTATGCTTGACGACACTCAAACCCTTAAGGAGTGAGGCTTCTTTTCCTCAATCCCTACATTTTTTATCCGAACTGAAGAGAATAGGCTTGGAGCATCATGGCCAATGACGGGTAGTCCAGTCAGAGCATACATGTCTCGAGAGTACAGGTCATGTGTCCTCCGAGGGAACACGAGACTATTCGTAGTGCGGGACCAAAAATAGCACGCTGTAGAAATTAGGGCAGCATCAAAAGGGATTTTTTCTATTGACATCTCAATGAGGTTATCTAACCCTTGTTTAATCCACTGGACACTTAAAACACTACACAATCAGGTAACCCAGTTACACCAACCCATTGGGGTTTTTTGCCGGGAATGATGACGTTCCAAAAGGGGTAACTAGTCTACGTGGTTTGCAAGAAGTTTATTGGGTCTAGGAGTTCAAGAGAATAGATTTTATATGTTGAAAGATGAAAGTAGCGAGAATGAAAGATGTCATAACGTGAAAAAATGGATAGTGACTGAAAAGAATGTGAAAAGGCGCAAAAAAAAATCAGCTCAAAATCGAACTTTAGGTAGTTGTATTTGAGCTGAGGGGGGAAGTTGTTAGCAACATATGTATACAAGCACAATTGGCACGACCCAAGTTTAGCCCATAGTCAAGAGAAAGTAAGCCCAAGTAGCAAGAGTCCAAGTTCAAGCACATGGAGATGTGATTTTCATTGGGGTTTGGGTAAATTAACACCCTCTATTTTTAACCCCCCTTCCTATACCTGCAGACCTATCACTCCTATCATTTTGCATGTACTCTTGAAAAAAGCTAAAGCCAAAAGAGGACAAAAAAAGTAGAGGAGGTTAACAAATAGGACCCATGATGTTTTTTTTTAAAAAAGTCCGTGTCTCATGATTGAGACATTGTATTGGGATTTACCCTATTGGTGACTACAAAATGTACTCATGTTTATGATGTTAAATACCCAATCTTTATGAGATTTCTAGCACAAAATACTATCCATTTGTGTGATTTAATGACAGGTACAGCTGGATGCTATTTATTTGGAAAAGTTGAATTCTGGGTAAAAGTGAGCCAGGCGCGACCTACGCGCGGCCGCGAATTGCGGGATTTGCAGAAACGGGCCCAGCTGACGTGGCAGTGGGGACAATAGCTTTTTATGGTTAAAGACTAAACCCTAGCCGCCAGATAACATTGGAGATTTTCCAGAATACAGAGGGCAGAGAGGAGGCATTCCAAGCGTGGCAATTCCTTTCTCTCTCCCATCGATTCGAACAATTGTCTTGAGTATTTTTATGGTTTTTAGTATGATTATGCGTAGCTAAGTGCTTTTTAGCTAGGATTTGGTATTTTCTTCTACTGAAACTTTGTGCACAGATTGATTGTTGATTAGACTAGATTTAATTCATTGTTCTCTGAATTTATTATTGATTTCCTATTGTTATGCATGTCTGGCCATCATCATAATATTTAGGAATTGTTAGTTGAACATATTCGGCTGACCATGACCCGGTGTTTGACAAAGTGACAAAAAACTTGTTTTGCGATTCAGGTTTGGGAACATTGAACATAATTGATTGGGTGATAGACCATTGCCTTAGGTTGTGCGATTGTCGATTTCCACGTGCTGATGCTTATCTTAGGGAAGTCTTAGGAGAGACCAAACCAAGACTCCTTTGATAAGAAAAGACCTTGAGCTGGACCAAAGTTAGGGTCGTTGTTTAGGGAAATCTAATTGTTAGAGCTGGACCAAAGTCTTTCAATTGACGTCGTTAAATTCTTAATTTGTTTAATTGCGGATTGATTTGTGTGCACAGGTGGAGGTAGTTGAACTAGCCAAATCCAAGCTAATTTTCATCAATTGTTGAATTAGTTATTTTATTTGAACTAGTTAATTTTTCCATTATTAATTTAAGCATCCAAATTAGTTTACACTATTGTTTGTCTTTCAATTGGTTTTTACAACAGTCCCTGTGGATTCGATCCCTTTCACTGTTAATGCCTTGCGACCGTACACTTGCGATTGGGTAAAACCTGTCGAGATTTATTGCGATTATAAATTGTCGACCACCTATCAAGTGGCCAAGAAAGATTCTTGGTGGCACTACCACCGTCGATGACTACACACGTGTCGGGAATCTGATGGGGGCAATGAGTGCTACCAATAATAACTGGGTAGGCTCCATGAAACTATAACGAAAGCACCGGCGATGAGTTCCTTGTTTCTCGAGGATAAAAGAGAGTGGCTGGGGTCTGCTGTAAGAGCAACCATAGTATTTTTTGTTGATATGATTAACCAAAAAAATCTATTACTATAACGATGTAAATTTGTTGACTTAATTTTTATGTAGTAAAAATGAAAATCAGTAATCATTTTGAGATAAAATAGATGTGTACACGCTCAATGAGGATATTGCCAAGTATATTAAAAGAGGTCAGCGTATCAGAGTTGTTTAAGCTTGAATGGTAATTGAGCCAGCAAAAAGAGCTCATTGTGGGTGTCCTGTATTTTTTTAACAACAGGCCCACTGTAGCAGTTATTACTTATTGCAACTACACCTTTTTATTTTATTTTTTAAAATTATAAATGTGTAATATTTCTTTTATTTAATTTATCGATGTATTTTTTCAGAATAAAATTCAAATTCAACAAAAAAAATACATGATAATTTTAAATCATCGATTGGATAAAAGCATGAAAAATTCATAAATGTATTTTAAATTGGAGAAATTTTATTACTACATAAATTTAATCAAGCACATGAACAAAATTATCGAAAGAAAACGTAGACCGCACTGGCTGCATATAAGCATCCAACCGCTCCACATACGGAGTAGCCCATGTAGTTGCACAATCATACCTATAATGAAACCACCCCGGGAATATGGGAGGCATTGGATAATCCCCCGTCAAACTAATCTGGACATAATGGTTATCATTTACATGTCCTATTGCGATAACAATATGCTGGAATGGTGGTGGGGGAGTTGTACGAAGTGGTAGATATGTCACGCTCTCTTTAGGGTGAAGAACGTGTAATATCACATTATATGTGGAAGCAATTAACAGACCCATGTCAGGCATTGTCATCTAGTGCTGGTATGGTGCTTCAACTTCATTTTGGAAAAAGTTTAATGAGTGTCTAACAGCACACGCTCTCTCATAACCACCAAGTATTTCAACATATTGTCCCCAAAATGTGTCCATCTCTGCTATCAAGTTATATCAGACATTGAGCCATTCATCCTCCTGATGACCAAGAGACACAGCGATCGATCGAAATCCGCAATTTTCATCTCCTCTCACATCTTGTACGTCCCTAATGTATGGATGCAGTATAGCTGGAAACTGATCAATATATGATAGTGAAGAGTATTTTTTCTTTCTCAGTCTCGAACTTCCTTGTGTTGAGAGAGACTGAGTATTGTAAACAAAGGAACAACTGTGTCTTGCTTGTTCGTTAGAATGGAAAAAATCATGCTCAAAGATCTTTGAATCGGGCCGTTCCAATGCAGAGCTGTGTCTGTGAGGTTCCCTATGCTGAACAAAATCATTATGATCAATGACACGTGCATCTGGATTGTTCTGCATAGTGGTGGGTACCTTTTTCTTTGTGGATGGGCGCCCTCTAGTGTTGGTCTTCACAGTTGGTTCACGAAGAGAAGTGCTTGAAGGTCTGAATATGTCCCTCAACTTCCTAAGCCAACTTAGTTTAACATGTCTTGTCTGCTGCTTGAACTGTTCTGTGAACATCTGTACATCGGCGGTATAGTCAATGTCATCATCTTCAAACGAATTAAATGGTAGTAGATCAAGCTTTCTCCAAAATTGATCGATGACATCAAGCGGTATAGTCTGATTTTTGCTCACATACACGGCTAATTCGTGAGCACACGGTAGCCCGTAGCTTCTATGAATTTGACATCTGCAACTGTAAGCAACCTCTCCAACATCATTTGACCGCTCAAACTCCATCCAAATAAGATCCAACGCCTCGATTGAAACAAAACCACGTAAATTTTGGATGTAATATATGTTGAATCGGTGTGGGACAATGGTTTTGCTTCGCTCAAGACTAGCTTTGATTGCTATGTCTTGAGATTGGATAACCTCATGAATCCATGATATGGATCTCTCAATGTCTGACTGTGATGAGCACAAATATCTTTTCAGCTTGGCATGCTGACTCTCAACCCTATTAGTTGTGTGGTTTCCGTAATGCAGATATTTGTCGGTCCAGGCAGATATGAACATCTTCTTATATGGTGTCAACCATACATCTTTCAAGTAGTTAATCACTGTCGAAAATTTTTGTAAGACTACTTCGAGGCGTGCCATATTGCTCATGTACACGCTCTCATTTTCAGATTCGAGCACCCTAGTCCACATGCGGTAGAACGCATTCCAGGCTCTACTGTCTTGTATTGATGGCCTGCATTTAGTTAAAATACTTTGATAGATGTGTCATCTACATAGTAGTTTCGAAGCCTCGAGAAATACCTTAGCACATGTTTTCATCAGACCCAACTCTCTATCCGTAACGATCACTTGTGGACCAGGGTATGGATGCATTACAGATCGAACGCATTCCAAAGCCCAAGTATAATTCGCCTCTTTCTCTGAGTGCAAATATGCAAATGCTATGCAAAATGTCTGACTGGTTGAAGTGATACCGACAATTTCAAGGAGAGGCAACCCATACCTATTTGTCTGATATGTCGCATCCATTAATAACACATGAGGGAATGCATGCAATCGCCCTAGTGCGTCAGGATGTGCGAAGTACAAATCTTCAAGCTCATTGGTTGAAGGATTCGATCGATAATCGAAAACATAGCCATGGTCGGTGAGAAATGTCAACACAGCTTGCATCTGTGATTGTCCTGATTTCTCAGCAGTCTTGTGCTTCTTGCATGCATTGTATATGGTTCTAATTGTTGACACATTGTTTGGATCTCGTTTTTTCAATTCCGTCAATATGTCCCGTGACTTGGCATTTTGCGCAGACATGTCAATCATTACCTGAATTTCAGACTCAGAAAGTTGACCAGGGTATGGATGGCCCTCCATATATAATGCAGGAGCATGGTTGTGTTCCGCACACACCACCTCCACCTTCCAATCATCGTCTAGCTTCATTTTCCGTCCTCTCAATTTGAATGGACAATCTATTTTTTCGTGCCAGTCTGCTTCGTTGAGGGTTTTTTGCTTTCGTAATTACCACCGCGATCACATTTGAATTCTAATTTGTGTTTCTTACCGAACCCACCCATATTTGATCTACTGATGATGATGATATATCCCAATTGACGTCCAACTGGTTGAACCCAATCAATCAAAGTTTGTCGTGATTTGAACACCTGAGAATGTAATGTATTAGTTATTTTTTGAGAAACTTACTGATATTCGTTCAATCTAATACAAAAACTCATATTTTGGTTGAATAAAATATTATACCATATCGGTTTCAAATTCACATATGTCGTCAACCTCGATGTTCTCTGCCATCTCATTCGCATCTTCATCTTCTTGCTTAATTTCAGATGAGACAAAATGACCCTGCCAATAATGTAATTTTAACATTAGAAAAAAAAATACTAACTCAGTGTTTGTATTTACATGTTCAGTTGAACTGTTTGCTGGATGGTAGTTGAAAAAATCATCTCTGTAGTCCATATCTGCACATAAACAGTTGATTATATAAATTGAGCAATTGAAGCCAAAAGTTAAGTCATTAATAAAATTAACTAATCCAACGGACAGGAATAATCTAGTCCGCGGGTAGGCTTGTGCTCCGCTTATGATTTTTACTAGCAGTCGCTATTTGAAGAATCTGCTCCGCCGTGTAGTCGCCCCAAACAATCGCACTCTTGTCCTCTTTGCTTATATATTCAAAGAAAATCCCCCATTTTTGGATTTCACACCAAGATGAAAATGAAAGCCGCCCTCCTCATGCTTCTCCTTAGACACGACAATTGAAGACCACCTGAAAGTACACGAAAGTCTGGCTATTCTTTCTTGCGGATCCACTCCTCGTCTCTCAGCCTGGCTCAATGTGATCAAAAGAAAGTAACGAATCGTAGAAGTTCCAGTTGCTTCCACAAGCCCTTGCACTCACCCGTGCATGCGGAGTTAGTACTGATATCAGTGTCTGCAGTGGTGGAGGTATAAATTTCAATTCGGAGAAGGAATTTTGAAACTTTCTTTTAAAAGAAAAAAAAATTCAGGCCACATGAAAAGTATGAAAAGAATAAAAAGTACACAAAATTGGGGGGGGGGGCCGGGTGGTGGGGGGCTTTTTTGACTAAAAAGTTATGAAAATAATAAAAAGTATACAGGGGGCCGGGGGGTTGCATGCGTTTTTGATTAAAATATAGAATAGGGGAGGGGGGTTTACAGATAGGGGGGTAGGGGGGACCCTTTCTGACTAAAATATTAAGAAAATAATAAAAAATATACAAAAGGGAGCGGGGGGTTACATGGGTTTCTGTTTTGATTAAAATACTAAATAATAGGGGACGGGGGTTTACAGATAGGGGGTAGGGGGGGTTTGGAATAGTGCATCCCTTTTCATTAACAAGAGGTCATGGGGCACATCGCAAAGGAGCTGCTATTGTCGGTAATAGTGGAGCATGATTGACAAGACATGGTGTAATGGCAAAATAAATCGGGAATGGTGGCAAAGTAATAGGAGGCAAAATCAAAGTTGGTGCAAGAAAGACTTCTAAAAGGTGGCATGATAGAAGAAGAGGACACATAGAGATAAAAACAAAGACAAGGCACGAAGACAGAGAAACACTTTCTCTTAAGAGTGCAGTTTAGCAATTCATTTCATTGTCAATTTAACTTTCAATATGTCTTTTACCCAGGAAGTTGTGTTTTTGAACTATTACTATCAAATATTGTTACCAACCATTGTTGTGTAAATTGTACTTGGTGTCATCTTGTTTTTGTTCCTTGTAATCCCAACAAAGTCTACTTCAGTGGAGTTACGGAACCTAAGATTGCTAAGGTGTCCAGATAATTTGTATTTTCATTTAGTTAAATTAGATGATAATTGGTGTATTTTATTTTACGTTTGAAAATCTATAACACACTTGCAATATGTCACCATTTTGGTCTAACATAAAGAAAATACGAAATGCATACTGATACTTTACTAACTATAACTATATTAATTCAATGAAAATTGAAACCCAAAATTTAGAACAATTTCTGCAAACCAACAACTCTCTGTGGTCATAGCAACTCAAGCTCAAAACATGTAAAATGTGTAATATGAAAGCTCCACAGTTATTGGTCATTTTCACTACAAAAACATCGTACTAGTCAATCTCAGACTTAGTCATTGGTCTGATCTCAACTTACCTTACCTCAAAAAAGAAGAAGAGTCATCTTGAGTTTGTTCTGTCTCCATTTCGGTAGTTGATAGTTCTAGGCTTGTTTTGTCATACCAAATATCTCTTGAAATTTCTCGCCAGATAAGTATGTCTAAATGCAACCATAAAATGTCCATGTCATTAGTCACAACAAATTGAAACCAAAGGCCAACTTTGTTGCCGGGAAAAGAGAAAGAAAGTTGGCATTGCAAAATTGATGGTAATGGCTCTGGAGTCGGAACAAGCTGTCGGTGCTATGATATCAACTTAGTGTCTTCATGTGTTTCTTATGGCAACACTTTTTTCAATTAAAATCACAATTTAGGGGGAAAACTCCAATTTAAAGTTTCTATTATGAACAGAGCTTAATTATCTAAGTGGCTGCAACTACGTACCTCTATTTTTGTCACGTCTATGCTTGTAACTGGGTATTTGGAGTCCACCTTCACTCGTTGGCATGGATAGATCGATGAGTTTAAACCAGTCTCATTATTAGTGAACTAAACTAAGTTTGCATTCTCAGAGAAGCTTGTCTCGACAATTGGAGAACCTGCAACCATTCATTCTCAAAATAAATTAGAAAAATAGAACTTCATTGATTTTCCTGAGCTTCAAAAAGTACATTAGAAACTAAAAATAACCAAAATGATCCTTCCAAACGTATATTTTGTCAATGGCGAGAATAGTTCAAGTATGAAGCTTCCTTTATAAAAACAAGGAATCAAGTGTGCAGCAAGAATCTTATTCTACTAAACTTTGATTACCCTTGTAACTCCCAAATGGTTACTAACCCAAGCTATACTTCTAAAGAATACATACATGATGACATCAATTATAGAACTCTTGACTTGACTACGTTTTCTTCTCCATTTTTCCTATTAAGTTATTTTTGGTTACTTTTTGTTTGTTCTTCTTGAGACCACACTCTAGAGATCAAGATCGATTATGGGGAATATTTTGGAAGACTTCTGTAAAATATGAGTACTAAAATAATGAAGTGCGACACAACAATATTTGAAAGGAAAAACTCAATCTAGGGAAAAAAATCGAGTGTCTAGAGCCACCAATCTTGAAGCAATCCACTATATAAACGGGTTACAAGAATATCCCTAGAGTTAGGATTCACATCACTTACACTAGTTTTTTGCTCGAGTCACACAAATACACCAAACCACAAGTAGATGCTTCCGCCAAATGCTCCATAGTTGAAGTGAAGTTTTCAAGCTCCAAGAACATATACTAATTCCCTCAAAGTTTTATGCATGAATGATTAAAAATCATTGAAAAAACAAAACCTCACTCAAAGATTATGTCAAGTTTAGAATAGGTGAGTCTCAAAGGTTAGGATTATTTGGTTAGCAGTAGCAATATATATGATATGCATATATGCCTAGAAAACTCTAGATAATGCCCTAAAATATATGATCAATATTGTCCCACGAAATTAGTTAAAGATTGTGTCCTGATCGTGTAATCAATGCCAAGAAAGATAAGGAAAGACTTTCTTAATTTAAGGAGATGATTATCTCTAAATATGAAATAAGATAAATCATTAAAAGGAGAGATAATCGTTCCTAATACAAATTGATTTTATTCTAATCAATCAAATCAATTAATTAGTTAAAATCAATTAAAACACGAGGTCATCAAATAAGGAATTGACTTCCGTAGTAAAAAGAATTAATTATCACCAAAACAAGGAAATCATTCTTTAAAAGAAGAGAGAATCAATCCTAAAACACTTTAAAGATTCTATCTCAATTAATGATTTAAATCAATTATTTCCATAAAAGAAATTCATAATCTTTGTTATAAAATTCGTTCATATAAAAGTCTATAACACATGATTTAAACACTAATGCTCATGCAGACTACATGAAGCTTAGCTTGATTCCATGTAGGTTGCCTGATCAGCATATCCACAATCCAACTAAACCTAATCTTTTATTCTTATCTAATGTGGATCCCACCTAGTCTAAAAATTATATTATATTCATGATTACAATGTCAAGCATAGTGTCACATTAAAAATCCTAACAACTTCCAAGGTGCTTGAGCATCCTTGATTTGAATGTTGGAGTTCGTTGATTAAGTTTCATCATAATCGATCTACAAAGGTAATACTCTAAAACACATAATTAATTGGATGGATTACATTAGGTAATTAATTTTAAACCAAATATATTCAATCAAGCGCATCTAAGATCCTCGTTAAAAACTTCTACGTGTGATCAAAATGCAGCAATAAAGACTTATCATCGAGTAAAAAGAGGGTTTTATTGTCAAGAAATGAACCTTTTGTTTGGATCAGCGTGTATAAGCATATACACTAACGTATGACACTCGTGTACACTGATCCAAGCCAAACAAGTTTCTACGCTAGGTAATACCCTCACTTTAACGCTGGCTCCAGATGTGGACACGTGGCAGTCAAGATGCATAATTTTTTGTCATTTTACAAACATACCCTGGCTCCCAGATGCGAACCCTGGCACTCTCTCGTCTCCCGTGCTTGCAAACGTACGAAACTGTGAGGCTGCCTCTCACCCATCGCACCCTGTCGCCATCGATTCTGCGCAGCCGACCAAGATCGAGGACCACAGGTATGTTCTTCTCGCCTCCATATTCTGCATTTTTCCCTCCACCTGAGTTTCCCCCATTGCATCACCTACAAGTGAATTTAGGATTTTCTGGAAACCCTATTTTGTGTTTTAATTCCCTCTCTCATTCTTTTGATTGGGTAGGTGTTGTGCCTTTGGGTGGCCTAGTAACTGACAATTTGTTGGTTGGGTTGATGAAGAAGTAGATAATTGTGCTCGTTAAATTTCTTAACCTGGGTAGGGCGTGCCAAATCGATTCAGATAGGAGACCCCCTAGTATGCGTACTTTCATTTGCGTAACTTAACTCTGCCTCCCAGAGTTTGAAGTGTATGTTGGGTAACTCGAGGGCAGTGCTGCATAAATATGGAATTTGAACCTTGGTAAACCTGCAGGAAGAACGTACATCATGCAATTAATGAATTTCTCTTGTGGTCATATGAGACTGGAATGTTTGGATAATGGGTTTCTGTGCCATTCATAACCTGCAATGGTGATACTTTATGAAAGCTTTCCAGAAATGAAGTTGCAAGAGTGCTGGAACCCCAGAGGGCTCATTTATGTTTAACATAGCCATGTTTTTCAAATTCCAGCCGTGTGGTGTTACTATAGATAGGAATTCGCATGTTCTCAAATCTTTAGAGTGAGAGGAAGGAGTCTCTTTAAAACTTCTTGCAATTTAGTAGGTTTGTAACATGGAAATGCCATTTCCTTTTCTTTTGCTATCATTTGTTGACTTTTGGCTATGCTGTATTTGATCTGTCTTTTTTTTTTAATTTTTTTTAATTTTAATTTTTGTTTTTGGTATTTCTTGATGTGGTGGTGCAGGTAGCTCAAGATTTAAACATATAAGCAAATGCGTCCTTTTCTTAAAATTGCTAATGCTTCCTTTTCTTAAAAAAGCCCCTACTTTCTCTAATATCAACTTCCCTCTTCACATTTCATGCAGGAATACAAGGGTACTGCCAGGATTGAAGTCATTTGCATTTTGTTATTGGTAAGTGATTCACAGGCATGTTCTTGGTTCTTGCTTCTGTTATTGTCTGTGCAATCTGTGAATGGTTGGGCATGTTTTACAGTCGCATTTCCACTTCTGTTTTATTATTGAGTTGTTTGAGCTACTGTATTCCTTTCAACTGGACATTGCAACTGCATTATGTTGAACTGTTAATTGCAATATGTTTTATGAGGTCCTATGCTATATGTATCTAATTTATTTTTTTTAACTCGAAACTGGAATCATTAAAAATCTCATTGTTGTGCCATCTACTGTATGTCAATTTTTTCATCTTCGGTGGTTTGGTTGTTTGATAATTTGTAGAGTATTTGGATTTCAATTGGAAACTATTTTGATGATTTGGTTATGCCTTCTCTTACTGGAGGTGTCATTTTCCAAATTAACAACTGAGAATATGTCGAGACACGGGAAGCAACCATGTTCCCAATCTGAGGCTGAAAAAGGCTAGATGGGATGAGAGCTCAGTTGATGCTTTAGTTGACATATGCGTGGAAACTATTCAGTCAGTTATACAGACACTTGGTTACCCGGTGTCCAAATTCGAATGGGTGGAAGTTAGAGACAAATTCCAGGCATGCATTGGTCTGGCTTCCAAAAAAGAAGCCCTAAAAAATAAATGGGACCAATTGAGAAAGGAGTGGACCTTGTGGACTCGCATGACTAAGAATGATACTGGTCTTGGATGGGACCCCGTGACCGGAAGAGTTGATATGAGTGATGATTGGTGGGAGTTAAAAATTAAGGTAATATGTACTGGTATTGTGAAATTTCCTTATGAATCGCATTATTTTGGTTATGTTTGTCTTATGCAACAATATTGTTTTGACAACCCTCTTTTTTTCACAAGAGAATAAAGACTATGCAAAGTTCAAAAAACATGGTTTCTGTATCGTGACCAGCTAGATTTCTGCTTTGCTGGAGGAGTTACAACTGGCAAGTATTGTGTCCCTCCTAATGCTGGACACCTTGGCTCAAATACTCCGACAGATGAACTACCTCTGCATCAGACAGATTGGTTCGAAAATGATGATGTCTATATCCCGCAGCCCGTGGAGGTGGAGACCCTTATGGAAGATGTGAGATCTACAGCCACCTCTCCAAGCAAAGATGATTTCACTACTCCTATATCTAGGCGTGGCTTCACTGCCCCCGTTTCAGGCAACATAAGCAGCCCACTCATGCCATCATCATCTCAAAAAATGAGTTCAAGTTCAAGGAAGCGAAAGTCAGCATCATAGGGAACTGAAGATATTGCAAGTATGACCCGGATTACAAGTGCACTAGAGGTCCATAATGAGATCAGTATTTTGAGACTAAAGCGAAGAATTGATTCAGCGTCTGCCTCTTCTCCAGCCTCTACTATGGGCTCTGTTGCATTTGGCACTCCAGCTCCTGAGAAAAGAGATGAAGCTAGGGCTGCCCTCAATGAGTTAATGAAAGTTGAAGAGCTATTAGCCGAGCAATATTACTTTGGTTTGGAGTTGGTGACTGAACCCCTGTATAGGGGAATCTTTCTGGACATGCTTCCTTCTTTCCGTAGTGGTTACATTATCAAGAAGTTTGAGAGTGGTGGACAGTAGTCTCTGAACTTGTGTTTTTATAATTGGTTATTGTTATTTTCGTGCAGATATTGTTATGTTTTCCATATGGTTTGGACTTATTTTTTATCCGGGATTGTGGTACATTTGCGTTTTCATATTCTGATATGAGACAATTTATTTGCTTCGGATTATAATTTGAGTGAGGTACATTTGCAATATTCATGCTGCCTTCATTTTGGAATTTTTCTAGATTGGATGATCTTTTCTGGACCTTTTTTTTTGCCTCATATGCATGTTATGGCAGAATGTGCACCTATTGAATATGAAAATTTGATATGGATGTTCTTCTATTTTTTTATATAGAAATGGACAACGGTTCGAGTTCCGAAGATGAGAACGATGATGCGTTTGTGTTAGCTGCCGCAACTGCAGCTCAATATTATACCGCCCCTACACCTTTTGTTCCGCGAGTCCGTTGTAGGACATCCGCACTTACAAGGGTGCAATTTGTGAGAGAAGTGTTAACTGGACATCCAACTCGGTGCCAGGAAAGCTTTCGAATGCCAGTTAATGTTTTTTTGGCCCTCTGTAATGACCTTGCGACGTACTACATGCTGGCACTAACTCAGAACATCGCAATCCCAGAGATGGTGGGCATATTTTTATTTACACTGGGCCAGGGTGGTAGCAACAGGTTAGCAGCAGAGCGATTTCAACACTCGATAGAGACAGTAAGTAGGTTGATCCACAGAGTTCTGGATTTTGTGAAGCTATTCGCAGTGAACGTGATTAAGCCGTGGGAAAACCAATTCTCTGAAGTCCCGGCTAAAATTATGAGAAATCAAAAATTACATCCTTTTATGAATACGATAGGAGCTATGGATGGGACTCATGTACCAGTTGTAGTTCCTCGGGATCAAAGAATTTCGTACATTAATAGAAAATGTGTAACGAGCCAACATGTATTGGCAATTTGTGATTTCGACATGATGTTCTTGTTTGTTGCTGCTGGGTTCGAGGGTTCGGGGCATAATGCATGTGTCTTGGACCACGTTCTTTCAATACCGGGATTTAACTTTCCTCATCCGCCTGAAGGTGAGTTTGATTTTTATGAATCATGAGTTTGAAATCAATTTTATATCTTTTATATTGACATGCGTGAAATTGATGTAGGAAAGTATTACTTAGTCGATTCGGGTTATGCGAACAAGCCGGGATACCTCACTCCTTATCGGGGCGAGAGGTATCATTTGCGGGACTGGAATAATGGAAGACGGGTTAGCGGACCATGTGAGAGATTCAACCGCAGTCATGCTCATCTGTATAATGTCATAGAGAGGACATTCGGAGTGACAAAACAACGATGGAAGATTTTGCGGGATATGTCTAATTATGAATTCCCAACACAGGTCGACTTCGTGTATGCGTGTTGTGGGTTGCATAATTACATTCGTTAGCGGACTGGGAGTGATGAGTAGTTAGAGGAGGTGGGAGGAGATTCTAGTAGCTCCGCAATGGATGAAGCAGAGACATCTACTAAAGACGGTGACGAGTTTACTGACGATCACAACATGGGTGCAGTAAGAGATAGAATTGTTGCTGCACTACGATAGGTGTGAGGAAACATGTATCTTGTATGTGTGATTGATTCAAAATAATATTGCTCACGTTCAGCTGTAATGTATGTATATGTGTACCAATTGTATTTATGAAACATGTATCTTCTATGTATGATTGAAAAAAAATATTGCGAGTTTATTAATATATGTTTGTGTAGCATGTGTATTTGTTCAATCTCTATCTTGTATGAATTTTTCATGATAAATTTTTTCTTGTTTAAATTAATTTAAAAAATTAATTACAGTAATTTACATTTGGAAATTGAAGTTGAATGTAAGTTTGAAAATTCAAATTAATTAAATAATTTGAATATAAATACATTTATGAATAAGTGGTTAAATAATGCCCCTAAAGGTAAATTTAACAGCTTATACTCTATGCATGACATACTCTTATCCAAACAATACACAGCTTATTTGAAAGCTTATTTCACAGCTTATATTACGCTAGCGTATCCGCCACCTTATACGCTCTGACACATACTCTGATCCAAACGGGGGGAAGAAGGATATCAAGCAAATGATGGTTACCTGTAAAGTATGTCAGCAGAATAAGTATGAAATCATATCTACCCTAAGATTGCATCAATCATTGCCCACAATTAAACAAGTATATCATGATACTGGATAGACTTACCAAGTACAACCATTTCATATCCTAAACACATCCTTATCCATCAATAGCAGGGGCCAAATAGTGACATATTTTGGGTTATTTCATCAGACTCCTCTGACTATATTGCAAAGTTATGTTTACAAGAAAGGGAATGCTATAGGTACTTAACTTTTGGTTCATTAGAATGATCATAGTGTTGAAGAAGCATTTTGAGAAGATTATGAAGATTTCAGCAGCAAGTACCCAACTTTTCCATTATCATAGTGAGTCTAACCTTGCGGATAAGGTTTGCTTCAAAGGGAGGGCATTTGACATGCTCAGGCTTAATACGTAGTATTTTACAATGAGTTAGGTTGTATTAGTTAAACGCCCATTTGTATTAGATGCCAAGTCAGTTAACCATAACGAACACTGCTTACAAGGCATGCTATTAATACTACATATAACAAAAATGACCATCTTGACATTCTATTAAATATAGCTCTGTAAAATAATAGGGAAGTAGTTTTGGAAATAAGAAGTAAACTAGAGATTTTCTCTTCAATTCCTCTTTATTCTTTCCTTGTCAAACCCACCGACATTGTTTATCACCATTCTTGCTAAGTCAAGATTGAAGGAGATTATCAAGAACAAGAAGTCCACAATCAGTAAATCCAATCACGATGAGAGAAGTAGAAGGACCATTGTTGTGCATAGGTGATCTAGAACTTGATCAACAAGAAATTATGTCAAATGTTCAAGCGGATCCAATCTCAGCACCCTTAGCCCTCACAAACATAAAAAAAAAATTAATATATATATAGCCATTTCTCATATCAGGGATCCCACACAAGATCTTTGGTGGGAGAGATCCCTCTCCAGACCGTCGGATTAATCTGACGGTCTAGCATCATTTTTTTTAAAATAAAATAAAACCCCATCTCTCTCCCAACCCATAACCCATCACTCATTTGGCAAGAACTCCCCACATCTCGACTCGTACATCTCAGCCCTCCTCTCCGATCTCGCCAAATCTCCGAGCTCGCCCAATCCCAATCCTGTCTTATTATTCTCCTTTGATTATCCTCTCTCGATCTCATTTTCTTCTTGTCTTTAAGTTTTGACTCCTGATCTCGTATTCTTATTATTCTTCTATGAGTTTGCTTTGAGGTCGCCGCAGGTTCACCTTCACCGATTCCTTTCAGTAGAAAGCAACTTTCCCTTGTATGAACTCATGGCTGTGAAAGAAGAGTTAGACATGTTTCTTCCAGCATGAAAGTTTCACCTTCTTCCTCTTCTTTATTTTCCTTTTAATTTCTTTTTGATTTGGGGTTTATAATCCTCAATTAAATAAACCCACAACCAAACAGATTTCATTGATCTTAATTGACTAACTTTGTGTGTTAATTTATGATTTAATAGGTGTGAAATCAGTGGAAGGCACCTTCTGGTTATGTTACAGAGATTGGTTTGGTTGGTCTTGGAATGTAGATTGGTTTTGTGTTTGTATTGCAGAGATTGGTTTTGTGTTTGCATTGCGGAGATTGGGTCTTGGAATGTATATCATGGATTATGGTTTTTCTATTGAGTCTTGGAATGTAGATCATGGATTCTGGTTTCTCTTTTGTGTATGAAATCAGTGCAAGCTTTGTCACAGTGATGTATATTCAGTTATCAGTGCAAGCTTTGTGGCTTTTAAGTCTATTTGTCACACCTAATGTTCAGCAAATTCCAGCAGAATTACTGCTCCACATTGCCAACAACTTCTTTGCTTTGAGAACTTAACTTAACTTACTACTTGACATTCATAGTCTCTGTAACACACATCCATAATTCAAGAACCATAATTCAATAACAACCATCCATAACTTAAGACATTCATACTCTATGTAACACACACAATAGGAACTTGTTCAAATACAATACCATGCTAATAAAATTTGACTCAATTCTAATATAATTTGAATCAATTCATTTGAAACTTATGGAACTCGAATCACTTGAGCGAATGGAAACTCAAACTAGAGGTCGACATATTTGGCCTCACAACATTATGAAGAAGATGAGCTAAGGAGTAGAGTTGTCACGAACTCCAAGGAGAAGAGATTGTGCGTGCGAAGCCAACTCAAAGTACAACTTCGCAATATCGAGATGTGCCTGTGAACTCCAACAAGAAGACAAGCAGCGTACGAAGAAGAAGAGCAAGATCGAGATTTGGGTTGCAAAGAAGATTCGTGAACTCCGAGATTTGGGCGCCATGACTTGCGGGGAAGATGGATTTTGGGTCGGGAGTTTTCATGAGATGAGATATGGGATTTTATTTTCTTTTATTTTTTAAAAAATGAGGCCAAACCGTTGGATTAATCCAACAGTCTGGAGAGGGATCCCGCACCAAGGATGTTGTGTGGGATTCCTCATTTATACTCTTCTTTTGCAACTGCTGGATTAATTTCTTCCTCGTAAGGAGAAAGCGAATTGAACATTTTTTTAAAAAAAAATTTAACCACCAATACTACATTTAATAGAAATTTGGTTGGTCAATATAACATGATCACCCAAAAATGACCCATATTCCATTTTCGTCATCAAAGATAAAATGTTTTAATTTCATCAACCATCTTTGATTTTGTTCCATATTGGTCAATCAGTCAGATTTTTCCAAAATCGAGCAATCGAAATTGGGATAAGTATAGCATTTGGTTACCCAAAGATAAACTATGTTTCATTTTTGTCACTCAATGTTTGAAATGTTTCAACATCATCACTCAACTTATGGTTTTATTCCATATTGACCACTTAGGCAGTCAAACTTGAGTTGACCGTTAACCATCTGTTAAATTTTGCCTATTTGTACATGTTGAATGGTTACTACAACAACGTATGTTAGGTGTTTCTGTTTGATTCTCATAAAATTCTTGTTATGTTTTGTGTTTTGAGATGTTTCAAGTGAAGTATGACGGATTTCATTCGTAAAACTTATAAATTATCTACGTGAGAGTGTAATGAGAAAGATGGGGGGAAAGAGTATTATGGTTTTTATAGGTCTGCCTTTTTCTAAGACACCTAATAGACGCTAGACTAGTCACCATTTAACATGTAAATGTAGGTGAAATTTAATAGATGGTTAACAGTCAACGCAAATTTGACTGTCCAATTTTGTGCAAAGTTGCCCGAGTGGTCAATATGAAACAAAATCATAAATTTAATGATGAAGTTGAAACGTTTCATCTTTGAGTGATGAAAATGAAACATGTTCTATTTTTGGGTGACCATATGTTCTATTAATCTTAAGTTTGACTATCCGGTTTTGAGTAAAACTAACCGAGTAGCCAATATGAAAAAAAATCAAAAGTTGGGTGATGTAATTAAAACATTTGATATTTAGGTGACAAAAATGGAACATGAACACCATCTTTAAGTATCACATACATGTTGTATGAAGCCGAAATTTGGTATAAGGATTTTTCATATGTTAGTCATCATATCAACCACGTTTAACTAAGTAGATGAATCAAAAATAAATAAATAGATGAACATGAAGTTGCTTAGCTCCGGAAAATAACAATAATAAAAAAAGGGGTCCATTTTCAAATAATAATAATAAATAAATAAATAATCTGCTGGAACCGTGGGGAATTTTGGTAAAATGACCCAAAATGTAAACCTTTTTTGCAAACTAACTCGTTTTTGAAAAAATTTAACTTCTAACCTTTTTGACCAGAGAAATGTCTAACATACCTTCATTTCAATATTTGTTAATTTCCAATAAAAGATACTTTCCCAATATTGTCAAATTCTTGTAGCTCTCTCTTTCGTTCAGCTCCTCTGTTCTTCCTCCTTCCCGATACGTACGGACAACATGCCGTCCGGGTTTCGATTTTCGACCATGAAACATATGCTCGAGCTGTGATTTAAGATTGTTTCTCCCTCTGGTGGTGCGACATTCCGTCGACTTGAAGCTCGAAAAGAGGTTGGAAGCTCCAGCTTTGTTTTTGAAGTTTAGCTTGATTTTTGGATCTGAAGCTCGGATTTGAAGCTCGAGACTCGTTTTTAGTACATGTCAGATATTGAACCCTAATTTATGTAATGCATTATGAGTGTAAGTTGGTATGTATAGTGTGGATGTCTTCATTATATTGGGTTCATGGAAACCGCGTAGTTGTGTGCTGCATATAGGAAAATTGTGAAGCAATGCACGATAATTTTGTAGGTGATGACTGACTGTGAGTTCTAGGCAATGGGTTAAAAAAGCAGTTGTTGTTATTTGTTGTTTAGGAGATGAGCATTCTGTGAAGTTTTGGTTTAGAACAGAGTAAACTTCTGTTTAGAAAAGTATATGTTATATTTAGCATAGTGTAATTATGTTTAGAATAATGTTTTTATTTTGTTTCCTTGTGCAAAATGATCCATTGAGAATATATTGTTAATTTTTTGAAGGAATGAAAGAGGTGAGCATTTTGATTCAGTATTTTGGAAAGTGGGAAAAAAATGACATGAACTACACATATAAAGGTGGGAAAAGCAAGGCTATCATAGTCTCAGAGTTTATTTCTTACGCTGAATTAGTCGATAAAGTTTGTGATATTACAAAGCTGCAGCATCATGATATTCAAATGAAGTACCTTTTCAATGTGCGTTCTTCTACCTAACCGGTTGAGATTGAAGGAGATGATGATGTTCGTTGTTTCACTTGGTATAATATGGACAGAAGTATTCCAGCTACATCTCTGTGCATATCTTCTAAAATAAGAGGCAGAAATGATGATTTTGGGGATAATTTAGCAAATATACAACATACGGATGACATGCTTAATTATGTAGAAGGAATAAAGGAATTTCCTGGTCTTGGATTCAGTAGAAACAACGAGAAAATGTTGGACATTGATGGAATAGAACCACATAACAATGAACATACTGTTAATCTGGATGATGATGATTTTGATGATCCAACTCATGAGGCAGCCTATGATATATGTGATGACGTAGTCGATGATGCATTCCTTGAGGCAGTTGATTATGCAGTTGAAGATCATAATAATGGTCGGAGTAATCAGGCAACAAATACATCCCACTCTTGCCCTAGCAATCCTTCGGTGAATTGTGCAGTGGAGTCCAATGTTCAGTCTGATGGAAGTGCCGAGGTTATGAGAGTTGGTGAAATTTTTACGGAGAAGAAGATGTTTCATAAGAGGCTTTGCAAGTATGCGGTGAATAAACACTTTCAATTCAAAGTTGTCAAGTCTACGAAAACACTATTTGTGGCTGCAATGAAAGATGTTTCTTTATTTCAGATTAAGAAGTTTTGTGATGTTCATGCCTCATCTAATTGTCTCACTTTCACTGAGAATCGGCAAGCGACAAGCTCACTGATTGGTGACTGCATTAAGTCTAAATACGAGAAAGTTGGTCGAATTTATAGGCCCAATGACGTGATTCAAGATTTTCAAAAGGAAAATGGTGTCAAGTGTAGCTACTAGAAGGGTTGGAAGGCTAGGGAATGTGCTCTTAATTCTATATATGGTACTGCAGAAGAAGGATATGCTCAGCTGCCACAGTTTTGTAAGATAATCGAGTAAAAAAATCCTGGTACGAAAAACACTTCTCCAATTTCAAATTACGCTTACAATAATTGTCAATTCTGATTATAATAGTATCCATTTTGTTTAGAACTGTGTAGTTTTGTTTGTACTACTATGAAAACTGTTTTGAATAAAGTAATTTTTGTTTATAATGGTTATTATTCTGCTACAACCCGATGTTATGTTCTTTTGTGATACCAGGTACGATAACTCACATTGAATATGACTCCCAGAATCGATTTAAATATTTCTTTTTGGCACTCAGTCCTTGTATTAGTGTACTATGTGTTGATGGAACTCATCTGAAGAGCAAATTTAAGGGGGTACTTTTACTTGCGAATGCGCTTGATGGCAATAATCAGATTTAATTACCCATTGGCCTTCGGTATTGGGGATTCAGAAAACGATGCCTCATGGGGGTGGTTCTTAGAAAAATTACGGATTGCAATCGGTACTATACCTAATCTGGCGATTATATCTGACTGGAATAAAAGCATAGAGAATGGCATAAAGCATGTTTTCCCCGAAGCATTCCATGGGGCTTGTATCTTTCACATTGGACAAAATATGAAAGCCAAAAAGTATCCAGAATATGCTGTTAATATTTTCTATAAAGCTGCCAAGTGTTATATTGTGTCAGACTTCGAACATGTAATGCGCCAGCTGAGGCTATTTGAAGACGGGAAGGTCTATAAGTATTTGCAAGATGCAGGCTTTGAAAGATGGGCCAGGGCATATTGCCCTGTGGATCGTTATACCATTATGACAACTAACATTGCGGAGAGTGTGAATGGGGTTCTCAAAGAGGCTCGTTTCCTACCTATAACAAAGCTGATTAAGTATCTAGTTGAAATGCTACAAAGATGGTTTCACGAGCGTCGAGATAAAGCACTTGCCATGAAAAATGATCTCACAGACTTCCATGAAAACATCTTGAAAGCTCGGCGAGTGAAAGCTAGTCGAATGACAGTTGAACCCATTAGTGTCCACGAATACCATGTAAGGGATGATGATGTTGGGGGTCAAGTGGATTTACAACGCAGAAGTTGCTCATGTAGGGTATTTGACATTGATCATCTTCCTTGCACCTATGCTTGTGCTGCAATTTCAGCAAGGAATTTGTCAACACCGCCTTTGTGCTCAAAGTACTATACGACAGATATGCTTGTACTGGCCTATGCAGAGCCCATCTATCCTATAGTCAGCACTGATGAGACTGTGATTGAGGAGGATATTGTTTACCCCTTACCTCCACAACGCGTCGTTCGAGTTGAAAGACGCAAAACTAGCAGAATACCATCAAGAAGTTAGTGTATGTATTTTCATAATAGATTTCATTATGTGTGAAACTGTTTCCATTGTAGTTGGACTTGAGAGTCATTGGATTTGCTTGTGTTTTCATTCCGTTTAGAGTAGATTTCATTCGGTTTTGAACAGTTTTCATTTTGATTGAATACTGATTCCATTATAATTGGACCTAAAAGACATTGGGTTTGCTTGTTTTTTATTACGTGTAGAGTATATTTCATCTGGTTTTCCACATTATTCATAGTGTTTGAAACTATTTCCATTGTAGTTGGGCTTGGAAGGCATTGAATTTGCTTTTGTTATATTTCCGTTTAGAGGAGAGTTCATTTGGTTTTGAATAGTATTCATTGTGTTTGAAACTATTTCCATTGCAGTTGGGCTTGGAAGGCATTGAATTTGCTTTTGTTATATTTCCGTTTAGAGGAGAGTTCATTTGGTTTTGAATAGTATTCATTGTGTTTGAAACTATTTCCATTGTAGTTGGACTTGGAAGGCATTGAATTTGCTTTTGTTTTCATTCCGTATAGAGTAGATTTATTTTGGTTTTGAATAGTATTCATTGTGTTTGAAACTATTTCCATTGCAGTTGGGCTTGGAAGGCATTGAATTTGCTTTTGTTTTCATTCCATATAGAGTAGATTTCTTTTGGTTTTCAACAGTATTCATTTTGTTTGAAACAATATTCATTTAAGTTTCGATTGTTGCCCAATGCATAGGGGAGACACCAACGTCGAGACGTTGCAGCAGGTGCAGGCAAAATGGTCACAACCGGCAGACATGTAAAGAGGCCACGCCATTGCATCCAACCAATAAGTAATGAAGGAATAAAAATAAGGATGACGCAAGGTGTCACGATAGTAGAACTTCGTCACAATTATTTTAATTTATTTAGTTAGACATCAATTTTTTCGTACTGAACAACTGTTGTGTGTTATTGGGAATCAATTTTTATGCATATGTCAGACAACGTCGTTTGTTGGATAAGGCAATCCAATGAATGGATGTGAACAGACGGTTGGATATCATGTGGATAAGGTATGACCCACTATAAATACCCAACACCTAGCCCTCTTCTCTCCTCAACTTCAATTCCCTTATTTCGTAATCTACAGTATGAGCTCCACATTTTCAGTTGTAGTTCACTACCCGGGCTACTTGAGAAACAATAGCTGGCATTTTTATGGCATAGGTGAGGGTGAGACTAACTTTCATGGTGTGCGAGTAGAGTGCTGGGATAGAACCTCTATTCTCTATCTTCTCAATTCGTGTTTTAATCTTTTTGTGGTGCGAGATGATTATTCATTGTTCTACCAGCGGCACAGATGGCCATTGTGTTGCGGTCTTGTGGAGCTTAAGGAGGAGGTCGACTTCTATGACATGGCGATACATGGGGCAGCACATGGAGTAGTTCACATGTACGTCATCGAAAGTACGACATCTCTAAGCGATGATGATGATGATGATGATGGTGGTCAAAAACCACGTACTGTGAAATCACATTGCCCGAGGTGTCCTCATGCTCAATGTTGCTCTAATAGCTGTCCATATGCTATAACATGAGTGTACTACATGCCATCTTTCATATTTGCTTGCTATATGTAGTTTTTAGAATTACAAGCATCCTCTAATCATCAATGATCTAATTCGGACAAAATAATCATTATTCTAAACGAACCCAGTTAAATATTCTAAACGGAACAATAGCTGAGCTAAACCGAGTAAAAAATTAGTCAAATCATATGTATCCTAAACCAGATAATATGTGTTCTAGACCAAAAGATAATTGTTCTAAACTAACTTTCTTTAATCAATCTAAACGAAATAATAATTCCTCTAAAGCGAATCACATTTACAATCATACTGATCCATCTAGTTCAGCAGCCCCATTGGCCAATCCAACTCTCAACACCAATGAGTGTCCTGTATTTTTTCATCTCAGTTGGTTTCAATACGGATAAAGGAATGTCTGAGGAGAGTAACTCTATGCATTTGATGCAAAATACTCCGCAGTCCTCCCTGTGAAAGAAATGATAAACAACAACAATCATAAGAAAAAGGTATGTTAAATCTACATGCATACAATTAATACGCACCCATTTAGTTGTTGTGGTACACCGGATGCCCTCTCAACTCCCCATGGATGGTCCATGTCTCCCGATATATTCCAGCAAGCTTCAAAACCCTTGGTAGAAGTGATCTAAATGGCTCCATTTCAGAATTGAATTTCGCTGCCCTGGTATGACTTCTAAGAGAATCAAATGCAAATATTTCTCTTCCATTTAAGTCAACCATATGGGCTATCCAATGATCTCCTTTTATATTTAATGGAATGTAAACTCTGTCCAATCCGGTCCATGACACGTGCTTTCCACTACCAGAAACAAAGTCCTGAAGTCTGTTATCTCTGTCCCAGTGTTTTGGATCCGGGTTCTTCAGGTACAACCTCCACCTGCTTGTCAAGTATGCCTGCATAGAAAAGAAATCTCGACAAATTATTACTTTAGAAATAATGACACTTACATTGAAACTATTCTAAACTGGACGAAAGATATTTTTTACAAAAGTATAACTGTTCTAACTAAATTATGGCTTCCCACAGTATATTTTATTTTTCAATTTATTATGTTCTATAATATGTCATCGTTGTTCTAAATTTAATCGTCTATGTTCTAAATACAAGATTCGAACTCAAAAGAGTAAAACTTACTGAAAATGTGGTATCGACTATATGGCATTTTTGTGGGAAGAGAGTGGGATATTTTTCTTTCATGGCTAGCATATATTAGATGGCCGTATCCAAATGCTGCAAAACATTACAGTAATAAATGAGTTAATGTAATAGTATTTGAATATCGAAGATTAATCACTCTTCCATACCGTATCCATGAGCCACCTGTCCTCACTCAGCAGGTCAGTGAACCATTTCTTATCTGCTGAGCAAGTTGGTAACTGAAAAAACTGGTGCTCTGTCATGTCATTATAGAATGACGAAAATTGTTGCTCCAACTCTGTATCCAATTCTCTTAGCGGGTTGAATTGTTTTGGGATCACAGCAGACACCTTGGGTCTCTTGGAAGTTGGGTCGGTGTATGGAGACATATGGTATTTGCTTGTCCTGACCACCCTCTTTGCAGGATGTTCAGGAAACTTTGCCTTTCTCAAAAAATCTGACAACTCCGAGCTGGATATGACAAGTGATGTATCCACTGACAATGGCAATGGACTGTTATACACAACAAGATCAGTGGTAGGAGTGACCTCTGTAGGTGCTCCCTCCTCATCTGCATCCCCCACTTCCCCAACTTTTGCACCCACTGTAGCTGCTCCTTCCTCATCTGCATCCCCTTTATTATCATCCCCTCCATCTCCAACTTTTGCACCCACTGTAGCTGCTCCCTCCCCATCTGCATCCCCCTTATTATCATCCCCCCTTCCCCAACTTTTCCACCCACCTTAGCAACTCCCTCCTCATGTGCATCCCCCTCATTGTCATCCCCCTTCCCCAACTTTTTCACCCACCCTAGCAGCTCCCTCCTCATGTGCATCCCCCTCATTGTCATCCCCACCTTCACCAACTTTTTCATCCACCCTAGCTGCTCCCTCCTCATCTGCATCCCCCTCATTGTCATCCCTCCCTTCCCCAACTTTTCCACCCACAATATCTTCTCCCTCCCCAACAACAGCCTCCATTTGGACATCCTTCATAACCTCTTGCACTATATCATCTGCTTCTTTCTTCTTCTTGTCATCCTCCTCGGTATGACTACTTTCAATGGCCTTTTCTTTCATGGCCACCTTTACCCTTTTCTTTGCTCTCAGACTTTCACGTATCGCTCTGATAGTTGGTTCCGCACTCTCTTGGTGTGTGAACCTTGGTGACTTCCTTCTATGAAACATATCCATAGTGGGAATTGTCCTTCTCTTCCTTGGAGACTTTGGAATAGGTTGTTGCTTCCCCTTCATCTTTTGTACTCCCTTCTTCCCCACCACCTTTCTTTTCAACGGCTTTTTCTCCTTCTCCTGAACAACATCATCCATGACTCTACCTCTGACGAGATCTTGAATGTCCGAATTTATCTCCTCCATCTTCTTCAGAATTCTTTTACCCCTACCTTCAAGTTTCTTATCAAGCCTCTTCTCCATTGCACTCAAATTCTGATGTATGACCCTACCAATTTCTTCAACTGCATCATCCTATAATAGACAATTATATGTTCAAGTCATTAATTGTATAATTCTAATAATAATAATCAATGTTCTAAACATAATATTCTTGTTCCCAACATTGGTGGCAAAATTTCTCAACAATGAATATATCTATATATATACTAAACATGCTGCTAAAAAAGGTATTTACATAGAAATTTTAAATACCAATTTCTCTTCACTTTTTCTGTACTTATGAAAGCTTGTAGATTGGCAAACACCAGTTCGCTGTATGCGCTTCGGAATCTTGAAGACTGCTTGCTTCACAGCTATTGGGACAATGTCATCATCACTCAGTATATAGTCCTGCTCAGTCTCAGCCACAGATGGTAGTAAATTAGCATTTACCTCAAGGTCATCCGTGTCCAGTACGTAATTTACTGCAGCAGGTTTGGGAGATGTGGTTGGAGTCCATCTTAACATTCGAGGATGTAGGTCTCCAACCCTCCGAGCAAAGCAATCACCTAGTTGAGGAACAGCCTCATAAGCCCATATCTAAATCAAATAAGAAGATAAGTGTATAAGTTCCACAATAAAATAAGCATAACTACAATAAACCATAAAAGTTCCAAACATATCTATAAAAGTTCAAATAATAAAATATACAGTTCTAAACATTATATAAAACTAAGATATGCAGGCCCATTACTTGGAAAGCATAGGGGAAGCCCACAAGGCTATAGAAGTCAATCTTCAATCCCTTCTGTTTGAACTTGTCTGCTCTCCCAACCAATGCTCCCTCCAGTCCTTCTAAGGTTCTGGTAAAACTTAGAGTCCCCCATGGGAACTCAATAAATTTGACAAGATCTTCGACCAGTTTCATCCAGTTGAGGTTGATGGAAAGCTTGGTCTCCTTTCCAAGAAGGAAAACCTCAACAAAGTGGACAAGTGCCAAACTGAACTTTGTCCCTGCCTCATTACATGCAATGAACTTTTCTTCCAGTTCATTGCATGTGATGAGCCTTTTCCCTTCAAACAGAGTGTCCACAATGTCAAAATCACCAGGTTTTGGTAACGGCTCCAATTTTGGCATTGGGGAACACCTAAGCTCTGTAATTAGGTTGAACTCCCTGATTGAGAATACGACCCTTTTACCACAAAGGTTAAAAACCATTCGTCCTTCATTTTCTTCCTTCCGAGCTCTAACTTGACGGAGGAGAACATTATGGATCACTTGAGGATGGTTCTTTGGTCCCTGGATGTCCAGGAACCTTCCAAAACAGGAATTTCTAAACTGGTCCAAGCATTTTAGATTGTCAAGCTCTTTTTTTATAAGACTTGACGCTTGACTCAACCTGCAAAGTGCAGCTACCTTTGAAGGAAATCGGTCTTCCTCTCTAATCTTGAATTCCATTAAGTGTACACTGCAAAAAAATTAATTGAGTATGAAAAATGTTAGAATTCGAACACTGAACTATTATTAACTGAAAGTAAAGTTAAATGCTTAACAAAAAACAGAAATTGATAAAACAAATATTCTGTGACATATAAAATATAAACGGTTCTAAACAAATTAAAGCTGTTCTAATCAAATAAACCTATTATCTACACCAAAATCATATTCTGAAAAAAATGCATTGGAAAGTAAGCAAAATCCTTTAGCACAACATACAAAAAATTAAGGTTGTTTTCAACATACAACAACCAAACCAAAGCATACTCTTTCAACACAAACAATGATAATCCCATAACTCAAATTACAAAACATTGCATCAACCCTCAAACGAAAATCCCATACAACTCAGCAAACAACCAAAAAGTGCTTAAAAAATAAACTGTTACACAAAAAAACTTATCTCTTTTGCACAAAACCATTTTAGTTCTAAACAAAATTTAATCTGTTGTAAGCAAAAACATAATGATCTAAACAGTTTATATTCTTCTATTTCTAAACATCTTCTTCTGCTCTGAACAATAATTCTAACATGCACTAAACAAAATCCTTTGGGAACGAATGGAAAATCCTTCAGCACATCACACATAACTCCAGAAACTTTTCAACATATAACATGAGCAAAACATACAACTGTTCAAACTCCTTCAGCACATCACACAAAATACTTCTAGACAAACAATGATAACAAACCTGATAACTCAATGAAAAAATCTAAATTTTATTGCATGAACCCTAGAGCGAATACCTGATGCAACTCAACAAAAACTGATACTAAACAGTACCTGCTCAACAATACCGTTTTAAACAAAACCTAGATTATTCTAAACAAAATAATCACTTCTCTATAGAACATCTTATTTTGTGGCATTCACTCAATTCGAATTCCTAAAACCTGGGAAATTTGTATTCCATAAACCTTAGAACAGTTAAATTTAATTGACAATGTAATACACTCTATAACCCAATTAAACCGCAAAACCCAACCTAACCCAAATGACATGACATGATGCACACAACCAGAACAAAAGCAAACAACCAGAATAGGGACATGCACTCCTTCATATCATACAATGAGCACACCCAAGGGCCAAACTCCTTCTCATTCTTTCAAATCGATTTCATCAACAGTAAATGAAAACCAGACTGAACCAGCAAAAAAACATGGCTTACCTCCGTGCCTGCTACACGTAACGGACGAAGTCGTTGAGAGAAGAATGATCGAGAGTGGTCGAAGCAAGAGAGTGGTCGAAACAAGGAGTAATGGCGTCGAAAATGGCTTCTTTCCCCTTCCGTTCATTTCCTGTAACTGCAACTCAGGTTTCTCTTTGAAATTTTTTTTATTACAGTTTCATTCATTTGGAGGAAAGTATTGGAAGGAGGGTGTGTTAGACATTTCCTTGGTAAAAAAAGTTAGAAGTTAAATTTTTTTAAAAACGGATTAGTTTGCAAAAAAGATTTAGATTTTGGGTCATTTTACCAAAATTCTCGGAACCGTGGGCTCTCTCTCAAGTCTCAACTCACTCTTTATGATACCCGATTACCCGAGGTTTGATCTATGATGAGTTTCAGGCTGTGAGGCTGATAATGGGAGAGCTGGAGCATCGTCGATTGATACTACACGATTTCGTTACCCTAGACGACTGCAAGGTTGGTTCTTCTCCCATCAAAATGATTTTTTGTAATTGTGTATGTTGCTGATACTTGATTGCTTTGAATCTGAAAAGGAACTGGAATTCATTCACAAGAGCTGCAGCACCGTTGGATACAGACCCAATGTGCTGTCCACCACTCTCTCCCATCTCATCGCCACCAATTGTCCCCATCTCATCCTCCCCTTCGTTCCCGTCAGAGGTATCGTTAGTTATGGTGTTTGACTCTTTGTTTATTATTGGTTTGTGTATTTTACTGCTTGTTGTGTTTTCTATAGAGAGGCTGAAAGAGAAGGTAGAGGAGTTCTTTGGGTGTGAGTATGAGCTCTGTATTGAATTCACCGGTTTGATCAGGTTGCTTCCGTGTTCCTCTTAATCTGTTTCTGTTCTCTACATCATGAGATTCCTATCAATTTATGTCCTTCACAGGTTCATCAATTTTCATTTTTCCAAAGCCATTTTTGATTATTAATCCAAACTGTATGAAAATGAAGTGATTGTGAGTTCATGTACCTCGCCACCAATACTTCAAACACTTCACTGTGCTCCAGTGGGGACATAGTTCCAACGTCGGTGTTGAAGTAAGGATCTGCAATTAATTTTAAAATTAGTGACTAGAAACCAACACATTTTGAAAAAAATTGGCATGAAAAGTCGGAAGAAAAAGAGGACCTATTTTAATGGAGGTAAAACAAAGACCATAAGTCTTAACACCAATAATACTAGCAATCACTGTGTTTCCACGTGTTTTTTAGTTTTATAACTTCCCGTGTCACTAATACATAGTTCATTTTCTTCATTGTTTTGTCACTCTTTGTTTTCACAATAATTCTTCTCTTTTGTTTGGATGGTGCTTACTACATCTCATGCATATTTGTTCACAAATGCAACTGAGATAAAATGAAGTGTTGATTTTATGTCATTGCATTATAAACTTGAGAAGAAATTGATTAAGATCAGACAACCTGGATTGTGTATGACCTCAATGACGTATTTAGAACTGCTGGTTGTACTTTTATTACCAGTAGAATTTGAATAATCTAACCATTAGACAGAATGGCGTCTTCTGATGAGAATTGATACTGAACTCTCTCTTTTGAAAGAATTGCCATTATCCTGGGTTCTTTGATCTGTCCAAAATCTGGTTTTGAATATCCTCCCTCTGTTTTATTGATACAATTTTCTAATCTGGTTACTTATCAATACCACATAACATAAAATTGAAACTTGCCACTGCTACTTCCCAAAGATTGGTCTTTGAGGTAGGTGAATTGATTTGATACCTCAATACTTTATTTACTGGTACCTTGCATTTTGACTCAGCTGGCTGAAGGGAGCAAGCATTGGATGGCATAGTGACGATAACAGGCCTTATCTCAAACAAAGGGATTTCACGGTCTGTAGGCAACTTGTGATATACTACCTTGTTCTCCTATATTATTTTTCCTTTTATGCACTACATTGTGTATTCTAATCATTCTCATCAGTTTGTTCTAATACCATCTACTTCTCTCATTCCACTTTTTGACTTTTGGCAATTATAAATATTTTGTTACTGTGATATCTACTTTGTGGTATGTTACTTCCTCATTCAATGCTGACAATTTTCATTTATGGCGGTAAGGCAGTTTGTTATTTGAATACTTACGGGAAGGATTTCAAGGGTGGAGTGTTTCGTTTTCAAGACGGGGAACCAGAAACTCTTATGCCTTCAGCTGGAGTAAGTTATCTGTCAATGAATTTTCCTTCTATTGCTGCATCAGATCCAATAGGTAAGTCTTTATTGATGGTTTACTTGATGTATAATTCTGTTCAACACTCTTGATTTTACCAGGATGTTGCGATATACACAGCTGGCAGGTGCAATACTCATTTGGTGGATGAGGTACACTTATTTGTGTTATTTCTGTGTGTGTGTGTGTATGGAAGGAATTTCCAACAGTAATATACAATCAGGGGAAGATATAATTTTGGAATCAAAGAACACATCAACCTCTACAAAACGGCTCACTCAAAGAAAGAAGAAAAGACAATAAAGAAATTACCTTTCGTGTTTTTGTGGACCGCCCTAACACTGATGCTCTCCCTCTAAAGTCACCAGAGTAGTAAGATTGTGTTCATGATCCTGAATTGGAACATTAATGGTTTCTGTGGTTTCAGAACTGTTAATCTCATCACCGGATTCTTTGTTCTGTTTCTTATTGCTTTCCTATACTAATTTATTTACCTTTGGATAGGTAACTGATGGGGAAAGACTTACACTTACATTATGGTTCAGCCGTGATAGTAACTATGATGAGGATGCCAAATTAATCTCCCTTTTGTCACAGAGAATCGTGGATAATTCTCTCAACATGCCTAGTTTGTGCGTGCCTTTGCCGGCATCCATCAACATGTACTGGTTCTCTCCAGAACAAGATTTTGACCACCAATCAGGATTTAATATTTGCTGTGGCAGAATGCATGTGCTAGGATTTGATATTTATGTTTCCCCAGCCAGTAATTGTTTGACAGATTTCTTCGATGCCATGGAGCCCCTGCAAGTAGTGAGGGGAGAGGAGTTGTTCCAGCTGGAATTTGTCAATATTTTGCATGCACTTCAGGTAATTTTGTTGCTGCACATTTGTCTTAATATTTTTTGTCTTTGCTCAAAAAGACTAAATGTGCGTTTCCTATGGTGACTTACCATCAAGGGATCCTATGAGTTCCAACTTCCAACTGATCATTTGTCGAGGATAAAATTTGAATGATACACATCATTCCAACAGAGTTGCTACTTTCTTCATATTGTTACTTTAAAATTTTTAGAAACAGCCTTCGTAATTATGGTAAATAAATGTGGACACGTATAGAATTGGGCAATTATTTATGGGGGTTTAATGTAGCAATCTAAAGGGTTGTATTAAATGGGTGATCTTGCTGAAGCTGTCTGTGGGATTCAACTGAGCCATTCCTCTAAGTATCTTTGGGACATTAGGAAATATGTCACTTAAACATGATTTCCTATGATAACATTATTTTGTGCTATTTTTTAGCACTTGATTGTGATGCCTCTTGTAGGAATTTCCATGAGCTGTTGATAATTTGGTATGATGAACATAGTTCTCTAATGCAAGAATATTTCTATGCGCATCTGAATTCAATTATTTTCTTATATTTTTAGTTTATCTTAGTGAAGGAGGGTCTGCATCGCCCTGTCAGAAGTTTTTCACTCCTTGACATCTACATCATATATCAAATTAGTAGTCTTACCCATTTTGTTTATCTAAATAGGTGCTACAATTCTACTTTTGGAAAGCCTCTGTATTTCAAACTTCAAAAGGCAAGGCGGTGACTGGAAAGATTGTACTGTTATCGCAATTGAAACAGGAGGAAATTAGCCGCCTGAAATCTCTGTTCATAAAAGACTGTCAAGTAGTAGGGAGAGTCTTCAACTATGTGTCTCGGGACAGTGACGAGCAACATCATTTTGACTGGGCCATTTTTTCTGCTGCAGTTGCTGCATGGGAAGCTTATACCGGTAAGCTTTATAACGAATTAGTAACGAGCTTACCATATTGGAGAACTAATCAATCTATATATACTGTATCATTTGAAGAATCTTGAAGAGGAACTTGTTACTGATCTTTCTCACGATGTTAATTAAAGGCATGATGAGACTTGAAATAGATTTGTAATAGAATCTGAATTCTAACTTTTAGTTTATCTTTTCATGATCATTTTTTCTCATATCTTAGACGGTAAATATGTCTCAAATACATAGTAATAACTTTCTATAGTTCATTTCGCATACTGACTAAAGATTTTGTTGGAGAAACTCCACATGTGCAAAATATTGCCAAATTTTTCATAGAACGCAATATCATTCTTGTTTTGAGTAATTTGTAGTGTAGTGTTACGAAGCCTTGTCCATCATAGTATAATTTCAACTCTAGATTCCATCACTTAGGCTATGCTTGACATGTGGGTTGAGAGGGGTTGGGAGAGGTTGGGTTGGGAGCGGTTCATAAAAGTGAACTCTTACTTGGTATTGAGAGAATTGGGAGGTGTTGGTAGGTATTTTGGTGAGTGGACATCTCTCAATTCCTCATTTTGAGGGGTTGGGAAAAGAGTTGTTGCTCGGTGTTGAGAAGGGTTCTTGAACTCCTCCGTACACCTTGAGGTGTTCACGCCAAGTAAGAGTTCGAAAGGGTTCGCGAACCCCTCTGAATCCTTCACAACACCTCTCCTAAGCAAGCCCTTAATATTACCTCTTCAAGCCTTTGATCCACCTCCAATACTTAGAAACTGAAGTTGGCTGTTTCAAGGAAGAACTCCTAAATCAGTACAATGTTATTATGGAATGTTAGTATAGGAATATGCATCGATTCATATGCCTTTCACAACTAGTCATGTGCTATAAGAAATGGTTGTGCCCATCATTTGCCTGAAGTATTGTGAGAAGCTTGCCTTCAAGCTCTTTCGTGACTCCATGATCTCCATCACTTCTAATTGTATGGTGACCCACAACTATTTTCCGGTTTGCATTGGGTTTTTTCAATGCTAATCCACATCCCGTGTTAAATTAGATCATGTTTAAGTCTACACTATTATTGGCAAATTGTCGATGCTAGATTTGCATCGAGTGTATTTAATGCTTAACGAAGTAAAAATGCTTGAAGAAATAAAACTGCTTAAGTAAGGAAAATTGCTTAAGGAAAAGACACAAGAATATATGTGGTTTGGCAATTTGCCTACATCCACGAGATGATTTTAACTTTTATTAAGTAATCAATCAACATAGTTACAAATATGAGATCGGTAGGTTTTTATAGGCCTGGAGGAGTTAATTGTGTCTGGTAACTCCCTTGATAACTGCTCTTGACAGTGATAACTTCTAGATAACCTTCTTTGGCTAAGAACCGCCTGTCTTCTGGAACGTCTTTGTATACGGACTGTGGAAGCAATTGTGTTAAGGTTCCATTATTGATACTATCGGAGTGCAAAATTGGTATTCCATTCTCGGCTCTTCTCCAAGAGTGCTTCATGTTCATAGACCTTTGTCCTTCGGAGTTGGCTTCGAATGCATATCGAATCCTTGGAGGTGGGGTGTAGATGAATAATTTCTTGAAGAAAGTTTTCACAGCGATTGATGTTCTTTGCTACTACTCAATCCTGAAAAATAAAAGCTCGAATGGAAAATATTATCTCTCACCAAAGTTTGATGATGCACTAATTCACTGTCTTCCGTCTTCGGAAAAAGATGTGGATTATATGCTCGTCTCTGAGCACTACAACAGCTAGACCTCTTGAAAAGGGGAGCCTTTAGGTATGCCATTTTTCATTCTTTTTACTTTCTTTTGGTGTGCTTACTGACTGACTTTTTGACTTGCCATTATCTTCAAGTTGTCTTCAGTGCTTACGAAGGATCTTAGTGATGTCGTGCAGAAGGTTCTTGACGACTCTTATGCTTCTTTGAGACCTGGTGGAAAGTTTTGGAGATATGCTCTAGTGCTATTTGGTTGCAATCCATTTTATCGTGGCTTTGCTCCTCTTCCTCCTAGTACAACTATTGATGAAGCTTGTAGGTATTTTAAGGTACCCTTAGCCAAGCCTCTACAAACATGCAAGAGAAAGCGAGGCTTGCATGTACCAGGAGAAGTAGCATGCATGTCTGTAGAGGCTTGGCTGAGGGTACCTTAAAATACCTACACGCTTCATCAATAGTTGTACTAGGAGGAAGAGGAGCAAAGCCACGATAAAATGGATTGCAACCAAATAGCACTAGAGCATATCTCCAAAACTTTCCACCAGGTTTGGAGGAAGCATAAGAGTCGTCAAGAATCTCTTGCACGGCACCACTAAGATCCTTCAGAAGCACTGGAAGACGACTTGAAGATAATAGCATATCAAAAAGTCAATCAGTAAGCACACCAAAAGAAAGTAAAAATAAGAAAAAAAGACATACCTAAAAGCTCACTTTTTAGGGAGATGTAGTTGTTCAAGTGCCCAGATATGTAGCTTATCCATGCTAAATCTTGCAAGAATAAAGGTAGGTAAGTAAAAAATATAATTAACTTTCCCACCGAGCCAGGCACCTCAAGGGGGGCGTAGCGTAGGCATCACTGGATCCCAAAAGGGTATGGCCAAAGCAGGCCCAGGGGCTTGGCGCAATCACCATCACCATCGGATCCCAAGTGGGTCCAATAGAAAAATCTAGGGATTTGGTCAAACCAAGGCATACCGAAACCCATGGGTCCAGCTAATCACATATATCAGGAAAAACATATTATAAAGATAAAAAAAAAGTTAGAGGAAATAATTGCCTCTTGAAGAGTATAAGAGGGATGATCTCTGAAACATATGACGAGCAAAAAACTTTTTCCCTGCAAAGTAGAGCTATATATAGAAGATGTGAAGAGTTCTTATCCCATTAGGGAACAAATTGTTTAAAAAAACCTAAAAAACCTTTATATTTACTCTTAATTATTTTAGGATAAATAAAAAAGTTGGGGGGTATTTTGTGGAGTAATTCATGCAGTTGAGGAGCTACCTTTCGTATCTAGATAGGAGCTACACACTGTATCTAACGAAGAGCTACAGTCTGTATACAAAAATGTTCCAGAAGATAGAAGGTTAAAGGGTTTTAGTGAAATGAGGTTATCTAGAAGTTATAACTGCCTAGAGCAGTTATCAAGTGAGTTACCAGAGACAGTTAACTCCCCCAGACCTATAAAAACCTGCTAATCCCATATTTGTAACAAAGTTGATTGATTACTTAATAAAAGTTCAGATCATCCCGTGGATGTAGGTAAGTTGTCGAACCACGTATATTCTTGTGTTTTTTCCTTAATCAATTTTTACTTCCTTAAATGTTAAATATCCTCGGCACAAATCTAGCATTGAAAATTCTTGCAGATTGCTTAAAAGGTTGTACACTCCTTTGAAGTAGCCTGATCTCTTCTTATTTCCACCAATTTCTCCCCGCAAGGGAATTTGAATATCTGATGGTAAGAGGACGGTACAACTTCAACCAAGTGAAGTCAATTCCTTCCCATGATTGCATTATATATCGTGGAAAGATCTATGACTAGAAAATCTACTTCAACTATTTTAGGACCTGTTGTTATAAGCATTCTTATCCTTCTGAGTGGCTAGACAGGGGTTGCATTAGGCCCTATGAAATGTTGGGATAGGAATTAGATCCACAAGAGACTTCCCTAACTTTTGGAAGAGTGAATAATACATGATTTCTCCAAAACTACCTTGAACTACCATTATTCGTTTTACTATCGCCATTCCCACTTGCAGAGAGATAACAAGAGCGTCATTATGTGGGAAAACTACGCCTACTGCATCTTCCTTGGTGAAAGCTATTGTAGTTGCCTCCCTTGGTCTTTTAGTTCCCAACTTAGGATTAAAGTCCATTTGCATAACTTCTTACTGATATCGGACCCTTCTATACTTTGTCTGCCTCATCTTATCACTGAGTTGAAAGTCTAGCACCAATGCGTCAATGAAGTTAACTACATAATGTGAAGGTTCTTCTTGATCTTTTGGTCGGGGCTCAGCCTTCTTTTCAATAGCAGTCTTCTCCTTATCAATGAATTCCTTAAGTTTCCCCTGGCGAATTGGGTCTTCCAGATGTCGTTCGAATTCCTTGCAGTCTTTCGTCCGGTGACCATTTTCCCTATGGTAGAAACACCACTTAGATAGATTTACGGTGGACAGATCCCCCAACATCTTATTTGGACGCCGAAAGAATGGCTTCTTTGCAATTTGAGGCAATATTCGAAAGATTGAATTCTTGAATATTATCTTCATCTCTTCATACATATTGGGCTTCATACTCATCTTTGAATCCTTCTATCTCCCATCTTCTTCTCAAACGTTTTATTTTCCTTTTTTTAGGTCTCTTCCTGGTAGGTAAACTGTCGATCCCCTTGCTTGTCTTCTTCGAACTTGACATATTGCTTAATTATGTCTTGAAGCACAATTATGCTCCTTGGTGGAGCCATCGTCAACCTTTCTCTGAGCTTATGTTCTTGAGGGAGTCCAAGCCCAAAGGTAGCCAGTGCAATTTTTTTCATAGCAATCCTCAATATCTGCATATGTATCTGAATACCTAGCCACATAAGCCTAGAGTGATTACGACTTTCTTAAGTGCAGAGCAAACAACGTATCCGAAGTCGTTGGATCTCTACTGTTTGCTATGAATCTTATTACAAATATACGTGCAAGATTCTTCCAGTATGAAATAGAATTTTCCAAAAGTTGATAGAACCACTTTATGGCTATAGTCCCATGGCTTGACGAAAATATTTTGCACATGAGTCCATCTCGTCCTACCCACAATGCCATCTTGTTGGTGTAAGCTGAAATATCTGCTATAGGATCCGCCTTTCCATTAGATTACAAATGTCGAGGGCGAGGAACTTGCTTGGTTGGTCTTCTAATCGTAAAGCTCGCACGAAGGGTGTGGAAGTCAATTTCCTGAGGGTTTGTTTCGCCTTCTTTTGAGCGCCCTAGAAGTTCTCCTTGGTAACTTTCATTGTTCTAAACCTCGGGGAAGGGTTTCAATGCCTGGTACTTCTTGCTAGCAGTGGGGATCCACTCTTCTCTCCCCTTAGGGAGAGTGTGCTCCTCCTCCTCTCCGTGCTTTGTTCTCTTCCCCATTGGGATCTACCAATACTATCGCTTCCCTGCTCTTGAACACGTTTTGGGTCTATATTCTTAACCTCTGGGTCTACGCTCTGGATTTCACTTGCCAGATGTTTACCTTTTCTCCTCATAATCTAGAGACTCTCCCTAAGGGCTTGGGCATGCTCTTGCCTCTCCTATAAATCTTCCTCGGCCTTAAGGAGGGCTTCTTCTAATTCCAATTCGTTCGGAATTTGTTCTTCTAATTCATCATGACCATGTTGAACCCTATCTTCTTTCAAATTTGGCGAAGCTTCTCGCCCTACTTTCTCTTGAATTTGTGGCATGACTTTTGATTGAAACTCTTTGTTTCCCACAGATGATGCTAATTGTCGATGCTAGATTTGCATCGAGGATTTTTAATGCTTAAAGAAGTAAAACTGCTTAAGGAAGTAAAAACTACTTAAGAAAGTAAAACTACTTAAAGGAAGGGAAATTGCTTTAGGAGTTTACACAAGAATATACGTGGTTCGGAAACTTACCTACGTCCACGGGCTGGTCTGAACTTTTATTAAGTAATTAATCATTGTTGTTAAAAATATGGGATTGGTATGTTTTTATAGGCCTAGGGGAGTTAACCGTCTCTTGTAACTCCCTTGATAACTGCTTCTGCCAGTTATAACTTCTAGATAACCTCCTTTGGCTATGACCCTTTAACCGTCTGTCTTTTGAAACGTCTTTGTATACGGACTATAGCTCTTCGTTAGATACAGTGTGTAGCTCCTCTCTGGATAGGGAATGTAGCTACTCAGCTGCATGAATTATTCCACACAAACGGTTCGGAGTAATAATAATTTGAGTTTTGTGTTGGAGATGTTGAAAGTTACCTTCAAGAGATTTGCAAGGTAAGCCTGCCTAGATGGAGAAATATCTCTCCAATCGTAGGTGTGATCCCAAGGTTAGTGAAAAATTCATCTACAAATGCACTTGTATCCATAAAGAAAAATTCCACTATTTCTTTATTTTTAGTTTTTACAGGTAAATCATAAATATTAATTTTCAGTAGTAAATAAAGATCAATCTTGGATTGTCCATTTTTCTAAGAACATGATGCAATCGAAAATATGTTTTTACCATATTACCATTTTTCTGCAAGCTTTGGGGCGGTTTACTTGCATAGCAATAAGAGACGAGTAGAAATTCAGCCATATGATGAACGACTATAACAAGTATGAATTTAGTTGTATGACACGTGGCCTTCATGAGTAGGGATTTACTTGTGTCACATGGCCGATGAGTCATACTTTACTCGTATGACATATGACCTTGGCGAGTAGCTATTTACTCGTAAGATATTATATGAAGGTATACCCGTCATATTTCGCATATGGGATGAATTTGTGGTTGTCCATGTAATGACCCGTTCTGAGGGGGGTCTGCTAATTACAAGGCATTTCTTATTCTCAAACCATAATTTACAAGGCCTTATATAGGCAAAACATCTAACCATGGTAAAGATAACCATAGTTCAAAGTGCAGACATTAATTTTTTTGGAGACCAAGTCGGAAGTGAATTTACTGAAAAATGGAAAAAAGGCATCGAAACATTCTTGGGAGCTGTTTGGACAGTTAATAAAGGAACGTGGGCAGATTGTATCAGGTGAGTGTTTGAGTGCTAGAAAAATAGGGAGGTGTTCGGATGCTTAATGAAGAAAGTGAAGCAGCAGAGTTTCCAAATCATGAAGGAACCAGACGGCAACACGGGAAACTAAATTTAAGAACCAGTTCCAACATTTCTTTTGGAGAGGAAACAAGAAAACTCCTAAGAAGAGAGAGAACGAGATAGAAACTGAGAGAGAGAGAGAGAGAGAGATATTTCTCGAGGATTTGGCTTGAATTTTGTTGGATTTTTGGAGCATATCAAGATTCAAGAAGGATTTAGGGAAGACTCAAGGATTTAAGGTAAGTTTCCATGATTTTTGTAAAACTAGGTTTTGGTTAGATTTTTCCAAATCTTTGATTGGCTGTTTTAGATGTTCTTGGCACTTCATTATAGACTTGATTGTGGTTACATATATAGGTTAGGTTGTTGATTCCAAGTAGAGTTACGAATTTGGTGAAGTTTAAAGGATTTGGGGAAATCCTTAAGAGAAAATGTATGTTCTCTTGATTTTTGATTGGATATGATGTTTTTGTAGTAGATTGATGTTATTGACATGATTATATGAGTTTGGTTTGTTGGAATCGGTAGGTTGGAAGAAAAAGGTCGAAATCCTAGTTTTAGAATTTGAGTTGGTAAGCTTTTGCTTGGATAATGAGGTAGGGGATTTCTGACCCACTTATTGTTTATGCTTGATTTTGATTCCTAAAGAGTTGTTTAATTCTTCATTGGTCATCTTTATTCGTTCTTGCCTTAATTGTGCCTAAGGGAGAACAACCCCTTTATTGTGTTACCAGTTGTTGAATAATTTGTTGTTATTGCATACCTTATACATGTTCAATCACATATTGAGCATGGGTTACTCTTGATAGATGCATCACGTAGAGGTTTATATATGTAGGATGCTTATATACGTATTATGACATATACATGTGGTTGTGCATTAGAGATGTATTGGGAGGCTCAAGTATGAACTCGAGATACCATAGGGTTACTTTAAAGTCACATGGAAGGATGGTTGTGTGTCAGAGCATGGACACAAGTCATATGACTCCATATGATGTAACACAGTTGTAGTGTGGATGTGAGGGGAATCACGCAATTAGGTTAACTCTTCGTGGATCTTGTACACATTCATTGATGGGTTGTTGAACCATGGCATTCACTCAAGGATTTCTTGGATTATGGTGATCACTACATGGCTTGTTGAACCATGTGATTCAATACATGGGTCGTTAAACCATGGTATTGAGAGTGAATTTTCCTCGAATGGAGTACCAGGGATAATGGAATGTTTATGTGACATGAGCATACACGATTGACATATTGTTTCATAGTCATTTTTCTTGATTCAGCCATATTGGTATTTGCTCTATTTACCCTAAGCTCACCATTTCCTTTTCTTCCACCCTACAAGTGAGATTGGTGCGAGTACATGTGATATGGATCATTAGGAGCATTGTGGTATGGATGACACCAGAAGGGTTAGGTCGGGTTATGAGTTGGGAGTGTTTGTCTAGTATGCTTGTTTGTATTTGTTATACATATATTTTATTAACTGTTCAGCACCGATTGGTGTGGATTATGGAGGGTTAGAAGGAAATCCATGTGATTGGATCTTCTGAATTGGGGGTGGACCTTGGGTCCTGATATCGTGTATAGTTTGGATTATTTATGATGTTAAATGGTGGAATCAGTTTTTGCATGATGCTAGGTTGTGATTGCATGTTGGTAGAGGCCGGAGGCCCTTGCTAGGTTATGATGTGATTATTTGTTATTGCTACATTTGATTTAGGTGGGCATTCTACTATTTATGGGGAGATGCCGCTGGATTTTCAAAAGAATCCATGGTTGGATGACTTGTTAGAGTGTCCTTAATGACGAGTGTATACATCACCAGTAACGCACCCAGCTCGGGTGGCATTCTCTGGTTGGGGCGATACATGTAGTCTTAGAGAAATCTCCAAAAAATGCAATGTATACCTCGCTGAGGATTCAAAAGCAGATTTTGCATATTATGGCCAACGGGGTGAGAACTAAAATTCGTGAAGAAGTTGGTGATGCAAAATTTTGTACTTTTGTTGATGAAGCGAAAGATGTGTCTAACAAATAGTAGGTGGCTATTGTGTTGAGAGTTGTTGATCCTCACAATTTTCTGAGAGCTTTTTTTGGAATTATGCATGTTGGGGACACTACTACTTTAACACCTAAGTAAAATATATATGATGCACTTGCTCGATATAACTTATATATTCACAATATGTGAGGTCAATGATATGATGGTGCTAGCAATATGCGTGGAGCATGGAATGGATTACAAGCCTTATTTCTTAGAGATTGTCCATATGCATATTATGTACATTGTTTTGTCCACCGACTACAACTAGTACTTGTTGCAGCTTTAGGAAAAGAGACATTAGTTTGGCTATTATTTTCGATGTTGACATCAATTGTCAATCTTCTAAGTGCTTCTCCTAAGCGTCATACCAACTTACAATCTACTCAATCTGTTGAGATTTCACATATGGTTGTCAGTGGTGAACGTGAAACTGGTAAAAGGGCATTTCAGATTGGTAGTTTGCAACGTGCTGGGGCTACACAATGGAGCTCTCATTTTGATTCTATTTGTAGTTTAATATATATATATATATATATATATATATATGTATATGTATATGTATGTGTGTATATATATATATATTTGTATCATGCAACTATTAAAGTGCTTCAAAATATGGTGGATGAGGGATCCTCCAATGTTATACATGGAAAAGCAATCAGTTCTCTAGTTGTGATGAGATATTTTGATTTCTTATTCATATTTTATTTGATATACCTAATATGAATTCATTTTACAAAGAGGCTACAGGTCATTCTTGCCAGCAAAAGTATCCCATTAAAGTTGAGCATCATTATCACTTTGACGTAGTCAACTCTACAATATATTTTATGTTGCAAGAGCTTGATTCTAGATTCAATGATGATGAAATGGAATCCTTAAGCTCAGCTTTGCTTTACAACCAAATAACAACTTCAAATCATTTGATGTTGATCATTTATGCACTCTTGCTAAGAAATTTTATCCTGATGATTTTAGTGATCACGAAATACATTACTTGAGATGTCAGTTGGAGCATTATAGGGTTGATGTACTTCACTATGAGAGTTTTCAAAATATATCAACAATTTTTGAATTGTTGAAAGCATAAGTTGAAACTAATAAGTCATAATACTACTTACATATTGACAAGTTGATTCACCTTGTTTTAACTCTTACTATGTCCAATGCAACTACAGAACGAGCATTTTCATTTATGAAGCTTATTAAAACTTATCTTCAAAATAAAATGGAAGATGAGTTTTTGGCAAATGCAATGGTTATCTACATTGAACTAGAATTCGTAGAGAATATTGATTCAAATTCAATAATAGACAAATTATATTCTATAAAGAATAGAAGGGTGCAACTTCAATAGGTACTCTTTTTATTTTTGATGCTTTTTTATTGTTTGTTATTGAATATAAAATGGCTATTGATTTGTTGTGAAAGTTTTTATGGCTGTTTTTGGGTTTTTTTCTGGTTTGGCAACCTGTCTGATTTAAGATTGAGGATAATATTGAATGTTATGAAAGTTTTCTTGTTGTTCTATTGGACTATTTGATGAGATAATGTGTATAATTTGTTGTTAATATCTTTGATATCCTTGTGCTTTGTTAGCGGAGGCTAAAAACCATTACGATTATTTATGAAATGTGGAAATATATAATATTTTTTGCTTGATTAGTGGAGGCTAAAAATCATTAGGCACCCAATTTTTTTTTTTTTGGGCACCCCGTCCCTAACTCCAGCCCAAGGCATCTCAAAATTATGGATCCGCCCCTGGAGATGATTGACGAACTAATTGAATCAACAAAGGAAAACATGCGCAGACCATCAAAGTTGAAGATTGTGCAAAATCTAACTAATCAGTACAAATGAATTGGTGCATAAACCTGTCCAATGGCGTGGATGAAAATATGTAGGTCAAAATTAAAGGCTCAAGCAAAAAGAGAGATTTCATGTCAGCCAAAAGCTGGGGCATTATATGCATGCATATGTTTAATCTCGGGAATCAACGATGACGATGGCCACACGATACTACAAACTAACGAACAGGAAGAACGATGACGTTGGACAGCTGCGCGACGGTGAAAAGCGATCCAGAACTCGCCACAATAGAGGCGTATTTGCAGACTTGATAGTTATAGTATCGAAAATGTTAAGTATCCCAATGGACACATGACATATGAATTTAAATTTTAAATCAAGAATTATGGATACTTTGAAATATTTTGTATTGGAATGACTAGCACCACCGTTTCTAGTATAGATAGATATGATTAAAATAGTATTTGGCCTATAAAATTATGGGACCAGTTTCAAATATGGCTTTTGGGAAATGGGCCAAGTTTTAAATCAAATCGACCATTGGTCATGGGCCAAGTTTCAAAATAAAGCCAACACTTTATTGGGTCATGGGTCAATACAAATGCAAATTTATGAAAAGCAATTTGGCCCATTCAGACATGATGTCTCTATATCAAAACAAGGCCCATTAACTAAACAAAAATTTGGGAGATTTGAAGTGCGATTCATAAAATGTAACTTGGGCTTTGAAGTCCATTAAAAAATCTGTATTTCAATCCATTATGTTGTAGATTTTTTGTTTATTTTTATAAAAAAAATTTAAAATGTTTTATCTCTCAAAATACATAATATATTTTGAAAAAAAAAAATATTCGAATACATCAAGTAAAACTATTTCTAACAAGACCAATTATAGATGGTTTTTAATTGATTTTTTAATTAATTTATTTTTCAAAATAAATGTAATTAGTATATATGCTATGTAATTGTGTTTGTTCACTACTATAATCTAAACAATAATTGTTAGACTCTAAGGGGGAACATATTCGTTAAGCCCTAACGGGCTCCTGTATTGGATTTTTATTTTGTAATATAAACAATAAATGTTAAAACTTAACGTTGTGTTTGGATGGAGGTTTGGGAGGTTAGGGTAGGTGACGTTTCAGGGAGTTTCAGAAAATGAGGTTTTAAGAGATTTCATGAAACCTTGTTTGGTAGGAGTTTTCAAAAAAGAAGTTTCATAACATTTTTTAAATTTGAAAATACTTAAATGGCCTCAAAATTAATTGTTTATGTTTACAAGTTTTTGTATTAAGTTAAATTTTGTTAATTAGTTTGTATTATGTTAAAGTGCACAAATGAAATGGTCAGTGTTCGATAACTAGCCCGAGTCATCCGAGGTACGGGATCGTGCTTAGGTATTGATAGGGCTCAAGAATGCCCTCGGGTCATGTTGAGATCCAAGATCATTCTAGAGTCATCCTGTGCCCGGGGACATGTCAAGGTCTAATAACAAACCCAAATTATCCCAAGGTTCGGGATTGAGCCTAGGTCATCCCAGAGTCAAGATCTGGCTTAGGTAATCTAGGTTCAAGATTTAACCCAGAAAATCCTGAGGTCAGTGATAGGTCCAGGATCGAGCCCGAGTCATCTTGGAGTCCGGGATTGGACCCCGTCATCCTGGGGTCATAATAAGACTCGGGTCATTTCGGATTTGGGATTGAATCAAGCCTTGGTCATCCCGAGGTCTGGGATCACGCTCAGATAATACCGAGGTCCGGGAATGGGCCTGAGTCATTCTGGACTTGGGACTGGGCTCGAGTCATCCTAGGGTCCAGAATCTGACCCATATAATCCTAGGGTTCGGGAATGGCGAGGGTCATCTTGAGGGTCTTGGAATGGCTCAGGTCATCTCGAGATGCGGGATCGGGCGTAGGTCATCCCTGGGTTCAGGATCGAGCGTAGGTCATATAGATATATATAAGTTGAGTAAATGGTTGACTAACTAATAATATATAGATATATATAAGTGTACAAAAATATATTATATATATAAAAAAGGTAAAATGACAAATGCCACTTTCGGTGGCCATGAAGTGGCCAACATGTTTGACAAATGGGCGGTGGCCCATTTGTTGATTATTGTATTTAAAAAAAATTAAATTAATTAACTAATGAAATGTCGATGCATAGTTTGTGCAGCGACATTTCATTTTTAAAGAAAGTGAGGCCGAGAGATAGTGAAAAAGAAGGGAGAAGAAGGAAGGGAGAAAGGAGAGAAAGAGGTGATTTTGGCTTGGGTTTTGATGGTTGCTTGCTCATCTAGGCTTGGATTGAAGGATTCAAGAAGATTTAAAAAAGAAGGTAAGAGTTTTTAGAGAATTTTATGGTTAGGCTTATTTGTGGGTTTTGTGAGTTATAGTTGAATCTTAATTTCTAGTTAATGATAGAGTTTATATATGATGATTTAGACTCATATGTATGTATATTTAGTAGATTGGAGTTGATTTGGTTAGAGCTCAAACTTGAAAGCTTGGATTGGTGATTTGGGAAATTCTAGTGAGAGAAAGGTGAGTTCTCTTAGATTATTGGTTAAATACATGTTTTATAAGATATTGAAGCTATATTGATTATGGAATGAGATTGATTTGGTTAAAATAAATAGGTTGGAAAAAGGGGCCGAAAACCCTAGATTTTTGAAAAAAGCTTGAATTATAGCTTTGTTTGGAATCGAGGTAGGGATTCTTACCCCAATATTTATCTCGTTCTTTTCTTTATCTAAAAAGTGGTTTAAATTCTTCATTGGTCTTACGTTTGGGTTCTTGCCTAGATTGCTTCCTAGGAAGAACGAGCCATGAATGTTGTTATTGAATTTATTGCATAACCGAATACATGCTTGATCATCTATAAAGCATAATCTATTCTCAAACATGCATCACGTAGTTACGTATGTATATAGGATTTTTTTATATATGTTTATTCTTGCATATTGGACATGCTCATTAGATGCATTAAGAGTTGCGGGCACAGGCTCGTAGTTCCTATAAGAGTTACGTGTGGATGTGGGAGTCCGAGAGCGAGACGAGACCAACGTCTTATGGCTGAAGAGCTAAATAAGAGTTTGGTCATTTAACCGTGTCGGATGTTTCATGAGGTGACACCTACGTGGTCTGGGGGCAGTGAATATCTCGTTCAATCTTTATTTCCCTACTGAGCCTTCTGCTCACCCTACTTCTCTTCTATGATCTTCAGGTGAGTCTGGTACGAATGTCCAGCCGATGGATCAGTAGGTGGTGACGTTACATGGGAAGGCCACCTTGGAGCTTAGATTCTTGATAATGTGAAAACTCTTGTTTATCTAGTACAATTAGTACTTAGATTGGTTTAATGGATTAAGTATTTATCTTTCTTTTACCTTATGAGGAGGATGATGGACGGTTGAAAGCTACGCCGTTAAACCGGGACTCTCGTACCTAGATTATGGAACTATGTTCCGGATGTTGAACTATATACTGGTTATATGATGGATGACTTCTTTTACATATCTTGCAAGTGATTAGGTGGCCTGAGGCCCTGCCTAGGGTGTGAATGTGGTTAGCTGGAATGAGATTCATTTATGATATATATATATATATGTATTTGGTGTTGATTGTTGCTCAGGTTGGCATTCTCCGATTTATGGGGAGATGCTGCCGGATTTTCGGTAGAATCCGTGTTAGGTTGACGTGAGAGGAAGTCTTTAGGAGACTAGTGACGTCATCAATAGCGCTCCCGGTTTGGGGCATTACAGTTTGGTATCGGAGTGAGGTTATGGATTTACGGAGGATCTGGGGTTGGGTCCTAGTTGTGTGTCAGTAAGTCTCCAAGCCATGTCACGACCTCTGCTGATCCGGTACGTATTCTTTCCCTTAAATCCTCGTTCTTTGTACAAATGCCATTGACAGCGAACCATGATGAGTTTGTATAATTATTTCTTGTTTATGTTCATTGATTGCTATGTTGTTTTAGTTCACTCCATTATTTCATCATTATTCTTAGCTTTTGTTTTTCTTGTTGATTGTTCACCAAATTTCTCCTAAATTGTTTGGTGGTTCTTGCTTGAATTAATTGTTCATTTGTCTTAATTATTTGATTCCCAATTTGTTTCATCGTTTTGTTATTTGGGTTTGTAAGGTTTTATTTTGTGGCACATTGTTTGATCAATGTAATATTTAATTTTAGAATAGCTGAGATCCACATTAGATTAGAATGCAAGTTGATTTAGAGCTGAAGAGCAAATTAAACTGTCATGTAATCTACATGTATCCTACATGAGCTAACAGTGATTTCAGGTATGCTACACGTAGCCTACATGAGCATCAGTTTTTGAAAAAACTACATTTAAGGGTTTACGTGATTTAATTGTATGTGAAAATCGATAACTTATTTTGTTTTATTAATTGATTTGGTAAAATAGTTTGATTGGAATAAAACAAGTTTGTTTTAGAATGATTATCTCTCCTTATTAAGATTTATCTCTTTCCTATTTTTAGAGGTAATCATCTCCTTAAATTAATGAAGTCTTTCCTTATCTTTTATTTCCTTGATTCCAAGATTATGACACAATTTTTTTCCTAATTTCATGAGTTAATATTATACATATCTTTTAGGCCATTATCTAGGGTTTTATTGATTCCTACACATGTTATATATATTGTCTTTAGTAACCAAACAACCCTAAGTCTTTAACTCGTCTATTCTGAACCAAAAGATGTTGTTTTGGGCAAGTTTTGTTTTTGATAAAATTTATGCATTATTGCATTACACTCTGAGGGCATTCTTGTATGTTCTAGGAGCTTGAAGACTTCAGTGTGACTCTGGAGGATCGTGTGGAAGTATCTATTTGTGGTTGGGTGTATCGAGTGAATCGACCAAGAAACTAGCGTAGGTGATGTGGATCATAGCTCTAGGGATATTCTTGTAACCCTTTTGTCAATAGTGGATTGCTTCAAAGGTTGCTAGCTACAAACACCCGAGATTTTTCTTTTGATGGAGTTTTTCTCGTAAATATCGTGTATCGCACTATTTGTTGTTTTTGTATCCATATTTTTTCAGGGTTGTTGATCTCGCTAGTCTTGTTTTTTTTATTGATTGTTGAACTTGTTATTTGTAAGTTTCTCTCATCATATAGATTAGGCATGAATGACTTTTGAGAAATTAGATTCATTCAAAAAATGTTTTCAAATATTAAATTTATTTAAATTATTCTAATCTCAAAAAAAAAAGTTATAAAAATCTTGTATTGTATCTTAAATAATATTACATTTTTTACTAGTAATTTTTGGAACATTATTAGGCGTGAAGATTTGTACACTACTCAACATTATTTGATTGTGATTGTGGAGCTTGTCAGTTGGAGTAGTTGCTCGACCATTGTTATTTTTCGTTGGCCATTCTTGATAGTAGCCAATTGTTGTTAGTTGGCTTATTACTCAGTTGTTGATTGCCAATTTTTATTGGTTGGCATTTGTTGATCCCTTGTTGATAGTTTCTTGCAATTGCATTATACTATATTTATTATTGATGCATGGATTGTTATGGCATGATCATTTATCATCTTGCCTTTATCATCGTTTGGCTTTCATTGTTAGCTTATGCATTTATAGATATTATCCTACTCTTTATGCACTTGTTTGACCTTGTTATCATATTCACTTGTTTACTATGCTCGGGTAGCTATCCCATAGGTATCCGAGCTATAGACAGATATTTCACCCCTACTAAGCTTTATAGCTCACCTTTTTCTCTTTATTCTTCCCACTTTCAAGTGAGTTCATAGTTTACGGCTAACACCTTGAGGCGTGAGCAAAAGTCCCAGGACATTGATGTCTAGGGTTATGTGTAAAGACTAGAAATTGTTAGGTTTTAATTTTTTTGTTCAAGCATCCGCACTATGTTGCTTGTTAGACTTGTCGTAGTTTGCCTCTTTGAGACTTTTCACATTTTGAATTGTAAATTCAAATTATTGAGGATTTTGCGTAGTAAATATAGTTGAGAGTATTTTAAAAGATTCGCAGACCTCCTATCGTGATAGTTCGTTACAAATTCCAAGTTCCAAGTTCCGACAATGTTAAACAACAATCATTCATTCTCTAAACTTCAAAATTTTTATCACAGTTCAATTGAACAATAATTCAAAACCACGCATCACAGTGTGGCATCCTCCACCTAAACCCATTTGCTTGCCTAATCCTCATTGCTCTATGCTCGTTAAGGCTAAGGACATTCCTCTACTCACCTTGCCATAATGCTACTAAGGCCTATTATGGCAAGAGTATCTTTTTCAACGAGCCTGGTGGACCTCATCGAGCGTATGGTTACCATATTCTTTCTAATTTGACAATTTGAATGACTGCAATGCAAACTTTATAAAAGGAGTGATAAGATTTAATTAAGGTAAACTCTCACAATTGAGACATTTTGTGGGGAATTAATCTCTCGCCCTACCCCACCTCCGTAAGATCCAGTACCACTTCGCTATCAGACAATACCAGTAACTATAAACATTATCGGTGGTATTCCCAATTCTCTTCTATTTGTATCTTGTTGTCTTTTTTGTTTTGTCTCCCCTTTTACTTTTTCTTCTTTGTCTATTTATATCCCTTTCTTAATCATCACCCTTATTTTAAAGATGGCTTATGATTATTTTATTTTAGTTCGGCTCCAAAGAAAAGCTGAACAACAAAACATAACATAGACCGTTCAAAGGATGAGCCGAACCAAATAAGTCCGGAATGACACGTGTCCTATACGGATATCAACATGTGTTTGTTGATTTACATCCACTACAAGCCGAACCAAGTTAGTCCAAAATGACACGTGTAATATAGGTAAATCAACACGTGTCTGCTGATTTATATCCACGACAATAGCCTCTGAGGCTCGGCTCAAAATCTGTCCGAGCCGAGCCATGAATACGTTTTATTGAAAATTCTAGAATTGAATATTCATTTAATGGTGTGGGTGTTAGGTCAATGGGGCCCCAATATAAAAGGGCGCACGTGCATAGCGGAATTCACCTTCATTGCCCTTTTGTTGCTGCAACTGCTGCGTTCTTGAAGAAACCGATCGCCCTCGCATCGTTGCCAACCACCACAATCCACAGAGCAGAGATCTGGGGTATCTATCGCTCAACAAGGTTTGATCTATTGCTATTAGAAGCGTTGGGGACAGCGTTTGTGGTTGTAACAAGTTTGTATAAGTTTTCTAAACCTTGTTCTTCTCTCAATCTCCTTCTTGCTCTTCTTCTATGGGGGTTTTCTAGAAGCATGTCTGTAGTCAAAATGCATTAGAGGCCTGGGCAGCATTGTATGGTTTTCCACTTAATTGTCAGCTATGGATTTCCTATCCCGGTGACTTGGATGAGGGGTGGGTGAAATTTCCATTTATATATTTAACCGAAGGTGGAGTTAGGTTTCCTCTTTCTAGCTTCCTGAAAGGGTCCCTTCGTCTATTTCAAGTGGCGCCATATCAGTGGAACTCCAATATGTTTCGCATTGTCAACGGAGTAGCATAATAAATAGATCTTTAGGGCTCGACCTCAGGTCGATTGACATAGATTTGGTAGTATTTCCTAAAAGAAACAGAACGACATTGGACAAATGGCATCTATTTCCTCTAGATGGGGCAAAACCGCTCATCCATTACCTGTCGACCTCATCCAAGAGAAGGGTGGGAGTTTGGGCTAGATGAAGATTCTGTAAGGAACCCAAATAGATTAATCCATGGTCATGGCTCATAGCCAGGTCGGTCCCAAACAACTGTTTTGGATTAAATTCATTCGGTTTGTTTGATTCGGCCATTTCTGATTATGGGTTACTCACTTTCAGGTCCTTCGGCCACTGCTCAACAACAATAAGTACTTGGGTAGTGGGGATGTACACCTCTTTGGGCGTTCGGCTCCTCTAATTTTAGGATACAAACCTTGTACGAATTTTACTCATTTAACTTCGGATATTTCAAAAGCTCGAGTTGTAGAATTTTTTAACGAATTTAACCCTGCCGATGGTTTGATTTACATTTTTCATCCACTTTGTGTCGTTATGCTTTATAGTCCTACTAATTCACAAACAGACTCCAGTATTAATGAGTTATTCGGCAATGAGAATGAAGATGGTGAAGTTGGACAAAGTTCCATTCCTATAGATTTGGAGGAATAGGCTGAAAGATTATAGGTGTGGAAAAAAATCAGAAGATATAGCCGAAGGGGAAAACCTTGGTGCTATACCATATAATATTTTTGAGTAGACATTGCTTTTGGTTTTGGCCAAACTGATCTTCCTGATTGTTTTTTCAATCTAATCGATGACTCTGGTTCTTCTAGTGCGTCTAGCTTGCCTTATGTGTATTTATTTCGTTATGCGTTGGAAATCCGCGTTCAGATCAATCCTGAACAACCCAAGGCAGGGAATGAACGCCCCTCAATAGCCGAGGATGACTGTCCCTCCTTACAATCAGGACAAGCGATCTCGTGATAGTCAAAAGAACGCTGGCAGCCCAAGAACTAAGGATCCTTTCATTCTTCGGCCAATTTATGTTGGCAAACCACTTCCTGCCACCGCTTCAATGAGAGGAGCTGGAGTCAGATCGACTATAGTTGAAGCGATTTATCTCGCTGCTGGCGAGAATCGGATGGAGCATATACCCATTTCTGATTTAAACGATATGGCTTGTTGATACCCTCTGCAAGTTCGTCATTTTTTCTAAAATGTGCATTGGTTATGTTATTGTATAATGACGGTTATTTTGTTCTTAATTTTCAGTCCGCTGAGTCAATCGTCGAGATAGGTCACCGCCTGATAAGGTTGGAGATCGAGCTTGGCGGTGCAAGAAAAGGGTTGGCTACTGCTACAGCCCAATTGGGTAAGAAAGCTGCTGAAGTAATCAAAGCTAACAACGGGTTATCGGCTATGAATGTGAAGACTGAAAAGCTGGAAGAAGAGGTTCATCAACGGAAGGCCAAACTGGGCAAAGTCACATCCACTATTCAAAGGAGAGAATCGACTTCTAATCGGCATCTGCCCAGAAGGCTTACGATGAATGTTTTGAGAAGTATTCGCTTGAAATCGCCTGACAAGTGGATCGGGACTATCTTCATGGCTGTGAGGACGCACTCATAGAACTAGACGTTGGGAAGGACGCTCCATTCTGGGGACAAGAGCTTGTGCAATTTTCTGAACCCGATGTCCCTCGTGAGAATATTCAGAGCATCTTTTTTTCGAAAGATGTTAAAATATTCCTTTATCTTGTTCTCCCCCTTAATCAGCTGATCTAGTTGTCAATTCACCTACGATTGTTGAAGAAACTCTAAAGGATGGTCAAGACAATGCTTCTGCCATCGAGGACATAAGTGTAATTGAGCCTAGTCAAGTAGAAGTAATTTTGTAGTGCCGATCAGCCGCTTTCTTTTAGCTTTGTAGTTTTTGTGTTCTTTGTTTGTTAGTTGTTTTTCTTCATTATGTTCGTTTTCATATTGCCTTGTACTATAAGATGAATTAATGAATGTCCGATTTCTAAAATGTACTGTACTACCTTTGAAGCACATCGTCAATATGGAAAGCGAAAAACCCTTCAGCCTTATTGCTGAATTATACCAGAAAACACCACTGGGGAAAACCTGTTGGGTTTTTCTCTGCTTTGGAACCCAAGTTATGCTTGGGAGGTCGTAGACCTTTTCGTGGAAGACGGTCAATTTCGTTTCTTCCACAAACCCCCGTAAGGGAACCACTAAGGTTTTTTTTTTGCTCTTTCCTCCACCTTCATCTTTTGTTTTTAGTAGGAGTAAGTTTAAAAATGATAGATCAGTAAAAATAGAACCAGCTTTCCATCTTAGGGATTTTTCATAGTACCCAATACCTTTCTAAGCACCAGATCACCGACTTGAAACTTCCTCTCTTTCACGTGTTTGTTATGCCAGTTAGCTAGTTCACGCTGGTATGACTCAACTTTGACTAAAGTGAAGTCCTTCTGCTCCAGGAGTTCCAAACTTAAATTCAGCGTTGCATCATTCGTCCCTTCCTCATAGACCTCGGTGCGTACGGAAGAAAGCCCAATCTCCAAATGGATAACTGCTTCTGATCCGTAAGCTAAAGAAAATGGGGCTTCCCTAGTCAATCATCTAGGTGTTGTCCGTTGGGTCCAAAGGACGCTGGATAATTTCTGAACCCACTTTCCCTTAGCCAATTGTAGATGATTTTTTAGTTCGTCGAGGATTATCTTATTAGACGATTCAGCTTGTCCATTTCCCTGTGGGTAGGCAAGAGTGGAGTATAAGTTCTTAATCCCATATCTAGTACATAATGCTTTGAACGCACAACTGTCAAATTGGGTCCCGTTTTCCGAGATCAAGGTGTGTGGTATGCCAAATCACTTAATAATGGCTTCCCGCAAGAGCTTCCTCGTTTCTGAGTCAGTTATCCGTGCCAAGGCCATTGCTTCTACCGATTTTGTAATATAATCCATAGTAGTGATCAAATACTTTCTATCTCTAGTTGCCCTTGGCATCGGTCCAACAATATCCAAACGCTACTGAGCAAATGGCCAAGCGCTCATAATAGAGCTATGTTTTGTTGTACTAAGTTAGAGAATTTCTGGCATCTTGACGCATATGTGGGCACCAATACCCTTGTAAAATTGCTCTTTGTGCAATGGATCATCCTCCGATATAAGACCCGCAGTTTCCTTCATGGATCTCATACAGAAGGTACTGGACAAGGTATGGATGCACACACAACATATATGGTCCCGAAAAAGATCTTCTATATAGCTATCCCTTCGAGGACACCCAATATCGTGCTACCTTAAGGATGATCTTCTGGGAGTCAAGCCGTCCGACTGGTGTCACACCATTCTTGATGAAATGCATGATTGGATCCATCCAACTAGGATCGTGTTCAGTATTTAGGACTTCCTCTGCACCTCCCCATAATGCTTGGTTCTTTCTGGATATCCACAACAATTACCCTCCTACATACTGTCTTATCGGTAGAGATAGTGTCGCCAATGCATCAGCATGAATACTCTGTTCTTTATGAATTTGACAGATTTCACTGTCCTCTAAGAGGTCAATCAACTCCCTAGCGATTTTTAGATGCAACATCATTCTCTTTGTCTTTGCTACGTATTCTCCAGTAAGTTGACTTACAACAATTGCGAGTCTGAGCAAATTTTTAGCTGCCTCACTCCCAAGCTAAGTGCGCTTCGTAACCCACACAACAATGCTTTGTACTCAGACTCATTATTGGTTGCAAGAAAACTCAACCATAATGCTTGCTCCACAACTATCCCGACACCATTTCCTTTTTGAGAGAAGGATCCATCAACCGTGAGCGAAGGATCCATCAACCGTGAGCTCCCATGCTCCAACCTTTGGTATCTCCAACGTCCATACTACGTTTTTTTTTGGTATTGCATGATCATAGAATTTCACTACAAAGTCAGTTAGTACTTCTGCTTTTATTGTTGTGCTCGGCTGGAATCTAATGTCAAATTGTCCCAACTCGACTGCCCAATTAGCGATTCGAGTAGAAGTGTCAGCTCTTGTCAAAATCACTCTAAATGGATAAGTAGTGATAACACTGACGTTATGGGTCTAAAAATAATGATTCAACATTCTTTTGGCCAAAATTAGTGCATACAACAATTTCTCCAAATGGGTGTACCTCAACTCTGCACCTAGCAGAGTCTTGCTCACATAATAGACTAGTAACTGGATCTTTTCCTCCTCTCTTATTAGAATAGCACTAACTACCACTTCAGATACTGCAAAGCAGACTTGGAGGTCTTCGCTTCCTTTAGGTGTTGAAAGCGACGGTGGTGTTTGGTGGTAAGATTTCAGATTCTGTAAGGCATCATAACATTTAGGGTTCCAGTCTACCTTCTTCACTCCCCGTAGGAGGTTAAAAAAGCAATGGCACTTATCCGATGATTAGTAATAAATCGATTGAGCGCTGCAGTCATCCCTGTTAACTTTTGGACATCTTTTTTTGATCTTGGAGTCCTCAAGTCTCGTATAGCCTTAACCTGATCTAGGTCGGCTTCAATCCCTCTTCGAGTAACTAGATGGCCAAGGAATTTCCCCGAGCTGACACCGAAGGCACAAATTTTAGTATTCAATCTCTATCGATATTTTTTAAAAATGTCAAAAATCAATTGCAGATCGGACAAATGGTTTTCATTCTCACACGATTTGACCACCATGTCATCTCTATATACCTCAACTTTTTTACTAGTCAGGTCTTCAAACATCATTGTCACTAATGGTTGATATGTGGCTCTTGCGTTCTTCAGACCGTATGGCATAACTTGATAACATTACGTTCCCCGTGGTGTGATGAATGAAGTTTTCTCCTAGTCGTCTACATGTATGGGAATTTGATGGTATCCACTATATGCATCGACGAAGCTCATTCTTTGACAGCCTGAAGTCAAGTCGACCAGCTGGTTAATTCTTGACAGCGAGAAAAAGTCATTTGGATATGCTCTATTTAGGTCAGTGAAATCAATGAAGACTCGCCATGTCCCGTTATTTTTTTTTACAACTACTGTATTGGATAGCCATTTTGGGTAGTTAACTTCTCGGATAGCCTCAACTGCAATCAACTTCACCACCTCTTTGATAACTACCTCTGAATGCTCAAGGGTCGATCGTTTGGCTTTCTGAATAACAGGTCGAACCGACGGTATAGTATTCAGCCTATGATTTGCAACTCTAGCTTCCACTTCTAGCTATTGGACCATAGGTCCTACATTTGTGTTTTGATGCAAAAATACAGATTGGACTATTTGATGTGCTTAACTTTGGATGAATTTGGATAAATCATGAAATGAATTATATCTACTGATTTAAGCTTCATTATATATCTTTGGAATCATGTTTGATCATGTTTGATATAAATTGGATGAATCTGGACTGACTTATTTTTCGATGCTAAAATCTGTCACATCATCACACTGCACACACGTTGGTTGAACAGTCATAACTTATTCATATGAGCTCTGATTGACTTGATTCTTGTTCTGAAAATTATTTAAGACACTCTGGAATTTTTCATTGTCAAATAGTGTCAGGTCAATTTTAAGTTTATCAGGTTCAATTTGTCTGTTGAAATTAATTCACCTGTGCAGTCATTAAACTGGGCTAGTTGAGATTTGCATGATCAAATTGAATGACCAAATGACCTTAGTTATAAGTGAAATTTTGTATGAACATTCAATTATATATGAAATGATTTATCATGTGCTTACTTGAATTTTATTAAGCTTATAACATGTTGATTAACCTAAGTGCTAACATTGAAGCTCTTTGAGCTTACAAGCAAAAATGGAATGTTTTGTCATCTATTCTTTTTGTTGGCTTAATCAACTGATCATCATGAGCCTATTTGAAGTATCATGAAGCTGATTCTATTGAGAAAATTTGTGCATCATGATTTGAAGCTCATTTAGACAAGTTTGGACATGTTCAACCCTATTTGGTTCAAGTCTGACACTTTGTGTGCAAGAAATGGTTCCAGCCGTGTGCCTTGTGTTATTATTGCTGGAGAATTAACTCAAGAACTTCTACAAGACTTATCATTTGTTTTGGAGTCAACAAAGTAGAGGGACTACAAGTTTGAAATACTTGGTTGGTAGTGTGCCTAACACTTGCACTATGGAGACAAGGAAGAGACAAGGGAGAGACAAGATGACATACAGTTGTAATATTTCCAGAATTTAAGATGGACTTGTTTGGCATCCGTTGGAGAAAGTTGCTACATACAAAAGAGTAATGTTTTTGATCCAAACAAGGTGCAGCCCATGGTGACTTTCTTGGAGAAATATGTCCAACGGGTTGATCTTCAATGGCTGAGATCAATTTCATTTGAATTAAAGAAAGGTCCAGATTTAAAGTAGCTTCAAGGGCCAAGATTTGAAGATGTATTGATCCAATGGCTGAGTTGGTTTTTGTTTGTTTTGAAGAGAGAAGGGTCGGCCATTCTTGCAAGGTGAAAAGCTTACTTGCTCTCAACTTCATCTTCTTGATTCAAGCTTCTTTCTTGCGATCTCTTGCTACCACTTTGATTACATTCAAGCCATCATCTTCCTATTTGATAGAGAGACCCAAAAACTCCTTGAACCACCCCAAAATCTTTCTACCTGTGGGTACTCTTGGTGTGTTCTTGAGAGTTCTTCAACAAAGCTTCACCTAAACCTATTCTTGATCTAGTGTGAGCTTTGTGTGAGATTACAAGAGTGTTTGCTACACATTTGAATCCAAACCCATTTGAGCAACATCTTGTGAATTTGAGTGTTCTCCAACCATATATAGCCTAGAGCTAATCTTGAGAGAACCAAAATCCAAATACTTGTAAAAGTCCCTTTTGAGGGCATTACCTTTGAGAGGTGTGTGAAAGTTTAAGGTTAGCTTCAAACCTTGTTGGTGTACAAGTTTGGGGTGTTCTTGGAAACCCTAAGTTTGTGGTGAACTTGCAAAACCACATATATCCTTTAGTGGATTGAGAAATCCTAAGCTTGAGGGATTAGGTAGTGGATGTAGGTGTGAGCACCGAACCACTATATATCCTTGTGCACACTATTTTGATTTCCTTGCTTGTTTGTGTGTTAAACTTGCTGCCTTGTAGTGACTTGTTTTTTATTATCATTCTATTGGTGTTATTGGAGATTTGTGTGCCTTAGAAGTTGATATTAGGGTGTTGCTTGCTGCCATTGCTTGTTGGGATATTGCTTGTGGTTGAACAACTTGTGATTATTGAATTCTAGGTATACTTTTGATTGTTAATTTTCTAGAATACCAATCTGTCTGTGAATTGTTCATATAGCTAGACTTTGAATTTTGAGCTGAATTTTTGATATAGTGTTCATTGAGGTGTTGTAATATTGCATATCAAATTTTGTTATATTCCGAGTTGAATTGCTAGGTCAAATTGCATTTACACGATTAGTGCACAGATTTGCATTCTTGACATTGCCTTAATCATTTGTGAGTTTTTAGGTTGTGGTTTTGTACTTGGGGTTTATACTTAGTTTTTAAAACACAATTCACCCCCCCCCCCCCCACTCTTGTGTTAGCCTGGTGATTTCAATTGGTATCGGAGGGAGGTTAGCAAAGTAATAGAATTAACATTCTAGCTTAGATCAAATGGCTTACACTAGTACTAGACCACATGATGGTGAGGGCTTGTCATCAAATAGGCCACCTTTCTTTGATGGGAAGGATTATGGTTTTTGGAAGAATAGGATGAGGATTTTCCTTAGGAGTATGGATATGACCTTATGGAGAGTTATAGAGAATGGACCATTCATTCCTACTAAGAGAGATGGAGATAAGGTAGTTCCTAAGGATGAGAGTGAGTATAGTGAGAGTGATGACAAGAAGGTGAGCTTAAATGAAAAAGCAATTAACTTGTTACATATTGGATTAGCTAGGGGTGAGTATGATCATATTAGTGCATGCACTAGTGCTCAAGAGATTTGGAAAATGTTAGAATTAAAGCATGAAGGAACTAGTCAAGTTAAAGATTGCAAAATTAACATGTTAGTGCAAAAATATGAATTGTTCAAAATGCTTGAAGGTGAATGCATTAGTGACATGTTTAATAGGTTGACATGCATATGCAATGATTTGAATGCTCTTGGCAAACCTTACCCTATGCATGACAAGGTACAAAATGTTCTAAGGAGCTTACCTAGAAATTGGAGTGAGAAGGTGACCGCCATTGAGGAGGCCAAAGAGGTGAGGACTTTGAAGTTGGATGAACTCATTGGGAGCTTGATGACTCATGAGATGAAAGTGTTAAATAGAGTGGATGAGGAGCCTCAAAGGAAGAAGGGCATTGCCCTAGCCGTGACCTCTAAGCCAAGGGAGGCCATGAGTCATGGTGAAAGGGAAGTGTCTTCAAGTAGTGAGAGTGAAGATAGTGATGATGAGATGGCTATGATGGTGAAGAATTTCAAAAAATTTGTGAAGAACAAGAGAGGTGGATTCAAGAATCGAAAGTTCAAAGACAAGAAGAAGGAGAAGGAAAGAGAGAAACCAACTTGTTTCAATTGTGGCAAGGTTGGTCACTTTATTGCCGAGTGCCCCAAAGCATCCAAGAAATATCACAAAGGGAAAGGCAAAGAGAAGAAGAAGGCATTGAAAGAAACATGGGATGATTCCTCATCAAGCTCATCAAGTGAGGATGAAGTGGAGCATAAGGCACACTTTTGCCTTATGGCAAAAGGGGAGAAAATTGACTCATCTTCTCAAGATGAGATGGTAAAAGACTCTACTCCCTTAACCTATGATGAATTGTATGCCAACTATGATGATTTATGTGATTCTCATGGTATGTTGCTTAGAAAGTGCAAACTTCTTAAGAAAAAAATGCTAGACTTATGAAAATTGATGAAATGCATGTTAGTGAACTTGAGGAGTTGAATGCCAAGTATGTTGCTATATGTGCTAAAAATGATGATATGATACTTGAGTATGATGCCTTGATTGATGAGAATAAGTGCTTGAAAGGAAAATCACCTATGCTTGATGAGAATGCTTGTATGGTTGAAAGCTCTAATTGGAATACGTATGATTATGATAATCTTAAAGCTAGAGTGCTGGAGTTAGAAGAAGAATTGGTTTCATGGAATGAACATGAATGCATAATGATTTCTAATACTACTTCCTTGCAACATGAGCTTGATATGATGAAAGAAAAGAATAAATTTTTAGAGACTCAATTATCTAAATTTGCCATGAGTTCTTTGAAATTGGATGAAATGTTGGTCTCTCAAAGGCATTATCTTGATAGGAGTGGACTTGGTTATGATGCTATGACTCTTGATGGTTCTAAATGTGAAAATGAAGAATCGGTTAAGCTTGTTAGACCTATTGGAGTCTTGACTAAAGCTCCAAGAACCATGCTAGGTTCGGCCAAGGCTTCAAAAGCCAAGGCCAAAGGTGTTCACCCCTTGGGTGGTGCATCTTCATTTAGGGCCACATTCCCTAGAGTGAGAGAAGTGAGGTTGAAGAAGTGTTGGGTGCCAAAGTGCTTGAAATATGTTGATAAGCTTGATTATGCAAGATGTGTGCTTAATGTGAATGCTTATACAATTGTGGCTAACCCTCAAGGATCCAAAGTTTGGATACCTAAATTGTCTTGATCTTACTTTGGATAGGTGTGCTTCAAGTCTTCATCCAATCCATGTCAATGGTATTTGGATAGTGGGTGCTCAAGGCACATGAGTGGAGATCGATCTTTATTTACTTCCTTTAAGGAGAAGAAGAATGGTGGATATGTCACTTTTGGAGACAACTCTAAAGGAAAGATCCTAGGCATAGGATCGGTTGGTAAGGGTTCCTTTACTATAAATGATTGTCTCTTGGTTGAAAGGTTGCAATTTAACTTGCTTAGTATTAGTCACTTAGCGGATAAAGGATTTGATTCTCATTTTAAGAAAGGTAGATGTTGCATTGTAGATGAGCATGATAACATCATTACATCTGGTGTTAGAGTAGGTCATATGTATGCACTTGATTTGAATATGATGAATGATAATGTGACATGTTTGATTGCTTCTAATGATAGTGTGATGCATTGGCATAGGAGATTAGGGCATGTAGGTGTTTCTACTTTGAGAAAGCTTAGTTCAAAGGAATTGGTTAGAGGCTTACCTAAGTTGAAGTTTGGTGATTCAATTATATGTAAACATTGCATTAGGGGTAAGCAAACCAAGGAGTCTTTTAAATCTAAAAATGTCATTTCTACATCTAGGCCACTTCAACTATTGCATATTGATTTGTTTGGTCCTAGTAGGACAAAGAGTATAGGTGGTAAACATTATGCTTTTGTAATTGTTGATGATTATTCAAGATTCACTTGGTGTTTATTTTTGGTTCATAAAAGTGATGCATTGCATGAGTTTAAGTCTTTCATTAAAAGAGTGCAAAATGAGCATGAATTGCATGTTTCCAAAATTAAGAGTGACCATGGAGGTGAATTTGAAAACTCTGGATTTGATGCCTTATGTGACTCTTTTGGCATTACACATAATTTTAGTGCACCTAGGACACCACAACACAATGGAGTTGTTGAAAGGAAAAATAGGACATTACAAGAGTTAGGTAGAACTATGATGATTGAATATGCCTTATCTAAACACTTTTGGGCCGAAGCTACAAACGATGCATGTTATGTTTCTAATAGGTTGTCCATTAGAAAGATTTTGAAAAAGACACCATATGAGCTTTTGTATGCTAGGAAGCCTAACGTTGACTATTTTAGAGTGTTTGGTTGTAAATGCTATATTTTGAATACAAAAGACAATCTTGATAAGTTTGATGCTAAGAGTGAAATTGGTATATTTCTTGGTTATTCTACTCATTCTAGAGCTTATAGAGTATTTAATGTTAAGTCTAAAGTTGTGGAAGAAAGTGTGCATGTTAAATTCGATGATACGTTTTCACTTGATCCAAATGTGCTTGTAGAGGAAGAAATTTCAGGTTTCGAAGGCCTTGATCATCCAAAGAGTTCACACTCTAATGATGGCCACGATCTACAAATAGAAGAGGATGGTGATGCATTGGTGAGAAGCTTGAAGGAGATGGAAATCTCAAATGATGCTACACCAAACGAAGAAAACCAAGTGCAACCTATGCCTAATAATGAAGATCAAAATGAGCATGGTGATGATGTACAATCGGGTAGCACTAATAGACAGGGAAATTTGTTTCAAGTGAAGGACAAGCACAAGCATCCAAAGGAGCTTATTATTGGAGACTTCTCAAAAGGCATTCAAACAAGATCAAGATTAAATTCGACGGTCAACTCTAATCCTTTAAATCTTTATGCTATGATATCTATGATAGAGCCTAAGAATGTGAAAGATGCTTTAATTGATGAAGATTGGATTTTTGCTATGCAAGAAGAATTAGAACAATTTGAAAGAAGCAAGGTTTGGACACTTGTTCCAAAACCTAGAGACCACACCATTATAGGAACCAAATGGGTGTTTAGGAACAAGATGAATGAGAATTGTGAAGTGACTAGGAATAAGGCTAGGCTAGTAGCTCAAGGTTATTGTCAGGAAGAGGGTATAGATTATGAAAAAACCTTTGCACCAGTTGCAAGGTTGGAGGCCATTAGACTTTTATTAGCTTTTGCATGCTATAAGGGTTTTAAATTGTTTCAAATGGATGTTAAGAGTGCTTTCTTAAATGGTGTTATTAATGAAGAAGTCTATGTGAAACAACCACCGGGATTTGAGTCTAAAGAATACCCTAATCACGTGTATAAATTAGACAAGGCCTTGTATGGCTTGAAGCAAGCACCTAGGGCATGGTATGAGAGACTTAGTAAATTCTTGTTAGAAAAAGGCTTTTCTTGTGGTAGTATTGATAATACTTTGTTTACTAAGTGCACATGTGATGACTTGTTGATTGTGCAAATATATGTGGATGACATTATATTTGGTGCTACTTTGGAATCAATGTGTGATGACTTTGCTTTGTGCATGAAAAGTGAATTTGAAATGTCTATGATGGGTGAGTTGACATATTTTCTAGGATTGCAAATTAGACAAACATTGCATGGCATTCATATAAGTCAAACTAAATACACTTATGACTTGCTTAAAAGGTTTGGGATGGACTTGTCTAAAGGATGTTCTACACCAATGGGGGTGTCATCCAAATTAGAAGCCGACCTTAAAAGCAAAGAAGTGGATCAAAAGATGTATAGGTCTATGATTGGAAGTTTACTTTATTTGACCGCATCTAGGCCGGATATCATGTTTAGTGTGTGTATGTGTTCTAGATATCAATCTAATCCTAAAGAATCACACTTATTGGCCGTTAAGAGGATATTGAGATACTTGAAAGATACACCAACCTTAGGGTTGTGGTATGATAGAAAATTCTCATTTGACTTGCATGCTTTTAGTGATGCCGATTATGGAGGTTGTAGAATTGATAGGAAAAGTACAAGTGGTACATGACCTAGGGAACATGTTTATATCTTGGTTTTCAAAGAAACAAACTTGTGTTGCCTTAAGTACAACCGAAGCCGAGTACATGGCCATAGGTAGTTGTGTTGCACAAATTCTATGGATTAAACATCAATTGATTGATTTTAATATGTCATTTGACAACACACTTATTCATTGTGACAACATTAGTGCAATCCATTTATCTAAGAATCCGGTTCATCATGGAAAAGCCAAACACATTGAGATTAGACATCATTTTATAAGAGATCATGTAGCTAAAGGGAATATTGTGCTTAAACATGTAGAAGGAGAACACAACATTGCGGATTTGTTTACCAAACCCTTAGCTAAGGATAGGTTTATAAAATTCAGAGATGCGTTAGGCTTTATTGATGCACCTTGAGTGAAGTTACTTGAATGCATGCTCTTTGCTTGATTTCATGTATGTGACACATCTCCATTGGTCTATATATATTTATTTGAATGAGATGCCCATGTGTAGGGGGAGTTCCTAAATCAAATTTTATGTGTTGGATGTGATTCCATGCTTAAATGTTGATCCATGATTGTTGCCATGTTATCTTGGTATTCCTTGCTTGCATATATGAGTTACACTCCATTGAGTTACAACCATTCATTGTTTTTGAAGTTGCATTACCCCTATATCCATACCTTTTTGAGTTCTTACAAAAAGGGAGAGAGATAGTTGATGAAAAAGTGCATATGTTTTGATTAAAATGCATATTAGTTGCACAACATAAGGGGGAGTGAGCGTGCCATGTTATGGGGGAGTAGGAAGCTTAAAGTGAGGGGGAGCATAATAAGATTTTGAAAATTTGAAAACGTATCTCAAAATTTCATATGAGCTCGTTGGAGATACAATTTTCCTCACTTTGTGCATGAGGTTTGGTATCCAAATTCTATTGATAATCAAATAGCTCTTTTACATCATGTAATTTTGTAAACATCAAAAAGGGGAAGATTGTTGGACCATAGGTCCTACATTTGTGTTTTGATGCAAAAATACATATTGGACTATTTGATGTGCTTAACTTTGGATGAATTTGGTTAAATCATGAAATGAATTATATCTACTGATTTAAGCTTCATTATATATATTTGGAATCATGTTTGATCATGTTTGATAAAAATTGGATGAATCTGAACTGACTTATTTTTCGATGCTAAAATCTGTCACAACATCACACTGCGCACACGTTGGTTAAACAGTCATAACTTATTCATATGAGCTCTGATTGACTTGATTCTTGTTCTGAAAATTATTTAAGACACTCTGGAATTTTGCATTCTCAAATAGTGTCAGGTCAATTTTAAGTTTATCAGGTTCAATTTGTCTGTTGAAATTAATTCACCTCTGCAGTCACTAAACTGGGCTAGTTGAGATTTGCATGATCAAATTGAATGACCAAATGACCTCAGTTATAAGTAAAAAAATTTATGCACATTCAATTATATATGAAATGATTTATCATGTGCTTACTTGAATTTTATTAAGCTTATAACATGTTGATTAACCTAAGTGCTAGCATTGAAGCTCTTTGAGCTTACAAGCAAAAATGGGATGTTTTGTCATCTATTCTTTTTGTAGGCTTAATCAACTGATCATCATGAGCCTATTTGAAGTATCATGAAGCTGATTCTATTGAGAAAATTTGTGCATCATGATTTGAAGCTCATTTAGACAAGTTTGGACATGGTCAACTCTATTTGGTTCAAGTCTGACACTTTGTGTGCAAGAAATGGTTCCAGCCGTGTGCCTTGTGTTATTATTGCTGGAGAATTAACTCAAGAACTTCTAGAAGCCTTATCATTTGTTTTGGAGTCAACAAAGTAGAGGGAATACAAGTTTGAAATACTTGGTTGGTAGTGTGCCTAACACTTGCACTATGGAGACAAGGAAGAGACAAGGGAGAGACAAGATGACATACAGTTGTAATATTTCCAGAATTTAATATGGACTTGTTTGGCATCCGTTGGAGAAAGTTGCTACATACAGAAGAGTAATGTGTTTGATCCAAACAAGGTGCAGCCCATGGTGACTTTCTTGGAGAAATATGTCCAACGGGTTGATCTTCAATGGCTGAGATCAATTTCATTTGAATTAAAGAAAGGTCCAGATTTAAAGTAGCTTCAAGGGCCAAGATTTGAAGATGTATTGATCCAATGGCTGAGTTAGTTTTTGTTTGTTTTGAAGAGAGAAGGGTCGGCCATTCTTGCAAGGTGAAAAGAAGCATTTGCAAATTTTTACTAAGTGTTCAAGCTTATTTGCTCTCCACTTCATTTTCTTGATTCAAGCTTCTTTCTTGCGATCTCTTGCTACCACTTTGATTACATTCAAGCCATCATCTTCCTATTTGAAAGAGAGACCCAAAAACTCCTTGAACCACCCCAAAATCTTTCTACCTGTGGGTACTCTTGGTGTGTTCTTGAGAGTTCTTCAACAAAGCTTCACCTAAACCTATTCTTGATCTAGTGTGAGCTTTGTGTGAGATTACAAGAGTGTTTGCTACACATTTGAATCCAAACCCATTTGAGCAACATCTTGTGAATTTGAGTGTTCTCCAACCATATATAGCCTAGAGCTAATCTTGAGAGAACCAAAATCCAAATACTTGTAAAAGTCCCTTTTGAGGGCATTACCTTTGAGAGGTGTGTGAAAGTTTAAGGTTAGCTTCAAACCTTGTTGGTGTACAAGTTTAGGGTGTTCTTGGAAACCCTAAGTTTGTGGTGAACTTGCAAAACCACATATATCCTTTAGTGGATTGAGAAATCCTAAGCTTGAGGGCTTAGGTAGTGGATGTAGGTGTGAGCACCGAACCACTATATATCCTTGTGTACACTATTTTGATTTACTTGCTTGTTTTTGTGTTAAACTTGCTGCCTTGTAGTGACTTGTTTTTTATTATCATTCTATTGGTGTTATTGGAGATTTGTGTGCCTTAGAAGTTGATATTAGGGTGTTGCTTGCTGTCATTGCTTGTTGGGATATTGCTTGTGGTTGAACAACTTGTGATTATTGAATTCTAGGTATACTTTTGATTGTTAATTTTCTAGAATACCAATCTGTCCGTGAATTGTTCATATAGCTAGACTTTTAATTTTGAACTGAATTTTTGATATAGTGTTCATTGAGGTGTTTTAATATTTCATATCAAATTTCGTTACATTCCGAGTTGAATTGCTAGGTCAAATTGCATTTACACGATTAGTGCGCAGATTTGCATTCTTGACATTGCCATAATCATTTGTGAGTTTTTAGGTTGTGGTTTTGTACTTGAGGTTTATACTTAGTTTTTAAAACACAATTCACACCCCCCCCCCCCCTCTTGTGTTAGCCTAGTGATTTCACTAGCAACTCGCTCGGCCGCCATGCAAATGCTTCGATGTTTCTTTTCAGCATCACAATAAGCGACTCTTTCTCATCTCGTGCTAGCCCCACGCCGATGAGGAAAAACTTTGATTGATCGTTTGGGTCGATCTGTATTTTTTCCAACTCTTCCGTTGACTTCCTCTATGGAGCAAGTCTTGGCTCCGGTGGAACCTGAATTTCTTGCACTAAGATAGAAGCGTTGGTATAGCTTACATGAGCTATTTCATTTTAAGACATTTGTTTATCCCCATTGACACTTTGTATTTTCCCATCGTGAGGAAATTTAAGAAGTTGATGGTACGTTGATGGAATTGCCTTCATTGCGTGCAACCAAGGTCTTTCCAAAATTGGATTGTTCACTGATCTTCCTTGGACTACAAAAAACTCTGTATCAATAGTCTTTGTCCCAACCCAGAATTTAGTTCTTACTTTTCCCAACGAGTAGACTGGGTTACCATTAAACCCAACGAGACGGAAAGACTTTACACAAAATCATTTCATCACCTTCCCATAGTGTCATACGCCGGACATAACTCTCTAGATGAGTTACAAGGCCTATTGGGCCGTTAAATAAATCAAACGCTGGTAAGACTATTCGTCTGGGAACATCATATCTTCTGATCTCTCTGACAAATGGCGAGGTAGTCAGACTATGTAGGGCCTTCATTGCCAGTTAGTGTGCTACCGAGATCAGATCTGTTTCGGCTGTATCGGGTTCATTTTCGCCTCTCCTGTGTACCGGGTAGTCACTCCTTCGAGGTATGCTTTCTGCAAACACCGATCTTTGATCGTCCTTTTTTCTATTATCTTTGCATTCCTCCGATCCCTCAACTCATGACTGATCCTCCGCCGAGACTACGAGTTTCGGCCAAGAGTTGGGCTCCTTCTTGTCCGGTAACTCCTTTCGACATTATCATGACGTTCTCTTCACATCCATGTATCACACGTCTTCCTTTTTCCTTCCACCCATGTTCTTTGGAGTCCCCTTTCCAGACTTTCAAGGTATTGTTTGACGAGTAGAACTTCTGCTTCCAAGCCCAACTCGTCTGTCCTTTCCACTTCATGCAGGTCGTGTCTAGTCTCTAGGATTGTTGTCCGGGTTACTTGATGAACGGATACTCATTCTTCTCTTATGCTTTTATCGTGACAACAAATCATCCTCTTCGCCTACTGGTGGGATGCGTTCACTCTGTGGTCCTTGTATCTGCAATCTTTTCATTTTCATATGGTAGCGCAGTCAAAAGTTTTTGTGGGATAAACTTCGCTCCTACTGTGGTCGTCAAATTGTGGGGAATTAATCTCTCACCCTACCCCACCACCGTAAGATCCACCGCCTCTCCGCTATCGAACAAGGCCAGTAACTGTAAACGTTACCGGGGATATTCTCAATTCTCTTCACCAGCATTTTAAAAATGGCTTATGATTATTTTATTTTATTTTAGTTCGGCTCCAAAGAAGAGCTGAACGACATAGCAGAACATACACCGATTAAAGGCCAAAGATGAGCCGAACCAGATGAGTCCAGTGTTGGTTGCTAAAATTAATTTTAGAACATGCGGAAGCGTTTTATGGATCGTTCTTAGCATAGGTACAAATCAAAAATTTAATTGGAAGCCATACAACCCTAGAGTGCTACATGCCTATCAAGTGTGCCATCTTAGATCTAATTATTTTTGTAATTAATCCTAGCATACTTCTAGTATTAATTTCATACAAAAATTCTTAGATCTAAATATACAATCATAGCATAAAGAAGGTTAGAAAATCAATACTAACCTCTTTACTATCGAGGTCCAATGTGCAATCCGTCTTGATCACGAACACACGAACGGATCTTGAACACACCCTTTGTTTGATCACACCACTTGATCACGAACGACCAATTTAGAAAGCAAGGATCACCAAGAACGGCCTACGTCGTTTCCTAGGTATTCCCTTTAATCTCCTTGCGAATGAGCAAAGCAAAACCACCAATTGATAGTGAATCAAAGAGAGATCACAAACAGCTGCACCTCTTTTCTTTATCAAAAAGAACACTCGGCTGCTATTGGGAAAAAAACACAACTTGGTTGTCTTTTGTGAATTGAATCACACGGCCACCACCTTTTTTGTGTTAAAAAAAAGTCTCTAATATGAGAGAGATAAGTGATGTATTTATATCTAAAGTCAACAAGTCTCATTTTTGGTTTTGTTTTTCTAATCCATAAGGAACTAGGAAAAGACAAAACAGTGGCCAACCTTATCATTGGGCCAGCCGTGCTTTGCTTTTGCAAAGCATGGTTTGGGCCTAGTTTGGCCCAAAGCAAAATCCATAGGATCCGATCCTTAGATCTATAGGTTTTCCTTCGGCCCAATACTTCAAGAATTCAAGGCTCAAATATTATTTGTTCCTTGGTCCGTTCTCGATTTTAATTTTGATTATGTAAAATATTTATTTCACAATCTAAATCAAAATTTCGAGACTTATTAATTTTCATAAATACTCTTACAAGAATTTTGTATATCTCAACAAAAATAATTTTATCTTAGGGTTATCATTGGAAAACCAAAACCCAATAAAATTATATCTATTCGTTATACAAATATTATTCTTGTAACTTTCCCAATAACCGTTGTGATATGGTGAATTTTTCCGATCTTCCTTAAATAGGACAAGAGATTATTAGGGCTACCAAGGGGACTCCGCAGGACATACATATTGTGGCTCCCGAAATATTATTCTTTACCGTCAAGCCCTATGACTAGGAATAATATATCAATCCAATGTTCGTCTGACACTACCTGAACTTTGGATGCACTCCCCAATATGTACGATTCTTACATCGAGGCTTTTCCATAATTAGAAACCTGTCCTTGACCTATGGGAAGTGTACTTGCATATCCTCCATGCAACACCCGGTAAGATGGAGTGAATTATTCGTACTATCGAACACTCCAAAATTCATATTTTCTCTGAGCTCTAGATTCCTTTATATCTATCCTCTAAGCGTATTAAATTGACCCGTCGATCAATTTAATTCAGAACGCTTGATTCGTTAGAATCACTATGCATAATTTATAGATAGATTAATTTGAACCTCTCAGATGGGTGCTTACACTTCCATAACTGAAAGTACATGAATGACTATATTGTAGGTATGCGCTTATACCCTAGTGGCATACATCCAAGTCATCAAGATTTTGACAATAGTGCGTGTCTCACTTATTGATGAATCAAAATGCACACGTATAAGTATAAACTTATTGACCTACTCAAGCTTGAGATATACCGTACTCCCACAGCTATAGGATGAACAACTCTTTGATAGCACATTTCTGGTTGTTCATTCCTATGTAAGTCCGTCAATGTATATGTGCACATATACACTAGTGCACCAATCCGAGAATCCTCTCAAACGGTCAAGACAAACCATTCCCCTAATTGGAGATGTCCATGCACTACAACCTATATCAACAAAGTGCCTAGCTTTTAGGCTTAGAATTAGAAGTAGTAGTATAGTGAGCTTGCTCTTTCTTTCCCATGATCTCCTCAGCAGATTGGAGTTCTTTCATGAGAACTGGAAGAGTCATCTCCATCTTGTTCATGCTGAAATTCAACTTGAATTGAGCCAAGGAACTAGAGAGGGTCTCCAAGATCATATCTGTCTGCGTGGTCGCGTCGATTTCAGCACCAAGATCGAGGGCTTTATAGAGATAACCCATGACCTTGAGCATATGCTCTCTCACAGGTGCTCCCTCAGCTTGCTTGGTGTTCATCAACTTTCTTATCGCCTGCTGTCTTGCGGGACAAGTAGTATGGGCAAACATTTCATGCAAACTGTAGATCATATCTGTAGTTGTTTGCATGGACTCATGTTGCTTCTGCAAGACAGGCTTAAGAGACGCTAAGATATAGCACTTGGCCATCTCATCAGCCTTAATCCACTTTTCTTGAGCTAGTCTCTCCTGTTCAGTTGGTTCGGGTCCCAACTCAGGACAGACTTCAACGAGGGCATACTTGTACCCACCTGCAGTGAGCACTATGTCCAAGTTTCTTTTCCAGTCAACATAATTTGGTCCAGTCAATTTGTTTTCATTCAATATGGAAGCAATAGGAGAAAAAGTCATCATCTAAAATTCATAAACATTTAAACATGCATTAGATGAATGCTACAATTATTTTTAATTTTTTACACATTTACATAGTGATAATAACCCAAACATTTACAATATAAATTCATGTAATAGGGAGTCGACCAACTACAATTTCTTGTCTAGTTGACCCAAGTCACTCTTGGTCAAAACAAACTCAAGCATCTAGCCTTTTGGGCTTCTTGAACCCTTTTCATCGGTATTATGTTTGTCTCCTTAATAGGTTGAGTGCAAACCAAGTCTTAACATTTTTCAAGTCGCTCATTGTGAAAATTCCATCCAAAGGGGGTTGCGCATGCAACACGAGTAAATTTTCACATTTGCGCTTAGGCTATTAGCTTTTAATTCCACTATTGTACTTAATGGATACTCCATCCCAAAGGGGGGTGGCGCATGCAACACGAGTAAGCACCCATCTACAAGTAAGAATTAAAATATCAACTAAAATCCTCCCACTAAATCTAGCATATAATCTCCATCCCTAAGGGGGGTTGCGTATGCAACACGAGTAAGCTTATATGCACTAGCAAGGATCAACCTTTGGGAAGCCTTGGGTCATAACTTGGAGATATAACCCTCTCCCACTCAATAATTTATTAATAGGGTTTTTCTAGTTTAAGATTACCTTATGATCCAAAGTGGCTTAGATCAACCTTTAATCTTTAACTAATTATGTAATTCCACGTGATAAAACATAATAATTTATTCAAATAGATTAATTAGGCGATTAGCCTAAATCTTTAAACTATTAAATTATGCCACATTATGTGCTTTCAATCACGCAATTTCATATAGCATATTAGACGTCAAAGTGATACCTAATAAGCCAGGTGCCATGACTTGTCTACATGACATGCCAATTTAATCATACATCCATTCACATAAGGAAAAAAACATAATTAAATAAAGAAAATATAGACAAATATGATAATGTAACTAATCTGGACTTCATGATGTCAATGTGTCAAAAATCGTCTCCAAACGCAACTCAAAAGCCTAGGAAAAAATCTTTGTCGCTAGCAATGTAGCAGTCTTCGCGTGTGGGATTTTTGTACGTGTCAAACTCCACCATGAATGCACAAAGGCAACTTCCAGTGGCTTTCCAGGAGTGTTACCTAGCTAGGAATTATTTCGGCTACCCAAAAGATTGAGTTGAAAACCAAAAAAACCCATAGGAACACTCCTAGCGCAAATCTGGATTTTCTGTCACGCTTGCGCATAGTTTTGGTTACTGCAATTTTTCAGTACGTTTTTACGTCTTTTTCTTCATGCTTCTTCATCCATAACATCACCATAAAGTAGTACATAAATTCCTATACCTCCGGGGAGGCTTACAAGTGATTCTAATGAATTTAAAGCAAAGAAAGAAAAATAAAAAACTGCACATTAAGAGCTTTACAAAAAAGACATCACATAGGCTCTAAACACGAACATATGTGGCCATACCGAAAACTAAAATTATTACAATAATATACCAGCTTAGTACAGTATCTTAGGGCTGCAAAACAATCATTAGTGGCATCCAAACATTCACAAAATAATCGCACACCCTAGGCACCAATCTAGCGCACAATTATTTTTCTAGTGAATCTTTTAATTTAATCTTGATTTAATACATACTAAGTTTCCCTCCGATACCATTTTGTTGGTTGCTAAAATTAATTTTAGAACAGGCGGAAGCGTTTTATGGATCGTTCTTGGCATAGGTACAAATCAAAAATTTAATCGGAAGCCATACAACCCTAGAGCGCTACACGCCTATCAAGTGTGTCATCTTAGATCTAATTATTTTTGTTATTAATCCTAGAATGCTTCTAGTATTAATTTGATAAAAAAATTGTTAGATCTAAATATACAATCATAGCATGAAGAAGGTTAGAACATCAATACTAACCTCTTTATTATCGAGGTCCAATGTGCAATCCGTCTTGATCACGAACACACGAACGGATCTTGAACACACCCTTTGTTTGATCACGAACCACCAATTTAGAAAGCAAGGATCACCAAGAACTGCCTACGTCGTTTCCTAGGTATTCCCTTTAATCTCCTTGCGAATGAGCAAAGCAAAACCACCAATTGATAGTGAATCAAAGAGAGATCACAAATGGCTGCACCTCTTTTCTTTATCAAAAAGAACACTCGGCTGCTATTGGGAAAAAAAACACAACTTGGTTGTCTTTTTGTGAATTGAATCACACGGCCACCACCTTTTTTGTGTTAAAAAAGTCTCTAATATGAGAGAGATAAGTGATATATTTATATCTAAAGTCAACAAGTCTCCTTTTTGGTTTTGTTTTTCTAATCCATAAGGAACTAGGGAAAGACAAAACGGTGGCCAACCTTATTATTGGGCCAGCCCCGCTTTGCTTTTGCAAAGCATGGTTTGGGCCTAGTTTGGCCCAAAGAAAAATCCATAGGATCCGATCCTTAGACCTCTAGGTTTTCCTTCGGCCCAATACTTCAAGAATTCAAGGCTCAAATATTATTTGTTTTTTGGTCTATTCTTGATTTTAATTTTGATTATGTAAAATATTTATTTTACAATCTAAATCAAAATTTCGAGACTTATTAATTTTCATAAATACTCTTACAAGAATTTTTTATATCTCAACAAAAATAATTTTATCTTAGGGTTTATCATTGGAAAACCAAAACCCAATAAAATTATATCTATTCGTTATACAAATATTATTCTTGTAACTTTCCCAATAACAATTGTGATATGGTGAATTTTTCCGACCTTCCTTAAATAGGACAAGAGATTATTAGGGCTACCAAGGGGAGTCCGCAGGACATACATATTGTGGCTCCCGAAATATTATTCTTTACCGTCAAGCCCTATGACTAGGAATAATATATCAATCCAATGTTCGTCTGACACTACCTGAACTTTGGATGCACTCCCCAATATGTACGATTCTTACATCGAGGCTTTTGCATACTTAGAAACCTGTCCCAGACCTATGGGGAAGTGTATTGCATATCCTCCATGCAACACCCGTTAAGATGGAGTGAATTTATTCGTACTATCAAACACTCCAAAATTCATATTTTCTTTGAGCTCCAGATTCCTTTATATCTATCCTTTAAGCGTATTAAATTGACCCATCGATCAATTTAATTCACAACGCTTGATTCGTTATAATCACTATGCATAGTTTATAGACAGATTAATTTGAACCTCTCAGATGGGTACTTACACTTTCATAACTGAAAGTACATGAATGATTATATTGTAGGTATGCGTTTATACCCTAGTGGCATACATCCAAGTCATCAAGATTTTGACAATAGTGCGTGTCTCACTTATTGATGAATCAAAATGCACACGCTATAAGTATAAATGTATTGACATACTCAAGCTTGAGATATACCGTACTCTCACAGCTATAGGATGAACAACTCTTTGACAACACATTTCTGGTTGTTCATTCCTATGTAAGTCTATCAATGTATATGTCCACATATACACTAGTGTACCAATCTAAGAATCCTCTCAAACGGTCAAGACAAACCATTCCCCTAATTGGAGATGTCTATGCACTAAACCTATATCAACAAACCTAGCTTTGTTAATCTGGTTGTGACTAATGATTTAGAATGTAATAATGAATCTTGTGTCAATCTATACTCACACTTCAAGTGTATCTGAGTATCTAAGATTCACATATCTATCATTCTTAGACCTTGATAGAACATTCACATATAAATGAAATATTTAAAATAAAACATTTAAAACACAAATGCAATCATAAAATGTCTATTCTTGAATTTCAGAATTGTCTTCACATGGTATATTTTTAAGACATCATCCCAACATCCAGAATGACACGTGTCCTATAGGTAGATCAACACGTGTCTGCTGATTTACATCCACTACAAGCCGAACCAAGTCAGTCCAGAATGACACGTGTAATATAGGTAAATCAACACGTGTCTGCTGATTTATATCCACTACACATTTAATTCTTGATTTTTTTTGCGAGAATTACTCGATTGTGAGAGTGTTCCATGCAGGCTGTTAAGGGCCGCCTCCCATTGTTCCTGCGAGTCTTAAGGTTTTTCATTTACATCACAGCCTGAAGACGCTAAATTTTTCGATTCTCTAAAGCATATAGAATTAGACACAATTACTATCTAGGAGTTTACATAAACAAAAGAAGACAAATGCATACTCAATTATCTTTAATAACCCATCGAAACAAGAACAGACAATATTATTTGAAGTAATTGTCTAGGCATCAGAGCGAAGTGGTTGCTTGTATGTGCTCCATTTGTGCATAACATTCCCAAAAATGTTATAGAATGCCACATCAATTTGGGTTTGAGTGATTTGTGCAGACATGAAACCTTGTCCATCATAATAGAACTTGATTTCCTTGTGATTCAATGAACCAGCAGCACCCCTCCATGACTTGGACCCTCCACCACTTGTTAAGTACTGAATATCACTGCACATATATATATATATATACTCAAGAATTAATAGTTATTTCTCATACACCATTTAAACCTATTAATTATTATTGGTTAACTAATTGTTTTAATTACCTGTCACTGCTACTAATGTGTTCCATACAATGGTCGTGTCCGTTTATGTAAAGATCAACATTGTTTGCCTGAATATATATATTAATTAATTAGCTTCAAATAATGACATGTATATGTGTAATTATTAATTAATTTAATTATACCTTAAGGATTGGAAGGAGTTGGGTTCGGATTTCAATGGTATGCCCATGATGTCCGACGCTTCTCATTGTATGGTGGCCCACTACAATCTTCCATTTTGATTTTGATTCTCTTAAAGCTGAATCCACATCCTATATTAATATGATTTCATCAGATAAACCCAATCAATTAAGCACACATAAAATTCAATAATTACTTAATTAATTATGACTGAAAATCTAATTACCTTTAGGAGATTGGAAAGGTATTGATCCCTTGGTACTACTCCTCTCCAGTCATAGTCATGGTCCTCTGGCTCAATGAAGTATTTGTCTACAAAAGGAGTTGTGTCTACAAAGAAAAATTCTGCAATTTCTGCCCAAGTGTACAAGAGAAAGAAAATCAGAAAACGATGTACAGGTTCCATTCGGAGAAATTTATTTTACACAATTGCCCCTGTTTGGATTAGAGTATACGCTAGCGTATACTCTGTCACCCATACTCTCAGACACTCTCAATTTTTACGTTTTACGAGAGTTTATACTCTATCAACATACTCTGATCCAAACGTACTCGATCCAAACGGAAAAAATAGATATAATATATAAATCGTGAGATAAGATGTCAGGTGTTTTGATAATCGTAAAGCCAAAGTAGTCGCTTTACCAGTATTTACGATGAAAGATCGCAAACAAATCCATCTGCTATCCATTTCTCTAAGTACAGGGCTCAGTTGTGCCTCTACATCACCCCTGTAGTCATGATTACCCAAAACTGCAACACATATAATTAAATATATATTTAATTACAGGCTTAATTTATAATTAAAGGTTAAATAAAAATGTGTTAATCTGTTAGATTTAATTAACGACATACCACTATACCATAGCTTTTGCAAACTAGGAGATGTGTAGATGTCCATAAATGATTGGTGGAATGCTGGATCATCCACACCAGTTAGTCCATCATCATAAAAGTTATCGCCAGTTGAGATTACAAAGTCAACGTTCAGTTCTTCTCCAACATTGCCCATCTGGATTATATAAATTAAATTAAATTATGATAAATAGAATAAAAATTATATATCTTTTTTTTTTTTTTGAAGGCCACGAAAAGCCAAACTTTACTAGAATTATGAGGTTATTTATGTCACTCTTCCACAATCCATTAATTTATTTTGATCACTAAATGTTCAAACGTACATATTAGTAATATAAAGTTTTAGTTTTTTTGAGATTAGTCACTTCGGATTATCATATTGGAACAACAGAGTTATCGTTTTCGTACAACAAAATTATCATATTAGAATAATTTAAAACTTTAAATAACTAATCTGCAACGATAGAATATTGAGTGATCAAAATGAAAAATGACAAATTGATCAAAATATATTTGCCCATTAAAAAAAAAAAAAGTGGATTATATTGATAATCTACGTGTCAGATTTGAATCAGTATGGTGGAATGATAATAATGATGAACTCACATTATTAAAATTGAAAGGCCAATATGTACTGTTGTGGATAGGCTGACGTGGACCCAATCGCATACAATTGAAACAATATAAATATGCCTCGGGCCCGAAAGTTCGGGGAATCTTCCATAGAATAATAGCATAATGCACCACACAAAGCAACAAAAACAGATATTTTAATAAAACAAAATACTGATTTAAAAATTCCAAGTAATTAGGTGGCGTGCATTCATTGGACCAGCTTTCTTGTATCATCAATTGTTTTGTTTCCCCCTCTTTCTAGCAAGTAGCAACCCGATTAATACCTTCCTTAGTTAAGTACCCAAAAATGTAATTTTATTAGTCTCAAAATTCATTTTTTCTCTTTTGTTAATTAGTTTCAATAAGACCCACATTGATAAGCTCTCCCATGAAATTATTATATCATAAAGAAAAACACAGTAAACTGACCATCAATGCTCACTAAGTTGATTATATGAACAGAAGTGTTAATTTTGTCTATCAAATATATATATGGACAAGAAAGATATTACCAATGAATAGAAGAGTAATTAAATTGACGATGATCAGAGATAACCTGCAGAGCGACTTGGGATTGGTTGTAATGACCTCTTCTTCCCCAGTCTCCGACCACAAGAAAGCTGAGAGAGCCATCTTGTTTTGCGTCGTGTTCGAATCGCTGAAGCTCTGATAGACATGGAACAACACATAACAAGTAAAAAGGCATGATGATGAGCGCATGATTGTTCCAAAGACCGGACATGGCTACAGCTTAGAAGAGAAAGAAGGAGAGAAATGAATGAGTATAGATTACTAGGTATGCTTTTAATCATATATAGAAAGGCTGGGGTGACTCAATTGGATTTATATGGATATAAAAAAGAGTGTGGAGTTAACAAGAAAAGTAGCAAACCAACTCAAAACGTACATAATTAATTATTTTGTGGACCCATTTCTTTTTTTATTCGGTCTATTCATGACTTGAGTGAATCTCTCATATAACCAATTATTATTGCTAATGACATATTTGATGATAGAGTAATAAATAATAAAATATAATGTATTATTAGGATAATCATCATCAATATCTCTCTATGAATAACTATTATATCCACAATATGTAGAAAGTTGTCAAAAAGAAAAGAAAAGGGTGAATAGCATACATGCCTATCAAACATGAATATTTGTTTATTTATGTATTTTTAATTACACTTATAATCATTACACCTCTATCCAACACACCATAACAAGTTAGTGTACTCAACTTGGCAAGTAATCTAAACAGGATAAAGAGTAACTGGTAAGTAATTCAAATATTGGAATACACAAGCAAACAAAAAAAAAAAAAAAAACTGAACGTAATTCGTACACGATAATCTCATGAAGAGTCTCAGATCATACACGTCACCCACCCAACACTTTATTTGTCTTTTTTAAAAAAATAAAAATAAATGTTAATTAATTAGTTAAAAGTGAGTTGTCATTCACGCGAAAATAGACACAAATTGATTATTAATTTGCAATTCAAACTAAATACACATTCATGCATGCTTTGTGTGTGAGTTGTAAAATGATTTTGGATCTGGTGGTCACAAGAAGAAATGATCAGCAGCTACATATGATCTCCAATAAACAATACCCCACCATATCTACAAACTGAAAAAAAAAATTCTTTTTATCTCTCTAGTGGTAGTTAGGGCAAAAAATAATAAAATAATATTGGGAAGGAAAAGAAGAGTAAAAGAAGTGATGGCGCCCGTGCATTATTGAAAGAAAGAGTGTCGCTAGTATGATATTGTTGAGTTGTCATGTTAGGAGCGTTCATTTCAGATAACAAAACTTCCAGTATAAGAAAATAGGGCTAAGAAGATAATGAAATCTGGAAAGGAGCTTGGCTAGGATTATTATGTTAGTGTCCGCTTCGCGGTGGGCTTGTGCTGATTTGTTTCTCTTGTCCCATATTATCTCATTAATAAAAAAAATTAGATATATCAAAAAAAAAAAAAAAACATATTTTTGAAACGTTGGTGCAGTAAGCGGAATTGAGAACCATGTGTATATATACCTCACCCTTATATAATATAAGAAGAGACTATTTCCAATATTTGAACTGGTAACTTCTAGCTAAATTGTATCCTTATAATTCTGCTACTGAGACACATGTAAGGAAAGATGCACGCTATTGCAAGGAGCACCAAACCCCCATATTTTTTAAAAAAATCATTAGTTTACGACATAAATGTTGTAAAAATCCAAGATTTTTTGGGATTTTTTTAATTATCTTTAGTGTACGACATGTAAAAATCCTATATTTTTTGGGGTTTTGTTGAACTAATTTTGAAAACTTGGAGTAATTGCAACTTTGGAAATATGGGCATAATTTAGATATTACAGAAGTAAATCTTGAACCTACTTTACTAGTACACATGAATTATATTGATAAGGACTATGTACAAGAGAATTTTTTCAGTCTGACTATATGAAAAATTGTACACTCATACTAATGTTATGAAATTGATCATAATCTTAATTTATTAAAGACTATTAGTAGATGTGCATTTAATGTATAATATTTGATTTACTAAAATATGAAGTCTTTTTGTACAGACCAATAAACAAAAAGTGAATTAAGTCATCGTATTAAATGTATGATGGATGATAATCTGTTAATAAAATTTACATCCATTTATAAATTGATGATACCCTTTTAAGAATGCTTATAAGATTTAATATTGTGTCAAAATCCTGTAGGTTTATTTTAATTAATTTTACACATTGAAATAAATTAAGCACTGAGCTTAAGAATATTTAAAAATGTCAATTAAATATTTTGTGTTGATAGTATTTTAATTGACGGGTGTCTGTAACATAACGTGAAGATTTAAATGAACAACTATAAAAAAATGCTCATATTTAATTTGAGATAAAACGAGCAGTGCAATTATACTATTTTTGTGAAATATATTATAACTTATGAATTTTAATTATATTCATGGGTTTGAACTGATAACTAAATTCATAGGAAGCATATGCTATATTTTTCATAATTGGTCTCCACTGTAGCCTAGAAAGCCCAATACTTGAAGTAACAAGAAGTCAAAACGAAGTGAAATAGTGACAGGGAGAGACACATGGGCGCTGGCCACCTAGGGTGAAAACCCTAAGTCGGAAAAACCCTATAAATACACCACTAAGTGTATTTATGTTCATAGGTTCTGAGACACCAACCTGCTTCTAAACTCCCTAACTTGTTTCCACTGATTTTGATTTTGCTTTGTTTATTCAGGTTCTTGGAGTAAGGAGTCCACACTTTTAATTCAAATTTGAGAATTTATGCATGAGATGGAAGAACTGCATGATAGAGCTTTGAATAAACCCTATTGACCCACTCGTTATTTTTTCATTATTAGAGATTAATTTAGAGACATCTCAAGGTACGATAATTGATTTATGTGAAATTAATATAGATCATTCTATGATAGTCAGTAGTCGTTATTTTTTCGTTATTAGAGATCAATCTAGAGATATCTTAAGGTACAGTAATTGATTTATGTGAAATTAATATAGATCATGCTATGATAATCAGTAATTGAGAAGAAAATTTTGAATGTTATTTTTCTTGTCTATTACATCTATATGGTTCTCTTTATGCTTCCGCGAGCATGTCGTTCCCTACAATTGGTATCAAAGTGGTCATATATCTGTAACTGACGTTAAATAAAATCTAAATTTTATTAAATCTGACTTTTTTTTACCATAATCTATGAACTTCTATGTTTATGCTAACTTGTTTTTCCATGCCAAATTCTAGCTATCATGGTCATATATTTTTTATTATGATTAATTTTATAATGTGAACCCTAATTTTAAAGAGGCTATAATTTTTTGTAAAAAACATGTGAAGAACGAAGAATGAGCAAAATTGAGGAGAAATTAATGAAAAAAAATTTGTAGCTAGCTACTGCTAGCACTAGTTGCGACGCTGACCAGTAGCCGCCAAACCATGCCAGAGGCTGCTAGACAGTGTAGTGTAGTGGCAGGTAGCAAGGGGGAGCAACCTTTTGGGTAGTGCAATTGTAATATCCCGAGTGTCCCAAATGACTTATGAGATAGGGTGAGGTGACACATGACGGTTACTCAATTTATTAGGTGTGAGATAATAGGTGTCAAATAGGATTGGAATGATTTCGAGTGTTTTATATGTCGTAACTAAATAGGATCGAGGTATTTGTTTAGTATTATTAGTATATTTGGTTGCGATAAATAAAAATACAGATTCACCAATTATCGAAAACAGAGTTAAAAACCGAGTTACGACGAATTTTGGAAGCACCTATTCAAATAGGAAAATAAATAATAGGTAGTGGCAAATTTGTAAATATAGATGGGTAGTATATGTAATTGGATCTAAGGGTTAAAGGCAAAGTAGTAAATGAACAAATAAAACATAATAATATAGAAGCACGCAAATCGAGGCGGGGAAACCCTAAAAAAAAGAAACGGAACTGGTTTTACGTAAAGCTGTGCGCGGGCGGCGACGGGCGACGACGGGAAGCGAGATTCCATCTCCGACGATATTAGACAACACGGCGGGTACGTGGTGGACGCTCGAGGAGAGGGGAATCTGTAGGTGCCATTTTCGGATGGAATAGAGGTTGTTTTGGTCACCAACGGAGGAGACAAAGGTTGCGGCGCCGTAAACTTCGAGCTCTCGATTCGACGTTTCCGGACACCGATCAGGTAATAAGAACCGCCGTCAGATTTGTGGGGAAGAACGCATTCGGTCTAAGGTGGCGGTGGCCTTCACCGTGGCCGTTTCGGCCATGACCCGGTGAGAAGCTCAAGCGGGTCTGTTGACCTGCATGAGAAGGAAGGAGGTGCAAGCCGGGTCGACCCGACCCGGCGCCCCACCCAGATTTATATTATAATATTTATATTTATTATTAATTAATAAATAAGGATTATTCTAAAGCAATGGTAAATACTAATGTCGTTAGCTACTGTTATAAATCTCAGGAACGAAATACCATAATTGAATTACTTAGAGTTACGGGGACACGTTGAGGTACGTAATATTCACCTGTGTCACGGAATCGCATGTTGAATGATTGCAAATTTTACAGTTTATACATTTGTGTGCATGTGCATGTGTATGTGTGGGTATGCATATTTGTATGTATGATAGTATGATTGAGTTATTACGATGAGACTGATATTGTTATAATAATAATTGTATTGACTGTGTGTTTAAACGACATCAACTTGATGGTAGAGATTTTGTTGTTAGTCAATTGCAAACTGTTATATGACGAAATGTGTATTCATATGAGGCTGAATTGACGATGATGAGTTATCTATGAACTGTGATCTATTATGTGATAATATATGGTCGATATATTGAGGTGATATATATATTGGTTGCTCTACATGAAGCATGACATGTCATGACATACACGGCATACGCATAAAAGAAAATGTTTTAACGAATTTTTATGAACCTAGTACATCTGCTACAGGGAGGGTATATGTTGACTGGAAAAGGAAAAGGAAAAAGAAAAAGGAAAAGGAAAATGTTTTATTGACTATAAAGTGTTTCTTGGTAGGACACTTAATCAAAGAAAAATCCCGACCGGTTGCTCTGTAGCAGTGTACTTAGGTTAAGGGCCCAAGTACTGGAAAAAGTATTTAAATGATTGACTGTTCTTTAAAGAAATAGATCACCTGCATTCATGCATAAATATTACTTGTTGAGCTTTAGCTCACTATGTTCCGTGATGCAGGTATTGATTTCTCTGATTATTATGCTGATCTGACGGTTGATGGTGAGTGTGCGGATCCGTGAAGACGATACTCATGTGACAGAGGCTAGATTTTATTAATTATTAATAATGACTCAGTAATAAGTTACTTTATGTTATAGTAGATGATAAGTTCGGGTTTTCATTTAATAAGCGTGGGTTCGCGGTACGAGAACTAGAGATTTTTGGATGTTTTATCCTAGGGATGATGGTGGAGAAACGATGACGAATTTAATTTTTGATAATTCTTTATTTCTTTAGTTAAATTAATGAATGATATGTAATTTCTCGATTTATATGCTGTTTTAATGTGAAGGAGCCTTAATGGGAATAATAAGTTTTTTTTTATTTGATGAGGTGGATTGTGGTGTGGGTAGCATTCCGGTCTGTGGCCTGTAATTTAGTGCTCTGTAGGTCGGGGTGTTACAGCAATATTTTTGCCGGCAAGTTTTCTAATCCAATTGGGATTCCTAATCGAAGTGGAGTTTCAAGCTTGATTGAAGACTATGATGTTTAGGACTCTTACTTGATAGATGATTTCTTGTTTTAATTAGACTCCTTATTTATTTACTTGTTTGATTGTGATTGAATGTCATGATTATATTAATATTCCAAATTAATTAGGATGTTGTCTAATTGTATGCCATGTTAGATTAGGACTCCTATATTTTAGGATGCTACCTAAACATGAAATAAAATACTAATTACCTAGAATTAAACTATTAATAAGTGGGAGAAGGGTTATACATCAGCCTATGGTCTCCATCATTGGTTCGAAAGAAAATATGTAAATTTAAAATTTGAAACGTTCAGATAATATGTGACTACATTATTATTTTTGGAAAAATCCATTTTCAAGTCATGAATCTTTTTTGGAACCAACGTGTGCAATTTGTTACCTAAACATTGAGGTATTCTATTTATGATTAACAATGTAATGTCTAGAAAGTGATCGATACTTTTTATCACAAATTAAATTAGCAATTCAAATACCGATAGATTTTACCCAATTGCAAGAGTAAGTGTTGCAACACAGTAAAAGTGAATGAGATTAAATCCACGAAGACGATACCAACTACCAATTAAATACGAAACAATTGCACAAACTACCTATTGGCTAAATTATGAGCAAATTAAATATCAATGAGTGAGATCTAGCTTAGGATTGGTGTGCTCAACTACCTCCACCTGTGCACACAGATTAATAGCAATTAAACAATTTAAAAGTTTAACGATGTCAATTGAAAGGCCTTGATCTAGCTGCAGTCAATTAGATTTCCCTAAACAATGATACTGACTTTGGTCCAGTTACAAAATCTTTTCTTATTAGAGGAGTCTTGGTTTGGTCTCTCCTAAGAACATCCTAAAATAAGCATACGCACTAGAAAATCGACAATCGCTTAATCTAGGGTAATGATTTATCACCCAATCAACTATGTTCAATGTTCTCAAAACCTGGATCTAATGCAAGTTCTTGTTACTACGTCAAACACCGGATCATGGTCAGCTGAATATATTTAACTAATAATTCCTAACATTATGATGTTGATCAGGCATGCATAATAATATAAAATTAACAATTAATCCAGAGAACAAAGAATTAAAATTGGTCTAATCATCGATTGAATCCATGCACAAGGTTTATGGTAGAAGAACTTACCAAATTCCAGCTAGAAAATAAATTAGTTACACATAGAAAAAATAGAAAGCATAAAAATGGCAACAACAAGCAAAGTGTAGAAGAGAATGATGTCATTGATGCAATTGATAAAGAATCGAAAACTACAAAAGAAAGGTTTAAAATCCCAGAGAAGGAAATGAATGATACCAAGCTCAAATTCTGAATCTACAAGAAAACAATAGTGACTTAGTAGAACAACTAGAAGAAAAGGTTGCAGCACTGGCAGAAACAAGTGATAGTAATATGAAGATTCATGCAAAAAGAGAAAAAACTAAAGAGAAAGACAAGAAGCTAAAAGTATAATTAGAAGAATCCAAAAACGATATTAAAACTCTGAAAATGAAGTTGCAATCAAAGAAGGAGAAAAATAGAAAGTTGAAGGCTAAATTAGCAAATACTAAAAAGACACCTCAAGTGACAGAATCTCCTTCTAAAAAAGAAGCAGCAATAAAAACAACAAAGGAGGAATTACATACTCAATCTCCAAAAATCGAGGGCAAGAACTCGAACACTTGTGAGAAATATAAAAACAAGATCAAGAGTAGGGACTGAAGATCCTGACTTTCAATATGATTTGAAAATGAAAAAGAAAGAAGGAAAGCAAGAAGGGAAGAAACGAATGTTTAAGTATAGAGATGAACATGAGGACAAAATCATTAACGTTGATGATTTTGTCCCATTATCCTGAAAATGTTGCCAAGAAGCAAAAGAAAACACTACTCGAAACAGCTATTGAAGGTGACATTGTTCCAGTTGTTCTAGATGATAATGCTGCAAAATTTCTCAAAGAAATCGAAGAAAAGAGAGGAACGGGGTAATAACAATGAATTTGATATCTATCGATATAAGTTTTGATTCGTATAAAATTGCAATTAACTACAATTTTATTCAATGCAGTTCAATAATCTGGTTAGATAGCACAATAGTAACCAACCACGACATCAATTTGCTGAGGATAAACGACGAATTTACAAACAGTGTATGTCAATTTCCTCTGAATCCCATAAATTCCTCTAAATCAAATAATTCCCTCCTAATCATATAATTTTTACTGAATATTATTAGTTCCTATGGTTCTTATGAACAGTACTTTTAATAATCATAATAATTTATTTTTCATATCATAGTTTCCTCTGAATCCCATTATTTCCTCTGAATCATATAATTCCACTGAATCTTAAAAGTTCTTTGGTTTTTATGACACATATTAATAATCGTACTAATTTATTTTTAGATAATTGATGGATATGCCGAGATCTTAATAAAAAAGCATAAAGCAGCCCCTGAATTTTCATTATTCAGCAATGGCATGCTACTAGTCATTACAAGTTCAGTTATGGTTAGTATGTGCTTACTATTTCTTATTTGATTTTCTTGCATCTTGAATAACAACTAATTCACATATATATGATTTGATACAAGGAATTCATGAGGATGAAAGATGATAAATTCTTGAAAGTGTTTGTGGAACCCAAATTGAGAGTGAAAATGGATGCAGATAACAGCTTGATCATACCATTACATTAAAAACTCAAGAAGCCATTGGACACTACTTGTACTGGACCGCGGAGAAGAAATTTGGCAACATTATAATTCAATTCTGCCAAGGAACAAAAATAGTAGAGATCCATATCGGAAGGATGCGTAAACAATGGTGAGATGATTAAATAATGTTACTATATCATTAAGTTCTAATAATATTACTATTGGTAAATTTCCCTACTATTATCCATTTTAAAACTTATAATATAAACTGCTTATGCATCTGTAGATTGATTACTACAATAGGTTACGGGATTCAACAAATAGCAAGAAAAAGAAATTACCTCTGCGAACAATGTGGGAAACACTACAACAACCTGCATCATCGTACGTATATTAGTGAAACATTTTAAACAATAATATATAGGCTGTAAATTCTAATACTAATCAATTTCTAAATTGAATTATGCAGAGTTGACTGTGGAACGATCTATTGCTTAATCATGGAGTGTATTTTCAAAGGCGAAGATATCCCAACAAGGGTGACTCCTTCAGATTTAAGCAATCAAAGAACCAAAATTGCGCATGAATTCATGTTGGACAGTGGGAGAGCATGGATATTCTGAACGCTTGATCCAAATTAATGACATATCATCAAAATTGAAATGAATTGAGTATCTGAAAGGTTGCATAGAACTCATTTTGTGGAAAGAAAAATCATACATTACTACTGTTTTGTAATGATACATAACAGGGATGCTTTTACTTTACATATGTTGACATGGTATTAGTTCAGTAATTCTATAAATCCTCTAGAATTCTAACAAATCCCCAGTAAATCACATATATCATTTGAATTTGCAAAAAAAAATCTGGATTTGATAGGAATCCTTTGAATTTCATAGAAATCCTCTGAATTTAATAGAAATCCTTTAGATTTCAAATAAATCCTTTGAAATATGCATTTTAGATTCTCCATAAACTTGCTAACCACACTGATCGCATATGCTAAGTCTGGCCTTGTGCATACCATAGCATACATTAGGCTTCCCACAACATTAGAATAAGGGACTATTGACATATACTGCAACTGGAGAAAAGACTTCATTATAGCCTATTCCTTCTCTTTGTGACTAGCCTTTAGCTACTAGCCTAGCCTTGAACCAAAAACCATCTTTTTCTGTCACCCCTTCCTTTTTCTTAGAAACCCATTTGCACCCAATGGCCTTCTTGTTCTTAAGAAGTTTGACTAACTCCCAAGTTTCATTCTTTTGTACAGCTTCCATCTCTTCCACCATAGCTTCCATCCACTTATCTTTTTTTTCTGGAATAGAAACTGCTTCCTGAAAAGAACATGGTTCTCCCTCTTCAGTGAATAATACATATGAAATTGAGTCATCCTCAAAACCATATCTATTTGGGGGTTTGATCTTGTGGTTGGTTCGTCCAAGTGCAATGCTAAGATCTCTTTGTTGCCTCCTTCTGTCTTCGCTTGAGACATCATCACCTGCATTAACATTCTGATCAATTGGCAGCTCCACCTCAATATGATCATCCTGACCAACACTAGGCATCTCAAACTATTGCACTTTGTTTCCTGTCAATATCGATGCCTCATTGAAAACTACATCTCTGCTCACAATCACCTTCGATGCGTTTGGATCCCAAATTCTGTAACTTTCACTCCATGTCCATAACCTAAGAAAACTCATTTTTTGGATTTCGAATCAAGCTTGGATCTCTCATCCAAAGGTTCGTGCACATAAACTGGACACCCAAAAATTCGTAGGTTTGAATAATCAACTTCTTTACCTGTCCAAACCTCCTCAGCTACCTTACCCTCCAGCTTTGTAGATGGTGATCTGTTGACTATGTAAGTAGCTGTTGGAACTGCTTCTGTCCATAATTGTTTGGGCAAACCAGATTGTATCCGTATGGCTCTAGCCCTCTCCATTAGAGTTCTATTCATCCTCTCTGCAACCCCATTCTATTGTGGTGTCTTAGGCACTGTAAAATGCCTCTTTATACCTTCCTTTTTGCAGAAATCCTGGAACTCACGAGATGTGTACTCACCACCATTGTCGGACCGAAGACACTAGACCTGTCTCCCTGTTTCCTTTTCAACACTAGCTTTCCACTCCATGAACTTGCTGAACACTTCTGATTTTTCCTTCATAAAAAACAGCCACACTTTCCGTGAATAATCATCAATGAAAGTCACAAAGTACCTGGATCCACCTTTTGAAGGTGTGTTGGCTGGACCCCAAACGTCTATGTGAATGAAATCTAACGCCTTTGAGCTTCTGTTAGATGACAATTTAAACTGAACATGTTTCTGCTTTCCCATAACACAAAACTCACAAAATTGAACCTGACAATGCTTCACCCATTCCAGCAATCTCCTCTTATGAAGCTCTTTCAAACCTTTATCACTGATATGCCCCAGACGCATATGCCACAAAGTCAATTTTTCCATCTCAGATTTTGATGAAGATACAACTGATGCTTCACCCACAACTGTACTGCCAAGCAATCTGTACAAGTTGTTCTCAGTTCGCTGCCCTTTCATCACAACCATTACACCCTTAGTTATCTTTAGAACTCCACTGCCTGGACTTACTGAAATACCATGGTGAGTCTTCTCTAAATATCCTCGGGAAATCAAATTTTTCTTTAACTTAGGAACATGCTTAACTTCATGAAGAATTCTGATTTCACCGTCAAACATTCTCACATGCACAGTTCCAATTATGGCTACTCTACATGGTAGATTATCTCCCAACACAACGCTACCAGCATCACTTGACCTGTATTTATGGAACCAGTCCCTATTTGCAGTATAATGTGATGAGCATGCAGAGTCTAAAATCCAAGACGAGTTACCACTGCAGCTACAACAAACAGATCTTCATCATCTGTGCTTTCTGCCACTACACTCGCTATATTGGAAGATCTGTCATCATCATTCCTCTCCTTATCCTTGTCTTTCTTGCGCAATGGACAATCACGCTTGTAGTGACCCTGCTTATGACATTTGAAGCATTCACCTTTCTTAGCCCGTGACTTGGATCGCCTTCTTGATTTTCCTCTCTATCCTTTATTCTGTTCTTGATCTCTAACTCTTCCTCGTTCTCCATTTGCGACCAGACCCTCTCCTTGAGAGTTATCTGCCTCATACCTCCGCTTGATGTTATGAGATCTCAAAACTGTAACAACATCATCATAAGTTAAAGTATCATTCCCATACATCATCGTAGTCAATAGATGATCATACGAATTAGGTAAAGAACATAGGAGCATTATGGCTTTTTCTTCATCCCCGATTTTCACCTCTATCTGCAACAGATCATTAATCTTTTGATTAAACCGATTGATGTGCTCCATCATATCTCCATTTGCAGCCATCCTCAATGTGTATAAATCGCGCTTCAAAAATAGTTTGTTGGTGACATTCTTCACCATATATCAATCCTCCAGCTTCTTCCATAGCCCTATCGCTGTCTTCTCCTCAGTAATATCATACAAAGCAGAATCGGCCAAACATGTATGAATCGTGCTAAACGCCATCTGTTCCATATCCTCCCAATCTTCATCACTCATCTTCGTTGGTTTGTCTCCTTTCAACGCCTTGTGAACCTTAGACTGAACCAACAGATCCTGCACTCGCATCTACCATAGACTGAAGTTTCCCTTCCCATCGAATTTTTCGAACTTGGTATTCATCAATCCACTCATCTTGTTCTTGTGCTCTAGCTCCGATACCACTTGTTGAAATTGATCACACACAAGACAAGATCACACAAGCACATAAAACAGAAGCAATAGAAGATTCGACATAGGGATTTACGTGATTCGGCCAAAATACCCTAGGTCCACGGAGGAGCTTCTTCTTTCACTATGAATTGTCGCACGTCACTTACAAGAGATAATATGGCTTATATAAAAAAAACCCTAGTTTCTACCATGTACAAAGACAAAACTATCCTCATACATAAAAGTCCAGCTCAACTCTACCATATCATATCGTGGGGGCTGCGCCCCCGCAACCCTTCGGGCTCCTCGTCTCCCTGCAAAGCCTTTAACTTTACCTTTGGGCTTTAACATTCAGTTCTTCATTATAATGAACCACATCATAATTAAACATAAAAGACCTCTAGAATTCTTAAAAATCCTTTGTAATTCACACAAATCATTTGTAGTTTACAAAAATCCTCTAAACATATGTAGCTCCAGCCCAAATGGCATGTCAATGACTTCTACATACACAAATAATAAAATTTGAAAGAATTGGCATTTAAATCAGTAAACATTAACATTCCACACAAAAAAATTACCTTAAAAATGATAAAATCATGTAAGAAAATATAAATTTATAAATATCCTTTGAATCATAACATATGCAATTCATATCCAGAATAACAGTTCATAATTTTTCAAAATTAAATCTAAAATCAATGAGTCAAATCTCTGCAGTACAAGAACTCCTACTATGATAAGCAAAAAAACCACACCTACCACACCTAATTCTCATGGAAATAACATTTCCATGTAAAGGAATCCTCTTATTCCTTGCCCCCTACCAGGTTGCTTCTTACACAACGAAGGGAGCGCAACAAGATTTACAAGTCTATAATCTAGCTTGCCAAAAGTTGACACAGGACAAATAGGAATGAAATAACTTTGGATATAATATTGAGCATGAAAATAGTTGTTTACAAAATCAAAAGGCTTATCAGTGCTCTTTTGTAAAGCTACTATGACATGTGAACATGGGAAACCATTGTGTTGCCACTGACCGCATGAGCATGTATGTAAAGAAATATCAACCACCATCGAAGGATGCGAATGAACCTAAAAAATATGATCACTGGATGAGCTCACAACCCAAGCACTACTCTCTTTCAAGACAATATTATATCTTTTCTCCATTTCAGTACACAACACTGATGTCCACTTCAAGGTAGCAGCTTTCTTGCTAGACATTTGATTCATAAGCTTCAATCTAATTTGATCAATCAAATCGGTGATTGGTAAATGACGATAATCTCGAATTTGAGAGTTAAATGACTCTACAGCATTGGAATACATCTCTCCATAATGCATACCCATAAAATACGCATTACTCCAATTCTCAAAAGGAATATCATTCAGAAAATTCTCTACTCTTGTCCCACCCTCATTTTTCAAATCCATTAACTTCATATAAAACATCTCCTTTGTTGGCGCATAGGCACATTAACGAAACTTATAAACCACCCACTCCCTGAATACATTGGTCGAACCCCTCAGCTTATCCTTCAAATTATTCTTTAGATGCTGGAGACAAAATGAATGAAAAGCAGATGGGAATACTTTCTTCACCCTTGCAATATTTTGGTCAGAAATGAAAGTAATAACACGGCCGACAAAATTGCAGACAAATTTTCAAGAAACCATGACCAATTTTCCATGTCCTCAAAGCGAACAATTGCAAATGCAACATGAAACAGTCCTACAAAACAAAATAACGAAGGGAATCAACTAATAAACAAAAATAACACACAGAAATCCTCTGAAAACTGCACAAAACAGATGTAAAATGATGACTACTTTGTAAAAAAGATTAAAAACTTAATGAATATAGAAAAAATTATAAACAACATAAAAAGTACCAAATTTAAATAATTTGATGTAAAAAATGAATTACTAACCTTGGTTGCCATCTTTACTAGTAGTAGATAGAAGGTTACCCTTGTACTTGCATTTCAAAAATGTATCATCCAAAAATAGCATCGGACAACAGTAGTTAAAGCCCTTGCAACATGCACCAAATGCAATAAAACACCGCTAAAATTGTCCAGTAACACGGACACAATCAATAGAAAAATGACTCCTCAGATCCATACGAGCTGCTTGGTCAAAATACCAACGCAATTGATCAAATGATGAGGCAATATCTCCAAAAATTTCTTTCTTAGCTTTTTCTACAGCAGACCAAGCAACATGATAACTAATTTCAAGGTCGTAGTTTGTCTTAAACTCATGAACAATATCAATCGGACGTGTTAAACGCTTCCCACGAACTTGTTCAAATATTAGTTTAGAAACAACTTCGGAACTCATCCTTGAATTTTTAGAAGTCCTCACAGCAACACCACATGTATGAACATTATTCATAGTTCTAATATATACATATCCATTTGACTTCTCAACCGATACATAAATTTGCCAGAACCACCCTTTTGATTCTTTAAAACTACATTTTGCAGTGACCCTCTCCTTATCATTCCTGACATAATCATACTTGAAACCAACCTCAACTGAATACTTTGCTAAAGTATTACGGAATCCATAAATGTCACCTTCAAAAGCTTGACCAACCTCCCTAATAGCATTTTCCCAACCAGAACCTAACAAATCCATCTCATGATGACCACAAAACTTCAAAAGTAAGTCATTCTCATTAGACTCTGGAAGTTGTAAATCAATCAACGAATCCGCATGTATAATTTCAGAACTTGTTGTTTCTTCAACTAACAATGGACCACTAGCATTAACAACAGGCTCAACACCATCCAAACGACTAGGACGAACTAAATATAACATCTTCTGCATATCCTCATCATTCTCCGTGATACATTTAGTATGACTAGGTATAGAATATGAAAATTTCAAAGTGTAACGAAACAACTCAAACCACTTTTGACGTACAAATTCAACCAAAAAATCATAGGAAAATGAACCTGGAAGCCTCTTAATGGCAGTTTGATTGCCATATTTACAAATGAATAGGATCACTTTAGACATAGAAAAACCTAGAAATGAGAAAAACAAATATATAACTATAAATTCCTCTGAAGCTAAACTAAAAACAGAGGAAATAGATAATCATAGCAATACCATCAATCAAACACAATTCAAATAGTAAGCGATAGTAAAAATCATTAACTAATTCTAAAACGAAACAAAAAAATGAAATAAAATACATCATTAATGATAGAATCAAGTTAACTAACATAATAAGTGAACTGACATAAATCATAAACAAAATCATTTGAATTAAACATAAAAAATACTCCTAGGTATACAAAAACTCCACAAATAACAAATCAAAACATTTAATGACAAAATGAGATAGTTTGAAACTCAAAAACTAACAATCGACAGAAATCCTCTAAAACAGTAGCAACAAAATTATCTGAAAAAACATGAAAAATGCCCCTAGGCCTACGAAAATACTCTAGAAACAACAATTCAAAACATTCGATGATAAATTGAGAACGCTTGAAACTCAAGAACTCAAAATCAAAAAAATCCTCTAAAACAATAGCTGTGATATAGGATGCAATAAATAGTTCAGATCGAATGTACATAATCTTATAATTACCTATTCGAATCGAAGAATCAACAAGCTAGTTCGATCTCACATTTAATGACAAAATGAGATAGTTTGAAACTCAAAAACTAACAATCATCATAAATCCTCTAAACCAGTAGTAACAAAATCATTTGATTAAACATGAAAAATACTTCTAGGTATACGAAAATACTCCAGAAATAACAATTCAAAACATTCGATCATAAATTGAGATAGCTTGAATCTCAAGAACTCACAATCAAAAAAATAATCCAAAACAGTAGCCATAATATAGGATGAAATAAATAGTTGCGATCGAATGTACATAATCTTATAATTATCTATTCGAACCGAAGAATCAACAAGTAGCTCGATCTAACATTTAATGAAAATATGAGATAGTTCAAAACTCAAAAACTAATAATCATCAGAAATCCTCTAAAATAGTAGCAACAAAATCATTTGATCAAACATGAAGAATACTCCTAGGTATACGAAAATACCCCAGAAACAACAATTCAAAATATTTGATGATAAATTGAGATAGCTTGAAACTCAAGAACTCAAAATTAAAAAAATCCTCTAAAACAATAGCTATAATATAGGATGAAATAAATAGTTGCGATCAAATGTACATAATCTTATAATTACCTATTCGAACCAAAGAATCAACAAGTAGTTCGATCTAACGAAATCGAAAGTGTGCTTCTGGAAAAAAAACTTGAATGAACATGCAAGTTTAGTTTACTGGAGGCTGAGGTGAGGTTGCTGAGGTTAACAAAATCTATTAATTTCATCTTAGGGTAAATTTTTCATTTTATCAAATAAAATATTAAGTTTGTTTTTGTTGGGCTAACACTTAAAAATTCAAGGATGTATTGGGCTTAGGGATGGCAATTTTAAACCGATCCGGTCCGATCCGCCTGCATCCGATCCGAATTCATTGGATTTTACCCGATCCGCCAATAGAACGGGTCGGATTCGGGTTTTAAAATTATAACCCGGCCCCGGGTCGGGTCGGATGCGGGTATATACAACCTCCGACCCGGTATACCCGGGATATACTTAAATAATTATATATATATATATAATATACACACACTAATAATCTTATATACATATTATATATGTCTACTCTCTAAGCCCAACCAAGCTAGCCCAACAACCCAACTAATGAAAATCAATGAATTAATAAAGAATTATGAGATATGCTATTGGCTATTGCTACTGAGTGTTGAATGTTGACTCACTATATGCCAAAAGTGAAAAAGTGAGAAACCCTATTCTTCTCAGACTGTCTTCATTTTTTCTCATCTACTGTCGCCTGCCGCTGGTGCTAAAGTGCTAAGTTGGACAACTGCACGAGTGGGTCTCGCCTAACACCTGAAAATTCAAATTCGGATCTAACTTCTAAGGTATGTCTGTTGCTTCACCTAACTCACAAGCTTCTTCACATGAGCATAGCAACATCCCTAACCCTCAATCAATTCCACTAAATACTGATAGTAATCAAACACCTGAGACAGTAAATGAAGATGCAAATGTGAATGATGATCTTGATAGTGCAAATTTAAAATCGGACGTGTGGAAACATTTCAAAAGAAGAAAGATTGATGGTGACACAAAGGCAGTTTGCAATTATTGTGATAAGAAACTTGTAGGACATAGTAAAAGTGGAACATCTCATTTACGTGAACATTCAAATAGATGTCCAAGGAGAAAGTTTAGGGATATTAGAGATATGAGGCAAAAGATTTTGGTGAATGAGCATAACAAAGCGGAAGGGAAGATTACCTTGACAGGTTATAGTTTTGATCAAGCTGTGTCAAGGAGAGAGCTTGCAAACATGATCATTTTGCATGAGTATCCTCTTTCCATAGTTGAGCACATTGGCTTTAGGAAATACTCGGCTTCTCTTCAGCCATTATTTACAATGGTTTGTAGGAATACCATCAAGAGTGATATTTTAAAAATTTATGATTATGAGAAAGAGAAGGTAATGAAGAAGTTGGATAAGAATAGAAGTAGAGTTGCGATAACAACTGATATGTGGACTTCTAGCAACAGAAAGAGAGGGTTCATGGTCGTGACGACACATTTTATTGACGATTCTTAGACTTTACATAGTCGGGTTATAAGGTACCTTTTTGCCAATTTTTTTGATCATATGATTTTCTTTCATGCCTTTGCACTTATAAATATTTTATGTAGGTTCATTTATGTGCCTTCTCCACATACGAAGGAAGTTCTTGCCGATGTCCTCTTGGATTGCCTTTTGGACTGGAATCTTGATAGAAATTTGTCTACAATTACGGTGGATAATTGTAGCACAAATGATGCAATGGTAAGACTTATCATGAACAAGCTCCAACGTAGCACACTTATGTTGCATGGATCAATGCTACACATGCGTTGTGCGGCACATATCCTTAACTTAATTGTCCAAGAGGGCCTCACTGTTATGGAATCAAGCATAGCAAAAATACGTGATAGTGTGCTTTTCTGGACAGCATCAACGAAAAGGAGGCAAAAGTTTGATGAGACAAAACGACAATTACATATAAAATGCACCAAGGAATTGGTTCTTGAATGCAAGACCCGATGGAACTCAACATACATGATGATTAACACTGCATTGACATATAAGGATGTATTCTTTCGCTTGAACCAAAAAGATTCATCCTACACTTGTATACCAAGCGAGGAGGAATGGGAGAATGCAAAGCTTATTTGTGGAAAACTGGCGTTGTTTTACAATGTCACTGAATTATTTTCAGGTATGTCTATCGTGTGTACTTGTAATTTTTTATTTTTTAAAATTTTGAGATTAAGGTAAATATATATGATTGAAAAAATTGTATACTTTTTTTTCCAGGCACTAAATATCCTACTGCTAATATTTACTTTCCCAAAGTTTGTGAGGTAAAAATAGCATTGGCTGAATGGTTTTTGTCATCAACTGGAAAGGTTAGAGATATGGCATTTCACATGTTTGATAAATTTGGCAATTATTGGAATGTGATTAATGGTATCATGGGTGTGGCTGCTGTGTTAGATCCTAGGTATAAGATGATGTTGCTTGAGTTTTATTTTCCTCAAATCTATGGTGATGAAGCTGATAGTGAAATTAAGAGGATTAGAGACATTTGTGATGGTTTGATGAATGAGTATAGTTCTCAAATTGTGGACAAAAGTGATGGCCATGACTCTGAGGCTACATCAAAGGTTACCCAAAGTAGTGTCAGAGATTCATTATCCAATTTTGATCAGTTTGTCAATAGTAGGAAAAAAGGAGGACATGGAAATGCAAAACTAGAGTTAGACCACTATCTTGAGGATGATGTGTTGCCTAGGTCTAATGACTTTGATATTCTAGCCTGGTGGAAATCTAATGGGCCTAAATATCCTATATTGCAACGTATTGCAAGAGATGTTCTAGCAATTCCAGTGTCAACTGTTGCTTCGGAGTCTGCCTTTAGCACAAGTGGTCGCTTGTTGAGTCCACATCGTAGTAGACTTAATTCAAAGATTGTTGAGGCATTGATGTGTGCTCAAAATTGGCTATGGACTGAACTCAAAGGTACTTACAAGTTAACTTATAATTGCTATTTGTTTTTATGTTTGATTGAATTTAACTATTTTCATGCCTCATTATTAAGGATCATCGGCAGATTCAAAAGAATGTGACACAATTCAAACTATTTTGGATGACTGCGACGATGAAGGAGAAGAAAGTGGCGTTACAATTCTTGAAGCAAATTAATTTGAAGAAGAAAGAAAGTGTTTTTTTCATTGTTGTTGTACTTGAATTTTTGACTAATTTATTATTTTGTAGACTTTGAATTGATTGTGTTTGTAATTTGTGTATTGAGTTAATTCAGAATATTGTTTACTAAATTGGTTTGAAAATTGGAATGTTGTTATTCTAATTGAATATTCTGCAACTATTGAATTGGAAAAATTACATTTGGGGCGGGTACCCGATTTCGGGGCGGATATAGTCGGAGGTCGGATGCGGGTAAAAATATTAAGACCCGAGAGCGGGTCGGAGGCGGAGTCGAGTAGGATGTATAGAGGAGCGGGTCGGATGTGGATTTTACACAGTCCGTAAAAAATCCGACCCGTTGCCATCCCTAATTGGGCTATCAAAATTCTTAAAATACTTACGAGTTATGATTGCTCGCATTTTGAACTCCCAATTTTAATAGTTTGCACGACATATTAGCATCACCGCGACTCTTGGGAATGCGGTCCGGAATCAAACTCATGGCGTCGATCTTGCTTTGTGAAATGAAGACTCCAATCATATTGTGGCGGCTTCAATTTTTAGATTAGACCTTTCAATACTAGTGTCACCAACCTCTGATCCTGCTGTCGTTGCCGATTTGCGGCCGGATTGAATTTGATGGTTTTCAGTTTTCTTTGTGAGGTAGCTATTCAGGACATGACCCGGATCCAACTCCATGGCCAGGTGCTTCTATGCTGATGTAATTGATTCACGACTTTTGTGTTGTTGATGGTAACTTCGACTATTGGAAGGTTCTCAATCTGAACTGTCGCGGCAATACTGTACGTCTTAACTTGAAGCCAGGTATTCGTTTCTTGCTAGCATGAAAACTGAATCCATGGCATCAGATTCATTTGCTTCGGACGCATTTTTATAAATAGGAATATGATGATATTCGTCTCAAATTGCAGGATCGTCTAACTAATTAATTTTACCCCCCATTATCTTTTGATGAATGAATCTGATATTCTCCGGCACATACTGAATTATTGTCGAGGTAATACTTGTGCTTTTTTTATTTTTTTTGATAAGAATTTGAATGTCTACAACTGAAACCCCAGGAGTGTCAATGGTAATTATTTTTTCATCCTTTACCAAGTTACCCTTGGTATACTATGAATTTGATGGTATCCGGCTAAAGCTTCAGTATAGTCATAGGTAATCCTTTTTTGTGTCCCCCTTATATTTTAAAAAATGAATCAGATGGTATCTGTCTCATACTGAATAATTGACGAGGTAATAATTCTTTGTTCACTTTATATATTTTCCTAATAAGAATTTGAATGTCTTAAACTGAAATGTCAGGATTGTTGAAGTTAATTATTTTACCCTTCCCCATCATTTATAGGATTTTGTTGGCCTCTGGCTAAAACTTCAGATTGTCTGAGGGAATTGTTTTTGCATCCCTTCCGTTTTCTTGTTTAGCATTTGATGGCCTCTAGTTATGTGGCTTTTTTTTATAATTGTAAACAAAACTCTTATTTTGGTGGAGGTAAATAAGAAACATACCATCCATGATGAATGGAAAGGTATTGTAATGGTTTTAGAGCTTTCATTTATGGCATTATTGAAATGCTTTTTTGACCATCTTTTCTAATGATTTCGATGCTTCTGTTTATCCATTTGTCCTCTGATTCATATGTTTGAGTTTGTACTTATGTGCAATAATCTTATTGTTGTGCATAGATATTTTTAGGAAAAGTGTTGGTGCTTGGATTTGCTTGACCTATTGTATAAAGTTGATATAAGATGAGTTTACATACTCGCATATCTGTATATATTGGCACTTGGCATTGAGTATTGAATATCATTTTCCTTTTATTTTTTGCATTAAAGTTTGAGGTTTAATTTTGAATGAAGGGGCACTATGTTTTGGGTGATATACTTGTAAAGTGGGGGAAAATTTCCCAGTGTCAAAAGGTTTAGAGCTGTTTACTTATGATGCATGCAAATGTGTTGTTACTTCCTGAAGTTTCTGAAATGTATCATAGTTTTGGATGAATCATGCAGTAAAGATGTTTATTTGTTAACCTTGAACTTATTTCCCATTGTGGTTGATTCACCACTTTTATTCTGTTAGATGATATTACTATCTTACAAGATTTCTTTATCTTTCATGATTTCATTTATTCTTTGTACTAATATTATTCCATTTTCATTCGCTTAATTGCTTCTTTTGTTGCCACCATTTAATCTATTTGGTGTGAGAATTCATCTATTTTCCATTTCAGAGTAAGCAAGAACCATACAAAGTTACAAACTCATATTGGAGTTGGTAAGTTATGTTTGTAGTCAACATGGGTTTCAACCTTTTTCAATTATCTAATTTGTTTTAGGATAGCCTGATATGTTCCTGTTATTGGTAAATTAGTATGGTTTGAGATTTATCATGTATTATTGAATGTCCTTTTATTTTGCTTTTAGAGCAAAGCAGAAGGGATGATCTGGAAGCTCTTGGTTGTGTGCTTATGTACTTCCAAAGAGGAAGGTTCGGTATATAGTGGCCATGCCATCAATATCTTCATTTTTATGCACATTTTTGTTATGTTAAATACTTAGAATACATCCATTTTTTTAATTCCTTGACATTTCCCATGAAGCATGAAGGTTTTTTTTTTCATATTCTTGGGTCGGTTGGGGGTGGGGGCGTAGGGGACGCATTAGTAATTGCCGATGACATAATGATTAGTTAGCTGCATACACTATTTATTTTGTTTCATTTTATTTTATCTAAATAATATTAGTTATTATTGATGATGTTGATTGATTATTATGTTGACAGGAGAAGACGATGGAAGAAGAGGATGAAACACTTATAAGGTCAATATTCTGATATTTTTTAACCACTGCCTAAACTTTGCAACTACTTTTGTTAAAATAATCAACTAACTGTATGTCTGTATCACACTATTAGATTAGATTTTGGTTCAGATTTATTTGAGTTTAGTTCGTTCTTAGATTTTAACTGTGAGAGAACATCATATAAAATTTAACATTATATTTTGGTTCAGCTTGCTAGGCCCAAGGGCTTTCAATTGTCCAGCGCTACTCGGTAATTGCTTCTGCTACACTTCCACTCTGTTCTCCTTAAAAATCCTTCATGTCATATATTTAAGTTGTTTTCCTCTATCAGCTCTTAAATCAGTTGTTCTTATTCAATTTTGATCTTTTAATTGAAGTTTTATCTTTGTAGCTTGCATACAAATATCTATAAAGATTTGATGCTTTTATTTTATTTGTTCTGCCTTCATTGGATACATACAGCATTACCTAGTTGCTCAATGGCTTTATGTAAGAGATCTATATATGTTGTTTTAGAGTGTGAATAAAAGATTTCCTTTGGCCTATTGGGATGCAGATGCTAGAGATCATGAGATTACTTCTTCTTTCCGAGATTTTAGGTTTTAGCCACGCTATGTAATATACATGAGCTCAATCATGTTTAGGGTACCCACCAATTGTTGCCAAATATTTGAATACCTCTTTTTTTTTTTGGTTTTTTCTTCATAAGTCATGTTTTAATACGGTGAGATATGAAGGAATTTACTCAAAGCACTCTGATTGTAGTTCGATTTTTATCATCTCCTGCTTTTGCCATCATATCAAGTTGTTATATTATCACTTATTGAATTTGTTCTATTTTTTTTCCAGAGTGTAACACCAGCATAACTACATATGTGCAAGTACCTATCCTAAAAGCTTTCCACGTAAGTTTTTCCAAAATAAAAAATTGCTAATTGAAAGCACAACTAATCATGCTTTACTTTTTGATTATATATTTATTACTGTAAGATAGTTTTACCTTACATTCTTTTTTTGTTTCCTTTATTGTGTTTTGCTTGATTTTATATATATTGAAACATAACAATGAATCTTTTTGTTAACAAAATAAATATGGATTGCTCATTTTGAGTTTAATAATAATTTTTGTGACGCCCCGACCAAAAAACCACACACTTAGCCGGGAGCGCCACATTAGACGTGTATTCCGTCACTATAGACCTCACCACATGTCATTCAAATCCCGGATTTTAACAGAAATCTGACAGCACCTCCCTGTATATCGAATGGTGCCACCTTGGAGTCACATATCACTTAACACATGAAAGATAATCAATAGTAATCAGAGAAGTTCTGCAGCCTAACAAGGCCACTAACCATCTATCCACATTCACACACTAGGCAGGGCCTCAGGCCTCCTAATCACGTGCAATTAATAAGCAGAACATAATCATTTCAACAACATCATCAAAGACTATCCAACCGGACCCAAGGTCCACCATCCAGGTACGGGAGTCCCAATCACACGGCATAACTCCCGACCATCCATCCAACATACCGAAAAGGTTTTTAAGCAACATAATATTCAACCAATTAATAGTACTAAATGTACTCAATTCATAACCAAGGTTCCAACATAACAAAAAACAAATGCTAGTGCTCCTAGGGTGGCCTTCCATGTCACGCCGCCTTCTACTGATTCGCAGCCTGGTTCTCAACACCAGTCTCACCTGAAGGATAGAGAAAAGGAATATGGTGAGCAGGAGGCTTAGTAGGCAAAATAAGAAGAGTCATAAAGAATGTAAAGGCTGAATATTTAAACAAGTTAAATGCAGCAACATGGTATCTAAAATGTCACAACAATGTATAACCTCGGGCTACACCCTACAACGCCTAGCACCAGTCAACGAATATTTCGAAAAATCATCGGAATCCTTGTACGTTGCCCCGGAACAACTATAGGTACAACATCATAGTGAGAATCCCAATTCCGGCAACAATGTGCCCATTCGGTACCCAACATCACACAAAATTAGAACCTAAGGATACTACGAGTCCATACTCGTAGACCCGATGCATCTGTAACACATGTCCAATTATGTCATGTAAAAGAATTTTATATATATACGTAACTACATGATGCATAAACGAGGATTATCATGCCGAATAGATGATTAAGCTTTCAAAGGGTATTCAAGTAATCAATAATCAACAAAAGGTTCGTTCTTCCTAAAGAGCAATTTAGGAAAGAACACAAAAGGTAATGATCAATGAAGAAATTCAACCGCTCTTTAGAGAACAAATAACACAATAAAGAAAATGAGTTAAGAATCCGTACCTCATTACCCAAGCAAAATCTTACCAACTCAAATTCCCAAAACTAGGGTTTCGACCCATTCTCTCATCCTATCGTTTTCAACCAACCAATCCCATATACTCATATCAATAACATCCATATGCCATAAAAACATGAATTTAATCACAAATCAAGAGAGACATACCTTCTCTCTCTAGGATTTCACCAAATCCTTCAAACTCCACCCAATTCGAAACTCAATCTAAGCCAATGATCAAACCTAGTAAAACAATCGTAAATAACCCTAGAATCAACATATCTAAGCCCGACATTTCATCTATTACCGAATCAAACGAAATCTATAAAAACCCTAGATTTTCCAAAACTAGAAAAACTTACTTGAATCTTGGAAATCTCCTCCAAATCTTGTTTAAATCTTCAATTGAAGCTCCAAATCTTCAATATTCTCTCAAAATCTCACTTTCGCACTCTAATTTTCTCTCCCTCTCTTTCTAAAATTGGCTTCTCCAAGAAAAATAAAGAAAATGGCTCGCGTAACATCACTTAACAGCTCGGGGAGTGCCAAGGCGTGTGGGAGGTGCGCCTAGGTGCACTTGGTCTTCAGCTCCTCTGATTGCCGCTGGACTAGGAGCTCTTGGGCGCACTTTTGCGCTTTCCTAGGAGCAACTCGCATAGTGTGTAGTCTTATTTTTTAACTCCATCTCGATCTTAGCTTCGATTTGATATATTATGGGTTCAAAACGAACATCTATGCTAAAAGTTATGACCCTTTACTGTCTTATACAACTCAAATAGTCCGTAACCTCTTTGAATCCATTTTGAACAACTTATAACCAAAAATTTAACTATACTTAATATTTTTGGGTCGGGGTTTCACATCCCTTCCCCCCTAAACAAATTTCTTCCCCGAAATTTAACAAACTTGCTAAAATCCCTAAGTTTGCACAACACATTCGACATACGTGTTGACTCATCCTAAATCCAACATCCACATGGAACCCATTCTCTCCAGGAGATAATTTTGCCCTTATTGTTCACATACATACATACTCTGCTAATCATTTAGTTATTTCCCTCAATAATGTATATACTCATCCTATAGACACACACACACACACACACACATATATATATATATATATATATATATATATATATCAGTATCACACACAAGCTCGAAATACATTAACACACTACAAGGTTATACATCCAATATCAAGGGTTCTTACTTCTAAGACCCATAGTTCATACACACGAACTTCCAGTTGCTCTATGAGCTTTATTCTTACACACAACTTAGACCACCTGCAACTAGCCTCATATGATACAATGCTCGTCTTCAAACACTAGTTCCTCCTCAGATTCTTCTTCAGAATCTTCCTCAAACCTCTCTGAATCCCTGACCTGACTTGCCAATACTTCATTTTCATATCGTAACCCTCTATTCTCATCCCTAAGATGTATAACTTCACGTCGGAGTCTTTGAGTCTCATGTTGTTGAATCTCCAGATTGCTGCCTTCTCCATAGTTGTAACCCGCTATTTCCTTATAGTGATCATTTCTCAACTTATGAAGCATAAGTCGAGCACATTATTCCTTGACATCTCATTCCCAACCATTAAATGTGGTTCATGCTCTAATCATGCATCCCAAGGCACCCAACTCAACTTCTGGGTTTCGCAAAGTGACTGTCGTTCTAACACATGAAGGTTCCCTCATCGTCTTATAATGTGGAGGAGGCATTCCGCGACTGGAAGCAAACTCCTCTAGCACTCTCACTGAACAACCCTGAGTGGTTTCTCCACTTGCCATTTTCCTAAATGATATGTTCATTCACTTTGTTTGCCCTTCCATATATATAGTCCAAATGCCTACCACGTTTCTTGTAACCCCTACAACCTTAGGTAACCTTGCACCAATGTGCAACCCCATAAAGGACTTTAGCCTTTTCAGCTACTCCATGTCGTGTCACTATTTCTTGTGGTGTTTCAAAAAATCCGTGCAGATTTTGCTTCACCCAAATCCTCTTTAATTGTACCAAAAAATCTCTATTATCTCTGAAAGATTCCTAGTGAATCCATTTGCCTTCCCCGAATCTTCAATGTCATTAATAATTCCACCTTGCTACTATTTGTTCACAGGAAAACTAGTCTATGCTAGAGTACTCTCCAAAGCTTCAGTAAACTTTATATTACTTTAGGATTATTCAGTCCCTCCTACTATGTCCGCCTTTACTATTATCGAATTTAATAAATAAATTCTCCACATATCCAATCTCTTTTGTAAATAACTATCGGTTACTCACCTGTAGTCATGAAGTACCCATTCTTCACCATCATATTCCATTTAATAAGGAATACTTATCCTATTGGCATTCTAGGTAAACACCCAATGTCCAACTCCTCACCAAAGATGTCCTAATCAACACTATTAATCTCCATTCCTTTACTATTTAGTGTTAGTAATATGAAACATCAACACCTATGAAACATCTAGTACCTCTCACAGTTTGAGACCATTATTCTTATTCTCGAGCGAATTATTTTTGACCCATTTTTCTGTACACAAATGTCATTCATTTGTTCCTAAGTAAATATTCATTCCCTTTCTACATACCTTCTTTCTTAAGGAATTTCGTTTCCCCCCAAATTTAACGCACTTTTATAATCTTCTTGAAAATATTCCTCAAGGATATTAATCCTATTTCCAAGTCCCTCTTAAGGAACTCTAAATAATAAGTTTATCATGCAACTAGATAACTCTTAGCTACAACCATTCATCATGAAGTTTTCATGACTCTCCACTAAACTCACCATCACATTCATTTGTTCTCATCATTTTTTTTCATCATTTTATACAAGAGTCCACCAAGACTCCATCTCCTAGCTTACACACACCACCCAACAATCTCCCCTTCGAGTAATGTAACGAATCGAACAAATATTTACTGTAGCTATTCACCAACATCCTAGATACGCCTCGGATTCTTCGATGCGATCTAATGTCTATCTCTCCTTTATACTTTTTATATCCACTATGTTTTTCCTCCACCTTTATTCCTTTCCACAAATATCATTTCAATTAACCCGAGTCAATTACCACCCAAACTACAATAACTTCCTATACCATTTCATAGTATACTATCAACTATAGATCACTGATCCATTTCCAATCCAAAACCACGCACTTATCAATATCCGCTTATGTGCACAATTTGCACCATAGCTCTCGATGTGACTCAGCCACACCTCGCATGCTATTTAATTTTCCAAAACAAATTCGATCTATAAGTCTAACAAATTCACTCTTATTTGATTTCAAATACATTCACCACTATAGCCCGTCCCCAAACACTTAACCAACAGCCCAATCGTACGCTCATGGACAAAATACTTGCCCATTATTCAAGGTATATCCGCACTGATGTAGTACTTCACCTTATCATTTCTTAGCTAAACCATATTTCGATTTGCAACTTATACACCATATAACCGCTCAACAACCTACGTTACCCTTGTCAATCAAGCTCGAGTACCCACACCAATACAGAGTACAACATTCTGTAATCCTTGCACCACGTGTCATAGCCACAAAGGGCCTAACAGCACACGCATACAAAACATCGCAGTCTATAACTCGTACACCACATAGTAGCTCAACAGCTTGCTTTGACCCAAATCAACTAAACTCAAACATTCACGATGATGCTCCGTATCACACTTGCAACTCTTTAAACCACGTGTCACACCTAAAAGGCTTTACAGAACATGCCGATGTAGAGTATCACCCACCATAATGCTGTCAAAGTCATCGATCACAACCCAAAATTTTATTAACATTAGCCTAAATGAAATATTCTATGAGTTTACATGTAACTTATCACCTCTAAATCAATTTAAGTGTTAGTGCTAAATATCCCTAGCACTCTCAAACCCAAACTTTCATCGACGAATATAAAAGGGAATTTAAACGTCCTATTCAAATGACACTCTCATCCTACAACTTAAAATCAAGAAGTTACCTCTAACAACATTGAGATTTTCAGAAGTCTCATGAGGTTCCAATGCATGGTCACTTTTCTGTGTCAAGGTTAGTTGTTGTAGAGGTTGAAAACCTAGTGTCTGCGCCTACTGTAACCCTCCACTATTCTGTGGACACTCCCTCTTCTTGTGGCCATCATGCCACATATAAAGCACCTCAATCCTGTGCTCATACACTGGTTTCTCTTATGACCTTCTTCACCACACTTGTAACAAGTAACTTGCTACCACGTGGCCTTGATCTTTTTCCATGGTCACCTCTTTGACGCTTCTGAGCCTGAAACACAATCCTCTATCTCTTCAGGTCACCTACACCACTGCCAATAGCTAGTGAAGCCGTATGACCCATCTGTGCTCCAATTATATATGCTTGGACCACTTGAGCCAAACTCATTATGATACTAGCCAGGTCTTGCAATGTCACGAGTTGCCCCATATTACTGGTGGGAGCAACTTGTACCTCTGGTTGTTCCTACACCTGGGTTGGAGAAATCTCCAGAGCTTTCTCATGTTGTTCCAATTGAACTCCTTCACCAATGGCTGTCCCAACTTGAACTACCATTTCCTCCTCTAGCCCTATGCCTAGATCAAGCACCGGCTCTCGCATAGTATGGGTGCGCCTAGTAGTCCATATCATACTTCTACCACAACCTCTAGGCCTTCCTCGTCTGCCCTCAACAATAGGGATCTCTACTGCACGTGATGACCTGATCACCCTACGAGTGTCCATTTGTGCCACAATAGATAACACTACTAAATACATAATTTATAATGAGGATTTAAGGGATAAGAAAATGTACCGGATCAGCAGAGGTTGTGACATGGCCTAGAGACTTACTAACATACATCTAGGACCCAACCCCAGATCCTACGTAAAGCTAACCTCCCTCTGATACCAAACTGTGATGCCCCGACCCAAAAACTTAGCTGGGAGCGTCATATTAGACGTGTATCCCGTCACTATGGACCTCACCACACTTTATCCAAATCCCGAATTTTAACAGAAATTTGACAGCACCTCCCCGTATATCGGAAGGTGCCAACCTGGAGTCACATATCACTTAACACATGAAAAATAATCAATAATAATCAGAGAAGTTCCGCAGCCTAGCAAGGCCTCTGACCATCTATCCATATTCACACACTAGGCAGGGCCTCAGGCCTCCTAATCACATGCAATTAATAAACAGATCATAATCATTTCAACAACATCATCAAAGACTATCAAAGTCTATCAAACCGGACCCAAGGTCCACCATCCAGGTACGGGAGTCCTTATCACACGACATACCTCTCGACCATCCATCCAACATACCGAAAAGGTATTTAAGCAACATAATATTCAACCAATTAATAGTACTAAATGTACTCAATTCATAACCAAGGTTCCCACATAACAAAATACAAATCCTAGTGCTCCTAGGGTGGCCTTCCATGTCACGCCGCCTCCTACTAATCTGCAGCTTGGTTCTCAGCACCAGTCTTGCCTGAAGGATAGAGAAAAGGAATAGGGTGAGCAGGAGGCTCAGTAGAGAAAATAATAAGAATCATTAAGAATGTAAAGGCTGAATATTTAAACAAGTTAAATGCAACAATATGAAAATCAATGAATATTCTAGAAAATCATCAAAATCCTTGTACTTTGCCCTGGAACAACTATAGGTACACCATCACAGTGGGAATCTCGATTCCGGCAACAGCGTGCCCATTCGGTACCCAACCTCACACAAAATTAGAACCTAAGGATACTGCTAGTCCATACTCGTAGACCCGATGCATCTATAACACATGTCCAATTATGTCATGCAAAAGAATTTTATATATAAGAAAATCCTATATGTACGTAACTACATGATGCATTAACAAGGATTATCATGCCCATTAGATGATTAAACATTCAAAGGGTATGCAAGTAATTAATAATCAATAATCGACAAAAAGGTAATGACCAATTTAGGAAAGAACAAAAAAGGTAATGACCAATGAAGAAATTCAACCTCTCTTTGGAGAACAAATAACACAATAAAGAAAGTGAGTTAAGAATCTCACCTCATTACCCAAGCAAAAGCTTACCAACTCAAATTTCCAAAACTAGGGTTTCGACCCATTCTCTCAACCTATCGATTTCAACCAACCAATCCCATATACTCATATCAATAACATCCATATACCATAAAAATATGAATTTAATAACTAATCAAGAGAGACATACCTTCTCTCTCTAGGATTTCACCAAATCCTCCAAACTCCACCCAATTCGAAACTCAATCTAAACCAATGATTGAACCTAGTTAAACAATCATAAATAACCCTAGAATCAACATATGTAAGCCCTACATTCCATCTATTACTGAATCAAATGAAATCTAAATAAACCCTAGATTTTCCAAAACTAGAAAAACTTACTTGAATCTTGGAAATCTCCTCCAAATCTTGTTTAAATCTTCAATCGAAGCTCCAAATCTTCAATAATCTCTCAAAACCTCACTTCTCACTCTAATTTTCTCTCCTTCTCTCTCTAAAATCGGCTTCTCCTAGAAGAACGAAGAAAATGGCTCGCATAACATCACTTAACAACTCTGGGAGGCCTAGGCGCACTTGGTCTTTAGCTCCTCCGATAGGCGCCCGCCTAGGTGTTTTTTTTAACTCTGTCTCGGTCTTAGCTTCAATTTGATTTATTATGGGCACGAAACGGACATCTATGCTTAAAGTTATGACCCTTTTTGTGAACCTAGTTAAAAAACGATTATTTACGATCTTATACAACTCAAATGGTTCGTAACCTCTTCGAATCCTTTTCCAACAACTTATAACCCAAAATTTAACCATACTTCATATTTTTGGGTCGGGGTTTCACAATTTCCTAACTGATGCTTCAACAAAAGTCACTGTCAATTACATTTCTGCAAGTAGATTTAAAGATGAAATGAAAATTGGTGATTTGGGTGTATTTCGATTATTTTGCATTCAATATTTGCTTCGGTTCTTTGGTTATTACAGGTGATTGGGTTGGATTTCACTTCACAAATAATATTAGCTTCGTCTATTCTTTACCCGATGACGGGCTTTATCACACTAGTCTTTCAATTGGATTCATTTCTAAATTCGCTATTCGATTTGTATTGTCTTCTGATATTGATGTCTAACCTTGATCTCACCATCCAACATACAACTTATTGTCTGAGGTTTTTCCTTTTTGTCATCTATTCATGACCTTTTTTCCATTCCCAACCATTTTTTTTGATTTCATGATAAGCTTATTGTTCTTTCACTCAACATGTATAGTGAGTTTTGCTAGGAAGGTTAACAAGTGATTGGGGTCGATGGTTGGAATATTAAGCTGCCCTTGTAGTTGGCATAGGGGTTTTGATCGTGTATGTAAGTCCAAGTTATGACACTTCTATTAATTTCATTGCTTATACAATTGCACAATAACATGTTTCTATGATAAATTTCATTACCAAAGACTAATAATTATAAAACCTTTTCTTCATCGGTGGTTCACTTTTTAAAAGTATTTTCTTTAAGCAGCTCCCATGAAACAATGTACCAAATCAGTCCATGATCCATCCTGGAGTTTAGCTAATAAACTGATAATGCGCTAGATCCAATTATTTGGGTTTTGGAATGCAATTTCTAGCTTCGAACTTTTTTGAAGGTTTTAAGGTTTGATGACGAATTGGAGTAGTACACAACGCCAACACTTTCTTATTTTGTTTAGATTAGGTTACATAGGCAAAGTGAACATTTTTAGAGTACCGATCTGTTGCAGACTTTACTCCAATTGAACAAATTCCCTCTTCCATGATTTGTGTCCAACAATTTTAAATGCTTTGTATGCATTTGTTCTAATTAAAAAGATTGTAGTTCCTCGTGGATATTTATGTTTTGAAGACCTTTTATTCTATCCCGGCCCTCTGATATATTGATTTCCGATTAAATGTTATGTCCCAGCCTTTGATGATGTAAAATTTATGACATTTATAGTGTTTGTTTGGACCCAAAATTTTCAATTTGATATTCATGATTCACTTTTATTTTTCATAATTTACGGCCACCATCGTAATTCGTGAATGATGAGTTTTCCTTTTCAATTATGAATACTCAATTTTTAAATATGAGCCTTTACTAAAATGATTAATTAAAATGATTTAGGAGAGAGAATATGAAATGGTTGCAAATATTTGATATCCGGTGACGAACAATAAAGAAAAGAATTAAAATCACGAGCTGCACGAAGCACGAGTGTACATCTAGTTCATCATCTATTTACAATTATAGTATGTTGTTATTTGAGATAGTTTTATATTTTGATTATTACTATCAAGTTCAATACCAACTATCGTTTTGCAATTTATACTTGGTGTCATGTCTCTTCATTTATTACAATCACAACAAAACACGTATCAGTGGAGTTGAAAAACTAAGATTACCAAGGTGGCAAGGTCTCAAGATAGTCGGTACTTTTATTTAATTAAGTTAGATAACAATCGTTATATTTTTCTTTTACTTTACCGTTGAAAAATTATAATTTTTGGCACACATGCAATAACTCACTGTTTTAGGCCAACAAGTACTTCATACACGTTAATCTCATGAAGAGTCTCAGATCATACAGGTTACCCACCCATCACTTTATTTATCTTTTTTCTTGAAATTAAAAAATAAATTTATTTAATTGTTAAAAAAGTGAGTTGTCATTTACGTAAAAATAGAAATACAGTGATTATTTATTTGAAATTCAAACTAAATACACACTCATGTTTTGTGTGTGACTTGTAAAATGATTTTACATCTTGTGATCACAAGCAGAAATTATCAGCAAGTATATGATCTCCAGCAAACAATACCCCATCATATCTTTTGAATAATACAATACACACACACAGGACAGAGACAGGACACGCCAGTACAAAAGGACCAACCAATTGTACCGCGGAATCCTATACAAAAAAACTGAAAAGAAATATGTGTGTGTGGTGTGGTGTGGGGTGTGGGGTGGGTGTCGTTAGAACAAAAAAGAATAAAATAATACGTGATGGAAAAGAAGAGTAAAATAAATTATGGTGCGTCTACATTTTTCTCGCTAATTATGGTGGCCATACGTAATCTACGACATATTTAATTGGTTGAAAATTATGTACCTTGAGATTTATCTGGATTGATCTCTAACAAAATATCGAAGGATGAAGTCAGCTATTTGATACGATGCTAAAACTTGCAAATCTTCCACCGTATGAACCAATTCCCAAACAGTGTGGACTCCCTACACCAAGAATTTGAAAATCAAAAATCAAAACTGTGGAGAAAATTAGAGAGTCGAGTCCAATTGGTATCTCAACGTTAGGAAACAAAACACACTAGTGTGTGTTTATATAAGGATTGGCCAACCTAGGCTTTCCTAATCTTAGGTGGCCCGCCCACACTCCTCTCCAATTAGGGCACTCCAACTTTAGTTAGGTTTTCCGATTCACTTATGTTTGGGTTTACATATAGGGATGGCAACGGGTCGGATTTTTTGCGGACTGTGTAAAATCCACATCCGACCCGCTCCTCTATACATCCTACCCGACTCCGCCTCCGACCCGCTCTCGGGTCTTAATATTTTTACCCGCATCCGACCTCCGACTATATCCGCCCCGAAATCGGGTACCCGCCCCAAATGTAATTTTTCCAATTCAATAGTTGCAGAATATTCAATTAGAATAACAACATTCCAATTTTCAAACCAATTTAGTAAACAATATTCTGAATTAACTCAATACACAAATTACAAACACAATCAATTCAAAGTCTACAAAATAATAAATTAGTCAAAAATTCAAGTACAACAACAATGAAAAAAACACTTTCTTTCTTCTTCAAATTAATTTGCTTCAAGAATTGTAACGCCACTTTCTTCTCCTTCATCGTCGCAGTCATCCAAAATAGTTTGAATTGTGTCACATTCTTTTGAATCTGCCGATGATCCTTAATAATGAGGCATGAAAATAGTTAAATTCAATCAAACATAAAAACAAATAGCAATGATAAGTTAACTTGTAAGTACCTTTGAGTTCACTCCATAGCCAATTTTGAGCACACATCAATGCCTCAACAGTCTTTGAATTAAGTCTACTACGATGTGGACTCAACAAGCGACCACTTGTGCTAAAGGCAGACTCCGAAGCAACAGTTGACACTGGGATTGCTAGAACATCTCTTGCAATACGTTGCAATATAGGATATTTAGGCCCATTAGATTGCCACCAGGCTAGAATATCAAAGTCATTAGACCTAGGCAACACATCATCCTCAAGATAGTGGTCTAACTCTAGTTTTGCATTTCCATGTCCTCCTTTTTTCCTACTATTGACAAACTGATCAAAGTTGGATAATGAATCTCTGACACTACTTTGGGTAACCTTTGATGTAGCCTCAGAGTCATGGCCATCACTTTTGTCCACAATTTGAGAACTATACTCATTCATCAAACCATCACAAATGTCTCTAATCCTCTTAATTTCACTATCAGCTTCATCACCATAGATTTGAGGAAAATAAAACTCAAGCAACATCATCTTATACCTAGGATCTAACACAGCAGCCACACCCATGATACCATTAATCACATTCCAATAATTGCCAAATTTATCAAACATGTGAAATGCCATATCTCTAACCTTTCCAGTTGATGACAAAAACCATTCAGCCAATGCTATTTTTACCTCACAAACTTTGGGAAAGTAAATATTAGCAGTAGGATATTTAGTGTCTGGAAAAAAAAGTATACAATTTTTTCAATCATATATATTTACCTTAATCTCAAAATTTTAAAAAATAAAAAATTACAAGTACACACGATAGACATACCTGAAAATAATTCAGTGACATTGTAAAACAACGCCAGTTTTCCACAAATAAGCTTTGCATTCTCCCATTCCTCCTCGCTTGGTATACAAGTGTAGGATGAATCTTTTTGGTTCAAGCGAAAGAATACATCCTTATATGTCAATGCAGTGTTAATCATCATGTATGTTGAGTTCCATCGGGTCTTGCATTCAAGAACCAATTCCTTGGTGCATTTTATATGTAATTGTCGTTTTGTCTCATCAAACTTTTGCCTCCTTTTCGTTGATGCTGTCCAGAAAAGCACACTATCACGTATTTTGCTATGCTTGGTTCCATAACAGTGAGGCCCTCTTGGACAATTAAGTTAAGGATATGTGCCGCACAACGCATGTGTAGCATTGATCCATGCAACATAAGTGTGCTACGTTGGAGCTTGTTCATGATAAGTCTTACCATTGCATCATTTGTGCTACAATTATCCACCGTAATTGTAGACAAATTTCTATCAAGATTCCAGTCCAAAAGGCAATCCAAGAGGACATCGGCAAGAACTTCCTTCGTATGTGGAGAAGGCACATAATTGAACCTACATAAAATATTTATAAGTGCAAAGGCATGAAAGAAAATCATATGATCAAAAAAATTGGCAAAAAGGTACCTTATAACCCGACTATGTAAAGTCCAAGAATCGTCAATAAAATGTGTCGTCACGACCATGAACCCTCTCTTTCTGTTGCTAGAAGTCCACATATCAGTTGTTATCGCAACTCTACTTCTATTCTTATCCAACTTCTTCATTACCTTCTCTTTCTCATAATCATAAATTTTTAAAATATCACTCTTGATGGTATTCCTACAAACCATTGTAAATAATGGCTGAAGAGAAGCCGAGTATTTCCTAAAGCCAATGTGCTCAACTATGGAAAGAGGATACTCATGCAAAATGATCATGTTTGCAAGCTCTCTCCTTGACACAGCTTGATCAAAACTATAACCTGTCAAGGTAATCTTCCCTTCCGCTTTGTTATGCTCATTCACCAAAATCTTTTGCCTCATATCTCTAATATCCCTAAACTTTCTCCTTGGACATCTATTTGAATGTTCACGTAAATGAGATGTTCCACTTTTACTATGTCCTACAAGTTTCTTATCACAATAATTGCAAACTGCCTTTGTGTCACCATCAATCTTTCTTCTTTTGAAATGTTTCCACACGTCCGATTTTAAATTTGCACTATCAAGATCATCATTCACATTTGCATCTTCATTTACTGTCTCAGGTGTTTGATTACTATCAGTATTTAGTGGAATTGATTGAGGGTTAGGGATGTTGCTATGCTCATGTGAAGAAGCTTGTGAGTTAGGTGAAGCAGCAGACATACCTTAGAAGTTAGATCTGAATTTGAATTTTCAGGTGTTAGGCGAGACCCACTCGTGCAGTTGTCCAACTTAGCACTTTAGCACCAGCGGCAGGCGGCAGTAGATGAGAAAAAATGAAGACAGTCTGAGAAGAATAGGGTTTCTCACTTTTTCACTTTTGGCATATAGTGAGTCAACATTCAACACTCAGTAGCAATAGCCAATAGCATATCTCATAATTCTTTATTAATTCATTGATTTTCATTAGTTGGGTTGTTGGGCTAGCTTGGTTGGGCTTAGAGAGTAGACATATATAATATGTATATAAGATTATTAGTGAGTGTATATTATATATATATATAATTATTTAAGTATATCCCGGGTATACCGGGTCGGAGGTTGTATATACCCGCATCCGACCCGACCCGGGGCCGGGTTATAATTTTAAAACCCGAATCCGACCCGTTCTATTGGCGGATCGGGTAAAATCCAATGAATTCGGATCGGATGCAGGCGGATCGGACCGGATCGGTTTAAAATTGCCATCCCTATTTACATAGGCTATAGTGGAGACCAACAAGAAAAAATAAAACATGGGCTTTCTACGGATTTAGTATTAGCCAAAACCCATGAACATAAATAAAATTCATAAACTATAATATATTCCACTAAAATATAATAGATGCACTCCCCGTTTTATTTCAAATTAAATCCGAGCATTTCGTTATAATCGTTTATTAAAATCCTCACGTTAAATTGTAGATACCCGTCAATTAAATATGCCACTGACATATAAATATTCCCCGAGCTTACTGCTTAACTTATTTGAATATGTCGGATTAATTAAAATTCACCTGCAAGGTTTGACACAATCTCAAAACCTATAAGCATTCTCGAGAGAGTATCATCAATCCATAATTGAACGTGAATTTTATTAACAGATTATTTTTCATCGTACATTTAATGCGGCAACCCAATTCACTTGGTGTATGTTGGCATGTACAAAAAGACCTCACCCTTTGATAAATCAAAATCTCATACATTAAATACACATGTATCAATAATCTTTAATAAATTAAGATTATGAACGATGTCATTATGTCAGTGTGAGTGTAAAAATTTTCATGTAGTCAGACTGAAAAAATTGACTCACACGCAGTCCTAATTAATACACTCCATATGTACTAGTATAGTAAGTTCAAGCTTTATCGCTTTCCGTAATCAAGATAGTCATACTGAAATACTATACTACAGCCCTATTGACGGTTCATCTAATTCCGTCTAAGCTATCATCGTTTACTTATATTCAATAGGAACTTATGAATTGACCTTCGGTATGTAAGCTAAATTCCACACATCAATTCATATACCATATTGAATTAAAGTGTTTATGCCAATATGTCATTTTTTATATTTAAATACTAAACATATTTTTCTCAAATAAACAAACTGAGTTTGAACATTACATAAAATAATGGCCATTAGCATACTATCCCTATCAAGTATCTTATATGCCATTATTTTCTATAATATTCAAAATCAACTTATTTTTTTGAATTAAATATGTTTAGCATTAATATGAACAATGACATATTGACATAAATGTCTTTTATTCTATATGATATTTGAATTGGTATGTAGAGTTTATCTTACACACGAAAGATCAATTCATAAGTTCTAACTTAATATAAGTAAATGATCAAAGTTAAGAAGAAATTGGACAAAACATCGACTTTGCTATGGTGTAGTATTCTAGTATGCCTATCTTGGTTATGGAAAATGGAAAGCGATAAAGCTTGAACTTACTATACTAATACATTTGGAAATTATTGATCAAGACAACGTGTGATTTAATTTTTATATTATGACTAAATGAAAAATTGTACAATCACATCGACGTTTTGAAATTGGTCATAATCTTAATTTATTAAAGATTATTGATACATATATGTGCATTTAATGTATGATACTTTCATTTATTAAGGGGCGAGGTCCTTTTGATTTGGCCAACATACACCAAGTGAAGTAGGTTACTGCATTTGTAATACCCCGAGTCTTCATAAATTTTTAGATAATAGGGTTGGGTATGATAGGTAGCATTATTCATGACCTACTACATATACTATATGATGTTTACGACGATTGATTTGAATGAATGTGAATATGTGAAATGAAATTAAATAGGATCGAAATATTTTTCATAGATTCTATATGGAGAATAAAAATTTTAGAGGCAAGAATTGTCAAAATTGGAGTTAAGATGAAATTTTTATGAATTCTAGAAGTTAAACATGTAATAGAAAAGTTAATGGAAAAATTATAAATTAAATAGAATTATTTAGTAATTAGTATGAAAGGGAAGGGCACAACAGTAAAAGATTAATTAAAAAATAAAATATATATATTTGGCATGCGAATCGAGAAAACCCCAGTTGAAAAATCTGAGAAGTCTCATGGATAAGTGATGATGGTGACAGAAAAGGGGTTAGCCGATTTTGGTGAGGGTTGATGACGAGTCTAGTACCACAATGATGAGCATGATGAGGGGAATCAGAATTTTCCACTTTCGGATTGAACGAAGTAGATTTGGATCATCAACGGAGGAGGAGGGAACAACGAGCTGCAAGACTTGATGTCAAAAATCTTTGGACTCTGGCTAGAACGCAAGTAACGGACACTGACTCTATCTCCCCCACATTGTCCTCTATCGATTAATGCTAGAAGTTGGTCTCACCGTACCTTCATCGACGGTGACCCGAATGTGACACCTCAGAGGTCTACTAGAATGCGTTAGGGAAAGAGGTACAATCGGGTCAACTTAACCTGATTGAGTGAGAAAGACCTGAGTCGAGTCTTGTTCACTGGAATTCAATATCAAATCCAACCACAATTAATTAGGAATAATTTAATAAATAAATATTAATGGTTAGTATATCTTTCTGGATGTTAGGACCAAATACTGGTAACCAAAATTTACTAGGCTTAAGGAGGATCACACAACAGTAAGTAATATTTTTCTGTGTCACGAAATTAATTATTCGATAAATTCTTGGTTTGATATTGTTATGAACTTGATTTGGATTTTGTGATGAGAATGATTTGATGGTGGTTTCGTCATTCTGTAAAGGTGACTCGTTATGGTATGATTAGTTGATGTATTAGATACTATTCATTAATGTGACGCATTGCATTTTATGAAATGAGTGATTGTTTCATAAAAGATTTTTTTTATGAACCTGGTATAACTGCTACAACGACGGTATATTGGAAAGTGATTGTTGAGGTTTATTGGGTACGAAAAAGGTACTGAATAGTGTCGTTCGGTAGGACACTCAAATAAAAGAAAATCCCGACCGATTGCTCTGTTGCAGTTTACCAAGGTTAAGAGCCCATATATTGGATAAAGGTTTTAAATAGTTTTATGTTATCTAAAGATAATATTCTTTTGCATTCATGCATAAATATTACTTGCTTAGCCTTGATTCATTGCTTTCCGCGATACATGTAATGAGTTCTTTGATTATTATGCTGATTTAGCGGTTGATGGTAAGAATGCGGATCTGTGATAAAGATGCTCATGTGTCAAGACTTAGGTTGTGTTACCATATAATAAAATAAGAATTATATTTATGTTATGCATATGTAGTTATTAGTGTTGGATTTTCTTAAATAGGTGAAGTTTCGCAATACGAACAAGGGGTGTTTATTGAATGACACTTCTTTAATTAAGACTGTAGGGTTTTAGATGTGAATTAATTATTTGGTATCTTAACTAATTTTAAAGTAAGTTATTAAGTTAGTTTGATTATTGGATGGCTATTTGTTGGTTTTTGCTTGATACATGTGTGATAATTGGGTGATGATGTGTAGTGATCTAAGTTACTACGGTACACGTAGTAAGTTACTTCAGCTGTACGGGTTTTAAGAGTTTAACTTATGGGCTTTTAATTTTTACTGCATGGTGGGCTTTATGTAAGTGTTTAATGGACTGTCTTATGAAAGTGGGATAGGAAGTCTATTCATATATGGATAGCTACATAAGAGTTATATTGTAAGTTAAATACTGTGGATTAGAGTTATATTGGAAGTTAAATACCGTGGATTATCTTTTATTATGCTTATATTATCACTTTCAGTATTCGATGTGTGATATATCTTTTCAGGTGTTAGAATGATGAGATTATTTTGTGGAGAAAGAAGTCTCCAGATTCAAGGCACACGTTGGCTATAAAATATTCATGCAATCTAGTATTGATTTTACTGAAGTTACGTCTTTCGAGAGAGAGTGAAGCTTTGATTTTTGTAACTTCATGAGAGCAAATCACTTCATTGTTTATTGTGTGATTGTGAGTGTTTAATGAGTGATTTGTAGTAAGGGTTTTTGTATTGAAAATTATTCTTTGTGAGTTTCTTATGTGTGAAGATTCTTGAGGGATTCAAGAGTGGACTCTACCTTGTTTAGGTTGAGTGAGGTTGAAGCAATACACTGAATGGGAGGGATGAGCAATGTCTTTAGTTCAAAGATAGGGTTGTAACTCTTGATTCATTTTACTGAATTGTTCCTCAAGGTTAGTCGCTTATAGACTCGAGATTTTTCCCAGGTTGGGTTTTCCTCGTTAAAATGTTGGTGTTATTTTTATTTATTTTCCACAATTTTTGTTTCAATATTCGTTAACTAACATTCTTGGTGAGTGCAACGACTTTCAAGTGGTATCGGAGCAGGTGTCAACAATGGAATCTATATCAACGAATCAAATAGCACAATTTGATGTGTCCAATTATTCGTACTAGAAGGCACGCATGAGATCTTATTTGAAATCTATTGATGAACGAGTTTGGATGTCTGTAGTAAAAGGGTATACTGAACCCGAGTCCATTGATAAAGAGTGTAACGAAACTCTTAAACCTCTTGAAAAATGGACTAAAGGTGACCTTGAAAATGCAGGTTGGAATAGTAAGGCAATGAATGCTATATTTTCTGCTTTGAATATTTTTGAATTTCGCAGGATCTCACATTGTGATAAAGCAAAAGTGGCATGGGATTTACTAGAAGTAACACATGAAGGCACAAATCTGGTAAAACGTTCAAAACTTCAACGACTCACTTCAAGTTTTGAAACTCTGAAGATGGAGGAGAATGAGATGTTTGATGACTTCTATGCGAAGTTGAATGACATAGTCAATACCTCATTTACTCTTGGAGAACCATTTGAGCCGAGCAAGGTGGTAAGAAAAATTCTCAAATCTTTACCAGAGAGGTTCATGATAAAAGTTGCAGCAATAGAGGAGAGCAAAGACAATGATAAAATTAAGGTAGAAGAATTAGTTGGCTCTTTACAAACTTTTGAGGTAAATTTTCTTTAACCTAAAAAATCTAAAGGTGTTGCTCTTTATTCTAGTGATGAAACTAACTATGTTATTGATGAATTATTGTTTCTAATGAAAATTTTTAAGAAATTCATGAAGAACAGGAATTCAAAGGAACTCATGGTAGAGGAGTGTTCATCTTGCAAACCCAAGAAGAAAAGCAAAGAGTCTAAGTCCACTCAATGTTTCAAATGCAAAGGATTTGGACACTTTGCTCAAGAGAGTGCAAATTGAAAAAAGAAGCCAAAAGCATACAACAATAGAGAAGAAAAACCTGATGCTGAATATGAAGATGAAGAGAAGGAAACTCCAGTAGCCCTTCCGGTAATCTTTAGTGACCAAAAGTCCACGGAAAGCTCAACAGATGATAGTGATTCTAAATTTGATATGTGTGAGCTTCAAGTAGTCTACAACAATCTTTTTAAGGAATGTGTCAAGAGCAAGAAAGAAAAACTGAAACTTGTCAAAGAAAATGAAATTCTTACTCAAGATTTGAATGAAGCGAAAGCAAAAATCAAGGAATTAGAAGAGAAAATCCTAGATCTTGAAGCATTCTGCCCAATTGAGGTAACTAGTGATGTAACCTATCTCGTTGAGGCAGAAAAGAAAAGAGAACACATGCTAAAGAATGTATGTTCAGATATTGACAAGTTTAAGTCAGGATCTAACAGATTGCAGGATATTCTTGATAAGCAAAGGATGAGCAAGGAAACTTGTGGCTTAGGATATGAAAAAGGTGAGTGTTCAAAATCTAGTTCACACACATGCCTTCCTAAAAGTTTTGTGCAGTTTGTGCCTTCTTCATCCAAAACTTTGGAACAAGAAGAGAAGAGATCTACCATTCCAAACAAGGTAAATATACAAGGTAATAGATCTTCTTCTTCATATCAAAAGCATGAAACTTCAGATAAATTTGGTAGGACTGCTCAACCATTTTTCAAGCAACCATTTGTTGGAAGGCAAAATACTCAAAGGTATGGTAAATGTAAGTTTGTTCCCATCTGTCATCATTGTGGAATTAGGGGTCATATAAGACGTTATTATCATCAATTATATGGAATACCTAAATCATATTTTTTTCAGGAAGACTAACTTTGAAAATGTGCAGAAAAAGTTTCTTCAAAATAGGTTTCAAAATCTTGCTTGAAAACAATGTGATGCTCGTGAGAAATCACATGATATGAGACAACATTCAAAATCATCTCAAACAAAGGAAGTTTGGGTCAAGAAATCTGATTTGAGAGCTTTAAGTGCTGTAAAAGAAAAATCTGTAAGTGCATATCACAGTAAGGTAGCCTCCAGGCAACCTACTTTATTGAGGCAACAGCAAAAAGATGCAACTGAGGTAGTCTGCAGCACGCCTACTTCACCAAGACAGAGACAACCAGAGACACGCGAGGTAACCTACAGCGAGCCTACTTCGAATACTTTTGAACCATCTCAACAAGTCAAAATGAATGATGTTCAAGATCTGATCATTGGAGAGGTAACTGCCCCTATGAAAACGCATACACAAATTCAAAATGAGTTGGAGTTGAATAAATGGTTGTTGGAAGTTGCTGCATTCAGCTGCTTTAGATGAAACGGATTCTTCTGAATTATGGATTGAATCAGTAAAGTATGCTCTTATTTATTTTTGATAATATACGTGCGGTTATACTTTCAATTCTAGAACTAAGCATATTATGTTTCATCATCATTTCATCCATGAATTTTGTAAAATGAATATGTGTCGTTTGGATATATTGCTTCTGAAAATCAATTGGCTGACATATTTTTTTTAAAACACTTAGACAAACAAAGGCGTTTGGTCCTAAGAAAAGCACTAGGGTGATTACAATGGAATAGATTTTCAAGTAGCTTGAGGTAACATGTGTGTGAGATATGTGATTTAATTCTTGATCTATGATTGAAGCATTGATTGTTTGATGTTACCTCCGAATGTGTTTATTGTTAAATGGCTAATCCGTTCATAAAATTGAAAAGATCATGTTATTAGTCATACATTGTTTTCAACAAAATCTCTACTTGCAAAGTCTGATTAACATAATGCTTGAGATTTGTCTTGATAGGTCTATTGAACAAATTTTTTGGGAAACTTGATGCAAGTAATTCAAATGGAAAGGGCTACGTCAAAGGTATTGAAAGAAGAAAAAAAATGTATTTCTTGAAATAAAGGGAGCTACCTAAACTTGACTGTGAAAGCCGCCATGAACTCAAAGGTTTCACCTCTTGAAATAAAGGGGGTAATCTTGTATGTTACTTGCATGTGCATAAAAGTACCAAAGATTTCGATTTGACAACCCATGGAAAGTCAATCTCTTGTATTATATTATATCTTGATTTAACAAGTTTTTGAGATTTTCACACAAATGCACATGAACGAATAACATGCATCAGATTTCAAAGATATGATGAGGAAATAGTAAGTCCATTTCTTGAACACATCTTATGGTAATTCTTCCATATCATTGTCTTAATTCTTTTGACTGAGTACCAAAATCTATAAGTTCCATCCTTGAAACCAATTTCTCTTGATTTCCTATTTTATTTGGATTCACTTTTATGGTTTTAGTTCTTTTATGGTTTTAGTTATGTTCTAAGTGAAAATATTTTTCAAGTATGTAGGCCAAGTGAGAAGTAAGCTACAATGTAATCTCAAATACCTTATTTTCACAAAAATTTTAAAGAGCTCATTTTTGACAATTTGTGGGTCAAAAAGGGGGAGCTAATATTTTGAGGGGGAGATAACATAATGAGGGGGAGTTTTTTGAACATGTGCTCACGATATTATGTTTGATTTTTGGTTGTTTGCATATGATATATGATTGTTTTGTTGTGCAGGTATTTTGATCCTCAATTGTCAAGGGGGAGTTTGTTGATTTTTGCTTGATACATGTGTGACAATTGGGTGATGATGTGCAGTGATGTAAGTTACTACGGTACACATAGTAAGTTACTTCAGCTGTACTGGTTTTAAGAGTTTAACTTATCGGTTTTTAATTTTTACTGCGTGGTGGGCTTTATGTAAGTGTTTAATGGACTGTCTTATGCAAGTTGGATAGGAAGTCTATTCATATATGGATAGCTACATAAGAGTTGTATTGGAAGTTAAATACTGTGGATTAGAGTTATATTGGAAGTTAAATACCGTGGATTATCTTTTATTATGCTTATATTATCACTTTCAGTATTGGATATGTGATATATCTTTTCAGGTGTTAGAATGATGAGATTGTTTTGTGGAAAAAGAAGTCTATAGATTTAAGGCACATGTTGGCTATAAATATTCATGCAATCTAGTCTTGATTTTACTGAAGTTACGTCTTTTGAGAGAGAGTGAAGCTTTGATTTTCGTAACTTCATGAGAGCAAATCACTTCATTGTTTATTGTGTGATTGTGAGTGTTTAATGAGTGATTTGTAGTAAGGGTTTTTGTATTGAAGATTATTCTTTGTGAGTTTCTTATGTGTGAAGATTCTTGAGGGATTCAAGAGTGGACTCTACCTTGTTTAGGTTGAGTGAGGTTGAAGCAATACACTGAATGGGAGGGATGAGCGATGTCTTTAGTTCAAAGATAGGGTTGTAACTTCTGATTCGTTTTATTGAATTGTTCCTCAAGGTTAATCGCTTATAGACTCGAGGTTTTTCCCAGGTTGGGTTTTCCTTGTTAAAATCTTGGTGTTATTTTTATTTATTTTCCACAATTTTTGTTTCAATATTCGTTGACTAACGTTCTTTGTGAGTGCAACGACTTTCACTATTTTTTGCTGATTTAATTTATCTTAAAATTAGTTGATGTTTATTTTGTTTAGAATATATTTACTTGGATGTAGTAATGGAATCAGATGTTGCGTGAGTAACATTTTGGACTATGGGGCTAGGAACTAGAGTTCTGTAGGACGAGGCGCTACAACATTAAATGTATAATGAAAAATAATTTGTTAATGAAATTCACGCCTAGTCATGATTGATGATACCCTCTTGTGAATACTTATAAGATTTCAGATTATGCTAAAACGTTGTTGGTGGATTTTAAATAATCCGACACATTTAAATAAATTAAGTGATAAGCTCATCGAATATTTAAAGATGTCAATTAAATTTTATGGCATTGACATATTTAATTAATGTGTATCTGTAACTTAATGTGAGGATTTAAATGATCATTTATAACGAAAAGTTCAAATTTAATTTGAGATAAAACGGGGAGTGCAATTATAATATTTTAGTAAAATATATTGTAATTTTTGGATTTTATTTATGATCATAGATTTGGACTGATAATTAAACCATAGGAAGCCTAAGTTTTATTTTTCCTTATTGATCCCCACCTTCGCTCATGTAAGCCCAATACTAAAAGTTTCAGGAGAACCTAACAGAAGTTGGAAAAGAATTGTGTTTGGGAGAGGGAGGGCCGAGAAACATAGGAAAAATTCCGAGGGGTAGCCAACTCCTATACATACACACCTAGTGTGTGTATTTTTCATCAAGTCTTAAGAAACTAGTTGGTCTCTTGATTCTCTAATCATTTCTATAGTTTTGTTTTTCTAATTTCTTTAGGTTCTTGTTATAAGAAGTGCATACTCTTAATCGAAGTTTGAGAATGGGTCCATATTGTAATATCCCAAACCCAATTTTTAAAAAATGATTTTTAAAATTTGATATATTAATAAATACTACATATTTTTAGAAAAATATTGACGCAAGAATCAGTTGAATCGGAGTTGAATCAGAATTTTTATGAATTTTGGAAGTTTAAGTGATTATTATGTAAATGAGGGGCAAAAACGTAATTTCACTTGAAAAAAAATCTGGATTAAACCAGATTTCTTCTTCTCCTCCCAGTTCATGCGAGAGAGAGAAAATGGAGAATTGAAATTGGGTTTTCTTCGTTTGTGGTCCGATTGAGACATGTGAGGTGTCAAAACGAAGCTTGTAGAGAGAGGAGCAAAACCCAACCAAAATCGTCGTCCTCAGAGCACCACAGGCGGCAAAGGTTCGATTTCCGGCGACTTTGAAACGCGATCCCGGTCGATTCCGGTGGAGTTTTGGAACGAGATAGGTACCATTAGATTGCATTTTCTGAGAGCTTCAATTTGATGTATCATTCGCCGGAAAGCGTCACCAGAATCACCGGCTCCGGCGACGAAAGTGGTGGTGCCACTGTTGACCGGGTTTGACCCAAGATGACTTTACCCGAGTTGACTTTTTGATCGATTTGACTTTTGTTGACTTTTTTGTATTTTAATGGTATCGGGTATACGTATCCGTATTTCAGTGCAGGAGACTGATTAGGGGATTTTGGGGTTCGGATATCGGTGAATCGAGGACGTACTACGGATTAGCGTCAGTTGACATTTCAGGTAGGGATTCTCCCCTATTTCTTATTTGGGGTTACGGAGGTTCCGTATTCGACGGACTCCTACTTTTCTATTTGTATGAAATTCCTGGTGGTTGGGAATTTCTCCGTTTGCACTCTTATTCGATTTATTTCCACAATTGAAATTGTATTATTATTTTATGTTATTATGGATTGTTTATGCGACTAACTGCATCCTTATGCGCCATGTCTTCTGTGGGGCCCACACTCAGAGGTGGGGCCCACTTCTTGTTTGTGTGATATTTTGAGAGTCCGGATAGGACTGTACTCTGGTGATTTTGGGTGATGGGTCTACGACATTATTGATGGATGATTTGTAGTGTGTGAGACCCACATCGGGCGACCCAGCCTACTGGATGATTTGTTGATGGTTTCGATCGGGTACGTACCTGGAGATCGGATTGAGGTGGGGTACATCCTAGGGGACGCTCTTCGATGTAGGCGATACTATCGAGTACCTATATAGGCTCGATCCTTATCCAATCTAGGGAGTACCTGGACTGGGAGACACCTTGCGGGGATCAGAGTGGGTCCAGGGGAGGATTTTCTGAGTTGATATGGATTTGAGTTGGATTATGATTGTGTGCTGATGTGAGAGTTTTACTTGAGGATGGTTGTGGTGGAGCCTATTCGGTGTCTACACTACAGATTGACTGATTCGTTGATATTTATGATGGGTTCAGAGATTCTATATCCTATCAGGGTATCACTTATGGTTTTTCTTTATGTTATTTATATCTTACAGGCTTTCTTGCTTTATCTCTGATTTATTGGAGTTCGGTGGTACGGGAGTGTATCTCTATTTGAGTTCCTGTTCATTTCACATACATCTTGAGTTTTACTTTCTGTTTATTCTGATGATCGATATTTCTCCTTATCCCTACTGAGCTTTGTGGCTCATCCCTTTCATTCTCATGTTTTCAGGTGAGATAGCCAGAGTGGATGATCAGCGCAGGGACCAACTACATCTCCTGATGTCTTTTTCTCCAAAACCAAACCCCACTTCACAATATTTAGCTACTTTCTAAATTTTTTTTATTAAATTCTTCTTGATTAATTCTAATTCATACCTATCCAGGCCTCTAGGAGTGATGCCCCATTTAGAATCATTGAAACTATTCACTAACAGGAGTTTGAAAACCTCTTGAGTGGCCCAAATTTTGATTTCCTATTGACGACTACTATAGAGGTGGTTCCAGAAGGTCCACCTTTTGAGGATGAAGTTTGCGCTGCTATCGTGTCTCTTTATAAGAAGCTGTCTATGGATTTGTATAGTATGACTATTGAAACATTGAACCAATGTCTGGCTGTTGTTAGATTGTTGTTGTGTGATCTTGGCCTTAATTCTCTTTCCAAATATCAACTCTTTTGTCTCGAGTCAGAATTGTCAGGCATGATCTTTTTCCCAGTGATTTACTGAGAAGCATGTAGCTTTGATTGTGAATTGTGGTAAGTTTACCAGGCTAAGCGATTAGGCCAAGAGTTTGAAAGCTAGGATAGAGATTTTCAAGGTTAAGGAGACTCGTTTGTGCTAAAGTATTCTTTATTATCAAAACAAGATTATTGACTTACAAAAGTAGATTGAGAGCGTGAAGGAAGAGTCTTTAGATATGAACGAAAAGGTTGATGATCTAGCTGCCACAAGGTATGGGGATACAACACAATTGAGACTTGTGGCTGCCCTAATCAAGTCTTCATATGATGCCATCCACCACAACAATAGCTTCAGTATAAAATTTCAACTCACCCCCGACCAATGGCAAACGGTGAAGAAACTTGACTTTCCTTCTCTTCAATTTCAAAAGAATTTGGATGTCTATAATTGAATAAGCATATTAGATTGCGGTCTTTTGACATTTTGTTGACTTGTTTGAACTGGTCATAGATTGGCCTTTCATTGAGTAGCTTGTCTTTATTGGTATATGATATCTTATCACTAGATAAACTACTGGGCCATGTATTGGCCCATGTTACCTGTTACTCTAAGTAGAAGGATTCCTTTCCCATATAGTGGGAAAGTATCATTTGAGGCATTAGCTGTTGATAAACTTTTTGTGCGGCTGATTTTCTGGACTAATAAGCCAGTAAGCATTTCCTTTCAATACTTTATGAACCTTGAAAGGTCCCTCCAAATTAGGGGACTATTTTCCCAATTCACGATCTATGGTGCCAGTCGCAGTATAGCTTTTCATACAAATCACTCTCTCTATAGTTTTTCTCTTTCTCCCTCTAGAGTAAGCTTAGAAAATTTTATTTTTCCCTCATCTAATTTTTGGAATTAAATGAGCTGAATTTTCTTTTATGCCTTGTGAAACCCCGACCCAAAAGTTTTAGCTTTGAGTCGAAATACGGATGATCCGTGAAGTACGGAATCATGGAAAGATAGTTTTGAGCTTGGTTCGGTAAATAGGTCATAACTTTTAGTCTACATGTCCGTTTCGGGCCCATAATATATCAAATCGAAGCTTAGACCGAACCGGAAAATAAATTTGAGAAAAAAACTGGGTTATGTGAACAATAATCCGTCCGGATGGATAAATTAGCCGTCCGGACGGATATGCCTAGAGTGAGGGCAGTGAGTTCTGTGAACAGTAATCCGTCCGGACGGATAATTGGGCGTCCGAACGGATATGCCTTGATTCAAGGCAGTGGGTTACGGGAACAGTAATCCGTCCGGACGGATACTTTGGGCGTCCGGACGGCTATCGGGAAATCAGTTTTTAAAGAACAAAAATAGACATTTCTGGGCATTTCCAACTTTGGGAGCCCGACTAGAGAGAGAAAGAGAGAGAGAAGAAGAGAGAGAAGGAGGTTTTAGCAAGATTTTGGCTTGGGGATTGTGGATTGGTGACTCTTGAAGCTTATCAAGGAAGATTCAAGGTGGATTTTGGAGTTTCGGTAAGTTTTCCATAGTTTTTTAAATTCTAGGTTTTTGTTAGATTCGTTTGATTCTTAGTGAGATGAACTCTATGCTTTAGATATGTTGATTATAGGTTGATTTTGGATGTTTATGTAGATTGGTTTGTGTTTTGGAGTTGAGTTGAGCTTGGAGTGAGTTTGGAGGATTTTGGAAGGAATTTCTAGAGAGAGAAGTAAGTGATTTCGAATTTATTGATTTAATTGATGTTTATATGAGTTGTGGTTGATATATTGATGTGTGTGAGGGTTCGGTTTCGCCACATTGTAGGTTTGGGCAAACCGAAACCCTAGGAACGAAATTTGGGGATTTGTGGTAATTGCTCGACACGAGGTAGGGGATTTCCAACCTTTCTTTCTATCGTTTATTCTCGATATTCTAAAGAGCGTTCGATTCTTCATTGGTCGTTTATTTGTGTTTCCGCCTTAATTGCTTCTAAGGGGAAACGAGTCTTCTTGTGAAATGTTGTTAATTCTTGATATTGCATGACCGAATATGTGTGTTCCATCACCTATGGGCACGACGTGATTTTCCGTTCATGCATCATGGTAGTTATGTATATATATATATGTAGGTTGTTCATATATATATCTTTTCGGCATGTCATGGCATTAATGCATTAGAGTTGCATGGGGGACCGGGTATGGACTCGGGGCTCCTTAGGATTCTTGAAAGCTACTTGGAGGGATGACGATGTGATGAGAGTTACCACCGAGTCAAGTGAACTCCAAGTAGGATAACGCACTAGAGGTATGGTTCATTAGTGACCTTGCCTGGAGTGGTGCGGGCGTGGTAGGATCACGCAACCGGGTAATCCAAGAGCGTTTGATGTTAGGGAGCTTCCTCCTGTTCAATAGTCATGGTTAGCGTCCATGATATTGATGAGTTGATTTGGTGAGCTTTGCTCACGTTCGATATTACATGGAACGAGCCATGGTATCGATGATGTTTGCACATTGAGGGGATTGCCCGGGTTGATGTTCTATGTGATTGTTGAGTATACGTGCATGTGGTAGGTTTCATATTGTTGCATAGCCTATTGTTTCAAATTCGGCCTTATACTCATGTTACTCATAACCCTATTGAGCTTCTTGCTCACCCTCTACTTTCATTCCTTCCCACAGGTGATACTGGTACAGGTACAAGTACCAGTGGAGCGGATCAGTGAGAGCGGGATGTGACATGGATGGCCCTGGGTAGGATGTGGGTGCTAGAGAGATACTCTAAGCACGTATTTTGTATATGATGTATTGATGTTTATTCATAATAATCTTATAACCATTTGGCACCAGAGGGTGTATGCATGATGTATGCTGAGTTGATTTTATGGTTATATGATATTATGAAATCGATGATTTGATTTTTACTATAAGTTGTGGATGCTGGTAGTGGATGGCCTGAGGCCCCTAGGATCAGGATTGCATGTGATTGAGGCTTGAGGCCTGGCTAGGTTGCTAGTGTGATGGATTGTATATTTATTGCTGCGCGTTTTCTGATACGGGCGGGGACTCTCCGATATACGGGGAGATGCCGCCGGATTTTCGGTCCGCCGGATGATCGCACTAGCGGCCTAGGACGGTGACGGAGGGCACCCGTGGCGTGCCCGGACCAGGGCATCACATGCCTAGGTGCCCCTATTATTTTTCCCTTTGTAAAAAATTTATGTCTTGGTCGCAAATTGTACATGCCTTGGCGACCTCTATCTAAGAGTATGGAAATTTGAGCCTAGGCGCCTTTTTGTTCCCCCCCCTAACTTTTCCATCCTTGGCACAAATTGCACATGACTAAAAGCTCAGTCCCTTTTTCCTCTTCTCCAAATCTATGCTAGGCGTACCAAGCACCATGCCTAAGCATGCATAGCACTTCTAAAACTTCTAAAAAACACCAGTTTTCCATCTATTAAGTGTCTAAAATGTTAGTACTTGGGCCTAGTGTTACATCCTCTCCAGTTAAGGAAATTTTGTCCCAAAAATTAAACAACACACACACCTCAATTTTTGAACAAAACTCGAGTACTACTCCTTCATCTCTGACTCAAGTTCCCAAGTCACCTCTACCATACTGTGCAGTACATCCATATGACCATTACCAACGTTATTATGCGCGACCTTGTGACTTTCTCTTGTCGATCCAATATATTTATCAACTTAAGAGTATAACTCCCATATTCCTCTATTTCTAATATAATCCAATGCAACAGATGCGATGAATCTAACTCGTGCTTCTGAGGCATCGATCATAGAATACATTGTGAAAAATATGAATACTAAAATATCAAGTGGTGTAACACAATATTTACGAGGAAAACCCAATCTAGGGAGAAACCTCGAGTGTTTGTAGCCACGAACATTTGAAACAATCCACAATTCGCAAAGGGCTACAAGAATGTCCCTAGAGCTAGGATTCACATCACCTACACTACTTTCTTGCTCGATTCACTCAATACACCCAACCACAAGTGGATTCTTCCAATGATGCTCCAGAGTCGCATTTAAGTCTTCAAGCTCCAACAATATACAAGAATGCCCTCAAAGCGCAATGCAAGAATGTATGAATTTTATCAAAATAAAAACTCGTTCAAGAAAAGATGAAACAGTTCAAAAGCGGCGAGTAAAAGGCCTAAGGTTATTTGGTTACCAAAGGCAATGTATATAACATGAATAGGAACCAATCCAACCCTAGATAATTTAAAAGATATGTATAATATTAACTAATGAAATTAGGAAAAAGACTGTGTCCTAATCTTGAAATCAATGCTATAAAAGATAAGAATAAACTTTCTTTCATTATGGAGATGATTATCTCTAAAAATAGGAAAGAGATAAATTTTAGTAAGGAGAAATAATCATTCCTAAAAAAAACATGATTTTATTTCAATCAATCAATTTTACCAAATTAATTAATTAAACAAAATTAGTTACCGATTTCTACATACAATTAAATCACGTAAACCCTTAAATGTAGTTTTTCAAACACTGATGCTCGTGTAGGCTACATGCAACTTACTTGGAATCACTTTTAGCTCATGTAGGGTACATGCAGGTTACATGAAGGCTTTGTTTAATCTTCAACTTTAAATCAACCTGCATTATAACCGAATGTGGATCCCAGCTATTCTAAAGTGAAATATTACATTAATCAAGCATAGTGTCAGACAATAAAACCTTACAAACTCATCCTAGATGTAACACCCCGAACCTTCGGATAACATGGTATGATAGATGTCGTAAGATAGGTGATGTCATGTGTGAAATAAAAATTACGGGCGCTAGAATTATCGTAGACGGAGTTAAATTGTATAAGGGAAATAAAAATTACGGGTGCTAGAATTATCGTAGACGGAGTTAAAACGGAATAAATATGAACTTTGGAAGATTAAAATAGAATAGGGTTTGTTTAAGTAAACAATGGCAAAGTTGTAAATACAGTTAGAGTTATGCGTAATAAGATATGAAGTAGGAGGGTTGAATGGTAAATGAACAGCAAATCAAATAATATAAAATAAAATAAAAAAGAAAAAGAAAAAGAAAAAGAAAAGAGAAGCACGAAAATCGAGGTAGACCAGAGAAAACCCTAGAGGCTGCGTTGTATAGAGGCGGCGACGAAAGCTGAGTTTTCGTCAATGACGATGAACGGAGATGCGGGTGGTACGGGGAGGAGGAGCACAACGTCAGGAACTCACTAGTACCACTTTCGTACGAAATGAAGCTCAGATAGGTCGTCAACGGAGGGGTGGAAGCAAGCAGTGCCGCCACCTTGAGGTCATCGATTCATCGTCTTTCGGCCATGTTTTGGGTACCTGAGACTACCGCTGTGTTCACCGGAACCTCTAGCTGTTGATTCCGACCATCCGTGGGCTCCACCGCCCTCCATCGACGATGACTCGTCCTAGACTCCAAACGGGTCAGATGACCCACTTTAGGAACAGCAACCGGTCAGCCGACCCGGTTGAATTTGGTAGAGTTAATGAATGGTTAAATTAATTAATGGTATTAAGTTAATTCTACTAGGTTAATTGTATTAGGTTAATTTTATTAAGTTAATAGTATCACGTTAATGGTACTATGTTGATACTATTAAGTTACTAGTATTAATGAAATAAGTTGAATAAAAGATAAATGAAATAATGAATAGGTTAAAGATAATAGGATTAATAAATAATTTTGGATGTTCTATGGGTTTCAGGAACCATCCGGTGTAATCGAATTATCGATAATTTACGGGAGTATACTACGGTAAGTAATACTCAACTGTATTACGGAACCATGAAATTTATGAATTGTATGTGTTATAGTCTGTGTAATTGTTTGGATTATTGATATGTATTTGATCGGAATCCCATGACGAGTTATATGTGAGTTGTGATATGAATGATCATTTATGTTATAATTGTATTAAAGCTGATGTTTGGTTCCTGTGATTGAACGACATAACCGTTATTGTATTTCTCTGTAGTATGCAATATGTACTGTTATATGCTTGGACTGAATATGGTGATGAAACTGATATAACGACGGATTTGATGTTCTTGAAAGTGAGGTGTTAGATATGATTTACTGATGCATTAAATATTGTTCATAAGCACGATGCATTTCAGTACATGAAAGGAAAAGTTCAGTGTAAAGAAAAAGTGTTTTACAAACCAGGTATTACTGCTACAAGGAGGATGTACTGGAAAGATGAAGGTTTATGGGATTGTTAAATAAAAGAAACTGAAAAGGAAAAGGAAAATGAATAAAAGATTCGGATATTAACTGGATGTGTTCTATGGTAGGGCAGTATATGAAAATCCCGACCGGTTGCTCTGTAGCAGTTTGCCTATGTTAAGGGCCCGAGTACTGGAAAAATGATTTAAATGACTAATTATTTTCTAAAGATGAGGTTCACGTGCATTCATGCATAAGTATTACTTGCTGGGCCTCGACTCACTATGTTCCGTAAGGCAGGTGTTTATTTCTTTGGTGATTTTGCTGACCTAGCGGTTCATGGTGAGCGTGCGGATCCGTGAGGATGATGCTCATGTGACAGAGACAGAGTCATATTTAATATACTACCATGCCCATCATCCAAGTATTTCACGAGATCTGAGATGACCCATCTACATTCCATATTTCAAATAAATAAACCCTATAGGAACTACAGGTCCTTACTCATTGTCGCAACCGGTTTCGCGAGAGAAAAATTTTAAAAGAGTCGCCACCAATTGTAATAGGTGCAATTGGTCACCATAAAAATGTTTTGGTCTGTGAAAATCCAGAAAATGGGTAAGTGAGTTTGTTACGTATGGGGAAGGTGTGAGGCACCCCACAACGTCTGTTTTGAAAAACAGTTGCCAATTTAATTTTTATTATCCCATTAATTGATTAAAATCAAGTGTGACATATTAACAAAATATATACATTAAGTACGATCATTAAACAAGATATAAAAACTATATTGAGAGTCTAATATTGAGGTTCATGAGACTCTTCCATCCAATGGTCGAGTTTCCCTAAAACACTGTCGCCTCAAGAATTTTCTCTGAGGGTGCATCCAATGCATTCCCCAAATTAATTCCCTTGTCGGTTAAAACTTTCGATATAATTTTTATACACAACTAAAATATAAAATGTAAATGTTTTAAAAAAATAAAAATAAAAATAAAATACAAAGAAATGTAAAACGAAAATAAGATAAAAATAAAATTGAAGTAAAATAAGATTAAAAATAAAAATAAAATGAAATTAAAATAAAATAAAATAATAAAACGAAAATAGGAACAAGATAAAATAATAAACAAAATAATATATAAAAATAAAGAAAAAATAAAAAGAAAAAGAAAAGCAAAATGGAAATAGAAATAGAAACAAAGATAGAAATAAAATGAAATTAAAATGTTGAGAATCGAGTTTTTGTGTGGACAATACGATATTGAACTATCTTGCTTGGTCACAACACCAAGATGGGAGCAGTTTACAAGAGCTTTTTGTAGGGAATTCGGACCTACTGAATTTGATGACACAGCGGAGTCCCTGTTCAAACTTTGTCAAACAGGTACCTTGAGAGATTACGTTGCTACTTTTAGGAAATTAGCTATTAGAACTGAAATAGCACCAACTCTTTTAAGGAGTTGTTTTATTGGTGGACTGAAGAAGGAACTGCGTTTTGATGTTAAGATTCTGAAACCGGATACAGTACATGATGCAATAGCTTTGGCACAACAAATTGATTCAAAGATGACTGAAACCAGGAATCCAACATCTGGACTAAAGATTCCTTACGGAATTCCATCACCAAATCCTAATTTTAGCAAGTCACGAGATGTGAATTTTGTATCACAAAATTCCAATAGGTTCCAGAATTCAAGAAACACGGTTGTGGGAAGGGATAGGTCTCAAGAAGTGCCATTTAAGAGAATTACTCCTGAAGAAGTGCAACAAAAGAAACTTAAAGGCCTTTGTTTTTATTGTGATGAGAGATATACCAGAGACCATCAATGTGCTAAGAAGCAGTTGCTTCTTTTAGATGTTGATATGACTGATGAAGAATTGAGTTTATTAGAGGAGACTGGGATTGCTGAGGATTCCACAACTTTAGAATCTCAGCTACAAGAAGGTGAATTGAAACATATGGAGTTGAGTACATGTGCCTATTATGGTACTATAGCCAAAAGGACAGTTAAAACTATGAAGGTTAATGGCTTCATTCAGGATTGTCCAGTCACAATTCTTATGGATTCTGGGAGTACTCACAACTTTATTGATTTAAAGTTGATAAAAAAACATGCATGGCAGATCCAACCTACTAGTGAATTTGAGGTGATGATTGCTGATGGAGGAAGAGTAAAGAGTAAGGGTATTTTCAAGAATTGTCAGTTAAGCATGGGCAATTACACTGGTAATGCAGATTTCTTCACCTTACCTTTGGGAGGATGTGATATAGTTCTAGGGGTGCAGTGGCTATCATCTATAAGTCCAATCCTATGGAATTTTCAGACTTTAACAATGGAATTTGTAGCTAATTCTGTGCAAGTAAAGTTAGTAGGAAATATGATGGGAATTCCTTTGATTCAATCAGCTTCTGTACAGCAGATCATAAGGAACCTACCTACAGCAAATTGGGGGTGTTTCTTGTGTGCAACAGAATTAATTGAAAGTCAATATAACAGTAACAAGCTTACTGTTTCTCAGAAGGAGGACATGGAAGGGTTATTGTCTCAATTTGAGGCAATCTTCAAACTGCCAGCAACTTTGCCACCCCAGAGGTCACAAGACCATACCATTCCTTTGGTTGAAGGAGCAAAGCCACCTAGCATTAGGCCATACCATTATGGACCTGTTTAGAAAACTGAAATTGAAAAGGCTGTTCATGAACTGCTTCAGTCAGGATTTATTAGACCCAGCCACAGCCCTTTTTCTTCTCCAGTATTATTAGTCAAGAAAAAAGAAGGGACTTGGCGTATGTGCATGGATTACAGAGAACTAAATTAATTAACTATTAAGGATAAGTATCCGATCCCTTTGATAGATGATTTGCTGGATGAGTTGCATGGTGCATAGTATTTTTCTAAGTTAGATTTGAGATATGGTTATCATCAAATCAGAATGGCTACAAAAGACATTGAAAAAACAGCATTTAGGACTCATGATGGACACTATGAGTTCCTTGTAATGCCATTTGGCCTAACAAATGCACCAGCTACATTTCAAAACTTAATGAATGACATTTTTAGGCCTTATCTCAGAAAGTTCATCCTGGTTTTCTTTGATGATATCCTCATCTACAGTACCACCTGGGAATTGCATTTACATCATCTTCAATTGGCATTTGAATTACTACAGAAAAATCAGTTGTTAGTGAAGCAACAGAAATGTGCTTTTGGCCAAGATCAGGTTGAGTACCTAGGTCATATAGTATCCAGGACAAGTGTAGCTGCTGATCCAACTAAACTGAAAGCTATACTGGAATGGCCAATTCCAGTCAATGTCAAGGAGTTAAGGGGTTTCTTGGGACTCACAGGGTATTATAGGAAATTTGTGAGGAATTATGGGAAAATTTGCCAACCCTTGTACCAACTGACTAAGAAGGATAGTTTTTGTTGGACTCAAGCTTCTACTGAAGCTTTCCAGGCTCTCAAAGATGTTATGACATCTCCACAGGTACTGGCCTTGCCTAACTTTAATAAAGTATTTGAAATTGAGTGTGATGCATCAGGGTGTGGTATAGGGGCAGTACTACAACAGGAAGGTGTTATGTCGTTAGTAACAATTTAATATAATCTTATAACTGTACAAATAATATATAATTGACAAGTAAAAGTCGATCCCACAAGGAGTGATACTAATAAATATACAACCTAACACTTGAATATAATTTACACATAATAGTAAAGGGGGGGGGGGGGGGGGGTTAAATCTTATAACATAGAATAAAACAAGAATATTAAGTGAAGAGTTTCAATTTCCAAAAATCCTTGCTAGGACTCACTATCCACCATAAAACAATCAAACAATTTATAAGAAATGGTAGATTGAAATTTTCAACAAGTATATGATGACAACATTCACAACAAGGTCATGGTCAAACTCAAGTTGTATGATTCTCCCTTAGGTGCATGTACAGTGCATGGTGTTTACCTCAGTACGTGTATTCTTAATTGAAATCTAGCATGATGTTTGCATCAATTAACAATTAAAAACCCAATAGGAGTAAAGAGAATATGAATGTTACAAGAATCCTAATACATGGTGTTTGTACTTAGATATTCAAGAATTGATTTTTCATAATTCGTTTAACCGAATTATATGTTGCAAATAAGAACATATTCAACAAGGTAATTGATCTTGCTCTACAACAATTAACTCTAATACATGTTTCAAAGTTAGCTAATCAAAGAAACAAAAATATTAGAATTCAAATAACATGGAAAAATCAAAATCATCATTCTTATAAGAAAATTTGCAATCCACACCACACAACTTATATAATTGAAATCATGTTTAGGGCTTCAAAGTTAAGCCCTAACTACAAAAGTTTAATTATACATAATCAAGCAAAATATAAAACATAAGAAATACAAGCTAAGGAATACAACCCTTTTTCTCCTTCTTTGTTCTTCCTCCAAAAGATTTCTTCTTCTTGCTTTGTTTCTTCAATTCTTCAAATCTTGGAATTTTGGAATCTTGAAATCTTGCAATCCTCCATCATCAAAGACCTCATTTCCTTTTATAGACAAAATATTATGTAAATATCATGATATTTTAAATACAAAAATAATAAAATAAAAAATATCACACATATAAATATTATACAAATAAATATCACACATACAAATATCATGATATTTATTTAGGCAAATGATGGTGATGTCATGAATGACATATTTTTACTTATAGATAAGAATTTCACAATTGCTTAGGTTAAATGACAAGGAAGCAAAATTTCATTTAAAATAATAAAGTGATGCCCAAAATAATATTTGGAGTTTAATGCACAAATACATCACTTTAAACCTTAATCATTTATAAATGCCTATATGTAATCAATTTTAGAATGTATATTCTGGCACTTATCAGAAGGTAAGCCTATTGCATTTTCAAGTCAGGCCTTAGATCCTAGAAATCAAGCTCTATCTACTTATGAGAGGGAACTCATTGCTATTGTTCATGCTATCAAAAAATGGCAGAATTATTTGCATGGTAGACACTTTATAATCAAGACTGATCATCATAGTCTCAAATATTTCCTAAACCAAAGAGCAAATACACCTTTTCAACAGAAATGGGCTGCAAAACTTTTGGGTTATGATTATGAGATTCAGTACAAGCATGGATCTCATAATTTGGCTGCAGATGCTTTGTCAAGGTTGCCAAGTGCAGACCAATTACCAGAACAGTCCACTGGATTTCAATCAGAAATGTTGGCCATTACCTACCCTTATTTTGGGTGGTTAGATGAATTAAGAAAATATAATGAAAAAGATGAGTGGATACTGGAACACATTGCAGAAATTTTACAAGCTTTACAAAGACATCAATCTGATCCAACAGATGTTTCTATAGCAGCAGGTTCCAGGTATCATATTGATAATGGATTCTTGAAGTACAAGACTAGAATTGCTTTGAGTCCTACTTCTATTTGGAGGGAGAAACTCTTTCATGAATACCATGGCACTCCAACTTCAGGACACCAAGGAGTTTTGAAAACTTATCAAAGATTGAAGAAAAATTTCTTTTGGACAGGAATGAAGAAGGACATCAGAAAGTGGGTAGCTGAGTGCCAAATTTGCCAGCAGAATAAATATGAAACATTGGCTGCTCCAGGATTGATTCAACCACTTTCTATACCTACACAGGTTTGGCATGATATTAGTATGGATTTTATAGTTGGGCTGCCACCTTGTAAGGGAAAAACTGTGGTTATGGTAGTAGTGGACAGATTGTCGAAATATGCACATTTTATAGCTTTGGCTCATCCTTATACAGCTCAAATAGTTGCACAACTATTTGTGGATAATGTCTTCAAATTACATGGCATGCCCTCAACCATTGTGAGTGATCGTGACTCTGTGTTTCTCAGTCAGTTTTGGAAAGAGTTTTTCAATATGCAGGGATCAAAGTTGTGCATGAGTTCTGGTTATCACCCTCAGAGTGATGGTCAAACGGAAGTTGTAAACAGATGTTTGGAGACCTACTTGAGATGTTTCACTGGGCTCCAACCAAAACAGTGGGTGAAATGGTTAGCTTGGGCTGAATGGTGTTATAATACAGCCTATCATACTTCAGCTAAAATGACACCTTTTGAGATAGTATATGGATATCCACCTCCACACATTTTAGCCTATGAAAGTGGAACTTGTAAGCTGGATATCTTGGAGCAGGAACACGCACCGTTTCATTAATAATCATTAGTAGCATTAACAGTTGTAACTAACTAATAATGTGGCCTCATCTTATTGGTTATAGGTTAGTAGTTACAAATGGTCTCATACTCTCATGCATATAATGACTGAATGCTACGATGCTGATATCTTTTGGAATGAAATACAATTCTAATTCTCTTTCTATCTTCCTTTCTGTAACTTCTTCTCTCTCTACTTCTTGATCTTCTTGATTCTTGATCTTGTTGAAATCTGAGTTTATCAGTTAATGAGAATTCCTGGTGAGGAGAAAGGTTGGTGATTCTAGGTGGCTGCTGGAGATGGTGATCGTGATTCTGGGTGGCTGCTGGAGATGGTGATAGGAATCGAACAACAATCAGGCAGCGGAATAATTTAAAAAATTTTGATTCCTAATCTGAGGATCTATTTAAAACCAACATTCGATTATGGGTTTAGAATAGTTACCTTTCTAGCGCGCCTTTTGTACTGTCGAAGCATACAACGAACACAAACTTTTTGATCGTGTCTCTACGATATCCACATGAATGGCGCAATCTTCGTGTACGTTTCACGACCACGAACGGAACTATCGAGCTCTCAGGTTGCTAGACCGAATTGAACCCATCGTTATCAAATCTGATTCAACACCTTGAATCGAATTAATGAGCAATAATGAAGGACTTTGGCTTGACTTTCCCTCTTAGAAAAACACACTTGGAATCTTTGTTTTTTTCACACTTGAAACACACGGCCACTGTTGCTTTGTGGAACCAAAAGAAAAGGCAACCCTAGCCTATCTCATATTGCAAATATATATATATTTGCACGTGTACTCCACCAAAACCAAACCTATACATATCAGATATATTCAATTCTTATCCAAATATATGTTACCATATATATATATATATATATATATATATATATATATATATATATATATATATATAAAGTTGTTTATTTTGATTTGGATTCTACCCTTTTAAACCAACATGTATAATATATATATATATATACCAATATATATATATCCATTCCAAAATATATATGTTACTAGGTGTGTTTATATATATATATATATATATCTATATATACACAAGATAAGAGCAATCCAAAATGTTTGAGTCCTACTCAAATACTACATTTTTTTTCTTTCTAAAAGACCTCTTATCTTAATATCAAAGTCATACTATCATAATCCAACTTGGACACTCTAAAAATGCTCACATTAAATATAAAATTCATCTTATGAATTTTATATTCCGAATTGCTTACTGTTCCCATAATGTTGGTAGTAATTATAAAATCATATTTTAGAATTACAAGTAGTGAACGGTGTCTAGCAACACATCACTGCTACCCAAATTACGTGGAAGTCGATGGTTCGACTCAACCTTTACCGTGACTAATGTTACCATGTTGTAAAATTCCTTTTGTCCTCAATATCTTGATTGAACACGAGACATGGATATGTCACCCTCGTATAGCACAATCAGCGTTTCTTGATTCCCAAATAAGCTAACTGAAACAAATGATATTGATATGATTATATCAATTCATTCGAGCATGGCCATGCATTTATTAGCTCTATTAATCAAGAGGCCTTAGATATCAATCTCGTATTATGAGAAGGACAAATTCCATCTTGATCACTCACATGCCTCTACATGATTTATTATATACCCGATCACCGCGTTTGATGGTGTCAAAGTGAACAATCTCTCATGTCGAGAACAATGGTGATCTCAGGTCAAAGGACTACAAAATACCATCATCACTATGAAATCATTTGTGACAATTATAACACAATCCATGTAATGATTTCATGACAGATCGATCCAATACATAAATTCTTCAATTCATGTACCTATGTGTTGACTTAATATCATATATTAATCAAACGCATATTAGCCTCTACGTATTATTGTTGTCCCTATTGACAATAATACTTGGCTATGGACATTTAAGAATATATATTATATTCTAGGGACGTTATTACAATAATTCACACTACACAGATATATAAAACTGGAATAACTAAAATGCCTTTATTAATAAAATAATCATGATAATTATAATGTTCTAAAGAATCATCACATGATTGACTTTAGGGCATACTCTCCAACAAACTCCCACTTGCACTAAAGCCAATCACTCATGTATCTAATACCTTGTGAATTGTTGTGTTGATCATGCTTCTGCTGTGTCAGAGGCTTGGTCAATGGGTCAGCGATATTTTCGTTTGTGGAAACTCTGCATATCTTCACATCTCCTCGATCAATGATTTCTTGAATTAGATGGAAACGCCGGAGTATATGTTTGGATCGTTGGTGAGAATGAGGTTCCTTAGCCTATGCTATTGCTCCATTGTTGTCACAATAGAGCTCAATCGGATCCACAATGCTAGGAACAACCTCTAGTTCAGCTATGAACTTTTTGATCCAAACTGCTTTCTTTGCTGCATTAGAAGCAACTATATACTCAAACTCTGTTGTAGAATCAGCTACTGTCTCCTGCTTTGAACTCTTCCAGCTCATAGCATCACCATTTAAGCAAAACACATATCCAGACTGTGATCGAAAGTTGTTCTTCTTGGACTGGAAGCTGGCATCAGTGTAACCCTTTACTCTGAGCTCTTCTTCACCTCCATAAACCAAAAACATATCCTTAGTTCTTCTCAAGTACTTAAGGATTGTCTTAAAAGCCATCCAGTGACATTCACTAGGATTTCTTTGGTATCTACTCGTTATACTGAGTGCATACGAGACATCAGGACGTGTACATACCATGGCATACATAATAAACCCTATAGCTGACGCGTAAGGTATCTTACTCATGTGTTCTCTCTCATCTTGTGTCTTGGGACACATTTCGTTTGAGAGAGTAATGCCATGTGACATGGGGAGAAATCCTCTTTTGGACTCTTGCATGTTAAACCGATTTAACGCTTTGCCAATGTATGTACTTTGACTTAGGCCTAACAATCTCGTTGATCTTTCTCTATAGATCTTGATTCCTAAAATAAAGGTAGCCTCGCCTAAGTCCTTCGTTGAAAAACAATTCCCTAACCAAGTCTTAACAGATTGTAGGGATGGAATATCATTCCCAATGAGTAGTATGTCATCTACATACAACACCAGGAAGATAACGGTACTCGCACTGAACTTCTTATATACACAAGGTTCATCTTCATTCTTAATGAATCCAAACTCTTTGATTGCATCATCAAAACGAAGATTCCAACTCCGAGAAGCTTGTTTCAATCCATAAATGGATCGTTGTAATTTGCACACCTTTTTAGTGTTGGTGTATGCTCTAGGAGCCAATCATGGGATGATTGTATTAGCATACATTTATTATGTTATATTGAGGTACTTTATTTGTTATGAATTATTTATCTGCACTATATAAATGATTATGATAAATATCCCTAGAATAGTTGGTTCGATGTTATGAGACTTCAAGTGTGTGACTTGAACGTGAGATCATCATAGATGTATATAGAACACTATTCCTAAACGTCCCTAGTCGAGTATTATTGTTAAATGGGATAACATTAATACGTTGAGACTAGTATGTAGGTTGATTGATGACTAAATCTTGCGAGTCATGGATATGAGATATCAAATCAATACATAGGTACTTGTTAGAGAACGGGAAGTACTGGACAGACCCAACATGAGAATACTGCATGGATTGTTATATGAATGTCATAAGCTATTCTCATAGTGACAATGATATATGTTTTCCTTTAACCTGAAATCACTACGGTTCCCAACATGAGGAGTTATATACTTTGATACTGTCTAACGTCACTTTTAAAAGGGTTGGCTATAAAGTCAGTGATTGGGTATATCACGAATCATGTGGAGGGATGTGAGTGACCTAGATGGTTTTTGTCCCTTCTATATAACAGGAGTAATATCTGTGGGCCCCTTGATTGAGTGAGACTTAGAAATGCATGGCCGTGCTCAAATGAATCAATATGTGATATTGATTAAAGTCTACTCGGAATCAAGAAATACATAGATTAACATATACGAGGATGACACATTCCATGCGTCGATGTTAATCAAGATATTAAGGACAAAGGAACTATATATAAATTGGTCACAAATTAAGGTTATGTCGAATCATTGACATTCTCGTTATTTGGGTAACAATGATGTGTTGCTAGATACCTCTCATTGTTTGTGATGCTAGAATATGATTTTAGTTTCACTGCTAACATAACGAGAACCTATAGGGTCACACACATAGAATAAGTCAAAGATTAAGTTATTTAAGAATAACATATTACGTTTGGGCTTAGGGCTTTATGTAAGGTCCATTACCGGTTTAATTAATAAGATTAATTGAACATGGTCAAGAGCCCAAAAATGTGGGCTTTCTTTCTTCAAGGAGATTTGGGCCTTTTTGGTTTTACTTGACTCACGGAATATCTAGGGTTAGAGAAACCCTAGGAAACAACACAACCTTTTGGTGTGCCGCACTTCTTGGTGAGTTGAGAGAAAAACCGATTGGGAGCTTCTTCTCATAGTTACTAGCAGAACGTGAAAGAGGTGATCTTTGGCTTGTTCGTGTGGATACCTAGAGGCGTGCTGTTCGGTTGGATAGCGCGGATTGATTCGGATCATTCAAGCCAAGCAATCGGTCGTTTTCTGCACTTCAAGAGGTAACTAGCCATCATCGATTTATGCCCTTTCACATGGATTCTCTGGAGGGTTTCAATAAAATTTTAAACTTCCGTTGTGTATGAGATATTGAAACCCAGCATTTAGTTGTTTCTGGAGCTTCAAAACCCTCAGGTTGTGTCATGTACACATCCTCAAGGAGCTTTCCATTAAGAAAAGCAATTTTGACGTCCATCTGCCAGATTTCATAATCTAGGTGTGTTGCAATGGCAAGCAAAATCCGAATGGATTTAAGCATTGCGACTGGTGAAAAAGTTTCATCATAGTCTAGACCATGAACTTGTTTGAAACCCTTAGCCACCAATCGCCCTTTTTAGGTTTGCCCTTTACCATCCATGTCAATTTTCTTTTTGAAAACCCACTTGCACCCAATAGGTTTTACTCCTTCGGGTGGGTCAACCAAAATCCAAACTTGGTTGGCATACATGGAATCCATTTTGGATTTCATGGCTTCAAGCCATTTCTCAGACTTTGGGCCAGTTATTGCTTGTTCGTAAGTTGTAGGCTCATCTTGTTCCATGAGCAAACATGTCTCCAGATTGCGTTACGAGAAGATTATATCTCGTGGGCAACCTACATGTCCTACTCGACCTACGCGGGCCTTGTGTATCTTGAATCTTTTCCTGTTCCACAACTACTTGTGAAAAAGGCTCAGGTCCCACAATTATTTGTGAAGCTGGCTCAGGTTCCATTAACGGTTCATTATTTTCTTGTGGTTCTTGAACATTTTCAAGTTCCACTCTCATCCCACTGTTACCGTTAGAAACAAATTGTTTCTCCAGAAAGGCTACAGTTCGAGCAACAAACACTTTGCCCTCTGAAGGATTGTAGAAATAATATCCTTTGGTTTCCTTAGGATATCCTACAAAAAAACATTTATCAGATTTGGGTCCAAGCTTGTCGGATGCAAGGTGTTTTACATAAGCCCCACAACCCTAAATTCTGATAATAAAAGACATATTGGGACGCTTCCCAGTCCATAACTCATATGGAGTCTTTTGAACTGCTTTAGATGGAACTCTATTCAATATAAAAGCAGCTGTGTCTAGAGCATATTCCCAAAAAGAGATAGTAAGATCTATATGACTCATCATGGATCGAACCATGTCTAACAAGGTTCGATTCCTCCTTTCAGATACACCATTCAATTGTGGTGTAGCTGGTGGAGTGAGCTGTGAGTCTATCTCACACTCCTTTAGATAATCATGAAACTCTTGGTTTAAGTATTCGCCACCTCAATCCAATCGAAGTATTTTAATTCTTTTGCCAAGTTGGTTTTGTACTTCATTTTTGAATTCTTTGAACTTTTCAAAAGAATCATATTCATTAGGTACACGTACCCATATCTACTAAAGTCATCAGTAAATGTAATGAAATACAAATAACCTCCTCTAGCTTGTGTACTCATCGGCCCACATACATCACTATGTACTAGGCCTAATAAGTCAGTGGCCCGTTCACTGTGTCCAGTGAATGGAGCTTTAGTCATTTTTCCCAATAAACAAGATTCGCATGTCTCATAATCAAATGAATCCAAAAATCCATCTTTATGGAGCTTGGAAATACGTTTCTCATTTATATGGCCCAAACGACAATGCCAAAGGTAGGTTAGGTTTGAATCTTTTGATTTAACCTTCTTTGTATTTATGTTATAAATGGGCCTATCAAGGTCTATAACATATAAACCATTCAACATTTGAGCATTACCATAAAACATCTCATTGAAATAAATAGAACAATTTATGTTCTTTATTACAAATGAAAAACCATCCTTGTCCAAACAAGAAATAGAAATAATGTTTCTAGTAATCGAAGGAATATAATAACAATTACTAAGTTCTAAAACAAGCCCAGTAGGTAAAGACAAGAAATAAGTTCCAACAGCTAGTGCAGCAACTTTTGCTCCATTTACAACTCGTAGGTCCACCTCTCCCTTGCCCAAAATCCCACTACTTCTCAATTCCTGCACATTTTGACAAATGTGAGAACCACATGCGGTATCTAATACCCATGATGTAGAAGCAGAAAGATTAATCTCAATAACATAAATACCTGTAGCAGAAGTCTCACTTCTTTTTTTCTTAAGATCTTCCAGGTACTTCTTGCAGTTTCTCTTCCAATTCCCAATCTCATTGCAATGGAAACATTTTGCATCCTTAGTAACCCCTCCTTTGGGTTTCAATGCAGCAGATTTGGATTTAGGCTTTTTATCTTTCTTTTTGCCTTTATCCGTTTTCTTGCCCTTGCCCTTTTGGACCATCAAGATGGACCCAGGACATCTTTGCCCTTGCCCTCCTTTGGGTTTCAATGCAACAAATTTATCTTTTCCCTTGCTTTTTATCTCCTTCTCTTTCTTTCCTTTCTTTTCTTTCTTTTCTCCACGTCTCTCTCCTTCTTTCTTTCTTTCTTTTTCTCTCTTTTCTCTCCACTTGTCTCTCTCCTTCTCTTTCTCTTAGCCTCCCTTTTTTCTTTCTTCCTTCTTTCGGCCACCTGCCTTTTATAGAAGAAAAAAATGTGAAGTCACGGGTCCTTTATTTTTGTATGACCCGTGACATCTCAACAAATCAGAGTGTCCAATAATAGAAAATCAGTATTATATGCCTGACATGAATTATTTTTTGAATAAAAATACCAACTTACGGTTTGAGCACATAGTCTTAAAAATACCAACTTAGGGCATGTAATTAAATTTAATCATACAAACACCAACTAATGGTATTTTTTGTAGTTAACTTTGATCCTTGAATTCCATAATTCAAGAAATTGTATCATGTAATCATACACACACATATATATATACATAGGTGTGATTTTGACATGTGTCTTTTTCACATAATATATATATATATATATTATATGTGATTTTGACATGAGTCTTATTCACATTATATTATATATATATATATTATATGAATTATATATATATCATATATAAAAGTATCACTTTTTCACTCAATTTTTCACATATATCGGATCACAACATACTTTAAAATCCCTGATTTGGGTCTGAATTTTATATTTTAGATAATTCAAGATTCAAACATTTCTAGTGTACAATATCATCATCGAAATTATTATCGGTACTCCTAATGAAATCACCAAAATAGCTTTTCCCTCCTCTTATTTTCTTTAAACACAAAGACCCACTATTTTATTCTACTCTCTTTCTTCCATTCTTATTTTTAATATTTTCTTTGAAATAAACCCGGATGAAAACCGGTTACTACAGCTGCCCCACTTTGTGTATCTTTTATGAAATAAAAGATAGACAAAGGTGTAGTCAACTGAATTTCTTTCGGGAAAAAAACTGAAACATGAGATGTTTTATTTTAAAAATACTCGGGATCACTACAACCATACCTGACTTGGCTGGAATTGAAAATGAAAAATGCTCGGGATCAGTAAAGCCATTCCCGGCTTGGATGAAATGGTGAATGAGTTTTTACTTTACCGAAATAGCAAATAAAATTTGTAACCATGCGTTACTTGAACAATTTTGAAAAGTAAACATTCTTCATACTAAACAGTAATACACAAATTAAAATTTATAATACAAACTGTTAAATATTATCCGTAACTAAATATTGTTTGCGTCACCAGACTGGGAACAAACACACCTTACCAAAAGCTGTCTAAATCCACAAGTTTCCAAACGGTTGGTACTCCCAACCTAGCTGCGAATAACAATGTATCTGTAACTATAGTTTGAAGACTTACAATATTGGACGTTTCGTCCAGTCCATGCCTAGGATTCCATAATGCCCTATTCCTACGTGTTTCCCTACCAAGCTAGTCCAACTCAAGGTCTGTGTTATAAGTAGCTTCCCTTGTGGGTAAACTTCCAGTTAAGGAACTAACGGTAGCACAGTGAGACCATCCCCTGACAATTACCCCTAAACATCCCAAACAAACGATGTTACCTTTAAAAATAATAAAACAACAATACTACAATGTCCATAATACTCAAGAATAAAAATTAATAAAGTGATGAGAAATAAAAACTTCCCAGTTGAAACACTAGATTGTCACGATTTTTTGGATGATAAAAATCCTGTTGTTGAACCATCAGAGTAGAAACCTGCATAGTATGCACCCCAAAGTTACAGGTTGATTGACTTGGTGTATGAGATATAGCACCATTGTGGCCTACAATATACGTCATCAACTGATCCAACTTGTTGGACAACTGATCTAGACGTGCCTCGATCTGCATCATTCCTTCAATCATAGCAGTGGTTCTTGATGAAATGGGTAAACGAATAGTAGAAGATCCAGCCTCAGTATGAGTATCAACAATCTCATCATCCTTGAATCTATTAATCACATTACGATCAATCATACGCCGTGGATACTATAATTCCTCATACGCTGCCCAACATACTCCAGCTCTCGCGCACAATGTTTAAATCAAGGAAGGAAGACAAAGCCCTATGGTGGATGGAGGACAAGAACTGTTGAGAATAGAATTATATAAGACTTTGCCACCATCAATTGTTTTTCCGAACAAAATAGCATAAAGCAAAATTGCTCTATTTTTGGGAATATCAGTTGAATGTGTACTCGACATGAGTTTTGCCCAAATAAAATGCATCCAGACCTTGCTATTCTTAGTTAGAACAAAGGCAGAGAATGAAACTTCCATTCTTTTAAATTTCTTCCAAGTAGCCTGGTTTACATGATGCTTGAATCACTTCATCCATATCAATGTCAGACACCAACAAAGCAAAAAAATCATCATAGGTAATATCTGGAAAATTATAGACAGCATTGATAGTCTTACTATCAAACGGGACCATTATACCTCGAACATATACCATTTCTCTATATCCTTCTACCATATTTGCATAAAACTCTCTTACCACTGAAACAACTGCAGCCTGTGGTGATGCACTAAAATCTTCCCAATTTCTATCAGCAATAATTGTTGCAATTGCGGGCTCTATCACCAGAGAAACATGGAATCCCCTATCCGGGATAATCTTTTGCCCTCTTAACGATTGCTCGTACCTTTCAAATGCCTCCTGACTCAGAAAACGATTTTCATCGTATAATGGAGGAGATAGTCTGCGTCATTTTTTAGAAACCATAATACTTACAAAGACAAACTCAAATGAAAGGAAGAAGGAAATCTGGATCAAACCCCAAAATGAAAGAAAATTTCCCAACTATGAGGGCTTATAACGAAGTGTTTCATTATCAGTAACAAGAAAGACTTGGCACAAATTTTGCTAACAAAGTCCAATTGATGGTGATGTTGTAACACCCCGCCCCAGCAGCATCTCGCTGTACCGGCCACCATCAAGTGTTACAGGGCCGCGGTCCACCACCCCAACCTATATCCACCTCTCACAAGGTTGGAGGTTGTTGGTGCTGAGGCTCGAACTCCTCCCCTCAACACCCTTTAATGTGCTTGATCACCACCTTCTCTCTCTAGAAATTTCTCAAAAATCCTCCAAACTCAACCCAAGCTCAACTCTACTCCAGATCACAAACCAATCTACATATACATCCAAAATCAACCTAGGATTAACATATCTAAACCATAGGAATCAACTCTAAACGAAACTAACAAGATCTACTCAAAACCCTAGAAATGGAAAAATGAAGAATCTTACCTCCAAGGCTTGAATCTTCCTAGAATCCTTTCCCAATCTCCAAAACCAAGCTCCAATCTCTAAGAATCACTCCAAATACTCTTCTCTCTCTAGAATCGTCTCTCTCTCTCTCTAGAACTGAAACATATCAGAAATTCCCTAAAATGGCTCGCAGGAGCCTTTTGAAAAAACGCGAGTTGCGCATAGGCGCCCTGACCTTAAACAAAAACCCCCAGGCGCTGCTCTGGGCGGCATCCTGGGCGTGCAGGACTTTCACGCCCAAGCGGGGTGCGCCTAGGTGCCCCTGCGCCCACTCACCATCAGCTCACCCACTGGACTGGGCGCAGCGCCTAGTCGCGCTGAGCTGCGCCCAGTCCAGTGCCTCTCTTTTCTGGACTCCCTTTTTCCCTGCTTCACTGGATTAGGCGCCATTGGGCGCACCTTTGCACACGCCTAGGCGTGCTACTAGGGCGCCTAGGTGCGCCAACTTCTTTTGTGCTCTTCCTCGCCAGCCCCCTCACTGGACTAGGCGCCCCCTGGTGCGCCTAGTCTAGTTTTTCTCCTTTGTGCAAACATCAAAAATTTCCAAAAATTTTGGGTCGGGGTTTCACAAAAACTGAATTTGTGACTGAATCTAATGATGTTCACTTTGATGAAATTTATTTATCCCTAATTTTTGCTTAGTAATACCTCTTGAGAACATCGCCATTCACCGGGTGAGTCACATCATCATTGTCCATCTTTGTCAAAATTATTTCTCCCCCAGAAAATGCTTTCTTTACAACATATGGTCTCTCATAAGTGGGAGTCCATTCTCCTCGATAATCCTTTTGAGGTAGTTGAATCATCTTCAATACTAAATCTCCTTCTCTAAAACATCGAGGATGCATTTTCTTTTGATTGCTCTTATCATCCGCCTTTGATAAAGTTGTCCTCTGCAAAGGGCTCCCAATCTTCTTTCCTCGATGAAATTCAAATGCTCATACCGAGTACGGACCCACTCAGTCTCCTCCAAATTGGCCTCGACTACTACCGTTAATAAAGGAATTTTCACTTCAATAGTAAGAACCTCCTCTGTCCTATATACTAGAGCAAAAGGACTTTCGCCGGTGGAAGTGCGTACTGAAGTTCGATACCCATATAAAGCAAAAGAAAGCTTTTCGTGCCAATCTTTATAATTCTCTGTCATCTTTTGAATGATCTTTTTAATATTTTTATTAGCTGCCTCAATAGCTCCATTCATCTTAGGACGATAAGGAGATGAATTATGATGTTTAATCTTGAACTACTCACAGAAATCCTTCACTGTCTTACTATTGAAATTTGTGGCATTATTAGTAATGATCCTTTCAGGAACCCCATAGCGGCATACAATATCCTTTCTCAAAAATCGCACAATGACATTACTTGTCACGTTGGCATAGGAATTTGCTTCCACCCATTTCGTAAAGTAATTGATCGCCACCAGAATAAAACGATGTCCATTGGAAGCCTTAGGCTCGATAGGACTAATAACATCCAAACCCCACATTGAAAATGGCCATGGAGCAGCTAATACATGTAAAGGGCTTATTGGAACATGAGTTTTATCCGCATAAACCTGGCATTTATGGCATTTGACTGCATAACTAATACAATCCCTCTCCATAGTGAGCCAATAGTAGTCTGCCTGTAGTATTTTCCTTGCCATCGAATGCCTACTTGAGTGAGTGCTACATATTCACTCATGAATCTCTTCCATAATTTGCTTAGCTTCATCCACATCCACACATCAAATAAACATAAATCCTGGACTTCTTTTATATAACACACTCCCATCAAAGAAAAAGGAACTCGCCAACCTTCCTATGGTGCACTTGTCATTTTCTGATGCTTCTGTGGGGGGTATTCGACTCTCTCCAAGTATTGTTTTACATCATAATACCATGGTTTTCCATCAGGCTCTTCTACTATATTCAAACAGTGTGCCTGAATTTCATGCTTCTCAATCTTGATAACTTCAACCTCTCCTTGAGGATCTAAGTCAAACATGGCTGCCAGGGTAGCCAAAGCATCCGCCATTTGATTTTCTTCCCTTGGAATATGATCAAATTCTATACAGTCAAAAAACTTGATCAACTCCTTGATATGCTGATAGTATAGCACCAATTTGACATCTCGAGTCTCTCATTCATCACATAACTGTCTGATCACTAGTTGAGAGTCCCCATAAACTCAAAGCTTCTTAATACCAAATTCAATAGCAGCTTAAATTCCCATGGAACATGCCTCATATTCAGATACATTGTTAGTACATTCGAAATATAGGTTAGCAGTAAATGGGGTAACTTTGCCTTCCGGAGAAATAAGTACTGCCTCGACTTCGTTACCAGTAATATTAGAAGCACCATCAAATAACATGACCCATTGATCTGAATTCTTTCGATTCTCTATTTCCAAAGTCAAAACTTCTCCATCCGGGAATCCCATATTCATTGGCTGAAAATCATCAACTGCTTGTTCTGCCAAGTAATCTACTACCGTACTTCCCTTAACAGCCTTTTGGGTAACATACAAAATATCATACTCTGACAATAACAACTGCCATTTTGCAATCATACCTGAAAGAGATTGGCTTCTCAAATATATATTTGATCGGGTCCATTCTGGAGATTAACGAAGTAGTGTGATACAACATATATTGTCTGAGTCTATATGATGCCCACGCCAATGAACAACAAGTCTTCTCCAACATAGAGTAGTTAGCCTCACAACTAGTAAACTTCTTACTCCAATAAAAAATTGCATGCTCTATTTTCCCAAATGAATCATGTTTCCCGATCATACATCTCATCGAATCATCTGACACAATTAAGTAATGAATTAATGGTCTCCCCATGATCGGAGGCATCAAGACTGGCGAATTTTGTAAATAGTGTTTGATCTTCTCAAAGGCAACTTGACGTTCGTCATTCCATTCAGATGGGTTACTTTTACGGAGCAACTTAAAGATTGGCTTATATGCAGTTGTCAACTGTGAGATGAATCTGGCAATATAGTTGAGTCTCCCCAGGAAAGCTCTAACCTCTTTCTCAGTACGTGGAGGCGACATTTCTAAAATTGCCTTCACCTTGTCAGGATCCACTTCAATGCCTTTTCTACTAACAATGAAACCCAATAATTTTCCTGATGTTGCCCCAAATGTGCACTTTGAAGGATTCAATTTCAATTGGTGTTTTCTTAACCTCTTGAACAACTTTTCTAAGTTAAGCATGTGATATTCATCATCCTTAGACTTGGCAATCATATCATCTACGTATACTTCAATCTCCTTATGCATCATGTCATGGAATAGAGTGACCATGGCACATTGATAAGTGGCTCCTGCATTTTTTAGACCAAACGGCATGATTTTGTAACAAAAGGTGCCCCACAAAGTGATAAAAGTGGTTTTCTGTCCATCCTCTGGGGCCATTTTGATTTGATTATAACTTGAAAATCCGTCCATGAAGGAGAATGCAAAATGTTTGGTGTTGAGTCTAAAATAACCTACTAGCAAGTGTACTAGTCAGAAGAATAGTACAAGTGGTCAGTAGAGATCGTATCCACAGAGACGGAGATATGACTTGATCCAAGTGTTTATTTACATATATTTATGGACAATGCAAGAAATTAAAGTTCCACTCAAGTTGATTTGGTTTGCAATTTAAAAGGAATACAAGCAAGAAAAGTAAAGTGTTTTTGGACTTTTTGTATTGAAGAATCCAAATGCTAATGCAAACTGTCACTAGGCAAGCTACACTAATGTAATGAGTTCAAGTAAAAGAATGAAGCACCAAGACTTCGGAATCCACCAAGGGTCAATGATGTACAAACACAACCAATTCACTCATACATTTATCAATTCGGGTATAACGAATCTGTACCAAAGTCGGTTTTAGCGCACTTAAGCCAATTTCCCTCATGTCAATCACTAGCCATCTTATTGGTCTAGGCTGGATGTTCCTATCGACATTCTAGCCATCTTATTGGTCTAGACATGCATAAGAATTCATGAAAGCTCAATGGAAATAAGATTCATACAAACTTGTTCCAAACCTAATGGAAACGACAATTGCAATCTAAGGTCCCAAGAAGCATGATTAAATAGATATTTCACCATCTACAAAATCCATCAAACAAATCCATTCAAAACCCTAAGTGGTGATCAAGCACAAAGAGTAAGAAGAATCCACAATAATCATAGAAACCAAAGATTTATACCCAAAAAGATTCACATATAAACAAATCAATTCATACAACCATCATTCAACCCAAGGCTTCATCCTAGCCTTGGTGATAAAGAGTTTAGCTACACATAGAGAGAGAAAGAGATAAGCAAAGGGAGAGAAACATATTGGTAGAACACAAAATTGGAAGAAACACAAGCCAATATGAAGAATCCGTCCTTCAAGCCTTGAATCCTCCTTCTTTCCCCTGTTTTTCGCTCCCTGGAACGGCCGTTCGATAGGTTCGAAGTCGTCTGTTTTTAGGGCTTTTGCGAGATAAAAATGCCCAAACTTTAGTGCAGGGGCGCCTAGGCGTGTAGGAAATGCGCCTAGGCACCCAACGCCTAGGCGCACGCCTAGGCGCCTATCTAGAAATTGCAGTTTTCTGAATTTTGCATTCTCCCTTGTTCCGTGCGTGGCTCGTACCGCCCAGGCGTGTATAAATCACACCCAGAATAATTTGGAAGCTTATTCTTGCCCTCATCTTGCCCATATTTACCATCTTTTTGTTCCGCACCATCAATTGCCTATCAAAATCCAAGGTAATAGATAAATGTACCGAAATGATAATAGCAATGAGATAATATAGGGTTATTATTACCAAAAACAATAGGTATATTCATACCTATCAAACACCCCACACTTAAACCCTACTCGTCCTCGAGTACAACTAATTTTAAGATATTCATGAAAAATAAAATCCTAACTCACTGACGCAGGAATCGCGGTTGCATTTAGCATATGCAACATGCCGTTAAACCCCTAGGTGTCCCTAGTGGAGGAGTGTTGTCTCCTGAGGGCTTACAAGAATGATACCCACAAACATTTCTATCAAATGAGATCAAACACCCCACACTTACATCACACTATATACTCAACGAATAATTTTCGTCTACTTAATTGCTCCTTTAATGTGGTGTGATGTGCAAGAGAAAATGTTAACATGCGGCTTCCAAGAGTTTATATATATGTATTAAACATAGTCGCATTCCAAGAATCGCAAAAAACAACAAGTAGCAATATCAAGGCACATTTATTTATATATATATGCTTATTATTATTATCATTATTTTATTATTATTTTTTTAAAAAAAAAAACTAGGGCTGTGCAATGCTTACTCCATTAAGCTTTCTATTCAACCCATGTAGCGAATTCTCGACCAATGACTCCCAACCAGTTGGCTTAGGGCATTAGGTGATAAGACACCCCTCAGATCAATTATTCGAGTTGAAAAGGCTTCGAAGTTAAGCTAGCCTAGAATGTTCATCTTGGTTGTCTCATCTTTTTACGCGAAACTCGAGTTGGTTAGACAAGAGCCCCGGTTACTCAATGAGACGCAAGAGCGGAACATGTTTTCTTCTTCTTTTTTTTTTACACAACATAAATAACTAGTACCAAACATATCACCAACATGCGTCCAAGCTCATCTTAGGCAGAAACCACAGTTAACACATATATCCGTCCAAGTCATACCCCACAACACTTTAGTGCAAGTGAATTCATTTATTATGCAATCTTGTAGACTTCAAAAATTCACTCAAGCATATAGGAGGTAAAGACGGGATTAAACAGCTTTGATCAGAAATAAATATCAAAAGTATCAGTGGTCAAATTCAGATCAGATAATATCCAAAATGCGCAATACATACAAAATAAAGTCCCACCCCCCACTGTAAAATAAGCTTTGTCCTCAAAGCGTGAAACAGGTATATGAAGAAAATAGAGGACAAGCCAAGAAAAACACAACCTGGAGGTGGACTCTAGGAGGAAGGACCGCAAGAGGGTCCTCGACGAGCAAAGGTGATATAGCGGTCGCGACATAGCTCCGCCAATATGTCGAGTATGGCCTGAGTCTGCTCCGTCTGTGCCTGGAACTGTTGCTGGACATACTCGGTATGGGCCTGGAACTGCTACTGGAGGGAGCGCTGACCATCCTCAATCTGTGTAAGCTGAGCTCGTAGCTCGTCCATCTACATAGTAGGTGCAGCAGCATCAGCAGCCTGCTCCTCATCGGCCTCAACAGCAACACCTGGGTCATCGCGCGCCGCCCTAGCACGTCTATGCTGAATATCTTTCATGCGAGATATACTGATGTGCCAATGGCGCATGTCGACTTCTTCCATCAGAAGGGTCGCGGGGCGCATATTGAGAGGGATCGCTCAAAGATGAGCTACTAATCGCGTGATAATACGAGGCAAAAAGAGTTTCTTCACACCAACACTGTCATGCTCAATACGTCTCCTAATCTCCAGAAAAGACCGAACATAATAGTAGCCCAGATCAATCCATATGCCAGCCCATATACAGTATAAGATCTCTAAAATCTCTCGCCGTCGCTCGCTATGATGCCCTGCTGGCCATAAGTTCTGGTGCACGATCCGATCGACCAGCCACATAGATTCTGGCAGGTTAGATTTCCTCAAGAAAATCCCATGTGTGCCACCCAACTGCTCCACCATCTGAGAATGCTGCTGCAACTCGGTACCAGATAAAGGTGGTAAGAATCCACTGTCAGCAGGCCGAAAAATGGGGTATCCAATGCAATCACACACATCTGCAGCGGAGAAAGTAACTACTCCAGAGGGCAATGTAATAGTATAATGACCGGTGTCTATAGCCTGGACGGTGCGATAGAAAGTACGCACTAACTGTGGATACACCGGTATGTCATGAGCCACATCATCCGGAACAACAAGGAAAGGGCATAATTGACGGAGTCGACCTAAAGGCTCACTCGTGGCCCCCACAGTGGTGTAAAGTGTACCAGATATATAAACCTCTGGCACAATGGGAGCTACCTCAAAAAGCCTAGCAGTGGCAGCAGAGGATGATCCATCAGCTGGTGTAGTGCGAGCAGATTGCCTTGGGCGCTTGGGGGCGAGACCCTTAGTTTTGGGCATAATTCCTGCAAAATTAAATAATTTTCCTCCATTAGCATAGCAGGAAATATATATATATATATTGTTTTTTGCCCGCCTAGGCATTTTGGGGTCCCGCTTGGGCGGTCCACGCCCAGGCGCAAATAGACCGGCGCCTGGGCGGTTCACGCCTAGGCGCGAATGGACCAGCGCCTAGGCGCGGTCCATCTTCCTCACCCGTGGCTGCCATGGCAGCCACATTCTTCCCCTTTTCCAACCCTGTTTCTTCTAGCATTGCACACCCACAAAAATTCCAGCAATGATTTATCAACAAATCAAAACTAGACAACCTATGGCAAGCCCTAAATCGCTAACACCCAAGAAAATTTCTTTTTGTTTCACCCCCAATCTCATTTACTTCCTTCTCTCTCTTTGTTCAAAACTTCAAACTCAAAGTAGACCATCCGACCCATAAATCGCAAAACAAAGGAGAGAAATGAAAAGTTACTAACCTTGAGCGCTTAGCTCTCCGCTTAGGCGGTGGAGTTGAGGTGGGCGGCTAAAGGGGAGAGGTGGGCGTGTGTGTGTGTGTGACAAAGAGATATGAGGGTTTTAAGAATGCCCAAACCGCCTAGGCATTTAGAAAATGCGCCTAGGAGGTTTTTTTTGTTTTTTTTTTCGGTGTGGAGCGCCTAGGAGTTGGGATTTTATGTTGTGCCTGGGCGCCTAGGAGTGTAGAAAATGCGCCTAGGCCCTTCTCTAGAAAGAGCAGTTTTCTTGAATTTTTCCATTCACCTCTGTTCCGTGCGTGGCCCGTACCGCCTAGGCGTGTATAAATCACGCCCGAAACAGCGTGCTCCTTTGTATCAGGCATCCAACTCCACCACTTCCACATAACACCCAGAAAATTTATCACACATTAAATTCTTCACCAAAAACAAATTCCAGCAAGCTCAGAAACACATAACACCTTCTAAAGAGATGGAACAATAAAACACCTAAGGATACAGAAAAGATATCACATCTGGGTTTGCCTCCCAAGCAGCGCTAAGTTTAGGGTCTTCAGCCAGACGTAGCTGCACCTACAAAATAAAAGAGTTTGCATCAAAACTTAACAATTTTGAAAACACTACCACCCCTCACTTTAAGAACATGCATAGTCCTCAATGCATCAAAACTAGGGATGGGCATAAAGTTAAACACCAAGAACAAGGACACGAGACAACCTGGAAAATCATTGTGATGGAGAGTCTTCAAGGCGAAGCTTATTTTTCTCCATATCAAAGGTAGTCTCAAAATATGGTTTGAGACGGTGACCATTAACTTGTTGCTCAAAACCAGTGCGGGGATCTTTGATACACACAGAGCCATGAGGATGAACGTTTAGGACCTCATAAGGCCCACTCCATCTCGAGCGAAGCTTACCGGGAAATAACCGAAGACGAGCATTATAGAGTAAAACTCGTTGACCCGGTTCAAATACTTTCCGAGAGATATGTCGATCATGGAAAAACTTCGTTTTGTCTTTGTAAATTCTGGCATTCTCATAGGAATCATTTCGGAGCTCATCAAGCTCATTAAGCTGAAGTTTGCGTGAAGCACCAGCTTCGTGAAGATCAAAATTGAGGGTTTTGATTGCCCAATATGCGCGCTGTTGAATTTCCACCGGAAGATGACACGGTTTTCCATAGACTAACCGATATGGAGACATGCCAATTGGAGTCTTGAAAGCTGTCCGATAAGCCCACAAAGCATCATTCAATTTCATACTCCAATCTTTTTTGTTGGAGGACACAGTTTTCTCAAGAATATGCTTGAGCTCACGATTGGAGATTTCCACTTGACCACTCGTTTGAGGGTGATAAGGAGTAGCCACTTTGTGAGTGACTCCACATTTCTTCATTAATTTCTCGAACGGCTTATTACAGAAATGTGATCCCCCATCACTGATAATAGCTCTGGGTGTGCAAAACCGGGCAAAAATCATGTCTTTGAGAAAATTCAGAACTATTTTGTGATCATTAGTCCGACATGGGATAGCTTCCACCCATTTGCTCACATAGTCCACCGCCACCAGGATATAAAGATGGCCATAAGAAAGGGGAAAGGGTCCCATGAAATCAATACCCCAAACGTCAAAAAGTTCCACCACCAGGATATTTTGCAAGGGCATTTGGTCTCTTGAAGCGATATTGCCAGTGCGTTGGCAGCGATCACAAGTGGTACAATATGCATGAGCATCTTTAAATAAATTGGGCCAAAAAAATCCACATTGAAGTACTTTTGCGGCTGTTTTCTTCCCACCAAAATGACCGCCACAGACATGAGCATGACAAAAATTCAAAATACTCTCCATTTCAGGTTCTGGCACACAGCGGCGAATGATTTGATCAGGACAAGATTTGAACAAATAAGGTTCATCCCAAAAATAATATTTGATGGAGGAAAAGAATTTATCTTTGGCTTGCTTAGTCATGCCAGAAGGGAGTTGACGTGCAACTAGATAATTGACTATATCTGCAAACCATGGAGTTTTCTCAAGAAGGAAAAACTGCTCATCAGGAAAATTTTCATTAAAATCCAAGTCTTTGGAGCCCCGTTCTTTAATAGCTAACCGTGAGAGATGATCGGCCACAACATTTTCACACCCCTTTTTATCCCGAATCTCCAAATCAAATTCCTGTAGGAGAAGTACCCATCGGATCAATCTTGGTTTCGAGTCCCTTTTCGTCAGTAGATATCGCAAAGCTGCATGATCAGAGTACACAATCACCTTAGAACAAGTCAGATAGGACCAAAATTTGTCCAACGCAAATACGATAGCCAAGAGCTCTTTCTCTGTGGTGGAATAATTAATTTGAGCATCATTCAGAGTTTGACTGGCATAATAGATCACATGTGACTTCTTCTCTATTCGTTGACCAAGCACTGCCCCAATAGCATAATCCGACGCGTCACACATAATTTCAAACGGTAACGAGAAATCCGGTGGCATCATGATAGGAGCAGAAGTGAGCTTCTCTTTTAATGTCTCAAAAGCCTTTAAACATTCCGCATCAAACTGAAAATCAACATCTTTGGCCAATAATGCACATAAAGGTCGTGAAATCTTGGAGAAGTCCATGATAAACCTCCGATAAAACCCAGCATGGCCAAGGAAAGAGCGAATTCCCTTCACATTAGTCGGAGGCGGTAATTTGGAGATAAGATCAATCTTTGCCTTATCGAATTCAATGCCATCTTGAGAAACTATGTGCCCCAAGACATTACCTCTCTGCACCATGAAGTGGCACTTCTCCCAGTTTAATATGAGATTTGTCTCTGTGCAGCGTTTCAGAACGAGAGATAAATTGTGGAGACAGTGATCAAAATCATATCCAAAAACCGAGAAATCATCCATAAACACTTCTATGAACCGCTCTACCATATCAGAAAAAATGCTCATCATACATCTCTGAAAGGTAGCTGGAGCATTGCATAACCCAAATGGCATTCTACGATAGGCAAAAGTTCCAAATGGACATGTAAACGTTATTTTCTCTTGATCCTCCGGTGCAATCACAATTTGATTATACCCAGAATATCCATCCAAGAAGCAATAATAATTATGCCCTACCAATCTCTCCAGCATTTGATCAATGAATGGTAGAGGAAAATGATCTTTCTGTGTGGAGGTGTTCAACTTCCTGTAATCAATACAGACTCTCCAACCCGTGACCTTTCCGGTAGGAATAAGCTCATTGTTATCATTAGTAACAACTGTGATGCCCGACTTCTTCGGTACTACCTGAACAGGGCTTACCCACTTGGAATCTGAAATAGGATAGATAATCCCTACATCAAGTAACTTCAGAATTTCAGCACGAACTACTTCTTTCATGTTAGGGTTCAATCTTCTTTGACCCTCTCGGCTTGTCTTTGCTCCATCTTCCAGTAGGATGCGGTGCATACACATTGATGGACTGATGCCTTTAATGTCTGCTATAGTCCACCCAATGGCGGTTTTATTCTCTTTAAGCACACGCAACAATTTCTCTTCCTCCACAGAAGTTAAATCAGAAGCAATAATAACTGGGAGAGTCTGACAGTTTCCCAAAAAGGCATACCGCAGGTGAGGAGGAAGTGGCTTCAATTCTAATTCTGGTGGGTTCTCAATAGATGGCAATAACTTCTTAGAAGTTGGAAGATTCCTCAGATTTTCAAAAACAGGCCTCCACTTATGTTGATGCGGAGGTGAAGCTGCAAACATAGTGTATATTTCTTCAACTTCCTCAGTCAATAAATGCTTGGAATCACCCACAAGAAAAGCCTCCAATGTAGTGATTTTATTACTCCGAGAAACCTCCATATCAATTCTTCTATCATCTACATCTATCCAAAAGCAAGTTTTTGTGTCATCAGAATGTCGCATTGCCTCTGAGAGTCGAAACTCAACAGTTTTATCAGAAACTGTCATTGAGAGAACACCTGATTTGACATCAATGATGGTATTGGTAGTAGCCATAAAACCTCTGCCTAAAATAAGAGGTAGGTCTTTCCCAGGAATTGGTTCACCTTCCATGTCCAGAATTAAGAAATCCACTGGAACAACAAACTCTCCAACTTTCACTAAAACATCTTCAACAAGTCCAAAAGGATGAACAAGAGAGCGATCAGCTAACTGTAGAGTAACTGTAGTTGGTTTCAACCCTCCTATTTTCAAAGTGCAATACACAGAATAAGGCATGATATTAACACTGGCTCCAAGATCCATCAATGCTTTCTCAATATGCTTTTCTCTAATAATGCAGGAAATTGTAAAACTCCCTAGATCTTTCAACTTGGGTGGCAGTTTCTTTTGTAATACTGCACTAGTCTCCTCAGAAAGGAAAACTTCTTCATGCTCACTGATTTTTCTCTTATTGGTGCATAACTCCTTCAAGAATTTGGCATAAGCGGGGATATATTTGATAGCATCAATAAGTGGAATATTGATTTCAACCTTCTTCAGAAGTTCAAATATATCCCGGTTATACTTGCTTTTCTTCTTTGGTGCAAGTCTAGAAGGGAAAGGAATTGGTGGAATATATTCTTCCACAATCTGCTTGTCTTCCTTAACTTGAGGTAGTGGAGATGCACATGGTTCTACCACCTTTTGTTCATTTTCATTCTCATCTCCTTGCTTCTGAAACTCAATTTTGTTGTGCACCTTTTTCCCACTTCTTAAAACAGTAACAGCCTTAGCATCTTCATGTTTCGTGGGATTAACTTCAGGCTGGCTTGGGAGCTTCCCCAACTGCCGCACACTTAAAGCAGTAGCAAGTTGACCAACTTGCATTTCCAACTTGGAGATAGACTGAGTGTTACTAGCCACCGTCTGTTGTAACTAATTCATAGAATTACTCATCTCAGCTTGTGAATTCTGCATCTTCACTTGTGACTGAGCTAGTTGAGTGATCAGATCATCCATAGTAGACCTCTTCGATTCAGGAGGTGGTGCTTGAGGTTGGCCTTGCCAGGGTTTTGGACCTTGGCTGTAGTTGTTAGAAGAGCCATAAGACAGATTCGGATGGTTCTTTCAACCCGGATTGTAGGTATGAGAGAAATGATCATTCTGCTGCCGATGATAATTCTGAACAGCATTCACTTCAGCTTCAGGAAATGTGCCACTTCTAGGACACATATGGGTCGGATGGTCTGTGCCCCCACAAATACCACATGGCTCTACAGCTTTGCTTAATAGACTCATTACGGCATCCAGTTTCCAAGCCATTGAAGCAATTTCTGTGTTGGAAGTACCAGCTTCATATGCAGTTGCTCTAGAACCACCTGTATCTCTACTATCCCACTGCGAAGAGTTAGCAACTACATTCTCAATAATCATTGTGGCCTCAGCTGGTTCTTTAGCCATAATGTTCCCACCAGCAGCTGCATCTAGCCTATGCCGACAGTCATCTGACAAGTTCTGATAGAAATACAATATAGTCTGCCATGGCAAGAATTGATGATGTGGGCACCCAATCAACAGAGTTTTATACCTCCCCCAAGCTTGATACAGTGGTTCTCCCTTATTCTGCTTGAAATGAAATATCTGATCTCGTAATCGTTGCGTCTTAGATTGAGTATAGAATTTCTGAATAAACTTGGCAGACAGCTGCTCCCAAGAAGTGATAGAATTAGCAGGCAAGGTCTTGAACCAGTTCTTCGCATCACCTTTTAAAGAGAAAGGAAAAAGTTTGAGGCAAATAAATTCTGCTGATATCCCTTGAATTTGTTGTGTGCCACAAATCTCCAAGAAATTATCGATATGATCGCTAGCATCCTGATTTTCTTCTCCTGAAAAGGACGGAAGCAAGTTAATCATATAACCTTTAATCTCGTATGACAAATTAGGTGCAATAGTTGGAAAAACAATGCACGATTGACGAGTAGTAAATTGAGGCATAGAGAAATCCTGTATAGTGCGTGGAGCATTGGGGTTGTTGCCATTGTCATCAACTCTTTCAAGATTTTCTGCCATTTTTACTCGTTCCGGTTTGCCTCCACAAGAGCTCTCACTAGATGAGCTAGATGTAGGACAACTAGAGCGAATGGAAGAATGCTCCCCAAGAATTTGTTTGTCTCTCTTGTTGCGGCGTAGACGTCCAAAGTCTAAATCAATTGGAAGAATTTCTGTATCTTGCGAACGCCGTCCTTGCATGAACTACAAAGAGTAAGAGAATAATGTGAGACAAACAATCATCAAGTATGACCACGCTATGTAAGCAAGTATCTATGCAAACAAAACAATGGATCAAGTATAAGCTACCGTCCCCGGCAACGGCGCCATAAACTTGTTGAGTCTAAAATAACCTACTTGCAAGTGTACTAGTCAGAAGAATAGTACAAGTGGTCAGTAGAGATCGTATCCACAGAGACGGAGATATGACTTGATCCAAGTGTTTATTTACATATATTTATGGACAATGCAAGAAATTAAAGTTCCACTCAAGTTGATTTGGTTTGCAATTTAAAAGGAATACAAGCAAGAAAAGTAAAGTGTTTTTGGACTTTTTGTATTGAAGAATGCAAATGCTAATGCAAACTGTCACTAGGCAAGCTACACTAATGTAATGAGTTCAAGTAAAAGAATGAAGCACCAAGACTTCGGAATCCACCAAGGGTCAATGATGTACAAACACAAACAATTCACTTATACATTTATCAATTCGGGTATAACGAATCCGTACCTAAGTCGGTTTTAGCGCACTTAAGCCAATTTCCCTCATGTCAATCACTAGCCATCTTATTGGTCTAGGCTGGATGTTCCTATCGACATTCTAGCCATCTTATTGGTCTAGACATGCATAAGAATTCATGAAAGCTCAATGGAAATAAGATTCATACAAACTTGTTCCAAACCTAATGGAAACGACAATTGCAATCTAAGATCCCAAGAAGCATGATTAAATAGATATTTCACCATCTACAAAATCCATCAAACAAATCCATTCAAAACCCTAAGTGGTGATCAAGCACAAAGAGTAAGAAGAATCCACAATAATCATAGAAACCAAAGATTTATACCCAAAAAGATTCACATATAAACAAATCAATTCATACAACCATCATTCAACCCAAGGCTTCATCCTAGCCTTGGTGATAAAGAGTTTAGCTACACATAGAAAGAGAAAGAGATAAGCAAAGAGAGAGAAACATATTGGTAGAACACAAAATTGGAAGAAACACAAGCCAAGATGAAGAATCCGTCCTTCAAGCCTTGAATCATCCTTCTTTCCTCTGTTTTTCGCTCCCTGGAACGGCCGTTCGATAGGTCGAAGTCGTCTATTTTTAGGGCTTTCGCGAGATAAAAATGCCCAGACTTTAGTGCAGGGGCGCCTAGGTGTGTAGGAAATGCGCCTAGGCGCCCAACGCCTAGCCGCACGCCTAGGCGCCTACCTAGAAATTGCAGTTTTCTGAATTTTGCATTCTCCCCTGTTCCATGCATGGCCCGTACCGCCCAGGCGTGTATAAATCACGCCCAGAATAATTTGGAAGCTTATTCTTGCCCTCATCTTGCCCACATTTACCATCTTTTTGTTTCGCACCATCAATTGCCTATCAAAATCCAAGGTAATAGATAAATGTACTGAAATGATAATACCAATGAGATAATATAGGGTTATTATCACAAAAAATAATAGGTATATTCATACCTATCATTTAGCCGTATTGTCCACCAGTATGTCAATCTGAGGCAAAGGAAAGTCATCTTTCGGACTTGCTCGATTAAGATCCCTATAATCCACACACATTGTTATGTCGTTAATAACAATTTAATATAATCTTATAGCTGTACAAATAATATATAATGGACAAGTAAAAGTCGATCCCACAAGGAGTGATACTAATAAATATACAATCTAACACTTGAATTATAATTTACACATAATAATAAAGGGGGGTTTAAATCTTATAAAATATAACAATGAAAATAAAATCATTAACACTAAAAACAAGAATGGAAAGCAATAATTTCAATTCCTGAAAATCCTTGCTAGGTCTCACTATCCACCACTAAACAATTAAACAATTTATAAGAAATGGTAGATTGAAACATTCAATAAGTTTATGATGACAACATTCACAACAAGGTCATGGTCAAACTCAAGTTGTATGCTTCTCTCTTAGGTGCATGTACAGTGTATGGTGTCTACCTCAGTACGTGTATTCTCAATTGGAATCTAGCGTGGTGTTTGCATCAATTAACAATTAAGAACCCAATAAGAGAAAAGAGAATATGAATATTACAAGAATCCTAATACATAGTGTTTATCTTAGATATTCCTGAATTGATTTCTCATAATTCATTTTAACCGAATTATATGTTGCACACAAGAACATATTCAACAAAGCAATTGATCATGTTCTACAACAACTAATTCTAATACATGTTTCAAAGTTAGCTACTCAAAAAAACAAGAATATTAAAATTCAAATATCATAGAGAAATCAAAATCATCATTCTTGTAAGAAAATATGCAATCCACACCACACAACTTACACAATTGAAATCATGTTTAGGGCTTCAAAATTAAGCCCTAACTACAAAAGTTTAATTATACATAACCAAGCAAAATATAAAACTTAATAAATAAGAAGCTAAGGAATACAACCCTTTTTCTCCTCCTTTGTTCTTCCTCCAAAAGATTTATTCTTCTTGCTTTGTTTCTTCAATTCTTCAATTCTTCAAATCTTGAAATCTCTCTTCATCCTCTCTTTCATCACCAACGACCTCCCTTCCTTTTATAGACAAAATTTTATGTAAATATCATGATATTTTAAATACAAATATAATAAAATACAAATATAATATATACAAATATCATGATATTATCTAATATTTTTATTTTGGAAATGATGGTGATGTCATAAATGACATCTCAACTTATAAATCAACAATTCCACAATTGCTTAGGTTATAAGGAAGCAAAATTACATTTAAAATAATAAAGTGATGTCCAAAATAATATTTGGATTTTAATGCACAAAAACATCACTTTAAACCTTAATCATTCATAAATGTCTATATGTAATCAATTTAAGAATGTATATTCTGGCACTTATCACAACCCCCAACTAGCTTATTGCTAGTTCCTAGCAATACAAGCGTAAAGAAAATGTCATAAGGATTTTTTTTTTTTTAAAAACATCACACAATAACAGAACAAAACGTAAGAGATCATAATTGCTATCCAACTTATTAGTCACAATTTCCAACATTTGTGTGTGTGTGTGCACTAAGTCAAAACTTTCTTTCCACAAACCATAATGCATAAACCTCGAGAAATTATTCAAGTAAGAAGCCTCAACTCCATAGTCTCACAGGTTAAAAAAATTTCAGTGTAAAGGATTTCTCTCATGGAGTTGGAAACAGATACACACTCAGAAGAATAATCAATTTAAGGACAAACAGATAAACAAACATTGGTCAAAAGATAGGTATATTAACTGTCTAGAACTTCCACCATTCTTACCAACAAACCTGCTTTGGAATTCTAGAGATCAATTTTGCTACTAAAATAATCAACTCATGAAAAACACTACATGTCTTCTTAAGGAAGAATAAGACTTATCATATTGATTTTTTATATATTTACAGGTGAAGACTATATACCACTAATTACACCAGGTAAATTCCCAGGAAAGATTGGAGGGACACAATGGTCTGCTTAAATACCAAACTCCTTAGACAGAATTTTCTTAGACATGCAATTAATATCATAATATATCATACCAAGTTACCCGATCGAAACTATATATTGCAGAGGCAATCCTAAATATATATATAGAGAGATACTTTTTTATTATTTAGACAAATCCATTAAATCATACAATACAACAACCAAGGCTCAGTAAATTACAACATTGTTTTAACAAAATTGATTTCTATCATCCTACCACATTCCACAAACCATGTAATGATTTTCATTGACAGCAATTATCCATTTCTAAAGATCAATGAAAATTCATAAGTTGTTTTCTCATTTCTCTCCACTCATTTATAATTCACCTTGTGCTGCTTTATCCTTGAAAATTCTCTTCGTATTATGCATTATCATCCATCTTACCACAAGACTTAGTATTTGTGCACAAAATAGTTTTAGAAATTGTTTTCTAACAATCCAGATAGAAAAATTGACTCGAACTAGTTGTAGTGTAGCAAATCATCTTTTATCAAATTTTCCATTTTCGCATTCCTATGTTACCCCCAACTAAAATGAAACATTGTCCCCAATGTAACAACAGCGAACTGAGTATGGAAATGCAATGTAAAAACAAAAACAAGGGTAGAAAAAATACAACTTGAGATGAAAGCTTCGTGACAGGGTAGTAGCGGAGAGTCCTTAGTGTTGTATCCTATCCATGAGGACATTCAGCATGTGTTCCACCCTGAGCTGGCCAACCTCTAATTGATGCAAGCGGCCAAGTAATTGCTGCCATTGGTGAGACTGTGGTGGTTCAGCAGCAACAGAAGATTGAGATGCGTTCCTTGGTGTGACAACTGGAAGTCGTGGTGTTCGTCGTCTCCTAGCAATTGTGGACATGTGTCCAGTACTCCGACGCCAAGTAGATTTCTCAAGGACGGTTACGGCATATGCAGAAGATAGTAGACAGCGAGGAGGTCAGATGCTCTTACGGTAAAGCAACCGTGTGATAAGCCGTGGGAAATATAGGTGTCCAACCTTGGTTGGTCTTTGCTCCACAAAGAACTTTGCCTTGAGAATACTCTCCATGTAAATTACTCCAAGATCAAACCATGTGCCTCGATACATATGGTACAGGATAGAAAGAATATTGCCCCATTGTTGTTGACTATGGCCAATGGGGCACAAGTTACTCCGGAGAGCATCATTAAGTAACCACAGCTTCGGTGGTAAATAGGATCGACGGGTAGCAGTAGCCTCCTGTCGATCATGTCTTCTTTGACACATATCATCAATCATTTCCTCTTTCGAAATAGAGATTGACCGCTGAAAACCTTGAGCCACATTAGAAGTGGGCGGAAATCCGAAACAGGAGCTAACATCTATGGATTTGAATGTAAGTCAAATACCAGAAACATTAACCTGATAAAGTGGTGGAGCTCGAGCAGGGTGCGGTAATTCCAGAAGAGTGTGATAAAAGGAGCGAACTAGATCAGGATACATCGGGTAAACTTCTTCTGGATCTGGTTCGACTAAGAACATCAGAGAATGATCTTGAAGGTAGCTCTTCGCCCAATTGTTGGCAGGTTCGTTCAGGAATGTAGAATCGATTCTTCGCTCAGGAATGATTTTAGCTCTAGCGAATAAGACTTTCGAAGATGAAAAATCGGGAACGACAACTCTTGGGCGGCGCGGCATGCTGTTTAGGAGAGGAAGAAAAACTGGTCAGAAGAGACAAAAAAATGACAACATGCGAAGAAAAAGAAAAAGAGAAAGAAGAAAAATGCCATTTTTTTATTTTATGATTTTTAATTTTTTTTTATGATCAGAAGAGACAACAAGAAAAACAGCAGAGTTTGAAAACCATGTTGTCAATTTTTTAAAAAATACAATAAAATAAACACAAGTAAAATGAACAAGAAATATGGGTTGCCTCCCACAAGCGCTAAGTTTAACGTCATTAGCCAGACATAAGGACGTCTCAAGTGAGTGGAACAGGGTCAGTGAGCCGTAAATTTTCCTCAACATTTTCTGTTGCTGGCTCTAAATAATGCTTGAGACGATGACCATTCATTTTGAAAATGCTTTCTGTCTGTGGATGTTGAAGATTCACTGCACCATGTGGAAAAAAAATTAGAAATAAGAAATGGTCCATACCATCGTGAACGAAGCTTACCTGGGAATAGTCGAAGGCGTGAGTTATATAACAAAACTTTTTGTCCAGGTTCAAAATGTTTTCTCAATATATTTTTATCATGATAAACCTTGGTCTTCTCCTTATAAATTTTTGAGCTTTCATATGCTTCATTACGGAGTTCTTCCAACTCACTCAACTGTAACTTTCGTTGTCCACCTGCAGCCTCCATTTCGAAATTGTATAGTTTGATAGCCCAGTATGCTTTGTGTTCTAATTCAACTGGTAAGTGGCAGGGTTTGCCAAAAACCAACCTATATGGTGACATGCCAATCGGAGTTTTATAGGCGTACGATAAGCCCATATAGCATCTATGAGACGATCAGATCAATCCTTGCCCGAAGAGCTCACACTCTTCTCCAATATCCGCTTAATTTCTCTATTACAGATTTCAGTTTATCCACTTGTTTGTGGATGATATGGTGTAAACACCTTATGAGTGACGCCATATTTGTTCAACAATGAGGCAAACAGTTTGTTATTAAAATGGGACCCTCCATCACTAATGATTACCCTCGGAGTTCCAAACCGTGCAAAAATATTTTCTTTAAGAAATCTGAGAACAACTCGAGAATCATTAGTCCTGGATGGAATTGCTTCCACCCATTTTGAAACATAATCCACAGCAAGTAAAATATACAAATAACCTTTAGATGGAGGAAAAGGTCCCATGAAATCAATGCCCCATACATCAAAAATTTCAACTATAAGAATAGGAGATAATGGCATCTGATTTCTAGATGAAAGATTATCTGACCGTTGATATTTATCATAGGTAGAGCAGAAGGTATATGCATCCTTGAACAAGCTTGGCCAATAAAACCCATATTGTAGTACTTTCAAAGCTGTCTTTTTTGGACCAGAATGTCCCCCACAAGCATAAGAGTGACAAAATGTGAGTATAGATTGAAATTCTGATTCTGGCACACACCGTCTTATGATCTGATCAGAACACCATTTGAAAAGGTATGGGTCATCCCATATGTAATACTTTGCCATCGTCACAAGCTTGTCCTTGTAAGTTCTTTTCAAACTTTCTAGTAGATTACCTGTAACGAGATAATTGACAATGTCAGCATACCACGGTGTAGAATTTGACAAAGAAAACAATTGCTCATCAGGAAAATTCTCATTTAGAGGCAAAGAGTCTTCTTCGGTCACTGAGTTGTTAACCAAACGGCTAAGGTGATTGGCCACCACATTCTCGGATCCTTTTTTATCCTTAATCTCCAGATCAAACTCTTGAAGTAATAGAATCCATCTAATTAAACGTGGGTTGGCATCCTTCTTTTGAAGAAGATACCGCAAAGCTGCATGGTCAGAAAATACAATTACCTTAGTTCCAATTAAATAGGCATGAAATTTTTCTAAGGCAAAAATAACAGATAGAAGCTTCTTCTCTGTAGTGGAGTAGTTTAATTGGGCATCGTTGAGTGTTCTACTCGCATAGTAGATGACATGAGGTACTTTATTCACTCGTTGTCCCAAAACTGCTCCTACTGCATAATCGGAAGCGTCACACATTAGTTCAAAGGGAAGGTTCCCATTGGGAGGCATCATGATTGGTGCTGATGTGAGAAGGAGTTTAAGCTTGTCAAATGCTACCAAAAATTTATCATCAAACTCAAATTTCACGTCCTTGGATAGTAAGTTACATAATGGCTTAGCTATTTTAGAGAAATCCTTGATGAATCGTCTGTAGAAACCTGCATGTCCAAGGAAAGATCTTATTTCTTTAACTGTAGATGGAGGTGGAAGATTACTTACCAAATCTACCTTTGCTCTGTCAACTTCAATTCCTTTGCTAGAGATGATATGGCCAAGAAAAATTCCTTGTTGTACCATAAAATGACATTTTTCCCAATTTAAAACTAAATTGCATTCCTGACACCTTTCTAGCACCAAAGCAAGGTTATAGAGGCATTTATCAAAAGATGAACCAAATACACTGAAATCATCCATAAATAACTCAATAATATGCTCCACCATATCTGAAAAAATGCTCATCATACACCTTTGAAAGGTACCTGGAGCATTGTAAAGACCAAAGGGCATGCGCCTGTAGGCGAATGTACCATATGAACACGTGAATGTTGTCTTTTCTTGATCTTCTTTTGCTATTGCTATTTGATTGTAGCCCGAGTATCCATCAAGGAAACGATAATGACTGTGACTTGCAAGACGTTCCAACATTTGATCAATGAAAGGTACTGGAAAATGATCTTTTCTGGTACCTGAATTAAGCTTTCTGTAATCTATGCAGACACGTCATCCTATTTGAACTCTTGTGGGAACCAACTCATTTTTTTCATTATGGACCACTGTAATTCCAGATTTTTTAGGAACCACTTGTACTGGACTGTCCCATTTACTATCAGAAATGGGATAGATAATGCCAACATCTAGCAATTTAAGCACTTCTTTTCGCACCACCTCCTTCATTATTGGGTTGAGCCTGCATTGAGCATCTCATGTTGGTGTGGTTCCTTCCTCAAGTAGTATGCGATGCATACATCTTTAGGGACTGATTCCTCTGGTATCAGCAATACTCCATCCAATTGATGTTTTATGCTCCTTTAGTACCCTCAGCAATTTTGCTTCTTCTTCAGTACTAAGGTCAGATGCAATGATTATTGGCAAAGTATTTTCTTCTCCCATGTATGCATACTTTAAATGCTTTGGTAATTCCTTCAACTCCAATTTGGGTGCTTGCACAATAGATGGTACAAGTTTTGTGTTAGCAATTGGTAAAGGCTCAAAAACAGAAATATACAATCCCAAAGAAGGTAAAGCTTCAAGGTGTGCCAAAACTTCCCTACCTTGTTTATCATCAAATATAATAGCAGGGTTATGAAGTAAAACCTTATCGACAATATCTCGACCACAACCTTCATTGAACACTTGTTGACAAATTGTATCCAATGTATCTAAATGGAAACATTCACTTTCTTCACTCGGTAATTGGAGTGCTCCAAAGACCTTGTACTCGATGGTTTGTCCCTGCACATTCATAGTTAGTGTTCCCTGTTGAACATCAATCTTTGTACCTGCCATGGCCATGAATGGACGACCAAGAATTAAAGTCAATCTTGCTTCTGTCTTCGGGACTGACTCCATCTCCAACACCAGAAAATCAGCAGGCAAGATCAATTCATCAACTTTGACTAAAACATCTTCAAGAATGCCCATAGGATATTCGATTGATCTATTAGCCAATTGAATGCTCACAGAAGTTTCCTTCAGTTCTCCTATATTCAAAGATTCATAAACAGAAAATGGCATTAGATTAATAGATGCACCTAAGTTGAGAAGAGCTTTTTCAAACCTGTGACCCCCAATTATGTAGGGGATAGTAAAACTGCCCGGATCCTTTAGTTTAGGAGGGAGTTTGCTTTGTAAAACAGCTGAAACTTCTTCAGAAACTTTAATTGTTTCAAACTCTTTGAACTTCCTTTTGTTTGTGCACAAGTCCTTAAGGAACTTTGCATATTTTGGCATTTGTTTGATGGCATCCAAAAGGGGAATGTTAATCTCCACCTTCTTGAAAGTATCCATGATTCCTTGCATTGGGTCTTCTTTCTTGAACTTCTATAATCTGCTAGGAAAAGGAACATGTGAAGAAATAAGATTTTGAGGATTAGAATTAACCTGAGAGCCTGGGGTTCCCTTGAGAATAGTAGAACTGCTGCTAGAAATAAGATTAGGAAGGTCTGGTTTGATCAAATTTTCTGATTCAAAGTCCTTCTCTTCTTCTGGAATGCTCGTCTTGCCAATCGTTTTTCCTCCCCTAAGAGTGATTGTTTTGGCCTGTTCATTCATTTTGGGGTTAACAACAACTTGGCCAGGAAGCTTTCCAAGTTCTCTTTGATTTAAGGCAATGGCTAATTGTCCCATTTGTTGCTCCAGATTTGCAATGGCGTTATCAGTTTTATGCATAAACGCCTGAGTGCTTTGTGCCATTGATGTAACCATATCTTCAAGTGACGGTTTTGAAGGCTCAACTTGACCCCGATGTTGTGGTACTTGGGTAAAAGGTTGTTGTAGTGGTTGATTATTACTCCACCTAAAATTTGGATGATTCCTCCATCCTGGATTGTAGGTAGAAGAGAAAGGATCATTTCGTGGCCTTTGCATCTGATTCATGTTCTGATTTGGGTAGGTGGTCAATGCATTGATTTGACCATCTAAGACAACAACTTCATTTTGTGGGCAATTTCCCATGGCATGTCCTGGTGTGCTACAAATAGCACACACCTGAGACATTGGAATGATTAGTTGTTTCACCATATCTGTAAGATTGCAATCTGAGATTCCATGATTGAACTTGACTGTGCTTCATGGACTCCAACTTTTTTTTGCGGTTCTCTCACTCTATTGTAGCTCCATTGTTGAAATTGTTCGATAGAGTTTTGAACATTTCCATTGCTTGCTCGGCATTGTTATTCATCAATCCACCACCAGATGTGGCGTCCACCATTTTTTGATCTGAATCCAACATCCCCTCATAAAAATATTGCACAAGAAGTCATTCTTGAATATTATGATGAGGACAAGAACTTAAGAGTCTCTTGTACCTCTCCCAATACTCATGGAATACTTCTCCATCATTTTGTTGAATGCTCGCTATCTCATTCCTTCTTTGATTTTTTTTTGAGCTGGAAAGAATTTTGTCAAGAACTTATTTGCCAAATCTGTCCATGTTCTAATTGATCCTCTTTGTAAAGAGTGAAGCCATGTCCTCGATTGTTCCTTCAAACTGAATGGAAACAATCGAAGACGGACTTGCTTATCAGTTAATCCTCTTATTTTGATTATAGAACACACATCAAAAAACTCTTTAAGATGCATATGAGGATCTTCTCCAGTATGGCCAAGAATGTAGGCAATAAATGGATCATGCCCGACTTTAGTTCAAAATTGTCTACGGTGGTCTAGGGGTAGACAATACATGAGGCCTGATCAGCTGCTTGAGGCACAGAAAAATCCTTAAGTGGTCTGCTCATGTCAGTTGATTCTTCTGCCATTTGGGCTATGACTCTGGGACTTGTGCCTGTTCAATAGAAAAATAGTAATGAGATATTTAGGTGGCAAAGCCAACCATGAACATAAATTAGTATAGAGAAAATTTGGAGGATGGCAGTGCCTATCACAACCAACAGAATTAAAGGAGGTAATATATAAAGTTAGTAGTTAATATACAGTATATAAAAAAGTTAGTATACATAACAACGAAAAAATAAAAAAATGGGGCGATTAAGCCAACCACATAAATTAATAACATTTAATGTAAAACCTTCCATGTAGGAGGTGCTAAGTTAACAAGTTAGTATACAGAAAAAAATAAAAATAAAATAAAAATAGAAATAAAATGGGGCAAATAAGGCCAACCACTAAAAGAAATACAAATAATTAATGATGTTAGTAAATATTAACGTATAGTACTAGGCGGTGGAACCGACCATTAATAAAATAGGGCGATTAAGCCAACCACATTAATTAATAATATATAATAAATAATAATAAATATATACAGACGTTAATAAAAATATATAGACGGTTGAACCGACCATTAATAATAATAGATATATACATATAACAAATATTATATATACATATATTAACAAGAGTAGGCAGTTGAACCGACCATTAATAAAATGGGGCGATGAAGCCAACCATATTAATTAACAACAGTAATAAATAACCAAATAATAAACAAGAGTTAGTTGACACTGTATTAGGGAATCACTCCCCGGCAACGGTGCCAAAAATTGTTATGTCGTTAATAACAATTTAATATAATCTTGTAACTATACAAATAATATATAATGGACAAGTAAAAGTCGATTCCACAAGGAGTGATACTAATAAATATACAATCTAACACTTGAATATAATTTACACATAATAGTAAAGGGGGGTTTAAATCTTGTAAAATATAACAATGAAAATAAAATCATTAACACTAAAAACAAGAATGGAAAGTAATAATTTCAATTCCTGAAAATCCTTGCTAGGACTCACTATCCACCACTAAACAATTAAACAATTTATAAGAAATGGTTGATTGAAACTTTCAACAAGTTTATGATGACAACATTTACAACAAGGTCATAGTCAAACTCAAGTTGTATGATTCTCTCGTAGGTGCATGTACAGTGTATGGTGTCTACCTCAGTAAGTGTATTCTCAATTGGAATCTAGCATGGTGTTTGCATCAATTAACAATTAAGAACCCAATAAGAGAAAAGAGAATATGAATATTACAAGAATCCTAATACATGGTGTTTATCTTAGATATTCCTGAATTGATTTCTCATAATTCGTTTTAACCGAATTATATGTTGCACACAAGAAAATATTCAACAAAGCAATTGATCATGTTCTACAACAATTAATTCTAATACATGTTTCAAAGCTAGCTACTCAAAGAAACAAGAATATTAAAATTTAGATATCATAGAGAAATCAAAATCATCATTCTTGTAAGAAAATATGCAATCCACACCACACAACTTACATAATTGAAATCATGTTTAGGCCTTCAAAATTTAGCCCTGACTACAAAAGTTTAATTATACAAAACCAAGCAAAATATAAAACTTAATAAATAAGAAGCTAAGGAATACAACCCTTTTTCTCCTCCTTTGTTCTTCCTCCAAAAGATTTCTTCTTCTTGCTTTGTTTCTTCAATTCTTCAAATCTTGAAATCTCTCTTCATCCTCTCTTTCATCACCAAAGACTTCCCTTCCTTTTATAGACAAAATTTTATGTAAATATCATGATATTTTAAATACAAATATAATAAAATACAAATATCATATATACAAATATCATATATACAAATATCATGATATTATCTAATATTTTTATTTTGGAAATGATGGTGATGTCATAAATGACATCTCAACTTATAAATCAACAATTCCACAATTGCTTAGGTTATAAGGAAGCAAAATTACATTTAAAATAATAAAGTGATGTCCAAATTAATATTTGGATTTTAATGCACAAAAACATCACTTTAAACCTTAATCATTCATAAATGTTTATATGTAATCAATTTAAGAATGTATATTCTGGCACTTATCACACATTCAAACTTTTCTATCCTTTTTAGGGACTGGTACAATATTTGCTACCCATTCAGGATATTTTGCTACAGTAAGGAATCCTGAGTCAAATTGCTTCTTCACCTCATCCTTAATTTTAAGAAGCATGTCAGGCTTCAACCTCCTTAACTTTTTCTTTATCGGAGGACAATTTGGCTTCAATGGTAATCTATGGACCACTATGTCCATATCGAGCCCTGGCATATCCTGATAAGACCATGCAAATATCTTGGTATTCTTGTAATAACTTTATCAATCTTTCTTTGTCTTCCCTTTAAAATGCCGCACCTATTCTGTAATACCCCGACCCAAAAATACCGAAAATAATAACAATAATAATAGTAAATTGAAGATTAAATTATGAATGCGAGTTTAGAAATAAATACCAAGAATGAAGTTAATCTGACTAAGGATTAGTTGATCATTGGTTCAATAAAATTAAATAAAACAAAAATATATATATAATTAGGACCACTTTCGGTGGCCCATCTATGCCGTTTGGGTTAACGAATGCTCCTGCGGTATTCATGGACTTGATGCAACGGGTCCTCCATCCATTTTTGGATAGGTTTGTAGTGGTGTTCATCGAAGATATTTTGATTTACTCTCCCACGGTAAAGGAGTATGATGAACATCTAAGACTAGTCTTGCAGACGTTGAGGGAAAACCAGATTTATGCTAAGCTGAGCAAGTGTGAATTTTGGGCAACGGAGGTGAAATTCCTTGGTCATGTGATCACACAAGAAGGGATTGCGGTGGATTATTCTAAGATTGAATCAGTCCTGAATTGGGCAAGACCTAAAAATGTGACGGAAATTCGAAGTTTCTTGGGTTTGGCGGGTTACTATCGAAGGTTCATCCAGAACTTTTCGCGAGTAGCTGCACCCATGACACAACTTACCAAGAAAGGTACACCTTATGTATGGACAGATGAGTGTGAGGTTGCATTTGAAGAATTGAAAAAGAGGTTGACAACACCTCCAGTGCTAGTGGTTCCGGAAAGGAATGTTGGCTACCAGGTGTATTGCGATGCATCTGGAGTTGGCTTGGGTTGTGTGTTAATGTAGCGGGACAGAGTAATTGAATATGGCTCAAGGTTACTGAAGACACACGAGAGGAACTATCCAGTGCACGATCTGGAATTAGCGGCTATGGTGTTTGCTCTAAAGCAATGGAGGTACTATCTCTATGGTGAACGATTCGAGGTCTTCTCGGACCATAAGAGCCCTAAGTATCTATTCACCCAAAGGGAGTTGAATTTACGGCAAAGGCGGTGGATGGAGTACTTGGAGGATTTTGACTTCAGTTTGCAATACCACCCCGGTAAAGCAAATGTGGTCGCGGATGCGTTAAGTAGGAAGCAAAGGATTGTCAGTCTATTCATGCATGAATGGGGGATTGTGGAAATGATAAATCAGTTCGGGTTGGAGCTACGGGGTGACGATGAAGTGTATTTGAGTTGCTTGACTTCGAGGTCGGCAATGGTACAGAAGGTCATGGATGCACAGAATGGTGATCCAACACTTGATGCTTTTGAAGAAAGTTCTGGTTGGGTCCGAGGAAGTGATGGCGGTGTGAGATTCACAGGGAGGCTAGTGGTTCCTAATGATGAAGAGCTCCAACAGGAGATTTTGAAGGAGGCTCATCACTCTCAGTTTGCTATGCATCAGGGAGGAAAGAAAATGTATCAAGATCCAAAGAGGAATTTTTGGTGGAAAGGCATGAAAGCTGATGTGGCTAAATATGTGGCAAGATGCCTAACTTGTCAACAAGTGAAGGTGAAACATCAGAGACCGGCGGGGTTACTACAACCACTACCGGTGGCACAATGGAAATGGGAAAGGATTACCATGGACTTTGTGACAGGATTGCCGATGACAACAAGGCGTCATGATACAATCTGGTTGATTGTTGACAGATTGACAAAATCAGTGCATTTTCTGCCGATGAACAAGACAGATTCTCTTGAGACTTTGAGTACATTGTATGTGAGGGAAATTGTGAGACTCCACGGAGTCCCATTATCTATTGTGTCAGACCGGGATTCACGATTCACGGGTAGATTCTGGAGTAGTTTACAGGACGCATTGGGAACTCAACTAGATTTCTCTACAACATATCATCCACAGAGTGACGGGCAGAGTGAGAGGACAATTCAAATCCTGGAGGATATGCTCCGATCTTGCGTGATGGATTTTGGGGGAAATTGGGAGTAGTATTTACATCCGGCGGAGTTTGTCTACAACAACTCCTTCCAGAGTAGCATTGAGATGGCACCATTTGAGGCACTCTACGGGAGGCCTTGTAGGTCACCCTTGTGTTGGGCGGAGATAGGTGAGAAGGTAGTATCGGGACCAGATATGGTCAAGGAAGCTAGAGAGCGGATAGATGGGATCAGAAAGCGATTAATCACCGCCCAAAGCCGACAGAAGTCCTATGCTGATCGGAGAAGGAGACCTTTGGAGTTCGCTGTGGGAGATAAGGTATTCTTGAAAGTAAGTCCGAGACGGGGAATACAAAGGTACAGCAAGCAAGGGAAGTTGGCACCAAGGTTCGTGGGACCATTCAAAATTTTGGAGATGGTGGGACCAGTGGCCTATCGTTTGGCACTTCCACCGAAATTAGCAAAAGTTCACAATGTTTTTCATGTATCAATGCTCCGAAAATATGAGCCGGATCCATCGCATGTGTTGGATTGGACCACCTTGGAAGTTGAAGACGACGGGAGCTATACGCTTCAACCGGTGAAGATTTTGGACCGACAGGATAAAATCACAAGGTCGAGTGTGATTCCACTAGTAAAGGTTATGTGGATGTATCATGGAGCTGAGGAATCAACATGGGAGTTAGAGTCAAAGATGCAGGAGAAGTACCCGAATTTATTCTAGAATACAAGTACGTATATCTAAATTTCGGGGACGAAATTTCTTTAAGGGGGAAGGGATGTAATACCCCGACCCAAAAATATCGAAAATAATAACAATAATAATAGTAAATTGAAAATTAAATTATGAATGCGAGTTTAGAAATAAATACCAAGAATGAAATTAATCTGACTAAGGATTAGTTGATCATTGGTTCAATAAAATTAAATAAAACTAAAAATAAATAAATATATATAATTAGAACCACTTTCGGTGGCCCATCTATGGCCACCGAAAGTGGCCATTTTGTTGTGCAATGGCCACTGGGCCATTGTAGTTTACATATAAAAAAAATTATTAATTTAATGGTGCTGGCCCAGCTAGCACCATAAATTCATTTGAAACATATTGGCCGAAAGCCAACAACGGAGAAGCCGCGAGACAGATAAGGAAAAAAAGAAAAAAAGAGAAGAAGGAAGGGAGAAAGGAGAGAAAGTGGTGCTTTTGACTTGGGGATTGATGGATTCTTGCTCATCTAGGCTTGGATTGAATGATTCAAGAAGATTTAAAGAAGAAGGTACGAGTTTTTAGAGAAATTTGATAGTTAGGGTTATTTATGGGTTTTGTGGATTATGGTTGAATCTTGATTTTTAGTTAATGATAGAGTTTATATATGATGATTTAGACTCATATGTATGTACATTTAGTAGAATGGAAGTTAAAGAGATTATATGCATTTTTTTGGAAAATGGGTGCCTAAGGGACGAATTTCTTCGATTCCGTTGATTGGGTTCGCGTTTGAGGCTTAATTTTGGATATGTTGGTGATTTAGAAGTGGGTAACCTACCCTCCAAATTTGAGACGATTTCGTTAAGGAATCGATAGGATGTTAGTGTAAACCTAAGAGGGAAACTTGGGGTTTACGGGGTTCGAGTAAGAATTTGAGCTTGGAATTTCATATGAGGGTTTAATAAGATATATTAGGAGACTTGAAATTGTTAATTTGGAATGGGTATGTATAAGGGAGTGCGATTGCACATTTTAGGCTAATATGGCCTAGTTGAGAGAAATGTTTGATTTCGATGTTATTGATTTATTTCATATATATATATATATGAGGTTGTTTATGTTTTGACATTATATGGGGTTCGACTTTGCTTCTTTATTAGGTTTGGGAAAGTCGGAATCCTAAATCGAAAATTGGTAATAGCATTCTCTATTGTTGCTTGGATAACGAGGTAGGGATTCTTACCCTTTTAAATCATTCCTTAGAGATTTCTCTCTTCATTCTAAAGAGCGGTTGGTAATCCTTCATTGGTCTTTGATTTGAGTTCTTTCCTAGATTGCTTCCTAGGAAGAACGAGCCATGAATGTTATTATTGAATTTATTGCATAACCGATTACATGTTTGATCATCTATCAAGCATAATTTATTCTCAAACATGCATCACGTAGTTACGTATGTATAAAGGATTTTTATATATATGTTTATTCTTGCATATTGGACATGCTCATTAGATGCATTAGGAGTTGCGGGCACGGGCTCGTAGTTCCTATAAGAGTTACGTGTGGATGTGGGGGTCCGAGGGCGGGACGAGACCAACGTCTTATGGCTAGAGAGCTAATTAAGAGTTTGGTCATATAACCGTGTCGGATGTCTCATGAGGTGACACCTATGTGGTCTGGGGGCAGTGTCAAGGTTTCCGATGATATACCGGACATCCGTTGAAAAATGCCAAGAGGGACCATATGGTGATGAAGTTGTTTATTATTAATGTGCTCATAATAGATGCCATGTTGCTGCATTATGCCATGTTTTCCAATTCAGCCGGATTATCTCGTTAAATCTTTATTTCCCTACTGAGCCTTCTGCTCACCCTACTTCTCTTCTATGATCTTCAGGTGAGTCTAGTACGAATGTCCAGCCGACGGATCAGTAGGTGGAGACGTGACATGGGAACGCCACCTTGGAGCTTAGGTTCTTGATAATGTGAACACTTTTGTTTATCTAGTACATTTAGTACTTAGATTGGTTTAAAGGATTAAGTATCTATCTTTCAATTACCTTATGAGGAGGATGATGGACGGTCGAGAGCTGCGCCGTTAAACCGGGACTCTCGTACCGGGATTATGGAACTGTGTTCCGGTTGTTGAACTATATACTGGTTATGTGATGAATGACTTCTTTTACGTATCTTGCATGTGAATAGGTGGCCTGAGGCCCTGCCTAGATTGTGAATGTGGTTAGCTGGCCTGAGGCCCTGCTAGGTTGCGGATTGAGATTTATTTATGATATATATATATATATATATATATATATATTGGTGTTGATTGTTTCTCAGGTTGGCATTCTCCGATTTATGGGGAGATGTTGCCGGATTTTCGATAGAATCCGTGTTAGGTTGACGTGAGAGGAAGTCTTTAGGAGACTAGTGATGTCATCGATAGCGCTTCCGGTTTGGGGCGTTATATATTCTAACCTCCCTTTTCTGATCATCAGTCCCCAAATTAACGACCTCAGTTGTTTTTCCGTGCGGTTGAATTATCTTTTCCTCTTGACTAACTTGTCTTAAGATTTTAGGTGATATTTCAAATTCATCCTCAATATCAGAATCAAATTCTACATTGTTAATAGGTGTACAAAAATCTGGTTCATTAGTTTCATCTTCTTCATTATCATCAATTTCAATCATGTTAAATGAAATGATGGAATGTGTGAGATTTGACATATAAAAGTGATTGAAGAATGAAAGAGATCGACTATGAGAATTCTGAATGAGTACTTTTATTCATGGTGAACATGGAAGGAAAATATAGGAACAGAGAAATGATGCAACATGCAACAGCCGTACTAAAAATTCATCAAAGAAAAAGTAAAGACATGCTCATTACAAAAGCCCAATCAGTAACCATGAGCTAGGCCACTGATGGTAGTGCATATAAAGATTACTCTTGAAGGCTGTTGATAGATACTGGCAATTCCACACTAGTCCAGTTATTGAGCTCGAAACCTGGTGAATGAGATATGACGTAATGGGAATTTGCGGTCGAGTTTTAACCTACTTCCATGATAGCGACATGGAATTCCTTGAATTGCTCACACAGCTTTCTAAAAGTAACTCCATTTTGGTTCACTTCCAGTTGATCAACAGACAAATTCAAAGGCAATTTTCCAAAAATTGCCCCAGTGTTGGGTGGGTTCACTTTCTCCAGAAAATCCCCAAATATAAAGCTTTCATAAAGCCAAGGAATTGTCTTCCTCTGAACGTTTAGCTCTCGTCCCTCAAGACGAGCAATTCGCTTTGCTTGTTTTTCAACACGCGCTTGTATCTTGTCAGCTCTAGTAGGCTTATACCAGCATGTTTCAGTATCACTACTGGCTTTCTTATCCCCTGCTCCTTCTTACCAAGACCTCCTCCTGGTTGAAATCCCATATTTAACATCACTTTAGCAATAAATTTAGCCACCGTGGATAATTGAGGTTGCACTAAAAACTGTGCTTCTTTCACAAAACTAGTGGTGGCAATCTCAAATGATTGAAATGAAGTTTCAATCCCTTGCAAAGGAGCATCAATGTGGAGTGAATTAGAAATGCTAGCCACCATCCATTCAGTTTGCCCTTTCACAATGTATACCCTTCCTTCATAAGCAAACTTGAGGCTTTGGTGCAAAGATGATGGGACTGCGCCAGCGGTATGGATCCATGGTCTTCCCAATAAGCAACTATAAGTGGGTGAGATATCCATTACCATGAAAGGAATATTGAAGGTTACATTTGCAATCTCTAACGGGACCTCAATCTCCCCCATTATCTCCTTTTTGGTTCCATCAAATGCTTTAGCCACTACGCGCACTCGTTTCATATAGGACCTATCAATGGGAAGGTGATCATAAGTTTCCTTTGGCAAAATATTCAACGAGGATCCATTATCGATCAAGATACTTGCTACCTCTGCCCCATCCCCTCATCTGGGATCTCTTCTTTCGTAAATGACAACAAGTGAGTAGCAAGCACGTTTCCAACAATCCCATCAAAAGATTCTGTCGGGATCTTCTCTGGCACATAAGCCTGATTCAACATTCTTAACAGCATCTTTCGATATGGTTCAGAGCTCATAATCAATTCCAAGATGGAAATCTTAGCAGGAGTCTTCTTTAATTGATCTACTATCATGTATTCACTCTGATAAACAATTTTTAGAAACTCCTGAATATCCCCTTCAGCTACTTCCTTTTTCACTTCCTCATCCACAATCAATCATTCATTTGTTGCCTTACTAATTTCCTCTGTACCTACTACCTCCTTCCCTTTCTTCTTTTTTTTAGCTGCTGCTTTCAACCCTTGATTCATGTTTGATTCTCCTTGACAATAAACACACCCACTTTGGGTCATTTCGCTAATTCCTGAAATATTATCCACAATACCTTTATATTGTTCATTTTCATATGACCATGGGACTGTTTTATCACTTGTGTAAGTAGGCTTTGAAGGAGTAATTGATGCATCTTCCAAAAAATATTGTAACACAATCGGTTTTTGACGTCCATCGAGACTTGGTCCTTTATAGAATTCCTCCCCAATGACGTTAATCATTTTGGATTTACTAGATTTCATTTAAAACACTATCTTTTTAGAATCAATCAAATGTTGCACTCTTTCTCGAAATCCAAAACAAAATTCCAGAGAATGCACTTGCACATCTTTATGGAATTCGTAAGTCTTGGATCCATCATAACCATCATACCTCAGTGTAGAGTCCAACTCTTCCTTTTCAATAAATCCCTCCTTTTGTAGAATATTCAACACCATACCCAAAGGCATGATTACCTCAACAACTTTCTTTCAAAATTCAATTGTCTCTGACTCCTCAATGACATTAATTCCCTCGTTCGCATGATCAGGCAATGGATTATTGGTCACATCAGGCTTTTTGATTCCATCAAAATTTAGCCATCCAGAATTGATCATATTCTGCACAATCCTTTTAAAAGGCACACAACTTTCAATTGAATGTCCGGGAAAACCTCCATGATAAACGCATGTCACCTCAGGATTATGACATGGAGGATATGGTGGATTTTGGGTCCCTCCAGGAATATGTGCAACTGCTGATTGAGCTAATAGCTTGGCATAACATTGAGCATAAGTGATGGGTATAGGGATAAATTCTTCAAGTTGCCTTTGAGGAATGGGAATGGTTTCGAAGGTTTGATAAGTCTAGGGAGACCAAAAATTTTGGTGAGGTTGCTGATAGTTTGGTGGCTGTGGATGGAAATTACGAGGGAATGGTTGATAACTTTGGGGAGGATACGGATTATACGGGCTAGAAAATCTGAGAGCATTATTTCGTGGCCTGTATTCAGAGGTAGGAAGGCTATAAGTAGGATTAAAGCCATAATTTATGGTGTGTACCTCATTTCCATCCTTTTCACTTTGCCCCCTTTCTGAGGTTCTGGCTTCTCATGCACTGTGACTTCCATGTTGATTGTTCCTCTTTGGACACAACGTTCAATGCATTCTCTAGCCTGAATTATATTCTCCCAAACCTGCATGGCCCCCTCCAGCAATCTTGGATGTATATGGTTCTCGAAGTGCATCAATAAATGCATTAACTAAATCTTCTTCCACAAGTGGAGGATGCATTTGAGACGCTAGGTCTCGCCACCGATGGGCCCACTCTTTAAAACTTTCCCCTTCCTTCATGGCAGTACCCTGAAGATCGTAAATGGTGGGGACCTTTTGCACATTGTATTCATACTTTTTGAGAAATAAGTTAGCTAGATCCTCCCAGGCCATCACGGAGGATAGGTCTAAGCTTGTAAACCAACGAGTTGCAACCCCTTTTAGGCTTTACTGGAAGAAATGGATCAACATCTTCTCATCCTGAACATACGGCTGCATCCTTCAACAATACATAGTCAAGTGGTCAAGAGGAACTCTAGTACCATCGAAAAGAGTAAAGACAGGAAGTTTAAAATCAGGAGGAATGACTAGATTCTTCACCAGACATAACTTCTGAGGACTTAGAGCACCTGCAGGTCCAAATCCTTCTATATCATGCATCCATTTTTCCATCCTCTTGAATTGTTCCATAGTGACACCCTTCTCTTGCTCCTCCGCATTAACTGGGGGTACATAACTCATCTTTTGTTAGGAATCCAACAATAAAGGAACACTACCCTGAGCCAATTCAATACTTGTTTTTGACACATTCTCAGATAAATTCACTGGTGCATGATCATAAGAAGGGTACATTGGATCTTCTTTCAAAGATGATCCTTCTACCAGCGCTTTTCCCTTCATAAGTTGGGACATCTGATTAACCAAAAAAACCATTTTTTCTTTTTTAAGCTTGCAATATCCTGACTCTGCTTCTCTGCTAACTCCTTCTGCTGTTCATTCTCCATTGCTTTAGCAATTCGTGCTTGTAACCTGGTGTGATAAGGACGGCGATGTTGATCCTTTGGATCTATAATGCCCCTATATAAAAATGTGACATGATTAATTCAATTCTTTGTCATTATTTTCTCATGTATGCTTGTGTTTGTATAAGTCCTATGTAGTCATTGCAATTTGAAAAGATAATAAAAACAAAAAATTATTTTAGTAAAACAACTTATACTATTACATAACATTAGTTATTAAATACATGAAACTAATCTTTAATTTGGAAATCCGCCATGCTGGAGTCCTCCAATTATCTCCAAGTCTTTACGAAGACTATCCAAGAATTGTAGGACTTTCCCAAATTCTGGACCTTGGAATATTTCACTCTGCCTCAATTTTGCTGCATTCTCATCAACAAAAATAGCCCATGCGGACAGCTTAGTCACTTGACACATTGCTATCCCAATTTGACGTGTGAGTGTTGCACGTACTTCGCGATCTTCTATGAGGCCATGAAATAATTTCTCATTCTGATTGTCTAACTCATTAACCCTGATTTGGTTTTGTCTAAGCAAAGTTTGATATGCTACTTTTAACTTACTGATTTCATCGTTGCTTCTTCTTATGGCTATTTCCATGGTAGCATTTGCTCGCTCCATGTTTCGGTATTGTGATTTCCATGCTTTAGCATCTCCCAATACTTGGAAAATTACATGTTTGGCCTTTTGAAGTTTGAATTGCATCCGCCAATTATCCTGCTCTAACTGTCTTCTTTCTTTGCCTACTCTCGGCAATTCTTTCATTTCTTCTACTTCTTGTAATCTAGCTTTAGAGAGCTCTTCTCTTTTCATTTCATATTTTCCCTTATATTTTTATGCCTCCTGGGCCATCTTCTGTAGTGCCTCTTCTAAATTCTTTATCCTTGTTGCAGCTAAGTCTTTATCTTCTTCAATGTCGGATCTTTTCCTCTTTTGGTCATCCTCCTCCTTGCTTTGAGATTTCACATCACTCTTCTCGACCATATTACAGAATGCCCTTATCCTCTCCTTATAGGTATCTTTGTCTTGAATGCAAGCTTCTGAAATGGTTTTGCTTCTTTTACCATGCCATTTAAAGTACATCAAATTGCCATCTGATGTACGTTTTCCTCGATTTGTAATCTTGAGACTCTTCCATGCTTTAAGTATCTCTCGTACCCTTGGTATAATTAACTCAGGACCCTCTTTATCTCCATAAGAAAATTCAAGGTCAAGTAACCCATGTGTGGCTAGAAGACAAGGATTAGATCCCATTTGACAAAATACCAAAGCTGGCGCATGATTGACTACTCCCCACGGGCCTAAGAGAGGAACCCAAGGAAAATCTCCGCATCTATATAGAAATACACTAGGTAAGAACCAAAATTCCCTTCCTTCGATGCTATAAACATCCAATGACTGTAAAACCTTTTTCCATTCTTCAATACTCGGATACCCTCGCTTCCATTGAATTTCTATAAATTCTAATATTGGTCTTCTTTCTGGTCGAGTATGATCTTTGAAATGAATTTTGGGAAGATTCCAAGTAGGGCTGAGCAACCATTAAACCTTGCCTTTGTGTTGCGGTGACAAAAGTTAAGGGAACGAATTATCTCACATATGATTGCATGAATTGGATTTGTACCCTGCTCTACTTGATTGAAGAGCTTGATTACTCTTCCTTCCACATAACTCTTCCTTCCACATATCCTTGAGTGCAAGGAAACAACATTACTCCATATATCGCAAGAGCCAATGTTGACTGTCCTGACACTGTCTGGGATTTTTTCTCAACATGTTTTATTAATTCATCAATTGGGAAGCACCATTTTCCCCCTTTGTATGATCCCATCTTCCTGACATCTTCAATTTCACGTTCCACAATTCTAGCAACAATCTTTTCAGCAGACATGCTTTCACGAAAATAATACATTTTTGTATTATGAGGCGACAATTGCAGCATCTGAGCATAGTCCTCAATTGTGGGTGAGAAATCTATCTGCTCAAATGTGAAACATCTGTATGCCGGGTCCCAATAAGGAATGGCTGCCTGAAGTAATGTCACTAGTGCAGCAACCTTTAATAAACTTCCAAGAAGACCATACATTTGAGAGAATTTCGGGCCCAATTTCTGACTTTCATGCGTCCACAAACTTACTAAGCATGGCCAGGAGGACCCTTGAAATTCTGTTTTCATTACACTTGGCAATATGACATCCTCCTTCAAGCTATCTCCATGCTCATATTGCATTTTACTCAGCTCCTCCCTTACATCATAGATGTCAACTTTCTCAAAAGTGGGAATCTTTGATGCCATTTAATTGATAGATGTGTTGAAAATACTATCAAACCAAATTGCAATGACTGTGCCTATGTGGATGTAATGGAAAGAAAGTTCAAATAAAAAAAACAAGAAATCATTAGTAGAGGATAAAAAAATTAGGGAAATAAAACTTAGCATTGAATAATAATTTCCATAAAAATTGAAATATGTACATGGGGATAATCTAAATTTCTGAAGGTTTTGAGCATGGATCCAGGGCTTGTAAGGAGCATGGATCCAGGGCTTGTAAGGTGCATGGATAGGTTTTTCTAACTATCTCTTGAGGTCCTGGATCATGTTGCTTTTAAATCCCAACTATGGAGACAAAAGCCCTCCCTTAACTTTTAAGAGAGGTCAACCCGGTGAGGATGTTTTCCACTATCCATGCGGAGACGGAATCTCACGAGAATAGCGGTCAACCCTCTCTAATAGTAGAGGTATGAGCTCGGGTGGTAGGCTATTTGTGTGCATGTGAATGTATGAAAATTGAAATATGAACAAACATGAAATAACTGCACATAATTTTTACAAAAAAAAACATCTTTCAAAAATAACCATAAAAGAAATAAAGATAGCCAACCAATTAATCATATAAGCTTGACCCTCTTCATTTTTTTTTATATATATATATATATATATAAAACTTGGTGTCCCCAGCAGAGTCGCCAGCTGTATCAACCGGCGTAAAAAACAGAGTCGCCATCAATTGAATTAAAGTGCAATTGGACACTTTAAATACTTACGAACCAGAAATGAGGGTACGAGAGGCGATTGAGTGTGGGGAAGGTATTAGGCATCCCACAACTCCTGTTTTAAACAATTACCGAATTAATTGGTTGGTCATCTTAATAAAAACTTGCTCTCTGCAAGATATGGTTATTTTGAAATAAATGGATCTATTTAGAGAATGATATCAACTTATGATAGTTTTTTTTAATAAAATATTTCAATAAAAATTTCATGTAAGATTAAATACTTTATCAATTTATGGTAAATTTGATTTTAAAACATACCAACTTATGGTATGGAAAAATGAATTTTATTTTAAAAATTGAAATATATTTGAAAGGAAATTGGATTTAAATTCAACATACCAACTTATGATATGGAAAAGTGAATTTTAGATTTAATTTTAATAATGCAAATTTATGTTTTTATTGAGTTAGAGACTTGAATGGTACAAAGTCATAATCCTGAATTACCCTTAACTTATAACAATCTCCAAGAATATCAACTTATGATAATCTTTTCATTTCTAAGTCGCTACCCTATGGCAACGAATGAATTTGTAAATACTCACTTATGATATTTGAGTATAATTTACGAACATCAACTATTGACATCTCTAAAATTTAAACTAAACTAGTATAACTCATAATTCAAATAATAAAAAAAAAACTCATGATCTTTTAAAATTAAAATAATATACATTTAAACTAACTCTACATACACACCCTTATACATTTAAACTAACTCTACATACACACCTTATAATAAAACTTCAAATAATAAAATGCCCAAATTATACATGTCATTCGAACAAGTCAATTACCCTATTTGAAGGGCCAAATATATATATATCAAAAATATAACAATATCATCACAACTAAATTTCACATTATTCGGTCCGAAACAAATTTTCAATGCATTAGAACTGCATAATAACAAATTCAACAAACAAATAAATGAGATTATAATTTAATCTGTCAAAACAAATATAATACTGTCCAAATATGAAAATTTAATCGCTGACTTAAAGAGAAATAATTGGAGTCATTTATTCAAATGTAATACATGCATTAATTTGAGACAAGCTTTTAATATATATTGGATTTAATTTCAAAAATACCAATTTATTGTAGTAAATTATGTCCAAAAATATTAATTTATGATACTTAAGTATTTCTAAGGCTACCTAACATATGATAGTTTTTAGATTTGATTCACTAAAAGTTCACTATTCATTTATCAAACTTACCCATGCATACATAACACCATATCACCTATATATATAATATATATATACACACACACACACACCCGACACAACATCACCCACACATATATAATATATATACATATATATATATATATATGTAATCATATACATATGTTTATGTAACATCATACAAATATATAATAATATAATATATTGTAACATCACACCTATATAACATATATAGATAATATATATATAACAATAAACGTAATATATAAATTGAAAACATAAACTAATAGTCCCAAAATTGCTTCGTAAGAAAGAACCATAAACATAAAATTTAATAAAGCAAAAAATAAAATAAAACAAAATAAATACAAAAACAAATTTAATAATGACAAAGCAATAACAGTATCAAGTATTAAAATTTTTGGGCTTGATTACCACAGGCTGCAGAGCCGACCGTCTGTGGCGCCAAGATTAAAGAATAAAAAGTAAAACAAGAATAATAAGAACTTAAAAGAACTTAAACAATAAAGACGGTAGAACCAGCCATATAAGATATTATGGAAGTATTAAAACTTTTGGGCTTGATAACCACAAGTGGCAGAGCCGACCATTTGTGGCGCCATCGAAGATTCAAAGAATAAAAAATAAAACAAGAATAATAAGAACTTAAAAAGAATAATAAGAACTTAAAAGAACTTATATAAACAATAAAGGCGAGAGAACCAATCATATAAGATATTATTGAAAAACTGCAAATTTATATATATATATATATATATATATATATATATATTTTCGAATGTTATATATACCTATAGACTGAATCCTATCTTTTCTCCCTTTCCTTTTCTCATTCTCTTTCTTTCCTTTCTCTTTATTTTCTTTATTTTCTCTCCTTTTCTCCACGTCTCTCTCTTTCTTTCTTTCTCTCTTTTCTCTCCACTTGGCTCTCTCCTTCTCTTTCTCTTAGCCTCCCTTTTTTCTTTCTTCGTTCTTTCGGCCACCTGCCTTTATAGAAAAATAAATGTGAAGTCACGGGTCCTTTATTTTTGTATGACCCATGACTTCTCAACAAATTAGAGTGTCCAATAATAGAAAATCAGTATTATATGTCTGACATGAATTATTTTTTGAAAGAAAATACCAACTTATGGTATGAGCACATAACCTTAAAAATACCAACTTAGGGCATGTAATTAAATTTAATCATACAAACACCAACTAATGGTATTTTTTGGAGTTAACTTTGATCCCTGAATTCCATAATTCAAGAAATTGTATCATGTAATCATACACAGATATATATACATAGGTGTGATTTTGACATGTGTCTTTTTCACATAATATATATATATTATATTATATTATATGTGATTTTGACATGAGTCTTATTCACATTATATTATATATATATATATATCACTTTTCCACTCAATTTTTCACATATATCGGATCACAACATACTTTAAAATCCCTGATTTGGGTCTGAATTTTATATTTTAGATAATCCAAGATTCAAACATTTCTAGTGAACAATATCATCACCGAAATTATTATTGATACTCCTAATGAAATCACCAAAATAGCTTTTCCCTCCTCTTATTTTCTTTAAACACAAAGACCCACTATTTTATTCTACTCTCTTTCTTCCATTCTTATTTTTAATATTTTCTTTGAAATAAACCTGAACGAAAATCGGTTACTACACTAATGAAGTTGTTGATGGAGGAAGCAGTGACAAAACTGAAGTAACAAATTATGTGGCACTCTTGAAATAGACGAGAGGCAGATTACAACACTCTTAAAACACTCGAGCACTATAAGGGCATCTAACATTGACGACTTGGATCCTGTTGATAGATATCACGCTGAAAATCCCTATGCTCCTCCCATTCCATTTCCATGTCAACTTAGGATGAATTGGAAGCCACAATCATCACAAAGGAAAACTCTACAGATGAGTAAGGAGTTAAAGGATGAACCCAACAAAGCTTCAATTATATCACATGATTCTATGGAATCTTTTGAGTTACTAGAACCGAATAAACTAGATGAAATTATGGTAGTGCAACTAACCAAAGAATGTATTGCCAAATTGACAAAGTCATTGCCACCAAAGCTTAAAGATCGAGGGAATTTCGTAATATCTTGTTGCATAGCAGTAAAAATTTCAAACATGCTTTATTGGATTTGGGTGCATCCGTTAATTTAATGACTCCTTCTATCTTCAAATCTTTGAATATAGGTACACTTCGAAAGACCGTTGTGGTCATCCAACTGGCTGTTCGATCCATTCATTAGCCAAAGGGAGTGCTAGAAGATGTTTTAGTTAAGGTGCATGAACTAATTTTTTCAGTTGACTTTCTAGTACTTGATATGCAGGATCGCCAAGGTCATAGAGAATAGTCATGGCTAATTTTGGGCGACCATTCATGAAGATGGCATGGATGAAAATTGATGTCAATGAAAAGTAATGAAGACATAGTGACCTTCAGTCCTAAGGCAATACAAGAAGAGAAATTGATGGAGAAGAGAGTCATGTTCGAAAAAAGGAAAAAGTTTGACGCTTCAACACAATGCATGGAAAATGGGCTTCCAAGTTCACAAATTTAGCTACTGAAAGAGCTAAGTCTCGCCTAGACTATAACTAAAGTGCTTGGTGGGAGGCAACCCACCTTGGTAATTTTGTTTTATTCTATTGTCATTTATCTTTATTGCTTTCAATTTTCATTTTCGTTGAATAATCTCCTTCCTTTTCATGCAAAAAATATTATTACAAGTGTTGGAACAAAATTCTGATCCAAAATTATTGAAAGAAAGTTTTTTTGGGAACAGCTCGAAACGAACCAGACTAAGATCTATATATTCATAGGAATCTATGGATGCCTACTTTCTGTAGAAGTTTACGATTTTTCAACTGGGTTCAGACAAAAGAGACGTTGAAGATTTTTTGGGGACTGCACAATGCTAAAAAGTTACTCGAGAATTAAAAATTTTAGTGGCTTCGCTGTGAGGTCGTGTCGCTCTAACTCCGAAACTTTATGGTAATTTTCAGTTTATTCTATGCACTGATGACATTGCATATTTCAAGTGTGAGGCGGGGAGGATTAAGAAAAACCTTTTTGAATATTTGTGGGTAATGTTCTGGTAAACCCTCACAAGATTATAACTCGTCCTACTAGGGACACCTAAGGGTTTAAAGGCTTGTAATACATGCTAAGGACTATTGTGTGTTCCTATGAAAGTGGATTTTTAATAAAGTAGTCGAAATTAAATTTTGGTGTTTAGTTCCATGTTTTTCCACCATGACGAAATTAATATTGTTCCACTTGATTGCTCCTATGGATATGATGCTTAATTCTGTGAGTAGGAAGCTAAAATTTACGTGAATCGTTACTTGACCTATGAAATCGAAAAGTTTCATGCTATCCCTCATCACATACGTACTTGTGGAGACTTAACCCTGTGAGATTTGAGCCTATCATTTATTTTGAGGGATGTGTTTCTCAGTTCATATATTCTTCTGTGCTTCAATTCTTGTATCTCTTCCCATGCTTATTTCAATCACAAACCAAGAATATGTCATTGTGAATTGATGTCTTGATAGATTTTTCTTATGATAACTTAGTCGAGTCTAAGAGATGAAAGTAGGCCTTCTTTTGCTTTGTTTGAGCTTTTCTAGTTTCTCTTTTATATGTTATCGCTGGAACCCCTTTTGATCCTAAACACAAACTTTTTCTTAACTTTTCTTAATATACCCAATTGACTACTTGTGCTTAATTTCCAGTTTCTCTAACCTAATGGGAATTAGCATAATTTGTGTGCTTAAGAGAACCATAAGTTTGAAGGAAAGTGGTTTAGCTTGGATATATGTGCTTATTGCTAATTATGTCAACGTGTGATATTTTGGGATGTCAAAACACTACAAGTGTGGGGTATGGTGGATATGGCAAGAAGAAAGAAAAAATGAAAAAAAAAGTAAAAGAGAAAATTTAAAAAGCTTTGAAAGAAACAAAATAAAATTGAAAATGGCTCCAAGAAGTTATTTGAGTAATGTTGCAAGGATTGAAAGTGGAGTATGGTTGAAAGATGTGGTGTGATGAGTCGAGATGATACATTATGTGAATTTATTTTATGGTTCTATTCAAGCTTACTTACGTTTAAAGAAGCCCTCTTCGCCAATATTACTATCCTCATACCTTTACGTTAGAAGCCTAAAAGTCCTACTTGATCTTAGACTAGCTTGGTTTGAATTTGAGAACGATTCAAGGCATGGTTCACAATTCTTAGTAAGTGAGTCCCATTGATGAGACTCGTATTATGATATTTCTCTCAGCCATATTTCATATTCATTTTTATATGGGCTTTCATATTCTCCCATTCATTTTATTTTACCCACATACACGAGAGAGAATTATTATAGCCAATTTCAAGTGTGATTTCTTTTTTAGTGGTATTCCGGTGAGTTTTGAAGTTGAAGCTAAAACTTATGTGATGAGTGAATGGTGTATACCTAAGATGGATGTGTTGGCTAATGGATTTTGTTTTTGTTTAAGCTTTTCTTGTGGAATTTTTGTTAATTATCTCTGATTGCAATTTTTTGGGTTAAATTTATGAGATTAATGAAAGCATGGAACTTGTTTGTGTTATGTCGTTTAGTTAATTTTCTCTCAGGGACGAGAAACTAATAAGTGTGGGGGTATTTGACGTGTGTATTTCATACCACACTTACATGCATATTTTGATACACAATTGCATTTGATGATGACAAAAACTGTCCGTCCTAGATGGACACCAATCAGTTCGGTCAGACCCCAAATTGTTGAGCTAGATGTCCTACACAGCAAACAAACGTAAGCTAAGAGGGACCCCAAATTGGTTCGGTGGGGCCCGCTCCGACGCTCAAGTCATTTAGGTAATTCTTAGTTGGGAGGACTCGGTCTCTGATAGCTCTCTCAACATAATCAACAGTAATGCCGGTTGTGATGTAAAAAATTTACCTGATGCGTAGGGCTCATTTCATAGAGATTTATAGAGTTCTTATTCCTTTAGGAATGAAACTCCTCTCTTCCTTATATGAGCGCATTTGTCGGAGTCATAGTCCTTTTGGGTCTCTACTCCTTATAGGATTAGGACTCCTTAAAGAAGGGATGGATCTAGTTTGGATCCAGCAATGGCCGACCGACCAACCAGTCTATATAAGATCAGGATGATCGACCAACTTATATGCCCAAATGCTAAGATTAGCAAGTAATAGCGAAAAGCCGAACCGACCTGTAGAGGATGACCGACTGAACCAACCACAAGCCTAAAAGGACCAAAGGAAGAGTAGACCAATCATGGTCCGACCGACTGAACCATTCTAACACTTCTGGTTGGTTAGTCCAGCAAGGCTCAACAGAGCCCGTCCGAGGTGGACATTTACACATATCACAATCTTATTGGATTGATCAATTTTGCCACATCAGATGCCCCTACTCCTTCTTTGAATCGTTTCTACGATTTCCAATGAAGGAGTAATGATGGCCAGCTACGCCATTAATGCTGAGGCGGCGATTTGAATCAACGGTCTAAATGGTGGCTAGCCCAAGGGTTGCACCAATCCATGTCGTTAATCAGTCCATTGCTTCCACTATAAATATTGGACATGTCACTTTCAACTTTCCTTACTGGCGAGATCTCTTAAAAGTCTGAGCCGGACTGGTGCAATCCGAGCTTCAAAGACAAACCGAGCTATCCGACAGTCCTTCGTTTTTTTCTTTCCCGCCCGAGCTATAGCATATTCTCAGCTTAATTTCAGCTCTTTTGTAAGTATGTCTTCAGATTTTAGTTCTTCTTCTTCCAGTAGTTCGGACTCTTCAGACGCTAGGACCCTTAGTGATTTAAACTCTTGGGTAGATGTAGAAGCTCCATCCCCTAGTTTAGGCAGCTCGGTTTCGATCACTTTTGATCCTCGGCCCGAGGTTGCTCCTTTTGATTTTCCAGTTCCAAATGATAGGAGAGGGGAGAACCTTACACCCAAAGATGTCGAGCCTACTGGAATTAGTAGTTCTTGTCTGGACGAGTCTTCCCTAAGAATTATTAGAGAGGAGACTAGTATTCCATAGCCCATGAGGCTAATTTGTCCCAATGAGAATCCATTCCGTCGAGTAGATAATGAATTTGCAATTTCTTATCACTCTATGAAGCTAGGTGCTAGGGTCCCCTATCCTCCAGCTACGATTAGCTTCTTAAGGAGATCAAATATCTGTCCACCCTGCCTAACTCCTAATTCTTGGTTCTTCCTCTGTACCATTCTAACTCTCTGTTCTAAGTATGAAATTCAGTTTTCTTCTCATGTCGTCTAGCATATTCTTAAGCTGAACCACCATCCTAAGGCCAAGGCCTTTACTACTTTCAGTTTAGGGAACCTTTCATCACTCCCAAGTACGGTTTGTCCATTAAAAGGTGGAAGCAGGGCTACTTTTTCGTAACCGTCCCACTTCCAAAACATAGTAGTTTGCCATTCAGAAATTCCTATGGTGTACCTCGGATGAACTACTTCAATTCCCTTCCAAAGCTGAATGATAATGAGAAGGGTTGGTTAGCTACCCTTACATCGTTCCTTCCACCCAATCCTTCCGTCCCTCTAGTGTTCGACTCAGAGGACCACTCAAGGGCATTTACCTCAGATGTCCTTAAGATTGGTGGGTCCTATTTTTTATTTCACCTTTATACTTATATTATTCTTCACGTCGTTTGATCTCTAACACTTGTACGTTTCTTTTCATATATGGCAAGCATGGGAGAATAAATGGCCATGTTCAGTACCGGTTCGGGATCCGGTGCCGGCCTATCCAGAAAGAGAGGTTGCAAGGGCAAGGGTCCAGCTAGGGATAAATGTCCAAGGCATGATAACTCTGAAGAGACTACCGTTGTCGACCGAGCCCTCCGTGCGCGTACTGAAACCCATACTACGGTTCGGGTTCAGACTAGTCAGAACATTCCTCCTGCTCCTCCTTTGTCGATCGGTCTTCCTAACCATCCGACCAGCGTAAGGGTTCCTCCAAGGGGGAGGATAAGTTCGGACGATATGGTGGTCCATCAACTAAATTGGACCGTCCTGGTAAGTGATTCGGTCAACAACCCTTACGTGGCCGATCAGATGGTGTCAAAGATCTTGACACTTATGAGAGGTTCCAGGTCCTCTCACTTGCGAACAAGGTGTCCGAGATGAACGTTTCTACCATGTGGGTAAGATAATTTCAAAAATTTATCATCATTCATCTTTTATTTTTAGTCCGGTCTGTCTTTGACACTTGCAAATTCTTTTTGTAGCTTCTTTCCTGCCTCGCCATTCTTCCTAGTGGCATTGCCGACCTGACCGCCAATGAGACTGTCACACTAGAACGAGCAGAATCTGCGGTAGAGTAGAAGGCTAAGGCAATGAATGACCTCGAGCGTGTGAAAGCCGAGCTGGCAGAAGCAAAGAAGGCAGCCAAGGCCGAGGAGTGGAGTCTTAGAGCAGAACTAGAGGACTTACAGTCTGAACTGGAGTCTACGAGGGCTGCTACTGATTCCCGCACTGAGTTGGCTGTTGCCAAGGCGCTCCAAGATGGTCGGCAGTTGGGGGTCGACGAGTTCAAACAATTCGAGGAATTTGGATTGATGCTCCATCAGGAGGGTTACTTCGGTGTCCGTGGCGCTTTTAAAACAGCCCGAAAAATCCGTATTAACGCGGGTCTAGATCCTTCTCTTCTGGACCAATTCTGCCCCTCTTAGTGGGTAAGGATGACTTGGTTGAGCCGAAGGAGGATATCTATGAGGAATACAAAAGGGCAGAAGAGGCAAGGAAGAAAGCGGCCGAGCCGTCCGATGAGGAAGACGAGGATGACCGTGAAGACGGCAAAGTTGAGCCTTTAATTGACCTGACCCTCCCTTCTGATGTTCAACCACAAGAGAATCCTTCCCCCAGCTGCCTGACTGGCCAACCAGTCCTCATGCTGAGCCGACCAGAGTCATTGTTGAAGAGGTGGCCGAGGAGTCTCATGTAGATATAGAAAATTAGGCATTGTGTTTGTTTTTCTCTTTTTGTCTTATGTAACTCTTTCAGTTGAATAAGAAGTACGATTTATCTTCTAGGTATTATTTGTCCAGGCCATACCACATATCTTTGTGGTCCGTGCCATAGTGTATGACTTAGCTGGTCATTCGGTTATTTTAACTTCAAAGATATTATTTTTGAGTTTAAACCTTTTAGCTGTTCAGAATTTCGTTCAAGGTTTTTGAACCATCTCGGTCAGTCTTAATGACTTGAGATTTTGTATCCTTCTAGTCTGACGAATCGAATGTTGCACAAATAATTCGTGAAGCTACCTTAGTCGTCCTTTATGACTTAGGATTTTTAATCCTTTTGGTCTGACGGACCGGTTGTTGCACTACTAACTTTTGAAGTTACCTCAAATGTTCTTTATGACTTATGATTTTTAATCCTTTTGGTATGACGGATCGGGTGTTTTGTAGATAAGTTAAAGTCACCTCGGTCTGTCCTTTTAACTTAGGAATTATTCCTCTAAATTAGGACCTTTTGTGGTACTTCCTTGGGTGGTGCCTTTTTGCTGATTGACAATATAATTTTAGGTAAGCTAGCCTCTTTATTCATCAAGCTAACCGAACTAAATAGCAGCGTTGACGCTTGCCTTATTAGAAAACTATGGTAGTTCCTATCTACTGGTCTACTCTTATTGAAAAAATCAAAACTAGATAAGCGGAAACAAAACTAGACATAGTACCGTCGGAGGTTATCAACATTCCATGGCCTTATCTTCCTAGGCTTACTAGGGCCTTCAATCCTGTAAGTCCCTTCTTTGAGGACTTCGATAACACAATAGGGTCCTTCCCAGGTTTCGCCCTGTTTTCCAAGGTGTTTTCCTATTGCCTCTATCTTTCTTAGGACCAAATCCCCTACAGAGAATTTTCTCACACTTACTCTCTTGTTGTAGTACCGTGCGGTTCTCTGCTTGTAGGCTGCAATCCTAATCCTGGCTGCTTCTTTTGTTTCCTCCAACAAATCAAGGTTGTTGAGGAGTTATTCATCATTTTCTTGCCCATTGAAATTGGCAGACCTCAATGATGGGACTCCAATCTCTACTAGGATAATAGCCTATGTACCAAATGATAACATGAACGGACTTTCACCTATTGATGTGCGAGGTGTAGTCCGATAGAACCAGAGTACTGAAGGTAACTCCTCTATCCATTTGCCCTTCGCATCATCCAGCCTGGCCTTTAATCCCTAAAGGATAGTTCGGTTGGTCACTTCTGCCTGACCATTCGCCTGTGGATAGGCTACCGAAGTAATTTTTAGGTCTATCCCAAGATCTTCACAAAACTTATGCATTTTGCGACTGACGAACTGCCTCTCATTATCTACAACTAGGGCTCTAAGCAGTCTATATCTGCAGACCAACGTTCTCCAAATGAAATCCATGACCTTATTTTCAGAGATCATGGCAAATGGTTCCACCTCTATCCACTTGGTGAAGTAATCTACTGCTACAATCAGATTCCTCCTTTGTCTTGCTATCTGGACAAACGGACCCAGTAAATCCATGCCCCATTGAGCAAAAGGACACAGATTTTGTTTGGGTATGATCTCTGATGGTGGCAGATGAGGCACACTAGAATTCCTTTGACATTTATCACACTTCTGTACCAAAAGCTTGGCATCCTTCATCATGGTTGGCCAATAATAACCACACCGAAGTACCTTGTGACTGAGCACCTTTGCACCAATATGACTACCACATACCCCTTTGTGTACCTCTCTTAAAGCATAATCTGCCTCTTGAGGGGCTAAGCATTTCAGGTATGGGAGAGTAAAGGATCTCCTGTACAACGCCCCCTAGATAATAGTATATCGTGCAGCTCTCCTCTGTAGACTTTTAGCCTCATTCTTATCCTCAGGTAACCTCCTTTCCACTAAGAAAGACCTTATGGGATCCATCCAGCTAGGTTCCACTTCTATCTCCCCGATATGATTTTCATCCAGAATACTCTACTGAGGGAGAATTTTAATTCTGACTGAGGTAGGTACCCTGGCTGAGCTGGCGGACGCCAATCTAGCTAACACATCCGCTTTTGCATTTTCAGCCCTTGGGATATTCTTCAGTTCTACTGTTGGAATCTAGACCAGCAGCTCTTTCACCTTTGCCAAGTACTTGATCATACTAGGCCCTTTTGCTTCATATTCTCCCTTAAATTGCCCAACCACGAGTTGAGAGTCACTACTGATTGCAAGATTTTTGACTTCCAATTCTATAGCCAATCGTAGGCCAACTAGCACAGCTTAATACTCTGTTTCATTATTAGATGCATTGAACAAAAAATGTAGAGCATGATCTACTATTATACCCCCGGGCCAAGGAGCAATACTTCAGCCCCACTTCCATCTTGATCAGAAGAACCATCAACAAAAACCTGCCACTGCTCTTGGTTGGCTTCTTGGTCCTCGGTCGATCTATGACACTCAACTATGAAGTCTGTCAGTGCTTGAGCTTTGATGGCTTGTTTGGGTTGGAACTGGATGTCAAATTTGCTGTTAGCTCAATCGCCCACTTGACCAACCTACCTGATGTATCAGGCTTTTGTAGGACATTCTTCAATGGTTGGTCAGTTAGTACTACTATGGAATCTGCCTAGAAGTAATGTCTTAATTTCCGAGCTGCTGTCACTAAAGATAGCGCCATCTTCTCAGCCCTACTATATATGGTTTCTGCATCGAGCATGACCTTACTAGTGTAATACATCGGTCTCTGCTCCTTTTCTATCTCCCAAATTAATACCGTACTAACAGCTTGTTCAGATGTTGCCAGATAAAGATAAAGAACCTCCCCTTCTTTGGGACAGGTCAGTAGGGGATGTTGAATTAAATATCGCTTCAAATCTTCAAAAGAATTTTGACATTCTTCTGTCCAGCTGAACACTCTTGCCTTCTTCTGGGACTGAAAGAATGGTCTGGATCTGTCCCTTGACCTTGCAAGGAAACGTTCCAGTGAGGTAGCTCGGCCTGTCAATCTTTGCACTTCTTTTGCATTCCTGGGGGATTCCATTTTTAGAATTGCCTTAACCTTCTCGGGGCTGACTTCAATACCTCTTCTGGTTACCAGAAAACCGAGAAATTTACCCGAGCTTACACCAAAAGCACACTTATCTGGGTTCCGCTTCATCTGATACTTGTCTAGCATTGAGAAGACCTTCCACAGGTCTGCTGGATGGTCTTCCGCCCGCTTACTTTTCACCACCATGTCATCCACATAGGCTTCAATGTTTTTTTCAATCAAATCAGCAAATATGTTATTGACCATACGCTGGTAAGTTGCTCCAGCATTTTTCAACCCGAAAGGGCATCACCTTATAGCAGTAGGTTCCTTTTGGGGTGATGAATGAAGTGCTCTCCTCATCATCAGGATTCATCTTTATCTGATGATATCCAGAGTAGGCATCCAAGATACTCAGTATCTCGTGTCCTGAGGTAGCGTCAACCAGTTGGTCAATCTTGGGAAGAGGATAACTGTCCTTAGGACAAGCCTTGTTAAGATCTGTAAAATCTACACACATTCTCCATTTGCCATTGGCCTTTCTTACCATCACGACATTAGCAAGCCAGCTCGGATACAATACTTCCCGAATGAAATCCGCATCAAAGCGCTTATTTACCTCTTCTTTGATAGCATTTTGTCTATCAATTGCAAAATTCCCTCTTTTTTGTTTAACTGGCTTCATCCCAGTCTTAATGCATAAATGGTGAGTTATCACATCAATACTAATTCCAGGAATATGATTCGCACTCCAGGCGAAAGTTTTTAAGCTGTCCAGGAGGAAATTTGACAAACTGGTCTTCAACTTATCATCGAGTTGAGAGCCAAGGAACAACTTTTTAGACCCTTCTCCCACAATGAGTGGAACACGTTCTTCTGCAGGAGTTGGATGGAAAGTCCTGTCTTCCTCTTGAACATCCAAACTCCCCACTGATATAGAGGACTTCTTCTTATCCATCAGTTCAGTATAATAGATGCCACGAGCCATTTTCTGATCTCCTCTAACTTCGCCAATTCCCCCGGCAGTTGGGAATTTTATTTTGAGATGGTATGTTGACACTACCACCCTAATCTTATGTTGGAGAGGTCTGCTGATGATTCCATTGTAGGTCGCTTTCACATCTACAACCAGAAGGTCTACAATATTCATCGTAGTTTGTGGGTAAGTACCCAGTGTCACGGGTAGGGATATGACTCCCTTCGGGATGATAGGTTCTCCTATAAAACCGTAAAGTGGCACATCGGTTGGTTTTGACTGGTCTTTAAAGATCTTCATCTGCTTGAAAGCATGGTAGAAGAGAATGTCGGCTGCATATCCACTGTCCACCAACATCTTCTTTATCGTAAAATTTTCTATGATTGCCTCTACCGCCAAGGGATCATCATACGGGTAATGGATATCTTCTTCATCCTTCTTTGAGAAAGTAATGCTTTCCTCCTCCCTTTGGTTCTTCTTTGGTGGGGGCATTTGCTCATTTAACCGGGTGTAAGTTCTTCTTGCTGATGAACTGTGCCCCCCGGCTGCCAACCCTCCAATAATAACTCCAATAGTCCCAGCTTTCCCATCTTCATGCCTAGGAGACCTATCTCTTCTGTGGGGGGGATCTCGATCTGGCTCTTGATCTTTTTCTCTCATCCTCTCTCCAGTCATCTCTCCTTACATCATCCATTGATCTCTTATCACCTCTACTAGCAGTGTATTAGTTCAGATGTCCCCTTCTAATAAGACCTTCAATTTCATCCTTCAAGTGCCTACAATCATTGGTAGCATGACCATGATCTTTGTGGAACCTAAAATACTAGTTAGATGACCTCTTCTCTGGTGGTGATCTCATCTTCTTTGGCCACTTAACCAAATTTTGGTCTCGGATTTCGAGAAGCACATTTTTTCAGGGAGGTGTTTAGAGGTGTGTAGTTATTATACCTCTTAGCTGGTTCAGTCTTCTTGGATGATCTATCATCTATTCTCCCATTACCTGTGGACTTGTTACGATCGGTTCTGTCAGATGTCATCCGATTCTTCCCTCTTGAAGTTCTGCCAGATGATGGGGCAGTTTGGACAGAAAAATGGGATGTTTTTAGAGCATCTGTTGCCTTTATGTACTTCTCAGTCCTGGCTAATAGTTCTTCCATAGTGTGCGGCTGCTCCATACACAATGAGTTCACGAACTGTTCATGTCGAACTATCTTGATCAAAGCAGCATTGGCAACTGCTATTTGGACATCCGGTTGAATTGACTCAAAAAGGTTCGCAGTGATTCCCTGTCCTCATGCTCAATTACTATGAGATCTTTATTAGTGGTCTTCGGCTTCCTCGAACTGGAAAAGTGGAGAGCAAACTTCCTTGTCAGTTCTTGGAAGCTATGAATGCTGTGTTGTGAAAGACCAAAGAACCATGTCCTCGCTACTCCAACCAAGGTGGCAGGGAAAGCTTTGCACATTATCGCATTAGTGGCTCCTCGGAATTCTATCTTAGCCTTGAACCCCATAACATGATCCCTATGATCTATGGTTCCGTCGTACTCCTTCAGGTCTGGATGTTTAAAATCCCGGGGTGTCGCAGTATCTAGGATGTGCCACGACAAGGGATTGAGTGAGCTATCCCACATGTCGTCCAGTCCACCAAAACCTTACAAGGCAGCAATCTTCCGATCAACCTCTTCTAGATGTTTCTCAACACCCTCTAGAAGATTAGTTTCATGGCTGTCTCTTCTGGTACTCACCACAGAATTTCTGGCATTGTTATCCCATTTTCGGGTCATTCTAGAATCGTCTGAATTAGAGTGCCTATCCTCCTGATTTTTTGTGCCCTTGGAGGGTGGCAACTAATATTTGCAATTTTCTAGAGAGAGAAAGGTAAGCTTTTCTCGATTTCTTAAGTAATTGGTATTGATTTGTGAAATTGATGTTATGGGTGAGACAAAATCTGAATGGGTCATCATAAACATGTTGGACATGCATTGTAGATGTATTGAGGATTACAGGTATAGACTCATAATACCCATAAGTGTTATATGTGAAAATATGGAGTACCGTGGGGGTAATTTAGGAATTCCAAAAAATGTGACAATTTCGTTTGGTTGGGTCAGGACTCCATATGTGCTTGATGTACCATACGGTGGTGTCGGGGCATTGTCTAATGTTTTTGATGGTTTTTCGAAATGTTGTAGAACTGAGTCGGGGCTCCGTATGGTGTGGAGGATTACTTGCATTTTCGTGATCGTGATTAGATGTCATATTGCTGCATTTGTGCTTATTTTATATTCCAGCCTTTATAATGTTTTTTATTACTCTTTTATCCCTACTGAGCCTTTTACTCACCTTATTTCCTTTCTTTGTATCCTTCAGGTGAGAATAGTACTGATGACTAGAATGCGGGTCTATGGGGGACATGCGTGACATGGAAGGTCATCCTTGGAGCTTAGGACTCATTAGTAAATGGGTTGATTATTATTTCTTTTTTATTAGTACATTCAGTACTTGAGATTGTATGATGGATTATGATGATTATCTACCTATATTGTATGGATGATATTAAATATGGATACTATTATTTTTAGTTTGGGTTATATTGGGCTTATACATGAGTTTTATGTATTGGGCTGGTTGGTATTCTTATACCAAAAAGAGGGGATATATATAACAATTATTCCTTGTAACCCTAGACTTTTATTGGGAGAAAATAAGAACACTACAGCCGCCGTGGACGTAGGCATCATTGGCCGAACCACGTTAAATATTTTGTGTCTCTTTGATCAATTTCTTTCTTGATTTATTGTGTGTGCTTGCATTAGTTTCGATTCGTTCTTAACAATTGGTATCGTGGCAGGTTGATCAGACCGTTTGGGTGGCGTTTACTCGGCAGAGCAAGTGACAAGCAATCAGTCGCTGCTGGTCCACGAGTTGGAGAGGTACGGGTCCACTAGTTGGATTTATTTGCTTTATTAAAATTGTGGAATTGAATTGTAATTGGGACCCAATTGTTGGCTTGCATTAATTTAAGGTTTAATTGTTTGAGTGGGAGTTATGGCTACCGATGACGCTAAAGTTGCAGGGTTTGAGAAATTTGATGGTACTGACTTCGCATATTGGCGTATGCAAATTGAGGATTTCTTGTATTGGAAGAAGTTGTTTTTGCCTCTTCTTGGTAAGCAACCAGAAAAGATGCTCGATTGACTCTAACACGGAGTGTTGCTCACAATGTTGCTAAGGCGGGAACTACGAAGGAACTCATGGCTACATTGTCAAAGATGTATGAGACGCCAACTGCGAATCACAAGGTTCACTTGATGAAATAGCTGTTCAATTTGAAGATGCAAGAAGATACTCCTGTCGCAAAGCACTTGAATGAGTTCAATGATATTGTGAATCAGTTGGAGTCGATTGAAATTGGTTTTGAAGATGAAGTGCGGGCATTGATTGTCTTGGCATCTTTACCAAATAGTTGAGAGACTATGAGAACAGCTATGAGCAATTCTACTGGCAAATTGAAACTTACCTACGGTGCAGTGAGAGATCAGATTTTGAGTGAAGAATCTACAAGAAAGGATGCTGGAGAATCCTCAAATTCTGGTTCAGCCTTGAATGTTAATGACAGAAGCAAACAGTCAAACAGAAGTAGACATTCATATGGGAATTCTAGTCGCAATAAATCCAGGTCAGAGAGAGGAAGAAGTAAGTCTCGTTCTGGAAAGAAGGATGGTTGTTGGCATTGTGGCAAGCAAAGTCACATTAAGAAAAATTGTTGGTCTTTAAAGAAAGAAGACAACAAGAAAGATGATATTAATGCAGTTACCGATGATACACGTGACGCTTTGTTGTTATCTATTGAATCACATTCGGATTCTTGGGTTTGGGATTTAAGGGTTTCCTTCCATACTACGGCACAACGAGAGATCATGCAGAACTATGTGATTGGTGATTTTGGAAAGGTGTACTTAGCTGATGGTGAAGAGTTGAAGATTGTAGGTTTGGGAGAAGTTAGAATCAAGTGTTCTACCGGTTCAGTTTGGGTTCTACACAAGGTCAGACATGTTCCGCAGTTGAAGAAAAATTTGATTTCAGTTGGCCAGTTGGATGACAGTGGCTATTCTATTAGATTTGGTAATGGTGCATGGACAGTGACTAAGGGAGCGATGGTAGTTGCTCGAGGTATGAAAACTGACACTATATATGAATACTAATTGCACTGGTATAATTGTTGTTGTAGAGGGACTTAGTGACTCAACCCTATGGCATGAGAGGCTTGGTCACGAGACTAAAGGGTATGAAAGAACTTGTGTCAATCCTGGAGTTCATAAAATTCATCTTGATATGTGTGAGAGTTGCATTATGGGGAAGTAGAATAAACTCAATTTTCTGACAGGTGGAAGAACACTAAGGAAGAACAAGCTTTACTTGGTACACACTGATGTATGGGGGCCTTCTCCAGTTACTTCTCTTGGTGGCTCCAGGTATTATGTCACTTTTATTGATGATTGCAGTAGAAAATTGTGGGTTTATTTTATGAAAAATAAATCTGATTTATTTGGTATATTCAAGAAGTGAAAAGCTCTTGTTGAGACTGAAACTAGTTTGAAATTGAAGTGTCTAAGATCTGATAATGGTGGGGAATATGTTGATAGTGGTTTTAAGGAGTATTGTGCTATACATGGGATTAGGATGAAGAGAACTATTCCAGGAACACCGCAGCAGAATGGTGTTGCAGAATGTATGAATAGAACTATCAATGAACGGGCTAGAAGTATGAGAATTCATTCGGGATTTCCCTAAGATGTTTTGGGCTGATGCAGTTCACACTGCAGCTTATCTCATAAATCGAAGTCCGTCAGTTCCACTTGAGAATAAGCTGCCTAAAGAAGTTTGGAGTGGTAAAGAGGTAAAAATTTCACACCTTAGAGTGTTTGGTTGTGTTTTTTATGTACATGTTGATTTTGATGATCGCAGCAAGCTTGATGCAAAATCAAGGAAGTGTTTCTTCATTGGTTATGGAGATGAACAGTTTGGCTATAGGTTTTGGGATGATTAGAACTGAAAGATTATCAGAAGTCGAAATGTGATTTTTCATGAGAGTGTGATGTACAAAGATAAGCCTGATGATAATGTGAAAGAGGTAAAGAAGCCTGAAACGATTCATATCGATATTCCTGAGTCTACATCGGTTGAACAAGAAGTAGGCATTCCTATCATTCCACAGGATGTTGATGATGAACTGACCACTCCTCCAATTGGTCTACAGAGGTCTACTAGAACAGTAAGAGCTCCTGAACGTTATTTTCCTTCTTTGCATTATATCTTGTTGATTGATAATGGTGAGCCAGAAAGCTTTGTAGAATCTAAACAGGATGTGAATATGAAAAAATGGGAGCTGGCCGTGAAAGAAGAAATGGATTCTTTGATAAAGAATCAGACGTGGGAGTTAGTGAAACTACCAGTAGAAAATAAGGCTTTGCAAAACAAATGGGTGTACCGGGTCAAGACAGAACATGATGACAATAAGTGGTACAAGGCTAGACTGGTTGTGAAAGGTTTTGAACAAAGGTATGGCATCGAATATTCTGAAATTTTCTCTCCTCTAGTAAACATTCCTACAATTAGGATGATACTATGAATGGTGGCTAGAGAGAATTTACATCTGGAGCAGTTAGATATAAAGACAGCTTTTCTTCATGGTGAATTGGAGGAAGTGATTTATATGCATCAACCAAAAGGTTTCTTAGTACAAGGAAAAGAAAACTTGTGTGTAAATTGAAGAAGAGCTTATATGGTTTGAAGCAGGCTCAAAGACAATGGAATCTGAAGTTTGATAACTTCATGATCAGTTCAGGTTACACCAGAAGTGAGCAAGATCATTGCTGCTATTTTAAACGGTTTGACAACTCATATATTATTTTGCTGCTTTTTGTCGATGACATGTTGATTGTAGGATCAAGCATCAATGAGATTAATAATCTAAAACAGCAGCTGTCAAGCCAATTCGAAATGAAGAATTTGGGGAATGCTAAGAAAATCCTTGGAATGAGAATTACAAGAGACAGAACCAAAGGTACTTGAAAACTTTCTCAATCTGAGTATGTGATGAAAGTTTTGAGCAAGTTTAATATGGACAAAGCAAAGCCAGTTGCTACGCCTTTGGGGAATCATCTAAAGTTCTGTAAGGATCAATCACCTAGGAGTGATGAAGAGTGGGACCAAATGAGTAAGGTTCCTTATGCTTCTGCTATTGGTTCACTTATGTATGCTATGATCTGCACTCGACCAGATATTGCTCATGCAGTGGGTTAGCAGGTATATGAGTAATCTAGGAAAGAAGCACTGGGAGGTTGTGAAGTGGATTATGAGATACTTGTGTGGAACTGTAGATTATGGGTTGACTTTTACTTCAGGTGAATTGAAATTGGAAGGGTTTGTAGATGCTGATTTGGCTGGTGACTTTGATAGTTGTAAAAGCACTACGGGCTATGTTTTATCTTGGGAGGTACTATTGTTTCTTGGAGTTCCAAGTTACAGAAGGTTGTTGCTTTATCTTCTACTGAAGCCGAGTATGTTGCTATAACAGAATCTGCGAAGGAGATGGAGTGGTTGCAAGAACTTATGGAAGAGTTGGGAAAAGGAAGGGGCAAGGGTGTTCTCTACAATGACAGTCAGAGTGGTATATTCCTTGCAAAGAATCCTGCCTTCCATTCTAATATCAAACACATTCGGAAGAGATACCATTATATCCGCCAAGTTCTCAAGGAAGGTTTGTTGAAACTTGAGAAGGTTAGTGGGAATGAAAACCCAGCGGATGCTTTGATGAAGAGTGTGACTGTTGGTAAGCTGGAGCTATGCAAGGCTTCAATTGGTCTTATAGCTTGAAGATGGAAATTAAGGCTATTGTGTGTTGGTGTCAGTATTGGTGTTACTGATGTAACTGTTTTTACAGTTTCTTGATAGTATCCAAGTGGGAGATTGTTAAATATGGATACTATTATTTTTAGTTTGGGTTATATTGGGCTTATACATGAGTTTTATGTATTGGGCTGGTTGGTATTTTTATACCAAAAATAGGGGATATATATAACCCTTAATCCTTGTAACCCTAGACTTTTATTGAGAGAAAATAAGAACATTGTAGCCGCAGTAGAAGTAGGCATCATTGGCCGAACCACGTTAAAAATCTTGTGTCTCTTAGATCAATTTCTTGCTTGATTTATTGCGTGTGCTTGTGTTAGTTTCAATTCGTTCATAACATTTGATGGATGGTCGGGAGGGTGCTTCGTGTGATCGAGATTCCCTTACAGGATGTTGGGACTATATTTCCAGATGTTATGAAAAAATATGTCCAGTACGATGTGATATTTGATGATTGATTTATTCATAGGATTGCGTGTGAATAGGAGTCCTAAGACCCTACTTAGTGTGTGAATGTGGTAGATGACCAGAGATCCTACTGGGTTACGGCATAATGTGATTGGATTTGTATGATTATTAATGTGTGTTGTCTCTAGATTGACACTCTCTCATATACGGGGTGGTGCTGCTAGATTTTGAGTAGAATCCATGATTAAGATGACACATGAAAATGTCCTTACTGATGAGTATGACGTTATCAATGGTATTCTTAGGTCGGAGCATTACAAGAGAGGTCATGGTAGGAGTGATCTCGCTAAAGCCAATATTCTTGGCAATAAAAAATGACATAAGATTGATATTATTACTCAAGTCACACAATTCTCTCTCAATCAAGGTATTGCCAATGATGTAAAAGATAGTAAAACTTCCCGATCTTTTTGCTTAATTGGGTGCTTGTGTTGGATTATAACACTACACTCCTCTATTAATTGAACTTGTTCATGATCTCCAAGCTTACATTTCTTTGAAATAATATTTTTCATAAACTTTGCATAACATGGTATTTGTTCAAGAGCTTCGAAAAATGGTATATTGATGTACAAATTCTTGAATATGTCAAGGAATTTGGAAAAATCCTGTTCCTTCTTCTTGCTCTTCAACCTTTGTGGAAATGGAATAGGTGGAACATATGCTTTGATAGGAGATGCGGGCTTCAAACTGTTGGGCCAGTCATATTCTATTGCAAATCTGAGCTATCTTGAGTCTATACTCTATTTATATGGAGAGGGATTGATAAAAAAATGTTGGGGATCAATTTCCAAAGAATCTACTAAGTTCTTATAATTTGTTGATTTTAGAGAGGGATCGCTCACAATTTTTTTTGCCAATTTTTCAACTACAACCTTTTGCTTTTTAGCCCTTTCTACTACTAAATCCACAGATGTCTTGACCAGATTATCATTCCTCATGGTAATGTCATGTATTTGTTCTTCCAATTTGGATTCAAATTAGTTTGGCTAGGTAAACCACCTCTCTCCCTTCCTTTCAAAGCATTAACCAGTTGGCTAACTTGGACCTCTTGATTGTGGATGGACAATCATTAATTTTGAAGCGTTATCTTCATATCGCCCATGAATTAGTCCATCTTGGTAATGAACTGATTAGTGTTAGATTAAGGACTATTTATGTTCCTTGTTAACTGAGCAACTATCCCTTCTAAATTTGACCTCTTCTCTTGGGGTTGAAAATTTAGAGACCAATTTCAAATATTTTTGTTATTGCTCCAAAAAAAGTTTGGATGGTTCCTAGACTTTGGATTGTAAGAGTTTGAGTAGAGGTCATTACATTGCCAATTGGAACTTTCTATTTTATTTGCTTGATCATCTTAGGCGAAAGGATTTTTGGCCTCACAATCTGCACTTATGATTTCCATTGCAATAGTCACAATATATACTTGAGGACCCTTGCATAGCCAACTAATTCTGAGCTTCTAGATTACCTTGCACTACATTGACACTCAATGTATCCAACCTTTTTGACATAATGGCCATTTGCACATTTAAATTTACGATATCATCAAAATCATCGACTACAACTAACCTAGTCGGAGCAAGTCTCTCTGTTGGCCATAAATAACAATTTGAAGCTATTTCATCAAGTGGGTCTTGAGCTTCTCGTAGAGTTTTCTTATGCAAAAATCCTTATGCTACAGCATCTACTGTTAATCAAGAATAAAAGTTCAAACTATTGTAGAAAGTTTGGAGTTGTAACTACTAGGGAATGACATGATGACAACATCTTTGTAAAGTCTCCTTGAATCTTTCTTAACATTAAAAGGCTCTAAATCACTATGGCTAAAGTTTAAAATCTTATTGCAGATTTTTTCATTCTTCGAGGGAGGGAAAAACTTAGCCAGAAATTGTTGTGCAACAACCATTTCCCAATTAGTGATAGAGAGAGGTGGTTGTACCAATAACCAAGCTTTTGTTTTGTACCTATGAGAGAATGGGAAAAATGTCAATCAAATTGAATCTCTTGGATCACCATTGCATTTGATAGTGTCAAAGATCTCCAAGAAGGACATGTGGTTGTTGTTATGTTCCTGAAGAGAGAGACTGTAGTATATCGATGAATTATGAATCATTGTGATGAGCACTGGTTTGATGTCAAAATTGTTTGCCAAAATAGCTAGAAGAAGAAAACTTGAGGAAGATGCACACATCGTATGTATTATATAGTCAAGAAGTTCTCTCAATGCTAGACCTACTACCCATTATTGTCACCAACAATTGGATTCACACCTCCAACATGCTCAGTTATGTCGGGGTTTACTCCATTTGGATTCACATGCACAAGAAGTTCTCTGTTTTGATTTTCAGTCATAACTTCTTCTTAACTTTAAATTTCCAAGCTCAAAGTACATCACTCAAGGCTAAAAAACAAGAGAATAGTACCTGGGGTAGCAAAGCAAAATAAAAGAAATTCAAATTAGTACCATAGTTAAGAGTTTATCAAACAATTTATCAATTCTAGAATTTTAAGGGTTTATCAATCCCCAAGGTTAGGCGATTAATAACAAAAATCTTTGGATTCTTTTGCCTTCTTTTGTTGTTGATCCATCGCCAAACAATTTATCAGTTCTAGAATTTTAAGGGTTTATCAATCCCCAGGGTTAGGCGATTGATAACAAAATTCCTTGGATTCTTTTGCCTTATTTTGTTGTCGATCCATTGCCAGAAAAGTTGATCCATCACCAAATAATCTGTCGCTTTTAAGCTCTTTTTACTCTTTTTTTCTTTGATTTGAAAGTAACATCAATCACAATATTAGACAGTATCGATTCTCAATGGCATCAAATGAGACAAAAACTAGTGTTAAATGGTATACAAAAGCCATGTAAATGTTTGATAGATTAATTTTACAAATCAATTTCTCATAAATTGTTTCATTGTTCTTCCTTGAGTTAATTGTTTGTTTGTCTTTATCATTTGAATTCCCAACTCGTTTCATTATTTCGTTGTTTGGGTTGTTGATCTCTTTATCTTTGTTTTCTCATCGAATTGTTGAGTTTGTTATATACTGATTTTTCTCGTCATATAGCTTAGGCATAATAAATTTTAGGGAATTTACCCTATTCAAAAAATGTTTTGAAATATTAAATATATTTAAAATATATTCATCTCCATAAGTATTTTATAAAAATCTTGCCCTTACTTGGTTAAAATTAATCAGTAGATCTTGTCTTATTTATTTCAATTACTGACATGATAACTCTTGGTTCCTGAAATTATCGGTACCTTTATGCTAGATTTTTTGTTAAGATGTAAACCTTCAAAGGTAAAAGAGATGGTGTGCTAATATACATATATATATATATATATCATTTTTTTTGGTAGAAAGTGTATATAACTATTGGTGGAACGTTAACAAAAGTCTATTTTATCTCACCTATCGCTACCCTACTTTTGTTTTACAGACAAAGCTTTCAGTGTTAAGGAACAAAATGGAATTCAATTATGCAATGTTGAGGTGCTAACTAGATTCCTTTTTATTGATATGGATATTGTCCATTACCTGAAGTCCATTCAATATAAATATACGAATGCTTGTAATCACATACAGGTTATGTGTGTCATGATATTAATTGAAATGACAACATCTACGAGGAACTATATCCAAATATATCTATCACACATCTTTTGTGTCTTTTAATTAATATTATTTTGGGATTTGATTAAAAATTAACAATCATTGTTTGCTTACTGCAATCTATTTGAAGATTTAAAACAAAAAACGTGTACGAGTTTGTAATTTTTCATGATTTATTTGATGATGTTTATTTTATTAAAAGGAAGAAGATAACATATAGGGAGTTGCCATTGTTTGTGTTGATTTGAGTTCTATATACCAAGTTAATTGATAGTGATATTCGTGATATTCATGATTGATTTTACTTTGTCAATTTGAAACATCAAACATGAAACATAGGTCTGATTTTTTTTGGTGAGTATGTTTATTCTAGGTAGATCCCTTTTTTTTTTGTAAATATTACTTCTTAAGAGTTTTTTTTTAATCTTGCAATTCATGCAATTGTTAGGAAATTTTATTTCCTATGTTGTGTCACATTAGATTATTGTATTGGGCAATATAATTCCTAAAAGTAAACCCAATAAGTGATTTAATAAGGATAGGTCAGAATATCAATTGGGTATGGACTCAAATGTGGATACCCGGTTAGTAGACACAATTGGGTATGATGGGATACCCAATAAGGGACTATTTAAATATCCTATTAGGGTTATGGTCCCTGTAGCCAAAATTAGTCGTACACTCCTTCTCTAAAACTCACCATCAATTACAGAGAAATTCCATCTAAAGTGTATTAGGGTTTTGACGCTACAGAAGATTAGATCCCTCGATCAAACTCTCAATCCTAGAACGCTTTCACCTACAGTTCGTTCCGTATCCATCGACATCATGGATTCAGGTTTTATCCTAACCATTTAATATGAACGATCTAGGTTTGTGTATGGCTTTATTAGTTCTATACATGAAAACTAACAAGTAGTATCAGAGGTAGGTTTATCATTATTAAATGGATTAGGAAAATCATGTATGTCTCTAGTTTGATTAATCTTTGTCTATCAAGTTTTCTAGGTTTTAGATTAAACATATGTGATTTATGATTGTTTATATTTTATTGAGTTTTCAATTGCTGTGAGGGATTTTTTTTAGGATTCAGAATTGATTTAAGAATAAATGATTCTTAGGCATAAATATTTTTTTTATGCTAATGAATAATGTTTGGTGAAGCATGTGCTGCCATTGTTGGATTGACTGTGCATAACAATAGTGAAATGGGTAGTAATCATATCATTCAACTAATATTTGATTGGTTGTTGCTATGTATTTTAATTATTGACCAATCATGAATATTTTAATTATTGACCATTGTTTAGTGTCTTGTAATTTTGGTAACTATTGCTAATTTATGGGATACTCCAAAAAAAAGAAAATTGAGACAATGCTAGCTACACAATTAGTCTTGTATGTTATGATAAATTCGATAAAGTAAATCATTGAGTGACCTAGCCCAACTCTTTGAGGTGAGTTTACCCTGATTAATCCATCTTGTATATTTCTCCTAGTAAAAATTTCAATCAAGCTCAATATGTTTCGTCCTCTCATGGAAGACGGGATTGTTGGCGATTTGAATCGTAGCTTGGCTATCTGTTATGATCACTTGTCTGAAAATATGGGGAAGGAAGGAAGTTGGCGTGGAAGGAAGTTTGTAATTGAAGTTGGGCCTGTTTATGGAGTAGAGTCCATCAACTTAGTAGTTTATAATTAAGTCATAGTGGCACAAGTCCTTAAAACGACGACGGTCTAACTAATTAGGTTTAGTTGTTTTAAATTCCTCCAAAAAACGTGGTTGTATGATAGCCACTTAACTTCTTTTTTCATGTTTAGTCATTGGTTGCATGATTAACAAGTAAGTTAGTTAATTAGTTGGGGAAGAATCTTTGTATAGTTGTAACGTGGTGCAAGGCTTGTCCCTGGCCACTGACCCTTTTATGGAGGTGTTCTTGCTATGAAAAAGGGACAGAAGAATTAATGAAAATCTCTTCTTTGTATGTTCCTTCCTTTCTTATTCTTTAAGAATTTTCTTAGGGTTTTGGATCAAGAACAAAGGATAATCATTCCTGTTGACTGCTTCATATCCAACCACTTGGCGACAATCAATTTGGGCACTAATCCAGCAAGTTGGGACGCAATCCTCCTCTCAACATTCCTTCCTAGTAGCTTTTGGATTTTGAAGCCTGACACTATTATAATGAAGAAGCATCGATTTCTGGACAACAATCTTAAATTCAGTGAATAAAATAGCCAGCCAACTCAAATCACTAGTAGTAGCAGCAATTGCACGATATTGAGCCTCTACTGAGGATCTGGATACCGTGTGTTGTTTCTTTGATTTCCAAGAAATCAAAGAATCCCCAAGTTTGACACAAAATCCTATGACTGACCTTCTTATGTGAATGCAAAAAGCCCAATCCGTATCACAAAATGATAGAACAACGAATAATCTGCCCTACTTTGGTTAAAGCTAAAATTGAGCAATGCTTGAATACATTTTTCATTCCACTGTTTGGATGCCTACTTTAGGCTATAAATAGATTTTCTTAGTCTACAAACCAAATTAGGATTGTCTATTTTATAAACTTGAGGAATTTTCATGTAAATCTCTTCTTGTAAGTCACCGGTTAAGAATGCATTGTGTACATCTAAATGATGAACATACCAAATATGCATACTAGAAAGAGCCAAAAATAATCTAACTATAGTTATCTTGACAACTGGAGCAAAGCTCTCCTTGTAATCAAACCCTTTGGTTTGATTAAAACCTTCGGCAACTAACCTCGCCTTGTGTCTTTCGATTGAGCCATCAGAGTTGTATTTGATTTTGAATACCCACTTGCAAGCTATAGCTCTTCTGCCCTCTAGTAAAACAGTTAGATCATATGTGTTATTATTTTTAAAAGCCTCATGTTCCAAATTCATAGCCTGAGTCCATTTGGGATCTTTAATAGCTTGATTATATGTTCTAGGTTCTCTAGAAGTTGAAATAGTGGTTATAAAATGATCATGTGATGTAACATACGAATGATGAATGTCCTGACTATGTAATGAAGCAATGTCACAGTTATAATCATGTAAATATGCAGGAAGTTTTCTAATTCTTGTTGTTCTAATAGACAAATCATATTGTGTTGGCACAACTTTTTCAGATTGTTTATTTTCAAAAATTGTGTTTTGTGTCTATGTCTTTGAAGATTCAAATGGAAATTCTTCTTCAAAAAAGTTAACATCCCTTAAAATAAAGATTTCTTGGGTTTCCAAGTCCAATAGCCTATAACCCTTTGTACCCATATGATATCCTAAAAACACAAAGGGTGTAGCTCTGGGTTGAAAATTTGAAGTCGTAGGCCTATTATTCCTAGCAATATGATAACAACCAAAGACCTTAAACATTTACATCTTTGTTGTATAATAATTGATAAGGTGCCTTGTATCGTATTGTTTTGTTTGGTAGTCTATTAATTAAGTAAGTTGTTGTTTGTATACATAAAGACTTGAAGATTTCTGGTATCCTACTATGAATTTTGATGGTTCTAGCTACATTTAAAAGATGTTGATGTTTTCTTTCTACTGTGCCATTTTGTTGAGGAGTATAATTGCAAGTCTTTTGATGACTAATGCCCTCCATTAAATAGTAAACAGCCATGTCAAATTCTAATCCATTATTAGATCTGATGGTTTTAACATTCTTATTGAATTGAGTGTTAGCATATTTTATGAAAATCTTGATATAATGCCTTAGAGATCATCAAATATCCCATGTCATTTTTGAATAATCATCTACCATACTCAAGAAATACTTATACACATCTATGGATGTAATAGAATAAGGACTCCATATATCCATGTGGACTAACTCAAAACAATCTGTAGTAATTGTAGTACTCAAAGAAAAAGGTTTTCTATTCATTTTCCGAGGAAACATTTTTACATTCTCATAGATCACTACTCGATACCCTAGTAACTAATTTCAAAAACTTATTTGAGGGATGATCAAGCCTTCTATGCCAAGTCTGTGCCTGTTGTAGCATTGACAAAAACAGTGTGACTTAGATTGAATTGATGTTCCTTCTGAAAGATGTAAAGATTTCTAAGAATTTCTCCTATGCTAATCTTTCTCTGTGTTCCTATATCCTGCAAGTCACACCTATTCTTGGTAAATAATATTGAATATTTTCCATGCTGTATGATTTGGCTTACTGAAATTAAGTTGAATGAAAATGTAGGAACACATAGAACATGTTCAAGAGTTAATTCTTTATTTAGTGACATTGTGCCTGTATGAGTTATGCGATTTTTTTTTTCCATTAGGCAAGTGCACATATGAATTATACACATCATGATATGTATTAAATATTGTGTATGACACACATCATGATCACTAGCTCCACTATCAATCAACCATTTATCTAAAAATTTGGAGTTAGTTTGGGAATTACCTGCCACTTAGGCTGTAGTACCCAAGTTGTTGTGTCTATATGCATCACTGTCCTCTGTGTGGATTTTTCTCTGCAAGAAGAAGACAATTTGTTGATATCGTACATTCGAAAGATGGTCTCCACTGCTTGATTGATTAGTTGTCACTTGATTAACTGTATGTGACTTTGCAGAGGCATTTTTTTTCTGTCTTGACTAGATAACCATGAATCTTGAAGAACTTTTCCATAGTGTGATTTTTCAAATTGCAATATGTGTATAGTAGACTATATTTGGTATTATGAGACTTGGAGAAGTTTGACTCCCTTTTGTTTTAAAAATTCTTATTCTTAAAAAGTGTTGTGTTGTTGTGCTTATGAACTGCAATTGTTGTAGCTTCTTATGAAAGAATTCCAGATTTCTCTAACATCTTTTGTTTGCATTCTTCTTGCATAATGATATGAAAAGCATCATTAAGAATAGGAAAGGGATCCTTGAGAAGAATCTGGCTATATGAGTCATTAAGCCCCATTAAAAATTGCATTACCTTTACTTCCTCCCTCTTTCAAGAAACAGTCTTTAGCAATTCACACTTGCAAAAACCACATATGCAATCTTGGAAGGATTGATATTCATCTAGCTCATCCCAAATAGCCTTTAACCTTACAAAAATATTGGCCACAGTAAGACTTCCTTGCTTGATGAAGAAAACGTCTCCTGTAACTTCGTACACTCTAGTTCCACTTTTAATCGAGTACCTAACTTTTAAATTTGACCATAACTCTTGAGTTGTCTTTCAAATGGAGAAACTCTATAAAATTGTTGAAGAAACTGAATTTGTGAGCCGTGTCTTGAGCTGTCCATTTGATTGTTTCCATAGTTGCAAATTAGGGTCAGTTGGATCTGGTACTGGGAATGTACCATCTATGAATCCAACCATGTTTCTTGCCTCCAAGGCACTCATAAAGCTGGAACTCCAAGTGTTGTAATTATGACCAGTCAACTCCACTCCAATCAACTTGGTGATAACAAAATCTTGAGGAAAGAAATTATAAGGATTCTGAAGACAAAAATGTTGTGGTTTGTGTTGATAAAAGACTGATTGGTTGAAACTCCAGGTTGTGACTTGATTTGCTAAAATAGGAGATTAATAAGATATTGAATGCTTACTAGTACAGCTTCAGGATTGGATGATCCTGGTGTAGTGGATTTATTGATGGAAGAAATGTAGGCCTGAGTTGTACGTAAGATTTCAGAGACTGCTTGTTGTTGAGAAATGGAGGTCCCCTCTGATACCATATTGGTGTTTGGAATTTAGAAATCAAGCTGGATCAAGAGGGAAGAATGAGAAAAGATAGAGAAAAATTGAACATGTAAATCATATCCATTAAAGATGAATTCAATTGTTACAACAGATATATAACAAGTTAGTGATAATGTTCACTGACTTGATTTGATAGTGTAGTAAAATACATTAATGACCAAATATCTAATAGGCCTCACAACACACTATAAAGGACATTAAGAGGAATTACGTCAACCGAAGCCCATCTACTAAGAGAAAGCCCAACTATCTAAATCATTGAGTGACCTATCCCAACTCTTTAAGGTAAGGTATTAGGTCAACGTTCTTCAACAATAAAGCCAAAGAAGAACTTCTAGAACAGATAATGGAAGTTGCAGAGATGTCACATAGGATTCTATCAGAAGAATCTTGATATGGCTTGAGTGATCCAACCAATAAAAGTGTGACACATGTTACTTGCAACCTCAGTCTTCTTGTGATGCGTACCTCAAATGACCCAAAAGCCATGTTTGTGGACCGACCATCCTTATACATACCGACGACCTGGATAGGTTGGTTGGTCAGTCTAGATGTATCAGTTGGTTTGGCAACCAGACAACATGCCACGATTTATTAGGTGTTTTATAATAAAAGCCTCGGTCGGCCTTCATATTGTTCAGTCAGTCGGTCCTCTTCCAGATCCCAACAGGATCCATCATTCCTTATAGGGGTCCTACTCTCATGAGAAGTAGAGACCCAGTAGGATTATGACAATGATAAAGACTTTCAAATAAAGAAAAATAGTTTCATTCCTAATAGAATAAGGACTCTCTACGTCCATATAAAAGGAGCCCCACTCACTAGGTAAACTCTAAATCAGAGTTTGTGCTACTTTTGTTTTAGTTGAGATAGCTCTCTGAGATCGAGCCCTCCCAATTGTGACTTACCTTACTAACTTGAGTGTCAGAGTAGGTCCCCCAAAACAATTTGGTGTCTCTCCTAGCTTACATTTGCTTATAGTGCTGGCCATCCAGCTCAATAATTTTGGATCTTACTGAACTGATAGGTGTCTAGCTCAAACGTACAATTTCTGGCATCATCAAATCCAAAAGCTTAAATCGCTCACAACTTCCCTTCTTTGATCAAAGCTTCAAGGTTTTTCTTCTCTGATCAAAGCTTCTTTTTTCTGATCAAGCTTCTCTTTCGTTTTACTATTTTTGGGTTACTCTTGATTCATTTCATCACTTGCTTATTGGTGAAGAATTCATACTATCAGCAGATGTGCACTTATGCTTATTGTTCTAGAGTTTTAAGTCTTTAGTGCTTATATGCATCACTTTTGTACTATTTGGAGGAAATTGTTCACGTTTGCAAATGGTTTTACTTGGTTAATGGAGTCTTGCTAATTGGAGTTTGAAGGATCAATTTGATATTTTATTAGCCTTTAGAATTTGATTAATTAGTCACTATGAATGTTATTACCTTCATGAGCTTTTGTTCAATGAAAATGTCACAAGGAAATCAAATATTAGTTTGAGAACTAATTAATGGACACACATGGTACCCCAAGTAAAGAAGTTTGATTTTTATTAATTTAGGGTTGGGACCAAACCAATATGATTCGAATTCAATTTAAAAGTTTGTTCTTTTCCCTTAGAACCAAGGATTAGATGAATTGATGGATTTAGGAACACAAACACAATGCTGAAACTATGAACTAGTATGATGGGATTTTTAAAATTCATACCTATATTGATTAATTATTCATGTTCTTTTAATCACTTTGAGGCAAAACATCTGTAGTTTTTGCTATTGTGAGGTTAATATGCTGAGTAGCACTACAAATTGCATGTGAACAATTAGAATGTTTAATTTTATACCTATTTTCTACAAATGTGTTCAGAGGGTAATTGAAACAAAGCATGAGATTTTATGCTGTATTGTACTAACTAACTTGTATCTAATGTCAAGCTATTGTAATTTGTTTTGAACTATTTGGCTTATTTAATTTTTGGGCCTCACATTACTACATCGTTATGTTGTCATATTTTTTATTAACGTGTTAGTAGTAATGAGGACACCTTGGAAGATTCTATTCTCAGTAGGCATTTTGCATTTTTTGATTAAGTGATTAGTCATATGGTGAAATATACAAGTATTGAAGGAAGTGGATTGCGTTTTGGTTGCGTTTACCAGGTGAGTGAATAGATGACTTATCTGGACACTGAAGGTGCACCCGGATGACTCTGCATGATGTACAGTTTTCTTTACTATGTTCTCATCTCATCTCTTTGCAAAATCAAATGATCTAAACAGCAGCCACCATCTCTGTTCACAGCTCCTCTTTGAGCAGACACCATTGCATCTCGTGAGAGATGATGATTAAGGGGGAGACAATGATTATAGGGGCATTAATGAAGGTGATGGACATGTCAATATTGAAGATTTAAGCTAGTTTCATGCATTTTTCATATGTTTGTTTTTAAAATTTTATGGTTTTTGTGTTACTTGAACTTATTTGGGTGATTACTGGAGTATTGGTTATGTATTTGTTATGTTTATGTTATGTTTATTATTGTGTTGTTGAATATATTATAGTTAGTTAATTCTACATAATGCATAAAATCCTACGATTTCGATTTTACATCATTTCTCCGATTTTAGGTAAAATCCCGATTTTGACTACCTTGATGATAGTCCTCCGTCTGATTTTTTGTGTTATGAATTATATTTTGACTATGGTACCGTTAATCCATAATTGTTTACTTGTCCCCTTTGTATCGCTTAAGTCGTTATTCATTCACTCAATCTTGTGAGTTGCTTCTCATTTGTTTACATTTTTTAGATATAGTTGATACTACAGTATTGGAACTATCTCCAACTCATTAGATCATCCTGTTATTCTGGTGAGTCTAGCACAGGTAGTGCAAGTGTATTTGTATGTTATTCTATATCTACAGATTTATGTTAGACTCTTATGTTAGATGCTCTGTTAACTACAATTAGAATTTTCTGGTATGTACAACCATGAGCCCATATTATGTTGGATTTTTATGTGTATGAGAGGTTGGACTTTAATTACATTTATTTTATGTTCTTCTATCTATTTTGAGGCTTGCTTGGCCTTTCCGCGCCCTCGGGTCCATTGAAGCCATGTACCGATCACGTGCCCTCATTTGGGTCATAACAAATTATGTATCGGAGGGAGGTTAGATTCAATTTGGTTAGGTTTTTAGTTAGTGGAGTTTCATCCCTTGTAGTAAGGTTTATTCTTAGGTTACTGTGTTAATGGAGCAAGTGTTCTTTGGTAGAGTCTCGATTGAGTATGTACCTCAGTATACTACGATTGAGATCCTACCTGAGGCCATTTATGATGTATCATTCCCTACTTGATTTAGATTCTTACATTTTGTTCTATCTTTTTGTACTGATTTGATAACTTTCATTATACTAACAAGTGTGTACTACTATGGTCAGTCCTATTCTAATATGTGTCTGTGGGTCATATAGGTGAAGATGCCTCCTAGAAGACGCCCACTCAATGAGATTGGAAGGTGACGTGAAGTGACAGATGAGAGTTCTATTTGTCACGCCCCGTTTCCGGAGACGCGACGGGGTGCACTCTCCGCACCCTTCCTAGGTCACTAGTGTGAACATCCGGGATCAACCGAAAATTCGGCAGCACCTCCCCGTATATCGGAGAGTGCCCACCTATATCAGAAACGCAGCAACAACAACATCACACTAGCAACCTAGCAAACATAGGCCTCGGGCCTCAACCACATGCAATCTTGACCCTAGGCCTCAGGCCATCCACTACCAGCATGCACAAACTGATGGCATCACATATAAATCCACACACATATTTTTATATCATCAAGTATAACCATAATTCAACATCCACATCCACATGAAGCACAACCGTGCCAAATAGTTATATTCTCTCAACATAGATATACTACATACACCCACATGCATAGAGTATATCTCTAGCACCCCATCCTATCCAGGGCCATCCATGTCACGTCCCGCTCACCGATCCGCATCACCGGTACCTGTACCAGTATCTCCTGTGGAAGGAAGAAAGTAAAGGAGTGAGCTAGAAGCTCAGTAGGGTAAAGAAATAAACATTATTATAGGCAGAACCAAAAGGAAGTAATGCAACAATATGTACCTACCACATGAACATATACTCAACAAATTCACATCAACATTTATCTGGATAAACCCTTTCGGAGCACAACAACCACCATATCATTTCAACTCAATGCAATATTGCACGGGAGCAAGCTCACCACAACCAACCACTCCTAGGATCATCCGGTTGCGTGAACCTATCACGCCCACACCCCACAAGGCAAGTCACTCTCGACCCCGCCCCTAGTGCGTTATCCCACATGGGGTTCACGTGACTTGGTGATAACAACCTTCACCTTGCCATCCTCCCATGTGGCTTTCAAGTAACCTAAAAGTTCCCGAGTCCCTCATGCATCTCTAATGCATTATGACATGTCATGCCGAATAGATAAATATATATGAATATCCTATATATCTTACATAACTACCATGATGCATGAACGAAAGATCACATCGTGTCCGTAAATGACGGAACACTAAATCGGGTCATGCAACATTCAACTTCAACAATAATCCACACAAGGCTCGTTTCCCCTTAGAAGCAATTAAGGCGGAAACACAAACAATGGCGACCAATGAAGAATCGAAACGCTATTTAGGCAACAATAAAGAATGATAAATAGAAAGGTTGGAAATCCCCTACCTCAATCGAGCACAATCATCTCAAATAAAAAATTAGTGTTTCGAACCCTCGTTTCTCCGAAACCTATCGATTCACATAATCGAACTCACAATATCAACCAAAACATACCACATTATCCCTACTAATAACAATCAATCAACAAAAATCGAAATACTTACTTTCTCTCACTAGAATTCTCTTTCAAAAGCTTGTTCCAAAGCCCAATCCAAATCTTACTCCAAAATCCCAACTAAACCTACACATAGGTCCATAAAAAAGTCTATATCAACATATCTAAACCCTAGATATCAATTCCAAACGGAACTACCCAAATCTAAAGAAAACTCCAATGAGAAACTCTAGGAATACTTACCTCAAACCTTGAAATCTTCCTTGAATCTTCTCCAAGTCTCCAATCCAAGCTTAGACTCTCAAAGAATCACCTCAAATGATATTCTCTCTCTAGAATCGTCGCTCTCTCTCTCTCTAGGATGAACCAAAACCAGAATTCTGTCTAAAACTCTCGCTGGCGTCTGTTTTGAAAGCTCGAGTTGCTCCTAGGCGCTACTCTGGGCGCCTAGGCGCTCTGGCCTAAATGGTTTATGAAAACACACTGTCCTGGGCGCTTCTGGGCGCACTTTTGCACACGCCTAGGCGCACACCGCCTAGGCGTGTGATCCTAATTTTTCCAACTCCGTCTCGGTCTTAGCTTCGATTTGATATATTATTGGTCCGAAACGGACATCTGTGCTAAAAGTTATGACCCATTTAACGAACCTAGCTCAAAAATGACCTTTCCATGATTCGTACCTCACGGATCATCCGTAATTAACTCAAACCTAAATATTTTTTGGGTCGGAGTTTCACACTATTAGACCTTCAACTCGTGCTACCAAAAATCGTGGTAGATGTGGAAGTACTAAGAGAGCCATTAGAGAGGAGGTTTAGAGAGAAGAGATTGTGCCACCCCCATTAAATTAGACTGCTCATGTTGTTCCTAACCCATATGGGGTTGAGGCTCCTGGTTTGATTTGCATGATGGCCAAAATGAAACAAGCTCTTATAAGGTTGACTGAGGTAGTGTACGAGAAGCTAAAGCATATGAGTTTGAACGGTTGGTTCGGACCCATGGTATGTCGATGACGGAGTATGATATTAGCTTTACATAATTATTCTGATATGCTCCCTATTTAGTTCCTATTAAGAGGATGTGAATTGATAGATTTTTTAGAGGTTTGGTCATGTTATTGTTTACTACAATTGCTTCACAGGAATTTTATACTTATTCCACTGCAGTTGATTATGCAAAGAAAATCGAAATGAGACAAATGGAACGTCATGAGGGTAGTGAGCAGAGTAAGAATAGTAGAACTGAAGGAGCATTTAGTGAGTATAGTCGAAGTGCTTCTACTAAGAAGTTAGTCAAACAAAGAATCGCCCAGTTTGAAATGGGGTCATCGATGCATTTATCTTTTAGTCCTTCTAGGGGAGATTTTTGATTTAAGGGTGTTGGGAGCATTGTCTAGCAACCTTATGGTCAGTTTAGTAGTAGTGGAGCATCATGTTTGATGTGTGGAAATCCTCATGCGAGGCTATGTCATAAGGAAACTCGTATCTGCTTTAGGTGTGGATAGCTTGGTCATCAGATGAGGGATTGTCCTCAGAATCACAATATATCTAGTCACGGATCAACACCACTACTACTCAATCAATGGGTCGAGGTTTTGAAGCCGAGGACATAGTATCTCAGGAGCAGGTCAAGCTCGAGTCTTTACTCTTACTCCAAAGGATGCCCAAAGATTCCTTAAAAATGCTGCAAGTACACTTTTGTTTTCTCGAAGTGCATGTGTTAATCGATCTCAATTTCGCTTAATCGTATTCCCTCTAAATTCTATCTCATAATCTATTAGACCTCCAACTTAGTTGAGCCATCCTTTCTATGATGTGGAAATTTTTACTTCGTTTTTGGGCCTACAACATCCTCTCATCGGGAGTCTTCTGGATAAGATTTTCTTTTGACTAGACTGTTGAATGATATATACACTGACATTTATAGTCTGACATGTAGAACATATCTTGTTTTCACAATTTATAATGACTACCCACTTCAAATCATTTCTGAGCTATTTCAAACATATATATAATGGGAGACTAATTTGTTTGATTCAATCCCCGAGATAAGTTCATTTGGAGAGAATAGTTGTTTGAAAATGAATTACTAAGGAATCTATGTCTTAAGATAACGCTTGTACGATGAGTTCATCTAGTTATAAGATACATTTTGGGGACAAAAGTTCCTTAATCGGGGGAGAATGTAATATCTTGGATTATTTTCCCTAGGTGGCTAGCAGCCCTCTTCTAATTCCCATAGGTTTCCAACTTCAATTAGGTTTTTCGGACTCTTCTAAAATTGGGCTTTCACAGGTTAAGGTGGGGACCAACAAAGAAAATAAAACATGAGCTTCTTATGATTTCAATTATCAGCCGTTTTACTCTCCGTTTTATCTCAAATTAAATCTAAGCCTTACATTACAATTGTTCATGAGAATCTTCACGTTAAGTTACAGATACTCGTCAATTAAATATGTCATTGAAATATAATATTTAATTGGCATTTTCAAATATTTCTTGAGCTCGCCTCTTAACTTATTTGAATGTGTCAAATTAATTAAAATTCACCTACAAAGTTTTGCCACAATGTCAAACCTTATATGCATTCTTGAGGGAGTATCATCAACCCTAATTTGACGTGAATTTTATTAACAAATTATTTTTTTATCTTATATTTAATGTGGTAACTTGTTGGGTTTAAAATACCCTACTAGCAAGTGCACTAGTCGAAGGGATAACACAAGTAGTCAGTAGAGATCGTATCCACAGAGACAAAGTTATAATTGATCCAAATGTTTATTTGTATATATTTACGGACAATGCAAGAAATTAAAGTTCCGCTCAAGTTGATTGGGTTTACAATTTAATAAGAATGCAAGCAAGAAAAGTAAAGTGTTTTTGGAATTTTTATATTGAAGAATGCAAATGCTAATGCAATTTATCACTAGGCAAGTTATACTAATGCAATGAATTCAAGTAGAAGAATGAAGCACCAAGACTTCGAAATCCACCAAGGGCCAATGATGTGCAAACACAACCAATTCACTCATACATTTATCAATTCGGGTATAACGAATCCGTACCTAAGTCGGTTTTAGCGCACTCAAGCCAATTTCCCTCATATCAATCACTAGCCATCTTATTGGTCTAGGTTGGATGTTCCTATCAACATTCTAGCCATCTTATTGGTCTAGACATGCATAAGAATTCATGAAAGCTCAATGGAAATAGGATTCATACAAACTTGTTCCAAACCTAATGGAAACAACAATTGCAATCTAAGGTTCCAAGAAGCATGATTAAATAGATATTTCACCATCTACAAAATCCATCAAACAAATCCATTCAACACCCTAAGTGGTGATCAAACACAAAGAGTAAGAAGAATCCACAATAATCATAGAAACCAAAGATTTATACCCAAAAAGATTCACATATAAACAAATCAATTCATACAACCATCATTCAACCCAAGGCTTCATCCTAGCCTTGGTGATAAAGAGTTTAGCTACTCATAGAGAGAGAAAGAGACAAGCAAAGAGAGAGAAACATATTGGTAGAACCCAAAATTGGAAGAAACACAAGCCAAGATGAAGAATCCCTCCTTCAAGCCTTGAATCCTCCTTCTTTCATCTGTTTTTCGCTCCCTGGAACGGCCGTTCGATAAGTTCAAAGTGTGCAGTTTTTAGGGCTTTCGCGAAATAAAAGCTGCCAATTTTGTGCAGGGGCGCCTAGGCGTGTAGGAAATGCGCCTAGGCGCTACTCTAGAAAATGCAGTTTTCCTGAATTTTTGCATTCACCCCTGTTCCGTGCGTGGCCCGTACCGCCTAGGCGTGTATAAATCACGCCCAGGATAATTTTTAGGCTTATTCTTGCTCTCATCTTGCCCATATTTGCCACCTTTTTGTTCCACACTACCAATTGCCTATCAAAATCCAAGATAATAGATAAATGTACCGAATTGACAATATCAATGAGATAATAGAGGGTTATTATCACCAAAAACAAGAGGTATATTCATACCTATCAAACACCCCACACTTAAACCCTACTCGTCCTCGAGTACAACTAATTTAAAGATACTCATGAAAAGTAAAATCCTAACTCACTGACGCAGGAATCGCGGTTGCATTTAGCATATGCAGCAAGCCGTTAAACCCTTAGGTGCCCCTAGTGGAGGAGTGTTGTCTCCTGAGGGCTTACAAGAACGATACCCACAAACATTTCTATCAAATGAGCGCAAACACCCCACACTTACATCACACTATATACTCAACGAATAATTTTCGTCTACTCAATTGCTCCTTTAATGTGGTGTGATGTGCAAGAGAAAATGTCAACATGTGGCTTCCAAGAGTTTATATATATGCATTAAACATAGTCGCATTCCAAGAATCGCAAAAACAACAAGTAGCAATATCAAGGCACATTTATTTTTATATATATGCTTATTATTATTATTATTATTATTTAACTAGGGCTGTGCAATGCTTACTCCATTAAGCTTTCTATTCAACCCATGTAGCGAATTCTCGACCAATGACTCCCAACCAGTTGGCTTAGGGCATTAGGTGATAAGACACCCCTCAGATCAATTATTCGAGTTGAAAAGGCTTCGAAGTTAAGCTAGCCTAGAATGTTCATCAGGGTTGTCTCATCTTTTTACGCGAAACTCGAGTTGGCTAGACAAGAGCCTCGGTTACTCAATAAGACGCAAGAGCGGAACATGTTTTCTCTCTTTTTTCTTTTTTTTCTTTTTTGAACAAAACATAAATAACTAGTGCCAAACATATCACCAACATGCGTCCAAGCTCATCTCAGGCAGAAACCACAGTTAACACATATATCCGTCCAAGTCATACCCCACAACACTTTAGTGCAAGTGAATTCATTTATTATGCAATCTAGTAGACTTCAAAAATTCACTCAAGCATATAGGAGGTAAAGACGGGATTAAACAGCTCTGATCAGCAATAAATATAATAAGCACCAGCGGTCAAATTCAGATCAGATAATATCCAAAATGCGCAATACATACAAAATAAAGTACTCCCACCCCCCACTTTAAAATAAGCTTTGTCCTCAAAGCGTGAAACAAGTATATGAATAAAATGGAGGACAAGCCAAGAAAAACACAACCTGGAGGTGGAGTCTAGGAGGAGGAACCGCCAGAGCAAATGTGATATAGCGGTCTCGTCGTAACTCCGCCAATATGTCGAGCACGGCCCAAGTCTGCTCCTTCTGCGCCAGCACCCGCACCCGCCTAGGCGTATAGTATTGACGCCTAGGCCTTTTTTTTTTCGGGCGCTAATTACCAGCGCCTAGGCGTGTATAAAACACACCCGGGACAGCGTGCTCCTCTGTATCAGATATCCAACTCCACAAACTCCCACATACAACCCAAAAAATTCCAAAAAATTTAGAAACACATTAAATTCTTCTAAAGAGATGGAACAATGAAGCACACAAGGATACAGAATGGATATCACATCTCGGGTTGCCTCCCAAGCAGCGCTAAGTTTAGGGTATTCAGCCAGACATAGATCAAGCAATTTCAGAAGTAAGCTGTTGAAGGTAACGCTTTTTCTTCTAAATGTCAAACGAATTTTCAAGACCAAATTTTACACGATGACCATTCACCTTCATCTTGAATCCTCTCAGGAGGTTTATAGATTTTGGCACTGTGACAAGGTCTTTTCCGTCGTCTTCTCCATCGTCTTTTTTGTCCCTTTTTCATAAAAGTTAAGTCTGAAGCAATGATAATAGGGAGAGTTTTAGAAGTGCCCAACAAAGCATATTGTAAGTGAAGATGTGTTGCCTTCAATTCTAGCTCTGTTAGATTTTCAATGGATGGAACCAGCCTCTTTGATTCAGGTGAATCAGATAAACTCTCGTAGGTGGGTTGCCATCTGCAAGGAATATACGGGGTAGACTCGACTTCAAAGTTTACACGTTCTGGTCTATCCTCCTTGTTATCAATGATGCAAACTTCTAATGGATTAGATTGCAATGTGTTCTTGACTTCTGTTACGGATAAACAATCAATTGCTTCAACCCAAAAACAATCACTTACATCATTTTGATTCTTCATGGCATCAAAAATCTTGAACTCCACAGTTTCATCAAAAACTGTCATAGTAAGAACGCCTTTTTGTACATTGATGATCGTCTCTGTGGTAGCCATGAACGGTCGTCCCAAAATAAGAGGCAATTCTTTCGCTGGAATCAAGGCATTCTCCATTTGTAAAACCAAAAATCTACAGGAATTACAAAATTTTCCACCTTAATCAACACATTTTCAACCAATCCAATGGGATAAGTAATTGATCGGTCAGCCAATTGAAGAGATACCGATGTAGGTCGTAAGTCCCCTAGATTCATAGTCTTGAAAATGGAGTGAGGCATAATGTTCACACTAGCTCCAAGATCGAGCAAAGCTTTTTCAAATTTTTGGTTCCCAATAATACACGGAATTGTGAAACTACCCGGATCTTTCAACTTAGGAGGTAGTTTTCTTTGTAAAATGGCACTAGTCTCTTCCGACAAAAAGACTTCCTCATGCTCACTTATCTTCCTTTTGTTGGTGCATAATTCTTTCAAAAACTTTGCATAAGAGGGAATAGACTTAATAGCTTCAATCAACGGAATATTTACCTCGACTTTTTTGAGAATTTTGAATATATCCCGATTGCATTTGTTCTTTTTCATAGGAGCAAGTCGAGATGGGAACGGCACCGGTGGAACATAATCCTCCACTGGCTGCTTATCTTTTCCAACTAGGGGTTGTGTAGATACACGGGGCTCCTCCACTGTCGATTCATTATTCCCCTCATCCTCTTGCTTCCTGAACTCAATCTTGTTGTCAACCTTCTTCCCACTTCTCAAAACAGTAACGGCCTTAGCATCTTCATGTTTCGTAGGATTAACTTCGGGCTGGCTGGGAAGCTTCCCCAACTGTCGCTCACTCAAAGCAGTAGCAAGTTGACCAACTTGCATTTCCAACTTGGAGATAGACTGAGTGTTACTAGCCACCGTCTGTTGCAACTGATTCATAGAATTACTCATCTCAGCTTTTGAATTCTGCATCATCACTTGTGACTGAGCTTGTAACACCCCGAACCTCCGGATAACCTGTGGTGGTAGATGTGGTAAGATAGGTGATATCATGTGTGACCTAAGTTCAATTAGAGTATTTTTCATAAATTCTATAGTGGAACTTTAAGTTGTGGGCTCAATAATTATCGGAAACGTGATTAAAATGAAATTACTATAAATTATGGAAGTTAAATATAAAAATATAATAATAAATACGAAAATGGCAATCCTGTAAATATAGATAGGTATTTTGTGTAATTGTAGAATGAAGAAAGGGATAAAACTGTAAAAGAAAAATTATTGGAATAAGTGATAAAATGATATAATGTGCACGCAAACCGAGGCGGGGGAAAAACCCTAGAACCAGGAAAAGGCCGGAGAAAGAGACGGCGGCGACGGAAGGCGCGATCGTTTGAACGTCAACGAACGGAGGCCGGGTAGGTACGAGAAGAACGAGCGTGACGCAAGGAAGCTAACGCCACCACTTTCGGATGAAAAGGTGGAGTGGAACACCGGCAACGGAGGAGAGAAGGCTCACGGTACCGTGGCCTTGAGGACGTCGATTCGCCGTAATCCGGCCACCTCACAGGTAAATGAAACCGGCGATGTACTTGCTGTGTCCTCCGCTGTCATTCGAGACAGTCCGTGGCCGTCACGGCTCCCATTCCGGCGGTGAACCGCCTTGTGCACTAATCGGGTCTGTTTGACCCGCGTTCGTGAGGAGACCGGGTCAGGCTGACCCGGTTGAATATTACCTAATTAATTAAGCTTAATTGTACTAATTAAGGACCAATCACTATAATTCATGTTAAAATTATATTAATTCATGGTAAATGTAATAATAAGGACAATGGATTGATTGACCGGTTGAATAATGTACTAAGTAATTAAAGATAAATAATTGTATTAAGATTAATTCTAATAGGTTAAATGTATTGTGTTAATTTTATTAAGTTAATAGTATTGGGTTAATGGTATCATGACAATAGTATGAAGTTAGTAGTATTAATAACATAAACTGATTAAAAGATAAAGATAATAATGAATAGGTTAAAGATAATAAGATTAATAAATAATTGTGGATGTTCTATGGGTTTCAGGGATCTACCGGTGTAATTGAATTATTGGTAATTACGGAAGTACACCACGGTAAGTAATACTCAGCTGTATTACAGAACAATGCAATTTATGAATTGTACGTTTTATTGTCTGTGTAATTGGTTTGATTATTTATACGTATTTGATTGAAATCCTATGACGGGTTATGTGTGAATCATGATATAAATGACTTATTTATGTTATAATTGTATTAAATATGCTGTTTGTATACTGTGATTGGATGACTGAACTGTTAATGTATTTCTGTGTGGAATGAAATGTGTACTGATATGTGCTTGAACTGAATATGGGATGAGACTGATATGATGACGGTTTTGATGTTCTTAAGAGTGACTAGTTGCATATGATTTATTGACGTATTAAATATTATTCATAAGCACGATGCATTGCATTACATGAAAAGGAAAAGTTTCAATTAATGAAAAGTATTTTTACGAGCCGGGTATTACTGCTACAGGGAGGGTGTATAGGAAAGAGGAAGGTTTATGGATCAATGTTAAATGAAAAGAAAATGAAAATGAAAATGAATAAATGATACAGATACTAACTGAATGGGCTCTATGGTAGAGCATTAGATGGAAATCCCGACCGGTTGCTCTGTAACAGTTTACCTAGGTTAAGGGCCCAAGTACTGGAAAAGAAATGATTTAAATGGCTGATTGTTTTCTAAAGTTGAGGTCCACATGCATTCATGCATAAGTATTACTTGCTGGGCCTCGGCTCACTATGTTCCGTGATGCAGGTATTAATCTCTTAGATGATTATGCTGACTAGGAGTTGATGGTGTCGCTGTAGATCCATGAAGAAGATGCTCATGTGACGGAAGCTAGTTTTCATACAATATTTGAAAATAAATTAAGGGTTACAGTTATTTATGCTTTTACAGTTAATAACTCTGATGTATGGTAATAAGTGTATACTAAAAAATGAGGATGAAAGGTATAAGTATCACAGTAGTATACTCAGAGGATGTTGATTGGATGTTACTGTATATCTGAAATATATAAGAAGACGCTTTTAATTCATATTAGATTATGTTAACTATTTATTGGTATTGTTAAAAGAGTGGATCTGTATTGGTTATAGGCTCTTATGTTTAGGGTTGCTAAGGCGTAGAGTGACTTTATAATGAAATGCGAGTAGCGTTCCGACCTATGGATCTATTGGTTAGGGTTTCGTGGGACGGGGCGTTACAGTTGGTATCAGAGGAACGGTCCTTCAAAATAAGATAAGTAATAGGATATATATAACGAGTGGATGTTTAGGAAAGTTACATGAGCATCATGGATCGGTACAACCATCAACAAGTAAGTACTTTAAATTTAATCTCTATTGTTGTGTAATCAATGTTTGATTATTTGTGTATGTCTTTTAGAATGTGTATACGTACTGAAATATATTAGTGTGATTTGAAGTAATTATATGATTTATGCATGAGTAAGAAGGGGAATTACGATGGGTCAAGATGGAGAATTGGTAGATTGTGATATTTAAATGCTAAGAAGGTATGTCATAAGTGTATTCATGACTAAGTGATTAAGGGGATTGGAGGATACATTTTATGTAGACTTGTGTAATTTATTAAATAAATGCTCAATGGTGGGATGTTAAATTAAGTTAGGATTTTCGATGATTACCTATATTTATATAAGATTGATATGTTGGTGGAATTTCTATGAAGTTGGAGATAGAACTGCGAATTGAGTACTAAAAAAATGAATTAGAGACCCGTAATACACAACCGCTTTGGACTATATCGACCTCGACACGACATATAGTAAGTGCTTGAGTATGAACGAATGAGCTGAAGGTACATAAAAGAAAAAATGTGATTGGCTTTATAGAGTGTTAGTATTATGATTATTTAAATTGGAATAAAATAATAACATGCGATGAGTGAAATATTGGATCATTACATATAACCTATTTTGGGTCACTATGGTATCGAAGGAGGACTGACAACAATGTTACATAGCATAATAACTTAACATTGGTAGTGATATGTATGGCATCACAGGTATTTTATATATCAGCTTGAGGGAAGTTAAACTCCAGCAGTATTACATATATTTAAAAATATTTAAATTAATAAAAGTAGTTTTATTATTAATTATCTTGAAGTGAATGCTAAATTGTCTGTCTCTATGAGTTGCCTGGTGTAGTATGATATATGGATACCTAATTAGGATATTGGCTTGAATATTTTTTGGAATCGTGCATTGGGGTGAGGTGTAATATTGTTTATTATGATTTGTTTGAATATAATATTTATTTTGATTATGCGTAGATATTTTGGATATATATACACACATAAGGATGTTTAATGAATTGATTGTGTGAGTTATAAGATGTAGTTATTGAGAGTAATATGACACTTAATTGAAGTACATTGGCGAAGTGGAATGGTGGGAAACTCTGTAAATTATTTTCAGTGAGTTAGTTATAGTGGAATAATTATGTGTGTAATGGAGTTTTTGGGGAAACAGTTAAAATTATTTCCAATTATATGAATAGTTTGCGATATATATGTACTGGTGAGAATAAGCAAATGAACTGAAATATTTTAATTTTGGTTAGTAAATGAGTTGCATGTACTATAGGATGGAGTTAAAGAAAATAATATTAAAAACATAGGACATCAAATTAAGGATAGAGATGAGGGGTATTGATGGTAAAAGAAAATTGATACAAGTTGATAAAAGAATATTTAGATTTAAATAAAGTGAATCTAAGTGACGAATTTTATTGATAGATATTCTTAAATTTTAGCATAGTCTATGAAATGGATTAAAATAATAATATTGATAAATAAATAAATAAATAATAACGAACCATTGAAAGTACACCAATGATTATTCATGGTAACGGAATAATTAAAGTAAATTATTAAGCCTAAAGTATGGAGATTAATACCTACTTAGAGTATTTAAAGTGGAGGAAGTTATCACAAACTTGCAATAAAGAAAAATGTATTTATAATCGATATAAGATAATAAACGTTAAGTTGAACGGGAGACCAAAATCAAATAAATTATTATAAAGATAAATTCGCATTGATCCATAATATTAAATATTAAATTCCTCAAACCATAGATAAATTAAATGACGCTATAAATGAATTTAAGGTAAAAGAGATATTAGTGAAATTATATAACAAGACTAGGATATATCGATGTTGCTACAGTGAGTACAAAACACCTAAATGGAGAGTTGTAACTATTAGGGGAACGATGTATGATTTAATATGGTAGGTGGTGATATTTTAACATAAATGAAAAGTGAATGCTTCGTGATAGGGATTAAGTAATTATTATATGAATAGTTGAGAATATATTTGTACTCAAATGTTTATCTAATAGGAATGCAAAATTGTCAAAAAGACATGAATATTTGTCTTGATTTCATATGCAAATAAATGTACATAGGAAATTGGTGGCACTAGCATAAAGTGATTGTACAGGGAGTAATGGGTATGTACTATATAGTACGAATATTGAAGGAACTAGATTATACATAGAATACTTAACGAGAACACAATGATGACACCAAAAAAAAAAAAATTAGCCACTATATGATTAGTTGATGAAGTAATATGCATAAATATGAAAAGCTTGATGAAGGCGTTAGTAAGTGCTAGATGATACCAGCAGTTGTATTCATAAAGGAATTGAGATTAATAAAATCGAATGGTAGTTTCTATATGTGACAAGGAATAGGTTTTGTTGTATTTAAAAATAAATTAAGTATTTAATATGTTTATTTGGGTCTGGACATTAATTTCAGAAATTTCAATAAAAGTAAAGTCATGGTTGTGACTATAATAAATGTTATTTAACTATGATATTTACATGGAATGTTAATCCGTTGTTTAGTTAATTAATTCTACTTCGGGACTTATAATTAGAATGAAGTTATTGTGTATTAAATGAATATTCTTATGTATATTGTGGCTCAACGGTGGGATAAGTATGAAGTGTGAGTAGAGCTCCATCCTATAGGCCTTGGGGTTACAATAATTGTTGTACCTTACATTATACCTTGATAGTACCATATTGTGTATCTAATTGTCTATATGTGCATGTAAATGTATGTACGTTGATGTTTGTGAATAAATTATTAGTACTATATTATGATAATATATATAGTTGTATATAAAGTCATTGTAAACTCATGATACTTAATTGTGAATAAAAAGTTTAGGATTGATGTAGGGTAGCTGAAGGAATAGTGAGAAATGAAGTATGGTGAATTTGGATGTTGAAGTATATAGACTGATATTCATAATTCATAATTTTATTATAATTAACAGAATGAATAAAGCTTTTCTATAGATGAGTTGGAGGATATATTTCTGTTTGGGTTGATGGTTTATTATGAAAAAAAAAAAGGTGAAAATAGGTAAAGGTTAGAGTTTTTAATGATCATCAGTGTAGGTAGCACGAAATAGTATTTAAGGAGAGATCAAATAATGTATCTTAGCAGTGTAAGTGGAAAAGGTGATGGCGTTACCATGGAAACTATAGTAATGTTATATATATTATATAGTAATAGACAGTATTATGTGCATGGAATGTATAACTCTGTGGTGCTAGAAGAAGTGTGATTTTGCGGTGTATCAAAGAGAATCTCAGCTGATTTATCAATATCTTATATAGGATCGATAGGTGATGAGAAAATTTAACTTGAGAGAAGGAATAAGAATTAATAAACCGAAAGTCGATCTCGTACGCAAATTTCGAGGACAAAATTTTTATAAGGAGGGGAGACTGTAACACCCCGAACCTCCGGATAACCTGTGGTGGTAGATGTGGTAAGATAGGTGATATCATGTGTGACCTAAGTTCAATTAGAGTATTTTTCATAAATTCTATAGTGGAACTTTAAGTTGTGGGCTCAATAATTATCGGAAACGTGATTAAAATGAAATTACTATAAATTATGGAAGTTAAATATAAAAATATAATAATAAATATGAAAATGGCAATCCTGTAAATATAGATAGGTATTTCGTGTAATTGTAGAATGAAGAAAGGGATAAAACTGTAAAAGAACAATTATTGGAATATGTGATAAAATGATATAAATGTGCACGCAAACCGAGGCGGTGGAAAAACCCTAGAACCAGGAAAAGGCCGGAGAAAGAGACGGCGGCGACGGAAGGCGCGATCGTTTGAACGTCAACGAACGGAGGCCGGGTAGGCACGAGAAGAACGAGCGTGACGCAAGGAAGCTAACGCCGCCACTTTCGGACGAAAAGGTGGAGTGGAACACCGGCAACGGAGGAGAGAAGGCTCATGGTACTGTGGCCTTGAGGATGTCGATTCGCCGTAGTCCGGCCACCTCACAGGTAAATGAAACCGGCGATGTACTTGCTGTGTCCTCCGCTGTCATTCGAGACAGTCCGTGGCCGTCACGGCTCCCATTCCGGTGGTGACCCGCCTTGTGCACTAATCGGGTCTGTTTGACCCGGTTGAATATTACCTAACTAATTAAGCTTAATTGTACTAATTAAGGACCAATCACTATAATTCATGTTAAAATTATATTAATTCGTGGTAAATGTAATAATAAGGACAATGGATTGATTGACCGGTTGAATAATGTACTAAGTAATTAAAGATAAATAATTGTATTAAGATTAATTCTAATAGGTTAAATGTATTGTGTTAATTTTATTAAGTTAATAGTATTGGGTTAATGGTATCATGATAATAGTATGGAGTTAGTAGTATTAATAACATAAATTGATTAAAAGATAAAGATAATAATGAATAGGTTAAAGATAATAAGATTAATAAATAATTGTGGATGTTCTATGGGTTTCAGGGATCTACCGGTGTAATTGAATTATTGGTAATTATGGAAGTACACCACGGTAAGTAATACTCAACTGTATTACGGAACAATGCAATTTATGAATTGTACGTTTTATTGTCTGTGTAATTGGTTTGATTATTGATACGTATTTGATTGAAATCCTATGACGGGTTATGTGTGAATCATGATATAAATGACTTATTTATGTTATAATTGTATTAAATATGCTGTTTGTATACTGTGATTGGATGACTGAACTGTTAATGTATTTCTGTGTGGAATGAAATGTGTACTGATATGTGCTTGAACTGAATATGGGATGAGACTGATATGATGACGGTTTTGATGTTCTTAAGAGTGACTAGTTGCATATGATTTATTGACGTATTAAATATTATTCATAAGCACGATGCATTGCATTACATGAAAAGGAAAAGTTTCAATTAATGAAAAGTATTTTTACGAGCCGGGTATTACTGCTACAGGGAGGGTGTATAGGAAAGAGGAAGGTTTATGGATCAATGTTAAATGAAAAGAAAATGAAAATGAAAATGAATAAATGATACAGATACTAACTGAATGGGCTCTATGGTAGAGCATTAGATGGAAATCCCGACCGGTTGCTCTGTAACAGTTTACCTAGGTTAAGGGCCCAAGTACTGGAAAAGAAATGATTTAAATGGCTGATTGTTTTCTAAAGTTGAGGTCCACATGCATTCATGCATAAGTATTACTTGCTGGGCCTCGGCTCACTATGTTCCGTGATGCAGGTATTAATCTCTTAGATGATTATGCTGACTAGGAGTTGATGGTGTCGCTGTAGATCCATGAAGAAGATGCTCATGTGACGGAAGCTAGTTTTCATACAATATTTGAAAATAAATTAAGGGTTACAGTTATTTATGCTTTTACAGTTAATAACTCTGATGTATGGTAATAAGTGTATACTAAAAAATGAGGATGAAAGGTATAAGTATCACAGTAGTATACTCAGAGGATGTTGATTGGATGTTACTGTATATCTGAAATATATAAGAAGACGCTTTTAAATCATATTAGATTATGTTAACTATTTATTGGTATTGTTAAAAGAGTGGATCTGTATTGGTTATAGGCTCTTATGTTTAGGGTTGCTAAGGCGTAGAGTGACTTTATTATGAAATGCGAGTAGCGTTCCGACTTATGTATCTATTGGTTAGGGTTTCGTGGGACGGGGCGTTACAGAGCTAGTTGAGTGATCAGATCCTCCATAGTAGACCTCTTCGAGTCAAGAGGTGGTGCTTGAGGTTGGCCTTGCCAGGGTTTTGAACCTTGGTTGTAGTTGTTAGAAGAGCCATAAGACAGATTCGGATGGTTCTTCCAACCCGGATTGTAAGTATGAGAGAAAGGATCATTCTGCTGTCGATGATAATTCTGAACAGCATTCACTTCAGCTTCAGGAAAGGTGCCACTTCTAGGACACATATGGGTTGGATAGTCTGTGCGCCCACAAATACCACATGGCTCTGCAGCTTTGCTCAATAGACTCATTACAGCATCCAATTTCCGAGCCATAGAAGCAATTTCTGTGTTGGGAGTACCAGCTTCGTATGCAGTTTCTCTAGATCCACCTGTATCTTTACTATCCCACTGTGAAGAGTTAGCAACTACATTCTCAATAATCACTGTGGCCTCAGCTGGTTCTTTAGCCATAATGTTCCCACCAGCAGCTGCATCTAGCCTATGCCGACAGTCATCTGACAAGTGCTGATAGAAATATAATATAATCTGCCATGGCAAGAATTGATAATGTGGGCACCCAATCAACAGTGTTTTATACCTCCCCCAAGCTTGATACAGTGGTTCCCCCTTATTCTGCTTGAAATGAAATATCTGATCTCGTAACCGCTGCGTCTTAGATTGAGTATAGAATTTCTGAATAAACTTGGCAGACAGTTGCTCCCAAGAAGTGATAGAATTAGCAGGCAAGGTCTTGAACCAGTTCTTCGCATCACCTTTTAAAGAGAAAGGAAAAAAGTTTGAGGCGAATAAATTCTGCTGATATCCCTTGAATCTGTTGTGTGCCACAAATCTCCAAGAAATTATCGATATGATCGCTAGCATCCTGATTTTCTTCTCCTGAAAAGGAAGGAAGCAAGTTAATCATATAACCTTTAATCTCATATGACAAATTAGGCGCAATAGTTGGAAAAACAATGCACGATTGACGAGTAGTAAATTGAGGCATAGAGAAATCCTGTATAGTGCGTGGAGCATTGGGGTTGTTGCCATTGTCATCAACTCCTTCAAGATTTTCTGCCATTTTTACTCGTTCCGGTTTGTCACCACAAGAGCTCTCACTAGATGAGCTAGATGTAGGAGAACTAGAGCGGGTGGGAGAATGTTCTCCAAGAATTTGCTTGTCTCTCTTGTTGTGGCGTAGACGTCCCAAGTCTAAATCAATTGGAAGAATTTCCGTATCTTGCGAACGCCGTCCTTGCATGAACTACAAAGAGTAAGAGAATAATGTGAGACAAACAATTATCGAGTATGACCACGCTATGTAAGCAAGTATCTATGCAAACAAAACAATGGATCAAGTATAAGCTACCGTCCCCGGCAACGGCGCCATAAACTTGTTGGGTTTAAAATAACCTACTAGCAAGTGCACTAGTCGAAGGGATAGCACAAGTAGTCAGTAGAGATTGTATCCACAGAGACAGAGTTATAATTGATCCAAATGTTTATTTGTATATATTTACGGACAATGCAAGAAATTAAAGTTCCGCTCAAGTTGATTGGGTTTACAATTTAATAAGAATGCAAGCAAGAAAAGTAAAGTGTTTTTGGAATTTTTATATTGAAGAATGCAAATGCTAATGCAATGAATTCAAATAGAAGAATGATGAGCAAACACAACCAATTCACTCATACATTTATCAATCCGGGTATAACGAATCCGTACCTAAGTCGGTTTTAGCGCACTCAAGCCAATTTCCCTCATATCAATCACTAGCCATCTTATTAGTCTAGGTTGGATGTTCCTATCAACATTCTAGCCATCTTATTGGTCTAGACATGCATAAGAATTCATGAAAGCTCAATGGGAGTAGGATTCATACAAACTTGTTCCAAACCTAATGGAAACAACAATTGCAATCTAAGGTTCCAAGAAGCATGATTAAATAGATATTTCACCATCTACAAAATCCATCAAACAAATCCATTCAACACCCTAAGTGGTGATCAAACACAAAGAGTAAGAAGAATCCACAATAATCATAGAAACCAAAGATTTATACCCAAAAAGATTCACATATAAACAAATCAATTCATACAACCATCATTCAACCCAAGGCTTCATCCTAGCCTTGGTGATAAAGAGTTTAGCTACTCATAGAGAGAGAAAGAGACAAGCAAAGAGAGAGAAACATATTGGTAGAACCCAAAATTGGAAGAAACACAAGCCAAGATGAAGAATCCCTCCTTCAAGCCTTGAATCTTCCTTCTTTCCTCAGTTTTTTGCTCCCTGGAACGGCCGTTCGATAAGTTCAAAGTGTGCAGTTTTTAGGGCTTTCGCGAAATAAAAGCTGCCAATTTTGTGCAGGGGCGCCTAGGCGTGTAGGAAATGCGCCTAGGCGTGTAGGAAATGCGCCTAGGCGCTGCTCTAGAAAATGAAGTTTTCCTGAATTTTTGCATTCACCCCTGTTCCGTGCGTGGCCTGTACCGCCTAGGCGTGTATAAATCACGCCCAGGATAATTTTTAGGCTTATTCTTGCTCTCATCTTGCCCATATTTGCCACCTTTTTGTTCCACACCACCAATTGCCTATCAAAATCCAAGATAATAGATAAATGTACCGAATTGACAATATCAATGAGATAATAGAGGGTTATTATCACCAAAAACAAGAGGTATATTCATACCTATCATAACTCAATTCACTTGGTGTATATTGACCACTACAAAAAGAACTCACCCTTTAATAAAACAAAATCTTAGAAATATCTTTAATAAACTAAAATTATGAACAATGTTTTAATGTCAGTGTGAGTGTACAATCTTCCATGTAGCAAGACTGATAAAATTGACTCACACGTAGTTTTGATCAATACACTCTAATTGTAATAGTATAGTAAGTTCAAGCTTTACAGCTTTCCGTAACCAAGATAGGTATTTTGAAATACTATACTACAGCCCTGCCGACGGTTCATCTAATTTCATCTAAGCTGTGATCGTTTACTTATATTCTATTGGAACTTATGAATTGATCTTCCATGTGTAAGCTAAACTCTACACACTAATTTATATATCATATAGAATAAAAGATGCTTATGCTAATATGTCATTTTCATATTAAACACTAAACATATTTTATTCAAATAAACAAACTGAGTTTGAACAATACATAAAATAATGGCATTTAGCAAACTATTCCTATCAATCTCTCACTTCTGCTCAAGGCTATGACGGTACACATCTTATTATGAATGTTAAGTTGAACTAGTGTTTCTTGAGGGATTTAATTTCCTTTTGTTTCTCCTCTTAGTTCTTCAAGAACAATCTGACTTTTAGGTTCGTTGTTCATCATATGGTCTTCTTCTAAGAATCGAACATTGGTGCTAACAATGACCTTCTAATCCTTAGGACTATAAAACAAACCACATTTGGTACTTCGAGGGTATCCAACGAAAAAACATACTTCTATCCTTGATTCCAACTTTCCTGTGTTCCCTACCAGCACATGGACTGGACTACGCCATATTTGAATATGTGCCAGACTAGGATTTCACCCTCTCCATAATTTTGTAAGAGTACCATTTCCATAAGAGTCATATTCCATCTTTTAGCTACACCATTTTGTTATGGTATGTTAGGGCAGTGAACTAGGAAGATATCTCTTCTGTATTTAAGTATTCCATAAACTCTCCTGAGAGGTATTCACCACCATGATAAGATCGTAGTATTTTGATACTTTTTCCTAAACGCTTCTGCGTAACTGCCTTATAGATTTCGAACATCTCAAAGGTTTAAAACTTATGGTGCATTAGGTAAATATATCCATACCTTGAGTAGGCGTCTATGAAGTTGACAAAATAATCACAACCTCCTCTCGATCGGATAGTCATTGGACCACACATACTTGAATGTAACAACTCCAAATATTATTTGGCTCTATGCCCCTTAGCCGAAAATGGCGTCTTGGTCATTTTACCCTCTAAACATGATTCATAGACTAGAAGTTCCTCAACTTCTAATGAACTCACAGGTCCATCTTGTACCAATCTAGAAATCCTATTTATATTAATATGACCTAAGTGTAAATGTCAAAGATAGGTTTGATTCAGTTTTGAAGGTTTTTTCTTTCTCTTAGATGGCAAAATTGTTGAGTTATTCAATTCATTATATTTAGTAGAATTTGGACTTATAATATAAATATTATCTACCAAAGTACTAGAACAAATAAAATCTTTATTGTTTCTGATAACAACTGAGTTATCAAACTTAAAACAATATCCATTCTTTGACAAAGAAGTAACTTAAATTAAATTTCGTCTCATAGCTGGTATGTAAAGACAATCTTTCAAAATAAAATTCTTATCCCTATTAAAACTGAAATGAAAAATGCCCACAACTACCACTTCTAGTCTTGTTGTGTCTCCGAAAATAATGCAACGCTCCTCTTTATTTGGTTATTTGGTTTTCTAGAACTCCTGCAACGAATTACAAACATGATTAGTGGCTCCCGTGTCTAGACGACAGGTTCTTGTAAACACAACCACTGATTTTGTTTCAAAAACAAATGATAGGAGGTTACATTGTTCATTCTTGCTCAACCAAGTTTGACATTGTTTCTGCCAATGTCTCTTCTGACCATAGTGAAAACGCTTGCCTTTGGGCATTTTCACTCTGCCTTGATTGAATACCATTTGAGTAGACCAATTTCTCCTTTTTTCTTCTGAGTCTTTTTCTTGTTCTTACCTTTCAATTTTGAAGAGGAGCCTTTCTCGGTAAGATTAACCTTCGCTTACTTACATCATAATGCCTTTACTCCTTTGAGCTCATTGAGAAGTTCTGCTAATGTATAAACCCTCTTATTCATGTCATAGTTCAATTGGAAATTCTCAAAGATTTTTTGAAGAAATTGAAGAATGATATCGACATGTTTTTTCAATCAATATTAGCACCAAAGACCTCAAGCTCATCCAAAAGACTCATCATCTTAAGAACTTGCTTCCATACATTGGTTCTTTTAGACATCAGGGTGTTCAGAAGTGCTTTCATTGCATTCTGCATGACGAATCTGTCTCGATCACCAAACATCTCATTTTGGCTTAGATGATGTCATAGGCACTTGTCATATTCTCGTGTTGATTTTGCAGCATATCCGACATTGATGCTAGCATGCAACATCGTGCCATCTCATTGGTCTTTTTCCACTTCTTTTGAGCAGGAATCTGCTCATCAGTGGCACCCTTCTCGGGAAATTTAGAATATAGTTTAGTCAACACATATTTGTACTATTCAGCAGTAAGCATAATATCCAAATTCCTTTTCCAGTTGAGATAATTTGTTCCATTCAACTTATGGTATTTTAGAATAGCAAATAATGGATTGAAAGAAGACATTTTTAAATCTAAAAATGACATATAAAGAAAATTAATTTTAAGGAAAACTTGATTTGAATTATTTATAAATTGCACCCATATACAATCACGAAAGTAAGTCATCGACAATCAAAACACTTTATTATGAAATTTCCTATCTCAATGGTATAATAAATTTCATACAATTTAGTTTACATTAGATTTTATTAGCTAGACAAACGTCATGTCAAATAAAATAAAATTAGTCTTTCTTTGGTCCTATAAATAATGATATTGATTTCGATGAGAAATATTTCTATAATTTATAACTAAGTATATAACCATCTTGCGATCACAATCTCACCATTTTCTTAAAAAATAATTCCGATGGAAAACAATTTTATAATAAATTGCTACTCATTGTGACTATAAAGAAAATTAATAATCTGAGATATCTTGTAACGCCCTGACCCGGGGGGCGCTACTGTTTAAACCTAATTCAATATCTATAAGATATTAAATCTCCACATTATCACGAAAGATTTAATCTTAATTTCTCCAACTAAATCCATAAATTTCTACCGAAATTTCGGCAGCATCTCCCCATATATCGGAGAATGCCCATCTGAAATACGCAGCACATATTCAGCAATATATAAGACCTTCGGCCATCACATCACAAGCAATCACAATCCTAGGCAGAGCCTCAGGCCATCTATAGCATGCATCTGCAATATATAATAAGTCACAATCATCATACATGTATCAACATGCAATATAACAATAAGGTTCACACCCAGGTACAGGAGTTCTATCACAAGGCACCCTCCTATCCATACCATCCACACACCGTCAAGGTGTTCATAAAAGTAGTCAACATACACAATCTTCAATTCGTACATAAAATATCAAACATAATAAAGAAAATTAATTCTTTATTCTAACCTATCCTAGTGTCTCCAGGTGGCACCATGACATCCCACCTCCTACGGATCCGTAGTGTCGGTATCCGTACCAGTCTCGCCTGTGTGGAAAGAAAAAATAGTAAAGAGTGAGCAATGGCTCAGTAGGGGCAAAGAGGATAACAAAATATAATAGCTGAATCAAAAGGTAAGTCGATATAGCAACATGCCAAAGACTATGAACCACTATAACAAATACTCATCAAACCGTGGTCTCGTTTTCTACCGTGAGTACCAATGGGACGATGCCTCAGCATCCATCCCCACACATCGATATCGGTGAACACTGCCACCATACGACTTAATAACGAAAACATGACCAATTACAAGACACCAGTCTTGTCCATACTGACTCGGGTTCCCTGAACCGATTCCTCGGAATCTCAGTATGTTGCCTCATATAGGAGTCATTCGGTTGCAACCAAGCCGAGGTTCCACAACCCTCCTCCCATATGACGTTCACACAACCTAAGGAAGTCACGAATCCATATTCGCACTTCTATGTGGCTCTAATGCAACAATGTCATGCCATGAATTTAATATAGCAATAAACAAATCCTAGTTATATATTTAACTAGCCATGATGCATGAATAAGAACCAAACATGCTTGATATAAGACCAAGCAATCAACCGGGAATGCAAACTAATGTTTAGGAAAATTCGAGAATAACCCTAGGTTCGTTTTTCCCTAGGGAGCAAATATGGAAAAAACACAAACATGAATTATAATGAAGATTAAAAAACGCATTTTTAGATAATAAGAAAGAATCGAAAGATTGGGCTAGAATCCCCTACCTCGAATCCAAGCAAAAGTAGAAAATCAATAACCCAACCTTATGGTTTCGGCTTTTCCTCAACCTATCAATTTCACAAAACTCAAACTTATTTCATAATTCCCATAACTTAATTCAATGTACCAATAACTAATTTCTCAAGAAAAATTAAAGAAATCTTACCTTTTCTCAATACAAGGATTTCCAATCCTTAACTACACCCAACCGAGTTCACAACTTCAATCTACCCAAGAACCTAGTAATTGACATCATATTTAAACTTTATTGAACATATCCAACTTAAATTTTAGCACTTAAAAATACAAAAATTCAAAACATAAACCAACTCTTACATTTCTCTCTCTAAAATTACCAAACCTTTAATCTTGGCCTCCAAGCTTGAGATTCCCAAATCAACAATAAAATCCACACATATATGTATAATTCAGTCCTAATCAAGCCTATTTAATCATAAATTTTGTTTCTTCAAAATTCCATAAAAATTCCACAAAAAACCTTGTTTCTCAAATCAAACAAAAACTTACCATCCATGAACCTTCAAATTCCAAGCCAAAATCTCCTTTCTTTCTCTCTTTCTTTCTCTCTTCTTTCTCTTCTTCCCTCCCTTCTTCCGTCTCTCACTCTGTCGCGTCCCTCTGTTGTTCCACAAAGTAATGGAACAAATGGTGTTGGCTGGGCCAGCACCATTTGTTGACTTTAATTTTTTTTTTAAATGGCCAAATGGCCTTGTAAAACGTGGCCACTTTCGTTGGCCCAAAACATGGCCATCGAAAGTGGCACTAATATACAATTTTTTTAATGGGTAATTCATCCCTAATCAAATTTTGCACTCATTATTTGGTATTTTCAAACTCAAACTCCCTATTTATTTATTATTATTATTATTATTATTATTTACTTTGGTATTTTTCGGGTCAGGGTATTACATATCTATAATTAAAAATTTGTGATATGGAGGAAGGTCGAACCAACACATAGTTTAATTATATTCCTATTAAATTTCTTAGCAATAATTGAAACTTTAAATATATTCCATTGATTCCAAAATTTCTAGAATAGAGATATATTAGAAATGTCTTGGCGGGAATTTGCATATTTTAGTATCACACCCAAAACTAATAATTTTCTCCTAGTAGTCAAACTGTTATCACATCATTTATTGATTATTCAATTTTGTGATTTAACAAATCTAGCAACCAAAATTTTCGTAGATAAGATGGGGTTTCCATAAAAATTTCGTGAAATTAAATAACATTCATCAACGACAAATTTTTCTATAGATTGCATTGTTTTAATCACAAAAAGAATTTTGAAATGAATGGGTCGGAATTACATACTTTGAATATGAAAATAATAACAATGTTTAAAATGGATATTCCATAATAATACCGTAGTCACATATAATATCTCATCTTTCCAGTTTAAATTTCACATATTTTAATTTGAACCAAAGATGGAGACCGTAAGTTATTTTTAACATTCTTCCACTTAATATTTTAAAATCGGGTGATTAATATTTTATTTTTCATGTTTAGATAACATCATAGAATATAGGAATCATAATCTAACATGACAACCAATTAGATAATATCGTAATTAATTAGGATCCTTATCTAACAAGTCATTCAATCACAAATATACATGCAATTAAAATAGGATACTAATTCAAATATGAAACCATTCAATCAAGAGTCGTAGCTATCATGGTCTTCGATCAAGCCTGAAACTCTACACGATTAAGAATCCTCGTTGGAGTTGCAAAACACTTGAACTTGGACAACCCAAACTTCCCAACTGCCTGTACTAACCAAACAACTCATTCTGACCAAGCTTCCCGAGTTGCCTAAACCAGCTGTTTGAAACATCCTAGTTGCCTAGATTTGTCTATCCATCCATTTTGCTGCTTCTTTGTTCTTCACCTATTTTCACAAAAATTTCTAGCCTCTTTCAAACCAGAGTTCATAATCTAAAAAATTTGAATAGAAAAAATTCATACTCCTTAATTCAGAGTGCACAATTCTAAATCAAAAATTAAATAGATGATGATAGCCAAAATTTCAATATGCTAAAACAAGTTAACAATATCACGGAAATAATCATAGATCATACAAAAACCATAATTAAAAAATTTGGGATTTTGTTTTAGCATCGATTACATATCTATGACCGCCTTCGATACCAATGATTGGAAAATATGCACTCGTGGAAACTATTTTAAAAATAAAGAACACATAGGAGTAATCGATAGTAAAAACAACTTTCAAATATTTATTGTTAATTATGATCAACATGTATAATTTATAATTAATCTAATAGGATATAAAATCTTTATCTTGAGATCTCTCTTGATTGATCTCTAATAATTTATATCAAATGATGGAGTTAGCCGGATTGATTCAAAGCTTAGTCTCAGAGACCTTCCACCGTGTGCATCAACTCCCAAACTTGGATTTAAGAGTGTGGACTTCTTACACCAAGAACCTGAAGAAAACCTTAAAAGCAAAATTGTGGAAACGATTAGGGAATCAAGACGCTAATTGGTTTCTTAAGACTTAGAGAGCAAAATACACATATAGCATGTATTTATAGGAATCGGCCACCCCTATGATTTTTTGCCTAGATGGTAGCCACACCACCCACCCCCCCGCCCCCCCTCCCCCCCCCCCCCCCCTCCTCCAATTCCCATATGTTTCCAACTTCAATTAGGTTTTCCCAACTCTTCTAGTATTGGGTTTTCATAGGTTAAGGTGGGCATAAGACCAACAAGGAAAATAAAATACGGGCTTCTTATTGTTTCAATTATCAGCCCAAACCCATAGACATAATTAAAAGTATAAATTATAATTTATTCTACTAAAATATTATAATTGCACTCCTTATTTTTCATCTCAAATTAAATTTGAGCCTTATGTTATAATTGTTCATCAGAATTTTCACTATAAGTTACAAATATTTGTCAATTAAATATGTCACCAACATATAATATTTAATTGAAATCTTTAAATATTCCTCAAGCTCACCGGATAACTTATTTGAATGTGTCGGATTAATTACAACGACCGGCAGGGTTTTGCCACAATCTCAAATCCTATAAGCATTTTCAAGAGGGAATCATCAATCCATAATTCGAAATGAATTTTATTAACAAATATTATTTTTATCATGCATTTAATGCGGTAATCCAATTCACTCGGTGTATATTGGCTTGTATAAAAAGACCTCACCCTTTGATAAATCAAAGTATCGTACATTAAATTGCACATTACCAATAATCTTTAATAAATTGAGATTATGAATAATGCCATAACGTCAGTGTGAGTGTACAGTCTTCCATGTAGTCAGACTGAAAAAATTGACTTAGACGTAGTCCTAATCAATACACTCAAAGTGTACCAGTATAGGAAGTTCAAGCTTTACAGCTTGTCTAATTTCATCTAAGTTGTGATTATTTAGTTATATTTAATGCGAACTTATGAGTTGATATTCTGTGTGTTAACTAAATTCTACACATCAATTCATATACCATATAGAATAAAAGACGCTTGTGTCAATATGTCAATTTTCATATTATATACTAAACATATTTTATTCAAATAAACAAGCTGAGTTTGAATATTACATAACAGAATAGTCCTTAGCATACTATTTGATTGGTCAAATATTTGCGTACAATGAATACCTTGTTTTGGTATTAATTTGTTATTTTTAATGATTGATTGGACCTTGGATATTACTAAATTCTATTGTGTTTCAATTGTTAGCTGTGAAGAGAAATTAATGCGAAAGATGCTGAAAACTAGTAAAAACGTCAATAGGAGTTGTAGATCGATCGACACTATTTTTGGATCAATCGACAATTGGCAGATGCGGGAATTTTATTTCGTGAAGCTACTGAAATTCGTCCTAAACAAGTGGAGCCAATGGGAAATGACAAGACTCCAAGTTTAGAATATTACTAGGATTGGGAGAGGTATAAAAGGCTTGGAGGATGAATTTATTTGAAACTTTTAGACCTAACCAAAATTTCAATCCTTGAAGTTGTCGTCAAGCATCGAGGAGGAGAGAGAGACTGATTTCTTTTGAAATTTCTGGAACCATGAATGATTCTACCATTACTTTCATTGTTTTTAGTATTATGAGGAACTAATCCTCTGCTAGGGCTCTAATGTAGCCTAGTCATGATTATTCAATAAATTTGGTGTTTGTTAATTAATGATTATTATTCTTTGTTTGGGTATCTATTGGTGCATTTAATGCTTTTGAATATTTGGCTAATATTTGAATGACTTAATGCTAAACATGAGACTAAAAGGAGATTGTTTGGATTTGCTTCTTACAATGGATACCGTAGGTTTGATGAACCATATGAATATAGGGGCATTGCCTATGTAGTCATTACATGATTTTTCATATAGTTTAATGAGTTTTATTTTCTGAATCCGATTGTTAGGAATAACAGAGGTTGGTACAAGCAATACTTTTGATATAAACAGGAACAGGGTATTGAAAATGTTAGGCAAAATTGACTATTAACATGGATAATAATTGAGATTAACATGCCAAAAGAATTGAGTGAGATTGGTGATAGTGAAATTAGATGTTCTAGTGCTTTTTAATTGATTATTTTTCTGTTTATTATTTCCTTGCTATTTAGTTTAATCAACTTCTTAATATTTGATTTTCCAAATAATGTTAGGGTAAATTAATTTGGTTACTATTGTACCCCAATTTTGGCCCAAAGCTAGCCAAGAAAGATCCAAAATTAAGAGAGATATAAAGCCCAAAATATAGGTTGGATTAGAGTTACGTTTGCACCCAAATTAAAATTCAAGTTTAAATGAAAATGCAAGAAACCAATTTAAAGGATCATGTATTAGTTTAAAAAATTGACCCAATAAGCCAAACCATTAAGACATAACAAGCCAAGGCCTAGTCCAACTCAAACCGGAAAGATTACCAAACTAGCCACTTAAGCCCAAAGAAAAGGCCTCACCCAGTACTCAACTTGAACCCAAATCATTACCCCAATAAGACTTAGGCCCATTTGTCACCTTAGTGTAACTCGGCCCAAAATCTAGCCCTAAGGAAGGAAAAAAACGCAAGAGATGGAAGAGGAAAGAAATTGGCACCGTTGGCCAGAAGAATTTCCGAAAAAAGAAGAGAAGAGGAGAGGCGCTAGAGTTTGAAAAAGAGAGAGAGCACCGAAATTTCAAAGGGGAATCAGGAATGAAAGGAAAAAGGGATTTGGATTGACAACGGGAGTCGCAAATCTTAATTTTAGAGATGGAGAAGGGGGATTCGCGTTTTGGAGTATAAAACGAGTGGGGGCGGGGGTTGGGGCGAATTTCCGAAAAAAGAAGAAGAGAGGCGCCAGAGTTGGAAAAGAGAGAGAGAGCACCGAAATTCAAAGGGGAATCAGGAAAAGAAACGAAAAAGGGATTTCGATTGACAACGGGAGTCGCAAATCTTGATTTTAGAGATGGAGAAGGGGATTTTGATTCGCGTTTTGGAGTATAAAACGGTGCCGGGGGTGGGTGGGTGCCGGTGTGGGGGGGGGGGGGGGTGGGGTGGTGGGGGGAGGTGGGGTTGGGAGCCGGGGCCTGGGGGTTGTGTTGGAGTTGTGGCTCTTCTGGTTTTTGGGGATGGAGGGGGAGGTGATTGAAAAATTTTTGGGAATGGGGGAGATTTCCAGCAGAGGGAGATCTAGCTGTGAGACTAGTATTTTTGGGATTTCTTTCTTTCGCTTTCAATTATTCTGGGTAAATTATGGGGATTTCTTTTTCTTTTTGCTTTCTATTTTTGGGCTGAAGTTCTTGCTGTGTGACCGAAAATGGGGAGGCTTTAGTTGTGAGTGAAATTCCAGAAGAAAATACAGAGAGGGGTGGAACAAGATCCAGTAAATTTTTTAAGCTAAGATTCCAAGTTGGTTTCTGGTCACAAAGGTCCGAGTCTGCTTCACCAAATCGATCCGCTGCCTCCTTCTTACTACCGTACCATCCAGTTACCCAAAACCTTCTAAATTGCTCCATCGCCACCACCCGAGCCACCACCATATCTCCTTCTCTGATTTTTGGGTCTCTTTTGTTTATTTTAACAAGTACTTGGGTATGCTACTGTTTTGATTATTTGGAATATATATTTCAAAATTGGTATTAGTTTGTTTGCTAAATTTCAAAGTTGGATTCCATATACTTTGATTATGTTGAATTTTCTCAACTCCTTGAAAATGCTATTGTGCGTTTATTAATAATAGGTATTGAATTGGGTCTGCTTAGATTTCAAAATTCATTATCTCTATGTTCTGCTGCTATGTTGATGCTATATCTGCCTGTGTGGATTTGGGTAGTTTTGATGCCATATCTGCCTGTGTAAATATATCTGTATGCATGGAAATAGTAAATGACTTCTTGGTGTCTTCGTTTGATGAATGTAGTGGCTGATTAAATTGATTTTGATCAAAGTTCTATGGCTTCTCTCTAAGTTCCATCTTTGTAACCTTTGATTCAGATAAATAAAACATGTGGATTCGATCTACATTTTATTGATTCATTCTCTTGATCTGTTCTTGTTGAGTTGTGATTCTTGATTTCATTGTTGTTCTTGGAGTTCTGCTGTGGTTCTTGACAATTGTATATCAGAGGCCTTCATCCTCCAATTGTGATTCAGAAAATTCATGACCATGCCAGTTACTAATTCACAACTGGAACATCAGTTGGCGGCGTATCAACCCAAACAAGATGAGTTCAATGCAAGGATTGAGGGTAATATGGTGAGGCGAGAGGATTTACAATGCATGATGACAAAATTGATTGCGAAGATCAATCAATTAGAATCAAGAAATGAATCGTTGAAGACACAGCAGGCAGGAGGAGCTTCAACATCTTATTCTGGCAGAGTTGAGGATAATAGGTCAGATCTTGATTCTCTGCCCATAGGATTGAGACTGGATTTTCTTCGTTTCACCGGTGAGAACCTTAATTCCTGGCTTTATCGAGCAAATCAATATTTGGTTATCATAACGTGCCAGTGCATAATAGAGTGATGATCGCGTCTTATTTCATGGAGGAAAGAATGTTGTTATGGTTTAATGAGATCCAAAAATCTGGTTTGGTAATTTTTTTTTGAGGATTTGGTTGCTACCATGAAAAGTAGGTTTGAGATTATTAATATGACAGATCCTCTGGTTGATCTAATGAGGTTGAGACGGGAGCACTCTGTTGCTGAATATCAAGAAACGTTTGAGTCTATTGTGGTTAGAATTCATGATCTTAATGAATCTAACAAGATGAAATGTTATTTGGGGCGACTTAAGGAAGAAATAAGGTTACAAGTCTAGATGATGAAGCCTGCTTCTTTACTCGAAGTTTATATGTTTGCAAGAATGCAAGAAGAGACTCTTTTAGACATTAGAAAAAATTTGAAGGTTAGCGGATATAATGTTAAGGTTGCAAATACAGTTAAATTTGTCAGTCCATCTGTGGGAGGGTATTCACCTTCGAGCTTGGGAAGTGGATCACAGAAAGATGAGACTAAATCTTTGCAGGTTCAAAGGCTTACCCCTCAGCAGATAAGAGAAAAGAGAGATAAAATTTTGTGTTTTTCTTGTAATGAAAAATGGGGTCCAGGTAATAAATGTGCTATTCCAAGACTGTTCCAGATAGAGATGGGGGAATTTCAAGGAGGTGTTTTGGGAGATTATGAAGGGTTGGGAAGTCATATGTCTCAAGTTAATGGAGGCGAGATTCGAGTGGTAGATAACATGATTGAAGAAACAAGTGTACCAACTCTTGTGGAGAAATATCTTGAATTAGTGGGGATGTTTTTTGATGGGTGATGGAGTTGTCGTGAGGTCACACATATGATTCTAATTGGTGTTGCAGATTAGTAAAGTCTGTTAACCAAGTTGACAAGTTGTAACTTCATCCAAGGGTGATCATTCATTCTGGTAGGCGGTGCTGAATACAAGGCTAGGATTTGTAGTAGATTTTACTATTATAATTATAGCTAGCTTGTACGTATAAGGGGATCTGAAGATTCTTGTATTTTTCTGGTAGTTTCTTGAAGGGAAAGCTTTCATGGCTTCTCTCTAAGTTTCATCTTTGTAACCTTTGATTCAGATCAATAAAACATGTGGATTCGATCTACATTTTATTGATTCATTCTCTCGTTCTGTTCTTGTTGAGTTGTGGTTCTTGATTTCATTGTTGTTCTTGGACTTCTACTGTGGTTGTTGACAGTCTTTTAATGACCTATTTGATTTTACTCTTATACATTATCTCATTAAATGTCACAAGATTGGCAAAACTTTTATTTTGACGCTAATCTTTACTTGAACTAATCTTTTGTCGTGTCAAGGGATTAACAAAAATTAAACATCTTTACAACAACTAATCTTATTTCAAACAAGTATTCATGATGTAAATCATATAGACAGGGGCGGAACCACCCCAAGCCAAGAGAGGCAACTGTTCCTCTTAAAAAGAAGATTGTTAGGAAAAGAAGAAAAAAAAATTGTACATAAAATTTTAACTTTGAAGGTCAAATGCTCCCTGCAATGTTCAAAAACTTTGAACTTAACTAAAGTCCAAAAAGTTCAAAAAATTAAAATACTGCTTCCATCTGTACATAAAGAAGTTGTCTTCCCAGCAAAAAATAACTCCAATTACACATCCGAGATTTAATTATTCTCTTACAATAGAAATTATGAAACCCAAAGATGAGATATTCAATAAAACCTCAAAGTAAAGGCGCAAAGCAATACAAAGTGGCGCAAGAGATTTTGACAAGAAATCTCGTTTGATAGTTAATTGATAATTCGCAACGCAATACAACGTGGCTCATATAGCCAAAGTTCCCAAACGAAACACAACTATTAATTAAGGGAATATTATTATAGGGTGTGTTTGATAGGAGTTTAATGATTACAAAGATAATTAAAAAAAATAATTGCATAAACGAATATTAATATTTGATGAACATGTATATTATTTACTTCAGGTAATTTTTTTTCTTCATATTTTGGATGTAATAGTTATCCATGGAGAGTGATGGGTAATGATTATCCTAGTAATAGATTACACTCGTATTTATTACTCTCTTATCAAACACAGGAATCTCATAAACTTAGGAAACCATGTTTAATGAAAGTAGCCATATTATAAGCCACATTATTGGAAACAACAACTAATACTATAAATGGAAATAAACCACTATTATTTAGAACCCATGCATCTCTTGAATCCATGACCGATGACGCACGCGGACTCTACCATTGTGTCCCCTTCACATAATGTTGAAAAAAATGGTGGTTAATCACTATTTGACTAATATATAATGACAACTAATTAGGTGTCATTTAAATGTAACACGTAACTCTTGCATGGCATCCAGTCCTTCTCCTATGTGGCCAACCAACACACGTGTTTTTTTTATCTTCAATTTATGCACTCGATTATAAGCATTCTTCAAGCGCCTTCCTGATCTTCATCATTCCTTTCTCTCCTATGTGGCCAACCAACACACGTGTTTTTTTTATCTTCAATTTACGCACTCGATTATAAGCATTCTTCAAGCGCCTTCCTGATCTTCATCATTCCTTTCTCATCAAGACTGAGTTTTTTCTATGGTTAAAAGTCGAAACCTATAACTTCCTCATCCGGTAGAGCATTCCATTAAGAAAGTTCAGTGTATCTCACTAAGATCATTAGCCAACAAAATATGGAAACAAAATGCGAAAAATAAAAATAAATCAGAACACCATGATTTTAACGAAAGAAACCTTACTGGAAAAAACCTCGAGTCTATGAGCGACCAACCTTAAGAAACAATTCATTAATCACAAATCAAGAGTACAACCCTATCTTTAACCTAAAGACATCGCTCGTACATCCCATTCATTCAGTGTATGTTTCTCCTTCACACTCAATCCACCTAGGTAGAGCTTGCTTTTGGCGCCTCCAAAAGACTTCATGAACAAGGAATCACTCCTTCTCACCAATAACACAAAACTCTATTTCTCAAACTAATCTCGACCCAATTCACATGAGTCATCTCACCATTACAAAAACACTAAGAGAGAATAAAACTAACGATTAAAACTCATATATTCTAGAATTAAGCGTTACTTCAGGTCAATCTTCAATTGAACCTCGTATATCTATTTATAGAAGCCGACCCTTAAAGGATATGTGTTATTTTGGTGTTGAACAGCTAGAACTCTATCACATATAGTACAAAGAAGACAAAACACTTAATGATGAACCAGGATAAGACAAAACACTTGATGATGAACCATAGTAACTACAACATACATACATACATATATATATATATATATATATATATATATATATATATATATACATACATACATATATATATATATATATATATATATATATATATATACATACATATATATATATATATATATATATATATATATATATATATACATACATATATATATATATATATATATATATATATACTTTAAGAGCAATTAATATCCTGTACGAAAATACACATTAATGTCCAGCGTAGAAACAAATATTAAAGTCCTGCATTATTGTCACACGTTACGCACAGGCATTTAAACCCCATGTAATTAACCATTGCTAATTTTAAAGTCCACTCACAAAGACCCATAAATAAGGGAACCCATGATAAAAATGACAAGTCATGATAGAATTTTAACACAAGTTTGAGACAAAACACGCTACTCAAGTGATATAACCCATATCCAATACTAGGAGTTTTACTTGGAATAAAATACAATTACTTAATCAAATATATTCACAACAACTTCTAACTGTAAATACCTCTTATCATGATCTATTTCAATTCCAACACGTCACACAAAATATTATCTTGATAATCCATAAAAATATTTTCGACATAGCACGTGTTATAAGTAACAAGAATCATAGATTTGTTACGAAGTAACTTAACTCGAGCTCACCTCACCTGCACAGATTTATGTTATTCCACAATTGTCATAATTATGATTTTTACAAACCAACACATTAGATCAAGACTTCTCACCTAAGGCAGTCACCCTATTTAATCTTTTGTATTTTACGGCTTTGTGGGGAGTAACTAGTTCTGTTCCATCTTGGTTAACGGATGTAAGAGTTAAGAGTAGTGCTAAATAGCCCAAGTTTATGTAGTCCAATATTAACTCAAATCTATATGACATGTTCTGTAAGCAAATGACATTTTTTTTTCTTAAAAGAAATTTTAAAACACTTTATCTTTTAAAATATATATTAGATTTCAAAAAACATTATGTATCCATAATCAGCAAGTAAAAATATATCCAACAAGATCTATCATCGATAGGTTTTAATCAGTCATTCTCAATTATATTGTTTTTAATTAAATTATTTTTTTGTACTAATATGTGGGCTACGTAGGTTCTAGTGTTTATTTATGGGTACCGATATAATCTCGTATATCGAATTTTCATACTGTAACCTAAATAATAAGTGTTAAACCCTAAGGAGAACGAATTCGATAAACCTTAACGGGCTCGTGTATCAAATTTTCATGTTGTAACCTAAACAATAAGTGTTTTATACCCCAAGAGGAACAGATTCGTTAAATCCTAACGGGTTCGTGTATCAAATTTCCATTTTGTAACCTAAAAGGCTCAGATTTGCTAAATCTCGACGGATTCGCTACAAATTCCTAAATGTCTCAAGTGCTAAACCCTAGGGTCCTAACTATTATACTCTAACGGGTTCAGATACTCAACATAATATCAATAAAAATGCAAAAAAAATGAATATATATATTCTACTATCATAATGTAATAAAATTTCATCTCGAATAAACACTTTACATTATTACATTATTTTCAAAAACAATGTAATTGAAAAAAACGCAATAAAAACTATCGACAATTGGTCTTATTAGAAAGATTTTTACGCGCTGAATTCGAATATGTAATTTTTTTTCGAAATCTAACATGTATTTTTAGAGATAAAACGTTTTAAAGTTTCGTTTATGAAAAAGATAAATAAAAACTGATTTTTAAAAAATTCCAACATGGCACTCCAACACAAAGTGCCATGTAGACTTTGATTGATTTGGGTTAATAAAAATTGGGTCCTATAACATTTTTGAAAACTATATAAATTCCCATTGGACATGTTTTACCGACCAAACAACATTGTCTACATTGCTTCTGCCTTCCTATAAAAAAACCAAGCTTTTGATAAATATCGTCATGCTTTTTCTACTGGATAGGATCCTAATCATCAATTAATTAATTTAGAACAAATATTAGCTTCGGATGTTGACTCTTTTGTTCTATCTACCAATTTGTACATATTTTGAGCAATGAGTACTGCTATGTTAATCCAAACATGTATGTCCCAAATCTTTTGTCATCTCACTATCCTCCTCTTCTCTACAAGGCATGTTCATTGGCCAATGGGGCTTTTGCCTCTTCTTTTTTTAATTCTTAGGGGACAATTGTTTCCAGTGAATTTTTAATTTGCAAAAGAAAATCCCTAAATCCCATATTGTCAAATTGGATAGAGATTTCAATGAACAACCTCTAAATTATTTCGTTTTAATAAGTTCGAGTTGCATTTACTTATTCAAATTATTTAATTTGATGTTGGACTTCACACGTCTTCTACGAGCAGAGTTGATAATCTAATACTTATTTTTCTCAACAAATAGAAAATAATTGAGACCGATATTGTTTGACTTTGCAACTTGAATGTTGTTTGATAACTGTTAGGAAATTGTATATATAGTCAATCTGGTCATTACTTACAATCAAACAATATATGTAAGAATTTCAATAAGATCTACTTTCTAGAAGAAGAAAAAAAAATCTAATTGGAGAATTACATATAAAATGTTAGGGCTCGTATATTGTTACATTCGAAATTTTAGAATTGCATTTATCAACTCTCAAAGACTCAAGATTATAAGTTTTTTATGGAAATTAATTAAATTAATCAACTCGATTTTAACGTAGATTCAGGTTGTAGAAACAAGCACATCAATTTATTGGAACGTCAAGTCGTGGTATTACTAGTCTGTGCACCTTGATTATAATAATAATCACATAAATAACTGTAGACTCTGTAGGATCAAGAACACTTGCTCTTTTCCTGATCGGTTTGAAGAACTTCGAGGATCGTAGTATGTTTCACAATGCTTCTAAGTGATTTCCAATTACTAGAACCGGAATGCTATTCACGGGACGAACACTTTTTGATTATCTTTGCAAGTACACTTTTTGGAATTCTCTCAAAAAGAACCACACTCTTGTTTCTTCTGTTTGGTGAAGTTAAATTCCACATGGGAGATGTTAGGGATATAGTTACACCATATAATTTCTCCCAACCTTTCTTAACTTCTCTCTAAATGGGATGGGTTAAGTCTAATCCACATGGACGACCCGACCCACATCCCAAGTCCAAAAATAACAGTAGTCAAAACCCTTGATTTTTGCTGAGAATATTGTACAAAGTTCTAATTATAACAACCACATAAATTTGGCATTTGGCCACGATTCGTGATTGTATTCAAATGTGGATAAAATTAACGAAATAATAAAACTTATATTCTATAACAAGTAGTTATATATTTTAGGGTAGGACGGGAGAGAGATCCATTGAGAATGGCAAGGGTCACTCTCCATGAAATTAAACATTTTACTAGTGGATGGTGTTTCTGGCCATCAAAACAGCCTACTTGTACTTTTCAATTCAGAAATGCTGGCGTACATTATTACGAGAATAGGAAACCCCGAATAATTGACGATTTTATATATCGATGTTGGGGTCGAGGGATGCCAAAAAAGATATATTAATATTTTCAAATGTCGGGCTAATAATACCCATTAAACGTCAAAATTCCACCCAAATTTATTTAATATTTCTTGAAATGCCCCGATCCGGGAGGGACAAATGTTTGTACCGTCTTACATCATCAATGTAATTTAGCATTCATCATTCATGATATCATATCAATCCATTCAACCCTAGTCCAATCACGATTAAGTCAACCCAATTCCAATCGAAAATTCAGAAGCACCTATGATTGATACTTTTTTTTTAATCACAATAAGTACCGACTGGTTTTATCCAATCACAAGTGTACGGTTGCAAAACAGTAAATAGTGAAAGAGATCGAATTCATAGGGACTGTCACAAAAAACCAATTGAAAAATAAACAATAGTGTAAACTAATTCGGATTCTTAAATTAATGATTACAAAATTAACTAGCTTAAATAAAATTATTAATTCAATAATAGATGAGAATTGTCTCAGATTTGGCTTGTCCAACTACCTCCACCTATGCACCCAAATTAATTTGCAATTAAACAAATTAAGAATTTAACGATATCAATTGAAAGACTATGGTTCGGCTCTAACAACTATATTTCCTAAACAACAACCCTGACTTTAGTCCAGCTCAAGGTCTTTTCTTATCAAATGAGTCTTGGTTTTGTCTCTCTTAAGAATTTTCTTAAACAAACATCAACGCTTGGAAATCGACAATTTCACAAACTAGGGTAATGGTCTATTACCAAATCAATTATATTCAATGTTCCCAAACCTGAATCGCAAAATAAGTTTTTGTTACTTTGTTAAACACTGGGTCATAGTCAGCCGAATCATGATGGTCAGACATACATAATACTAGGAAATCAACAATAAATTCAAAGAACAATGAATTAAGGTTAGTCTAATCAATAATCAATCTATGCACAAGGTTTCAGTAGAAAAAAAAATACCAAATCCTAACTAAAAGGTGTTTAGCTACAGTTAATCATAATGAAAATCATAAAAATACTCAACACAATTGTTTGAATCAATGAAAAACATGAAGGAATCGCAACGCTTCGAGTGCCTCATCTCTACCTTATGTATTCTCAAAAATCAGGTCTGGAATATGGTGTATTATGCGACTATGGTTTAGTCTTTTTAATAGTGTTATGAGTTGGGCCCCAACTGCCACGTCATCTCAGTTTAAATCCAGAAATGCACAGAAATCATATATATATATATATATATATATATATATCACATCAACAACCCATTAGAGACTCAGGCCATCTATCAGCATGCAACAATCGAATATCGTACTATAAACTACATGTAGCGCTCTGACTCGAGAACGCTACCAATGACATCTACACTCGTCACTAAGGACATTCTCACTCGCCATCCTACCCATTTAATTATCCCAGAAGTTCAACAACACCTCCCCGTATATTGGAGAGTGCCAACGAGTAGAAAGGCGTAGTAATAATCACATTTATTTATTTATACATTCACACACTAAGCAGGACCTCAGGCCTCCTACCCACACGCATTTCGTATAGAAAATCAACATAAGTATTATAAATAAACATGCTCAATCATAGCATATGTACATAAAGTCCAAACACTAGGTACAAGAGTCTCGATCACACAAAAGAACCTCTTAACCGTCCATCATCCGTACCATATAGGTATACAATCATAATTATCATCATACAAAACAAAGTACTAAATGTACTAATATGATCACAACCATAATCCCCATAGCCCTAATACTCTAGGTGGCTAGTCCATTTCATGCATGACTCGCCTAATATGTGACCTAGTCATTAATAGCAGTCTCACGTGAAAAATAAAAGAAAGGAAATACAGTGAGCAAATGGCTCACTAGGGATAAAGAAGATTAATCAACAATGTTTTGGCTGAATAATAAAATAAACGCAATGCAAAAATATGGCGTCTAATAATGCACATCAAATAAAAGTAAATAACTATACTATACAGGACCCTGTCCTAGTTCAATAAAAATTCTGAAAAATCATCGGAAACCTTGAACCCTTCTTCCATGGTTGCACCGTATAGTGCATCAAATACATATGAAATCCTAACACAACCCAAAGGAAATTCACACATCGTTTGGAATTCTGAATGTAGCTACAGTATTCAACATTTCACAAATAATTCCTATAGGGACTACGAGTCCGTAGCTACAGCCCATAATGCATCTACAATGCATGTCTAACATGTTCATGCAAGAATATATAGATATATCAATCATATAATATATAGTACTACATGATGCATGATTTGAGTAAGCCATATACAAGAGGTGCTCATATATGTAACAAGACATACAACTCATCATTTAATCAAATTCAAGAACTCACACATAGGGCTTGTCCTCCCTTAGGAATAATTAAGGTAAGGACACAAAAAGGAATGACGAATGATAAAATCAAACTGCTCTTTAGAGGAACGAAATCAAACATGAACAAAAATGGGGTAAAGAATCCCTACCTCGTCATCCAAGCAAATTTCTGAGAATCAATATAATCCAACCTAGGTTTTTTCAACTTCCTCAACCCATCAGTATAAAAAACTCATTCTTATTTTATCTAACCCATAACACCAATTTTAGAAATCATTACCAATCATCTTAACAAATCAAGAATACTTACCTTTCTCTCTAGATAATATCAAATCTAGACTCCAAGCCTTCAAGCTTGACAACCTTCCAATTCAACCACAAATCTAACATACACAACCCTAAATAAGTCTCAATCAACCTATTAATAAACTATTTCCAAAATAATTCGTGATTCAAAACCCTATCCTACAAGATCCATAAAAATCTAACTTTGAAATCTATGAAAACTTACCTTAGATCTTGATGCAATCTTGCTAGATCTTGTTTAGAACTCCAATCCTTGTGAAATCCTTAAGAATCTTTCCCTCTCTCTCTCTAATTTTCATTTTTTTCTCACTCTAGATTCAATTTTTTTTTTTAAAAAAACCTCATTTCTCTATCTATTTTGCGTATTTAAGGACTGAAAAAATTGCGACTTGCGCCTTGGCTCAAAGAAAAATTTCTAGAACAAATATGTCCTGTGCGCGAAATTTACACACCTTGGTGAGCCCAACACTATTGAAACTTCTAAAAATACTAGTTTTTGTACTTTGAGTGTTCCTAATGTTAGTATTTGGGGTTGAGTGTTGCACTACATATGCCGCCAATAATCATCTTCATAATAGGACTCACAGTCTATAAACCCGGTCCAAGAGTCACAATCACATTGCACACCCTCCCGACCGTATCATCAACCATGCCGATAAGGTGTCAAGCAAGCATGTCACAACCATACATGTAAGTGGTAAAGTGCAAATAAAAAAATGGGAGAATGAATGTCTACCACCCCACTCAACCTCTAGGTGGCCTACCCACGTCACTAATGCTCCTGCGAAGCCACAAAACCAATTGATAACAGTAAGCTAAATATTCATAGGAAAGTTCTATGTAGCATTATGCTATGTAAACATGAACATAAAATCAAGATGACCACACCAAACCAAGTATCATCTCAATCCTTCTTGGGTAGTCGCTAGGCCAGTCAATACTCTAGCACTAGTCACAAATCAAAACGTGGGCTTGCTCACCATCCATACACATCGAGGGAAGAATGACTCATACACATGAACATCAACACGCCCACACAAGATCTAGACTCAGTCTAAAATTGGCCCATCAAATATTTGTGTATTGCCTCACATGGAATTCGCTTGGCCCGTTGCACCCATGTCTTGCCCCCCACCAACCTTCCATGTGACAATCAAATAATCTTAAAGGATTACGAGTCCACACCCGCACTCCCAATGCATCCTAAAAATCCATGTCAATCATCAGCAATGGAAAAATATTCCTATATCACCTACATACATATATACATATATTTACATGACTGCATGATGCATGCTTGAGAATAACTCATGCTTAATAAATAATCGAACATATAAACCGGGTATGCAATTTCACAATTTAACAATATCCAAAGAATTCATACAACTTGTAGTGACTTAGTTAAGGCAAGAACGTAAACATAGAAGGTCAATGAAGAATTCACACTGCTCTTTAGAAATCGGAAAATAAGCATGACGGAAAAATAGATAAAAATTCCCCTACCTCATTATCCAAGAAAATAAAAAATTCACTAGCTCAATTCTAAGATTTCGGCTTTTCTCAGTCTATCAATATGGAAAAATCCATACTCTTTTTATCTCACTCATAACACTAATTTCACATATCAACATCGAATAACTCAAGAAAAATAAACAGCTTACCTTTCTCTCTCTAGAAATCCCAAATCTTGGTTTCAATCCTTCGAGCTTGACAACCCTCAAATCCAATAACAAATCTAATATATAAAATCACAAATAAGTATTAATCAACATATCCATCAACTAATTTCATCCTCTCTAAGGATTTCTCAAGAATCCACCAAAAACTAATTCTTAATGAAATTTGCACAACGAACAAGTAATAACAAATGGCTTCTTCTTGTCCAATCACAAACTATACACACACACCAATCGACTTGATTCAAACACGAATTGATCACGGAAACAAGAACTTGGATGTAAGAGTCTTCTGTTGTGTGACCATATTCTTTGAACACAAACTCGGGTGGACAAGTTTTTGTTTCTGGCGTTTCAATTTTGATCTCACAAGTCTTAAAAACTTGTTCACCTAGAGAATACTTTGAGTTCTTTATATAGAGGCATAATGGGGACCTCTTACATCCAAGTTCTTTTTTAACATATTCAACCGCCATATTTTGACTTGATAGCAAAAGGAAAATTTGGATTAACATAATCATCTTTCTTATGCTAGTAAATTACAATTCACTCCACTAAAGAATTTTAATGATCTCAAAATATATTTCGAGCCCTATATTAAATGCTTATTAACTCCCCATGTTATGAAAACCAATTACTATTTTATAAATTAAATTACTAAAAATTTAATTCATAAATCATGGACCTCGATACTTCCGCTTAACTTATTTATCATATTAGATAATCAAGTTCTCCTATAGAGTTCGACACGATCAAAACTTATAAGATTTTTCGGGGGGTATCCTGAATCCCTAAATTGGGAAATGGATTCCTTCAACAAACAAGATTGTCAATCAATGTATTACCATTATCTAAATCACTGAGTTTATTGACTCATAAACGAGTCTCACTTTTTCACAACTCAAACTACTATTCAGTCCACGATCGATCAAATTATTCGCATTAGGATTAAGAGTATAAACACTCATAATAGTTACCATGTATTTGTTTTATACAGTTAGTATAAAAACACTTTTCTCGACTTTGTCTAGTTCAATACAGACAAGTGTACTAGCACATGAAGTCAAAACTATACCGTTCCCATTGTCAACATAAATATATTTAATCATGTGTTACAACCGTACAGATGGCTTTTCTAATTTCATCTTAGGTTGTGAACTTATATATATATATATATATATATATATATTTCATAAGAACTAATGAGCTAATCTTTGTGTATGTAAGTCAAACTCTACACTGCAAATCATTTACTATATGGAATATTTGAAAAAATGCACACAACATTATATTATATGAAAAATGAATTCTCATTAGATAGAAATAAATAATTTTATTGCATCAAAAAAAAGAAATAAATAATTTTATTGATAAATACTACCAAAAGTCAACCCTGTATGTCATTTCCGTATAAATATAATCTACCAAATGGATTTTCCCCATCTCATCTTACAGTTTTCCCTAAATTTGTCAATTCGGTTTGTAAGTAAATGAGTACCTATATACTTTCTTGCTAGAAAGATAATGGTTTCAATATCAAAGTTTGGAAGCATTCTCTCAAACCACAAATTTCAAAGTCCCTCTAAAACATACCCACAGTCAAACCAAGACCGAGCCACCGAGGTGGCCATGTTCATAGGCAAAATATGTAAGTCAATAAATTATAAAATGACAATTAAAATCACACATGTAATATCACATTTCACAAGCACAAAATTCAGCAAAAATACTTGACAAACCCTTACCTTAATCGCTTGAGGGAGCTTTTCTATTTTTTTCGTAGATCAAGTCTGGACCAAAATCCTAAGCTCCTAAAATTCATTGTTCTTCTTAGGTTTAGATACATAAAATTTTGGGCATTCCCAATTTATTCCGGGTTATTCATTTATTTTGAAAAAAATGTTCATGACTTGGCTTTAAAATTCTTAGGTTGGATTAATGCTCATGCACACCTCATTTAATGTAGTGGTTAGGACTTTATATTCTTGTTTCCAATGTTCCCAAAATTAATGTCTATGCATCCTAGAAAACTTTAACATCTAATATATTTGATTAAACCAAGATCACACTTAATTAGTCAAATCTTGGGATTTTTCTAAAAATTTCCATTTCATGCAATCTTCCTATAATCAAGTTTCTTGGTTTATCAAAACTTGGTTGATCATCTAGTTTATGTTCTATGCCCTTTTTTATGGAGGAAAATATCGATTATCCTAGTTGATGTGTTTGTGACCTGTTTAAACATCATTGAATTCGCCATGTATGCAACCATTTTCTCTAGTTCTTCTTTCATCTCCAACACCCATGTCCACTATGCCCAATTCACTCTCTCACATGGCTCACTACCATATTTTGGTTTGGGTGTCTTAACTTTCTCCCTTATTTCCAAAAATCTGTTTGTCTCCTTTTCCCCTGTTTCTTCTTGTTGTTCTTCTTAAACTACCATGAATCATAACCCTAATTAGTCATAGACATTGGAATCGAAGGGATAGAGACACCTTATTGGATCTCCTTCTCTAATCTTTTCCACTATGTTCTTTCTCTCAATAGACAATGGTTCTAGGTTTTTGTCTCTCCTTCCCTTTTCTCCAAAAGGCAAACATGTTTTTTGCTAAAATAATTTTTAGAACATGCATAAATTTTTATGGATTGTTCTTAGCATAGGTACAAATCAAAATTTTATTTGGAAGTCATACAATCCTATTGTGCTACACTCCTATTATGTATATTATCTTAGCATGTTTCTTGAATTAACTTTCATACAAAATAGTCTTTAGCTCTAAACATAAATGCATGCATCAAAGAGGATTAGAAATCAATTTTACCAACCTCTTTACTATCGAGCTTAGAAGAGCTATCTATCTCGTTCACGATCTAGACTTCTTGTTTAGGAACTTGACTTACCATTTGTTTGATTTCGATGAATAGGTCATGAACTACCAATTGAATCAATGAATGTACACCTTGAATGACCTACATCGTTTCCTAGGTAATCCCTAAACTCTGTATTTAAAATAAATAGAATCTCTCAAGATAGTGAACCTAGAAAACCAAAGCCAAGCTTTCAAACATTATTTCTTGTAGAAGAAAGGTCGAGTCTTTTTTAGAGATAATAGGATCTTGAAAGCATTATTTATTGTAGAAGAAAGGTCGAGTCTTTTTTAGAGATAATATGATCTTTATATATAAAATCAATTAGGGTATATAAAACTAGGAGTCTACACTTAACCTAAGTAGGTAAACCTACTTCACATAGGAAAAGAGGGAGAAGAGAGGAAGTGTAGGGGCCGGCTACCGAGTGCCCCTACCAGCTACTAGCGTTGCACTAACATGCTATCCCGACGTGATGCGTAGGACAACCTAGCCCCTATCGGGTTCAATACGCATCCTCATGGGTTCACGTACACCCCTGAAAACTTCCAATTGCTTTTACTATTTTAATTCCATAAAATATTATTTTACGATTTAAATTAAAATATGTAATCATAATATATATATATATATATATATATACGCACAAATATAATATTAAATTATATATCTTTACGTAATTAAGTTTATTCTCAAAATTTAATTGCCAAAGCAATACCTAATAAAATAAAATATATATCTAATACAACTTAAAACATTGAGATGACATATAGAGAATCTTATCTCTCTTCCTTAATAGAATGAAAAAAAAAGACTATGAAGGGGACTTCGTTGGATATACATATTGTGGCTCCCAAAATATTATTCTATACCTTGAAATTTTATGACTAGGAATAATATAACAATCTAATGTTCATATGACACTACTTGAAATTTGGATGCACTCCCCAATATGTACAATTCCTGCATCAAGGTTTCTAATTATTCCTGACTTGTAGGAAATGTACTCACATATCGCTCATGTAACACTTGGTAAGTTAGAGTGAGTTTATTTGTACTATCAAACACTCCAAATTCCATATGTCCTATAAGCTATTGGTTCCTCTATATTTATCCACTATATTTGTGTACTAAATTGACTCATTGATAAATTTAATTCACAATGCTTGTTTCGTAATAATCACTATGTATATTTTCTAAATAGATTCATTTGAACCTCTCATATGGGTGCTTACACTTTTGTAACTGAAATTACATGTTTGACTATTTTGTAGGTATATGCTCATACCCTAGTGGCATACATCTAATCCATCAAGACTATTGATAATAGCGCGTATCTCACTTATTGATGAATCAAAATGCACATCTTATAAGCATAAATATCATGACATGTTCAAGTTTGAGATATATCATACTCCCACATACACACTACTGCAATAGTATGATAATCCTCCCAAATGGTCAAGACATACCTGTGACACCCCGACCTGAATTTTCGTGGGAATTTTAGAGAATTTTAGATTGACATAGTCTAAGAGAAAATTAGGATAAAACTAGAATTGATGTAGTGGAAAACGTAGATAGGGTCAAAGTGATTTTAACAAATTATATAGGGAAAATAGAATTTAAGAGCTCAAGCATCGTTCGAATCGGATTTAAAATGAATTTATTATTAATTTTGGAAGTTAAATACAAAAATATAAGAATAAACATGATAATGGCCAGATTGTAAATATATACAGATATTTAGTGTAATTAAGATGAAAGAACAAGGGCATAACAGTACAAGACTAATTAAAAAGGTTTAAAATATAAATATTTTTGAATGGGCACGGAACCCGAGAAACCCTAAAATCTAAAACAGAGAAACGGGGAAGGGGAACGGCGGACGGCGGACGAAGGAGGTTATTGGCGACTCCGGTGACGGTTGGCGATCGGGTTGCTACGCAATGGATGAGAATGAAGAGGGAACTCAGCCATGCTGTTTTCGGATGGATTGGTTGACCGGAAGGACGTAAACGGAGGGAGGGAAGGGCACGACCACCGTGAGCTTTAGGCTGTCGATCTGTTATTTTTCCGATGTCGTTCGGGTAATGAGAACCACCAATGAACTCGCCGTGATGATCTCTTCTCGTTTATGGTAGCGGTGACCGTCACCGCGCCCCTTACCGGCGTGACCCGTAGCTGCTAGGTAACCGGGTCTGCTGACCAGCGAACAAGGACAACCGGGTCGAGCTGACCCGGTTGGAGTTTAATTTGATTTATTAATAATTAATTAAGGATAAATAATTGTATTAAGTTAATTCTATTAGGTTAAATGTATTGTGTTAATTTTATTAAGTTAATAGTATTAGGTTAATGGTATCATGATAATAGTATGAAGTTAATAGTATTAATAACATAAATTGATTAAAAGATAAAAATAATAATGAATAGGTTAAAGATAATAAGATTAATAAATAATTGTGGATGTTCTATGGGTTTCAAGAATCAACCGGTGTAATTGAATTATTGGTAATTACGGAAGTACACCACGGTAAGTGATACTCACCTGTGTCACGAAATTGCATGTTGACTGATTGCTAATTTTACAATTTCTGTATGTGTAGGTCTATGTATATGTATAAGGTATGTGTGTGTGTGTGTGTGTATATATATATATATGTATATATGTTGTATGATTAATTTGTTGTAATGAGATTGATATTGTTATAATAATAGTTGTATGGACTCTGTAGATTATAGACATCAACTTGATTGCGGTGATTTAAGTACTGGTTGATTGTGAACTGTCATGTGATGAAATGTATATATATATATAAATATTTATATATATATATATAAGGCTGTACTGATGATGATGAGTTATCCGTGAATGGTGAACTGTTAAGTGATGATTATTTAGATATATCAGTTAATGGTTGTATTGCATGAGACATAACATATCATGACATACATGACACATGCATTTAAGGAAAAAGAAACGAAAATATTTTTATGAACCGGGTACTACTGCTACAGGGAGGGTATATGGAAAGGTTAACGTTGAGGTTTATATGAAAGGGAATTGGTATCGGAAATGAAAATGGAAATGTACTCTGACTGAAAGGTGTTCTTTGGTAGAATACTTAATATAAGGAAAATCCCGACCGGTTGCCTTGTAGCAGTTTACCTAGGTTAAGGGCCCGAGTACTGGAAAATGATTTAAATGGCTGATTGTTTTCTAAAGATGAGGATTACATGCATTCATGCATAAGTATTACTTGCTGAGCCTCGGCTCACTATGTTCCGTGATGCAGGATTTGATTTATGTGATGATTATACTGATTTAGCGGTTGATGGCGATCGTGCGGATCCGTGAGAATGATGCTCATGTGACAGAGGCAGAGTCATACTGAATTTACTTTATTGCGAGTTTTAGTTTAATTCAAGTTATTGGATTTTAGGTTTCGGATAGACTTTAGTAAAGTATGACAATGTGTTATCATTTTGTGGTTGATTTATTGATGTTTAAGTAGCATATTAATTAACTTAGGTTGTATAAACTATATACTATAGGTAATGTTATAACCGTTAAGGTTTATTGGGGTAGCGTTCTGGCTCGTGGACCCAAAGAATTGGGTACTTTGGGTCGGGGCGTTACAATATCATTTCTCTAATTGGAGATGTCCATCGACTACAAGCTATATCAATAAAGTGTCTAGCTTTGATAATCTGGCTGTGACTAATAGTTTAAGATAATGAATATTGTGCCGATCTATACTTACAAATAACATATATCTAATTATCTAAGATTCACATGTCTAACATCTTTAGATCTTGATAAAACATTCACATAGTAATGAACTACATTAAATACAACATTTAAAACAAATAAAATCGTAAAATATTTATTCAAAAATTCTAGAGTTGTTTTTTTATTCAAAAAAAGGTCACCAAATTGTTTTAAGCACAAATTTAAATGAAATGATGATTTTATTTCATTTTAAAAAAATGAAATAAAAATGAAATGATGATTTTATTTCATTTCAAATTGTATAATTATATTCAAAGTTTTCCATTATATAATAAAAAAATGAAGAGGTATGACTTCATGGTTTTGGCATATAAAGAAACTCAGAGGTAGTAAGAATCTGGGGAAGTTTATATTATAATTAAGGGCTTAGGTAAGCTTAGATATAAAGACAATTCCTTTTTTTTCCCCGTCACCAAATGTAATTAATTTTTCGGACATCATCCCAATAAAACATGCACTAATTTTTCCACTCTTATCTTTATCATACTGTCCATATGAGGTTTCAAATTGCATCCAACGGTGGTTCTTTCATCTCACTCACTAGTTATGCCACATGTCAATTTACTTCTTCCCACAAAACCCATAACCATGGTTAGCACCTACTGCTACAAAAGTGTCCTTTTTATTTCACCACATGTTACCCTTCTATAAGCTTCCCAATCATTTCCCATGTGCTCTGATGTTTTTTATCATTTCCTCTTGTTTGTCCATTTTTATTTTGAGAGATTTTATTTCTTGGGTGTACCATGTGTCAATCATGCAGAGACTTAACTTCTCTCACTTATCTAATTTTTGATTGGCAAACTCCATCTACCTTTGTTATATGCATTCTGATCGGTCAGCTTTCCTTTCACCTACGGTTACCTAGAAGGCTAGACCCCAAAATCATCTCCTAAGCGAACACAGTTTCCCACCGCTTAATGATTGCTATCTAAATAACCTTCTTGATTGTCCACTTAATTCACTTCTTTAACCACTTAGCCAATCATCAACTGTTACTTGTCTTTTATATATGGCTTAAAAATCATCAACTTGTAGATTTTTTGGACTTGCGTGTAATTTTTCTATGTTTTGTACCCATGCATGCACCACACCAGTAGTATATATGTTGTGTGTGTATATATATATATATGAATTCATGAGAAAATTAAATTACTAGTCCTAGGATCTCATTGGCTCAATTTTTGACACGTGTGTAGCATTACAGTCCTTAGGGTGGTCAGAATTTTGGGATGTTACTGTTAAACATAACATCCTCTAGATTTTCATCCGAAGTTTGCATCATCAAAGTCATGCTCTCCTCCATGATTCTTACTCTCTCATCGAGAAGTATCACTATTCTATCGACAACTGTCCTATATTGTTCAATCTCTCTTCTTTCCATCTCAACATTTCTCCTTGCTTCTTGGGTAGCTTGAAAAGATCTAGACTGACTAGTATTAGTTTTCGAAGATGACTTCACTCTATATCTTTCAAAATTTCACACCCAAAGTTTGTGTCGTCCGAAAACTTTTGTCGAGATGTGATTGTCATCTAAGGATTTCAATTACTCCCTTCGTTTGACAATGAGATTGCACATTTCTTCCTTTATACATACACAAATGAGGGCTCCAAATTTCTGTTCCCAGGAACCACTGTAACATTCAAGTCAATCAGTTTGGGATGTATTAATTTGGAGTGCTTAGGTTGATCACTCTCTCAATACTAGCAATTCAAAGTCAATTCTCAAAATCATTTACCTAGTGCGTGTGAACCTCTTTTATATGAGTTTGAGACGAATAATTTTGGTAAAAATAGATTTCTTTCTTCCTGATCTGTAACTCCCTATGTTATTGGTCACCCTGTGTTTAAAGAGTGATACATCTTTGTTAGGAATTGATCAAAAAGTTGGACTAATTTTGTTGCTACAAAAGGAATCATTGTTTTGTGGAAACACGATTTCAAGTTAGTCTCTAATTATGAATGTAACTGGTATCATATTTGTAATTGGAAACATCTTGGGTAGGAATTCCTAGGTAGAATAGAAGTGGGAGACATGACATTTCTATAAATACTAGTGGTTTACTAGGTTTGTGTGTGTTGTGAGTGCAAAAGATAGAGAATTCTAGAGCGGTATGCGGTGAGCACAAAGAGCAAATAATGAGTTTTATTTTCGGGGTTTGCTTAGATTTCTTGGTGAGGGACAATTAGGACTATGTGGTTGTACAAATTTTCTACATAGTGGAATTGTTCTCTCGGTTGTCTTTTGACAGCACCCGTGGTTTTTCTCCGGATTTGGAGTTTTTCACGTTAAATTCTTGTGTCGTGATTGTTGCACTTTTCTGTTTCAATTTTCTCTATTGTCGTGTGAATTTCTGCAACAAAGATCCTGAAATTCTTCCAACAATTGGTATCGGAGCGAGGTTCCTTGAAGCAGACATATCAGGCGTCAAAATCGACATCGAGAAGTTTGATGGGAGAATTAATTTTGGCTTGTGGCAAGTACAAGTCAAGGATGTGCTGATTCAATCTGGGTTACACGAGGCGTTGAAGGGGAAATCAATTTCTGATTTAATGGAAGGTGAAATTAACAATGCGTTTTTGGAAGAAGACGCATGTGATGATGTCCTCTTAAGGCCAGGAACATCTTCATGACATACCGCTAGTGTCATGAAAGGGGATGTGTTACGAATAGCGGGTTCACAAGTTTGCACATGGGCATTGGCTTGACAGTTATGCAGGGTGTGTGGTGGGAAGGTATGTCGAGGGCTGAGAAACTCCCAGGAAAAGGTCAAGCGTGGGGTTGCACCATAATTTTCAGCAGGTTATTTTTCGACATGGGCACATAAGCCAAAGGAAAATCTTGGAATGTTGAATTCTGAGTGGGTATACTCTTTATGGTGGAGTATGACTGTCGGTGAAGACGGTGGTATAGCGAAAGCTATGGAATTTTTTGATCAAGGTGGAGTTTGTTAGGAATTGATCAAAAAGTTGGACTAATTTTGTTGCTACAAAAGGAATCATTGTTTTGTGGAAACACGATTTCAAGTTAGTCTCTAATTATGAATGTAACTATTATCATATTTGTAATTGGAAACATCTTGAGTAGGAATTCCTAGGTAGAATAGAATTGGGAGACATGACACTTCTATAAATACTAGTGGTTTACTAGGTTTGTGTGTGTTGTGAGTGCAAAAGATAGAGAATTCTAGAGCGGTATGCGGTGAGCACAAAGAGAAAATAATGAGTTTTATTTTCGGGGTTTGCTTAGATTTCTTGGTGAGGGAAATGGACCAGCCTAATTGTAACATAGGATATCAATGGAAACCTATAGTAATGTACAAGATATACAACTTTATATAGTTTGTTTCTCCTCACTCTGCCATTCTCTCAGGCGATTTTTATTGATTGGTGGTATACTGTTACTCCCTTATGCCATGGTATCAATTTGTGAAAACCATGAGATATATTACTCGATATACAGTTGATTTAGTGGATGGCTCCAGCATGTAATTGAGTGTGTGTATATATATCCACACACACACACATATATAAATTCTTATATTGCATACACTGCCACAGGAAAGAAAATAAATATATCTATCTAGATATATGTCATGGCCATATGGCCATCCCTATATGCTAGTCAATGGCATACAATTACCCTGCAATGAAGTCTGATAAAATATAAGGGAGTATTCCACTATCGAGGAAAGTTCTAACTACAAAAAAATTAAACTTATACAACTCTATCACCAGATCACATGCTTGCCTCTAACAAATAATAGGTATTGTTTATATATATGTATACATATATATGTATATATGTGTGTGTATATATATATTATCTTATTCGTTCGTATTTTTGTCGTCTACCAAGTAGCACGTAGCAACTACAACCTGCACTTAGAACATAAACAATGATATGAAAGATTCAACATATCCTTCTAAACCACTGAAAACACATAATATATAAGAGAAGATGAGAGACCCATGTTTGGATGACACCCAATCCACGTCACTAGTGCTTCCTCTACGCCCAACTTGCAGTGGTCTCTCTCCGTTACTCCCTCAGCATAACCTCTATTTACTTATTATCTTATCCCACCTGCACCAACATTCCACTCTCTCTCTCTCTCTCTCTCTGTGTGTGTCTGTCTCTCTCTCAAACACACATTTTGTACAAATTTAGAAAAACACCACCACCACCATGTTCAGCAAACAAAGAGAAGTGAGCACATTCTCACTGTTCTTGTACCTTCATTAATTATATTTTCTCATGACTAAGTGTTTAATGTTTAGGTGATGTGGCCAAGATTAGTTGCTAACAAGATTCTGAAGAAGGGACTGGGAAGCAACAACTTTTTGGCTGATTTTCCACAAAGCAACACACAACCTGATTTGTTGGAGGTTCCAAACATGGACCACCGATCTCTCAGCTCTGATAGCATCCTCGATAATCGTCACAAGGATGTACAAACCTACAAGTAATTAATACCTTTTCTTTTCACGAATTCTATATATATCTCTAACTAACAACATATGTATCTATATATATATATTCGGATCTTTTGTGTAATAAATAATGATTGTTTCAGGATTTTTGTTAGCTCGTGGAATGTTGGCGGGGTTACACCAAATGGAGATTTGAATATGGAGGATTGGCTGGACACATTCAACACCCTTTGTGACATTTATATTCTTGGGTAACCCCTCATGCATAAATATATATATATATATATATATATATATATATATCTTTGTGTGTGTTATGAATAATGATCTTTGTTTTCTCACCCTCAATTCTTTTTCTTTTTTTAAAATTCTTTATATAAATACGGCCTTTAACTAGCGACCGAAGTTTTTTTCCCTCTTTTTGCAATGACTCTTAAAACCATTCCTTCAAAAATCAATGCGAACGTTTCATATATACTTGCACTCAAAAAGTAGTAAAAGAATGACGTACCCAACTTTTTGTTTTTTAATTATAAAAAGAACCTTTTGTAAAGTTAAAAAACTAAAGCTGGCTGTTTAACTAAATTATTCTATCTATTTTTTATTTTATTTTTTGAGAATATTTTTTAAGATGGATTTGAGTTTTAGATTGGATAAAATAATTAACAAGATAATTAGTTGTTGTATTTAAGGTGATGATGATGATGTTTTATATAGATTTGGTGGTCAGATTTCAGGAAATCGTACCTCTAAGAGCATCCAATATTCTCGGATCCGAGAATGGGGATATTTCTAGGAAATGGAATTCACGAATTAGAGAAGCTTTGAACAAAGGGAAATGTTACAAAGAAGAAAATACCCCAGTGGAGAGCAGTCTGGATGATCAGGACTTCTGGTGTATAGCAAGTAAGCAGATGGTGGGGATATTGATATCAGTTTGGGTTAGAAGAAATGTTCGTCAACACATCCGACATCCCAATGTCTCGTGCGTAGGCTGTGGCGCCATGGGTTGCCTAGGAAACAAGGTACGTATTAACAGATTACCATTTCAACCCAGTAGATTAACTCGTTGAATTATAACAAAAAATATGTTATTTTGACTAAAATATACACAAAAACATCTTCTTCTTTTTTTAATTTTCCTCTGGTTGTACAAATTGTGGCTTGGCAGGGTTCGGTATCGGTTAGATTTCGGTTACATGAAACAAGCTTCTGCTTTGTGTGCAGTCATTTGGCTTCTGGCGGTAAAGAAGGTGATGAAAAGCATAGGAACTCCGATGTATACCAAACACTATCTCGCACATACTTTCCTAGAAGGCTTTCAATCCATTTGCCCACAAAGATTTTAGATCATGAGTACGTACACATTTTTTAATTTGATATATTTTCATTTAATAACCCTCCAAATTTCTTAAAAAATAAAGTAATTATTGATTAACAAAAGCATCCCTCTTTTTTTTTCTTCTGATTAATTAGATTTTAAATTAAATATATAACCTTTTCCAATTACAAAAATACTTTATATCTCAAGTTGAGACATTGTTTTAGTGTCTCAATGAAGGCATCAATGTGATTATAAATAAACCATTTTAATTAATGGAGGCATCATGCAAAATCATGGGTTACCTAACAAAAAACCATTAAAGTCAGACAAGAATAGGCAATTAATTAAGGCCTAGCTAGTTATTAATGAATTCACGACCAATAATTTCAAACTTTTATTCTTTTTCCTTGCAGGCTTTTTGGCCCCCAATAAGTATAATACTATTTAATTTCCTCCAATTATGTTGGTACCTCTTAGGTAAACTACAAATTTTGGGCTACGTTTTAAATATTTTTATAATTTTGTGGGGCTAAGTATATTTTGATTGGCAGCCAATCCAGCCTATTAAAAATAATTCATTTTTATGCTGATAAAACCTGCTATTGTTATATAAGTAATTAATTTATTTTCTAATCGAAATTTAACCCACGAAGGTGTTTAGTTAATTAATTGATTAATTTCATAAAAAGCTTGGTGATATCAGCTGCTAATTGTGGTTGATCCAGTGCAGTCGTGTGGTTTTGCTGGGAGATTTGAACTATAGAATTTCTTTACCAGAAGCAACAACACGATTGTTGGTAGAGAGAGGAGATTGGAATACTTTACTAGAAAATGATCAGGTAATCAATTAAACCATTCATAATAAGCCTTAGATCAGACCGGGTTTCCGGACCCGATGTAGACCCTTAAATTATACAATAATATTATTATATTCTAATTACAATTATTGAATTGAATGAATTAAATAGCTAAGGATGGAGCTGATGGATGGACGAGTATTTGAAGGTTGGCATGAGGGAACAATCCAGTTCCCTCCCACTTACAAATATTGGCCAGATTCTGATGTGTATTTTGGACTCACTCAAGCCAAAAAAGCCCAAAAGTGGCGAGCTCCGGCATGGTATATATAAGTTTACTTGAATTATGAATTTATATATGTTAGAAATTGTCAGCTATTGTTGTTATTACGTGCAGGTGTGACAGGATAATTTGGTACGGGGAGGGACTAAAGCAATACCTGTATACAAGAGGTGAATCAAACTTGTCGGACCATAGACCTGTCAAGGCAATATTTACTGCAGAGGTTGGTGTCTTAAGAACACTAAAAGGAATCCGAAGCTTCTTTCTATCCAACAGATTTGAGACTTGCACATCAACTGTCCTCAAACAAAGAAACCAATCTTTATGATGGAGGATCAAGCTTCGAGTTTTAAATATAAATATATATATACTCAATATTATATATATGGTTTTGTGGTGTAATTTTCTGTTTTATACATATTAATATATAGGAAAGAAAAGAAGCTGGAGAGACATGTATTCCGTTGAGCAATATATTACTTAAATTTGCTAATGAGTGTCCACTATTGTTTGTTTTATAGAGTAGTTTTAATCATGATATTAGAAATTGTACGAATACCATAAAAAAACATATGAGAAGTATTGATAGTGAAAGAATTGAATTTTGTATAAATTGACGGCTTAACCTTCAGAGTACAAAGTGTGGAGTATATATACTGGGCATTCGTGAAGCCCTAGTAGACAACAACTTAAATACGTACAGGTGTCATATAAACATATTACAGAAACGATAACGTTGCCAACGGACTAAGACTCCTTAACAGCCCCCCTCAAACGTGTGGGCAGTGAGGGTCGACGAACAATGTCGAGTTTAATTTGTCTCTGAGAAAGTTGAAACGAGAGTGAGACAGTGGCTTAGTGAGGCAATCAGCAGTTTGGTCATGAGAGGGCACATAGCGCACTTGAAGCGCTTTGGAAAGAACCTGGTCACGAACAAAATGAACATCAATGCCAATGTGTTTGGTTCTGGAATGATAGACAAAGTTGGCTGCAAGTGCTGCAACACTAAGATTATCACATCATGTCACGGGAATAAATGGCAGAGGAAGAGAGATCTCAGTTAACAGCGATTTAAGCCATTCAAGTTCGCAAGCAACATTAGCTAGAGCTCGATACTCAGATTCAGTACTGGATCGAGCCACCACTGCTTGCTTCTTAGATGACCAAGAGATCAATGTATCACCAAGATAAACACAGTAACCAACAATCGATTTTCTATCCTCATGAGAGCAAGCCCAATCCGCATCAGAGAATCCAAATAATGCCAATCTTTCACACGATTTAATATGAATTCCCATATCTTTAGTGCCCTTCAGATTATATTTGACTCCTTGCCAATGTAGATTGGTGGGATTTTGAAGGAATTGGCTCAGCTTGTTGACAATGAAGACTATGTCTGGTCTGGTGTTAACCAAATACTGCAGAGCACCCAAAGTACTTCTATAAATTGAAGGATTGACCATGGGATCACCATTTGAAGGAAAAAATGTTTTCCCACAGCAACAGTGGTGATACATGGTTTGAGAACCCAGATCTTTAAGAGCAAATTCACTGTTCAGCAACTGGATAAACTTTTGAAGATATGTAGGCTTGTTTCCAATGACAATCATGTCGTCAACGTAAATTAAAACCATGAGAATCTGATCGGCTTGCCGAAAAATAAACAGAGAGGAATCGCATTTGGAATTAATAAATCCCCATGACATTAAGGTGTTGCGAAGCTTTTCATACCATGCTCGCGGCGCCTGTTTAAGTCCATATAGTGCCTTATTGAGCTTACACACATGATTGGGTTTGTGAGGATCGACAAAACCCTCAGGCTGTACCATGTAAACTGTCTCGCGCAGAGTGCCGTTCAAGAAGGCATTATTCACGTCAAGCTGGCGCATGACCCAATTCTTAGACACTACAATGGTAAGTACAACTCGAATTGTGGGAGTTTTAACTATAGGATTGAATGTCTCGATGTAGTCAACTCTTGGTGTTTGGTGGAAGCCCTTAGCTACGCGCCTTGCTTTGCAGCGTTGGAAACTACCATCAGCATTCATTTTTACTTTAAGACCCATTTGTTCCCAACAAGATTATAAGTCTTGGAGAAGGGAACTAGATCCCAAGTGTGGTTCCTTTGAAGTGCCTGGAATTCATCATTCATTGCCAATTTCCATTTAGGAGACTGTAGGGCAGCTTGAGCATTAGCAGGTTCGGTGGGTCGGCTCTCTTTCTTTGTGGCAACATAAAGTTGAAACTCAGGAGGATACTTCTTGGGTTTGTGGATACCAGATTTTGCTTGAGTACACATCTGGGATGCTCCTGCTGTGGATTGAGGAGCTACTATGGTAGGAGAACTAGGTTCTGCCAAAAGAGATGCTTGGGGTGAAGGCCCAACCACTGGTGTGATTGTACTTGGTTGTTGAACATTTTCAGTAGCTACAGTATCATTTGTGGTGTCACTTGAGCTTGGAGGGACTGGGCTACTGGGAGCATCTAATGTTTTAGGGGCAACTTGAGGATGATGCTCAATTGCAGACATGCTAGAATTAATGGAGGAAGTGATGATGGGAGTAACCACTGGCACGACAAAAGAAATAAGAGTTTCAGTAGGTTGTTGCTTGGTGTTAAGAAAACCGTGTTGGAAGGGAAATTCGGACTCATTAAAGACAACATTTATGGATATATAGAGCCGGCCAGTAGAACTGAGACATTTGAAGCCCTTATGTGACTCACTATAACCTAGAAAAACACATTTGGTAGAATGAAACTCAAACTTGTGTTGTTGATAGGGACGAAGACAAGGGAAGCATGCACACCCAAAGACTTTGAGTAACGAGTAGTCAGGATCTTTCCTAGTGAGAGTGGAGTGGAGTTGTTGAGGAGAGGAGATGGAAGATGATTAATCAGATAAGTAGTTGTTTGGAAAGAATCCCACCAGTATTTGAGAGGCATATGAGCTTGGGCTAAAATTGTTAAACCAGTTTCAGTGATGTGTCTGTGCTTCCGTTCAGCACGCCCATTTTGAGCAGAATTGTGAGGAAAAGGGTGACGAAATTGAATACCATGGTTGGTGACGAAAGTGATGAAGCTTTTGTATTCGCCCCATGTCGGATTGGAGACATTTTATCGTACGTTCAAATTGATTTTCAACAAGAGTTTTAAATTGAAGAAAAATTGCGAAAGCGTCGGACTTGAATTTGAGAGGATAAATCCAAGTGAAGCGACTGAAATCATCAACGAAATGCATGTAATATCTATAGCCAGAGCTAGATTGAACGAGGGCAGGACCCCACAAATCGGTTTGAATGAGATCAAGAGCCTGTGATGCATGGGACAAGGATCTTTGGTAAGGGAGAGCATGTGACTTACCATACTGACAAGCATCACAAAAATTAGAGGTAGAACTAGAGTCAAATTTTCCATTGCAACTACGCAAAACAAGTGACAAAGTTTTACTAGAGGGATGGCCTAATCTCCTATGCCAAACCTCTAGTGGAGGAATTGAAAAACTTGAGTTCACAGACTCAGTGTTCTTGGAATTTAGGAGTACATTATTACACAAATAGTCTTGGCGCTGGTAGGAATTGAGATTGGGACTGGAAATTGAAGTTGAGCGGTTGAAGAAGTTGGCAGGCATGTTGAGTTGGTAGAGACCATCCTTAATTTGCCCATGAAGCAGAGTCACTCTCGTGTACTTGTCCTTGACAAAACAACCAAGAGAGTTAAATTCAACAATCACATTATTGTGAGACATGAGTTGCGAGACACTGAGTAAATTTTTCTTAATATCCGGCACATGTAGAACATTATTAAGTTTCAGGTCTCTATTGGAAGCAGTTGCAATATTTGTAGAACCAATATGAGCAATAGAAAGTTTAGTACCATTTCCCACAATCAAATGATCGTTACCATGAAAGTCTTCATGGTAAGTGAGAGTGCTAGGATCGCTAGTGACGTGACTGTTGATCTGGAACGGTATGAGTTTGCTCTTGAGTGGCAGAGTTGGACTGGTGTTGATCTGCAACGGTACCCGTATACTTATTATCAAAATGATAATAGCAGTAGGCAGCAGTGTGACCTCCTTTGCCACAAACTTGGTAGATGGGTCTATTGTTCCCACCAGTTCGGCCTCCTCTGCGTCCAAAGCGACCACCACGACCTAGGGAACGATTTGAATTTGGGGAGTATTGGGCTCGATTGGAGGAAGATCCTCGGTTGCTAGCAAAATGTGCAGTAGGTGCAGTAGGTGAATTGATGGTCAGTTGTGACATACTTACATTTATTTGTTCCAAGCGTCTTTCATAACTAAGAAGGATGGATTGAAGCTTCATCCAACTCACATGGTTCTTCTCTGTGATTTGGCATACAATTGGATTATACTCTATAGAGTCATGGCCTGCAAGAACCTGTGACACTAAGTCATCAAGTTCGATCGATGCTTCTGCAAGAGATAAATTATCAGCAAATCTTTTCATAGCTTTGAGGTATTCTTCCATTTTTAAACCACCTTTTTGCATCCGCCTGAACTCCTTCTTGAGAAACACGATATTAGATCTTGTTTGGACTCCGAATAAAGTCTGTAGAGCATGCCAAAAATCTTTAGAGGTCTCATGGCTCAAGACCTCTGAGGCAACATCAGGTTCAAGAGAATTATAGAGCCATCCGAGTAGGATCTAATCTTGAGCCACCCAATTTTTGAATTCTGGATTTAACTAGGCGTCAGATTTGCTGGAGTCAGGGTTGGTGGTCGTGAGATATTTTGAAGGGTAGACTTTTGTGCCGGTGATGAAGCCGTCTAAGCGATTTCTCTTGATGATGGGAAGAATCATGCTCTTCCATAGTAAATAGTTTCATGAGATAGTGTTGTACCCCAATTTTTGTCAAAGTCTAAAAGCCCACAAAATTTCAAATCTAAAAATTCACAATTTACGAGCCCAAGATAAACTCATTCAAAACATTGCCTAAATGAATAAAAACCCATTTGGTTAAAGGCTCATATCATTACATCACTACCCTCAAATAAATTACTTAAACCCAAAACCTTGACCCAACTAGCAGCCCGGCCCAACTAGTAGCTCGGCCCAACTAGCAGCCCGGCCCAAATGGCTTACCTTTTGTTCCACAAATGTGAAACGGAAGAGGAAAGAAGAAAGAAAAGGGGAGGCAAGCGTCGTCCGACCAGAGAAAAAACGGGAAGAAACGGAGGAGAGAGAGAGAGAGAGCCAATGGGACGAAGATACTGAAATTCAAACGAAAGTAGATTCGGGTTGACAATGGGAGCCCCGTGTTGCTCATTTTAGGTACGGTTGATTCGGTTTTGTGGGTATAAAAAGGAGGGGCATCGATCGCAAAAGGGGAGGATTTTTTGGTCTGGGTTTCTTCCTTTTCATTTTTCTCTATTTGTAATTGGTTTCGGTTTTGGAGGGAGGGGGGCATCTTTGGTGGTTTCGGTTAGCCAGGGGGCTCCTTTTCTGGAGTTTTGGAGGTGGTTTCGATTCTCTGGGGGGGCTGGCTGCTGATTCGGTTGTTTGGGGAGTTTTCTCATTTTTTTCGATTTTCAGGAGAGTTTTTGGGTTTCCTTCCTTCTTTTCTGTTTTTTTGATTTACTGGGGGGAGTTCTTGCTTCTTTTCTGTTCGGTTTTTCGGGGAGTTCTTGCTTCTTTTTCTGTTCGGTTTTTCGGGGAAGTTCTTGTTTTTCCTGTTCAGCGTTTATGGGCAGGGAACATAAAATTCTGGAACTTTTCTTTTTATTTTCTGATTTCTGGGTTGAAGTTCCTGCTGTGTCGTTGGAAATTGGGAGGTTAGCTAGAGGGATTTTTCTGGAGAAGAAGTTACCAGCAGAGGAGGGATTTGTTTCTCTTTTTCTTTCGGATTTCCTGCTGTCATTTTTCTGTTTCGTTTTCTTTTTGTGATTTTCTGGGTGCCTCGGCTGAGAATGGCTAGGAGCTTTTGGGGAAGTTTTGGAGAGAAAGATTTCAGAACCTGAAGGACAGTTGGTAAGAAAACCAGAATTTTGCTTCAGATTTTTATTTCTGGATTTAAGTTTGTCGTGGCTTTGTTTTCTTGTTTCTAGTTTTGGTTGCTCTGCTTTGCTCGGATATGCTTGTAGGTGTGCCGGACGGAAACGTGATGGTTGCTGCCGGCGCCAGACGTGTGCTGGAGAAGGAATATGGTGAACAGTAGCGGGCTGGACTCTATAATTAATGGGCCGAGTTTTATTTGGGTTAGGTTTTCTTTGTATAATTAATGGGCCAGGTTTTGTCTTGGGTTGGTTTATATTTGTTTTGGGCCGGATATGGTTTATTTTAATGATCCGGGCTTTTGTGTTTTGTTTGTTTTTTTTTTGTGTTTTGTTTTTAAAGTTGTATTGGGCTTTAGGTCATGGGTTTTGGTATGAATAACGGGCTTTGGTTGTATTCTTTTGGTTTGGATTTTTATGATTCATTTGGTTTTGAGCATGAATTTGGGCTAAGAAGATTCATGAATTATAAGGTTAAAATGGGTTATGGGCTTTTAAATTGAATGTGGTAATGGTTATGAAGTTGGGATTGTTATTTGTTTTGCTAATTTGTGGTTTAAAAGGAATTGTTTAATTGGGCCAAGGGATTATATGTAATGCTTGGGTTTTGATTTTTTTTTAAAAATATTTTATTTGATTCATGATTTATCGTACGATAAATGATCGACTAATTGATCCGATGACGGAGCCTAAACGGGAAAGCATTGGATGCTAACCCGAAAGGATTCTTGAGGAAATGATTTTACAAAATCCCTACCATTGGATGGAAAAGGATTTAATGAAGTGCGGAGCCTTCGATACGAAAACCGACCCTCGGTAATAAATCATTATTTTCAATCATACTAATTTAATAGTATGGTTGAAATGATGAATTACCTAAATAAAAACGGGAACCGAGTCTCTCTCATGTGTGTTTTTTTACTATATGATTGATGATGTGTTTTATTCAAGGTGTGTTTTTTCATGTTATATGAATTATGTGATTAATTTAACGGTGTTATTTGATTTACGTGTTATGTGATTTTAAGTGTTAGTACATTTGAGTCGGGATTTGCGATAATTCATATCGTATAATCCTCAAAACTCGGTTCCCAACATTTTAATTAAATTTATTTTATTTTATTTTATTATCATTTTTATTTTATCCTTTATTTTTATTTTTATTTTCATTTTTATTTCAATTTTATTTTACTTTTTTTTTTAACTTTTTTTTTATTTTCGTTTTATTTTTATTTTTATATCAATTTTTTATTTTATTTTTATTTTATCTTTTATTTTTATTTTTCATTTTATTTCATTTTAATTTTATTTTTATTCCATTTTCATTTTATTTTTATTATCATTTTTTATCTTTTATTTTTATTTTAATTTTATTTTTATTTCAATTTTATTCTTTTTCATTTTCATTTTATTTTTATTTTATGCTTTTACAAAATTTATATTGTATATTTTCGTGATATATAAAAATTATATCGAAAATCTTTACCTACGATGGAATCGATTTGGGGTATGCATCGGATGCACCCTCGGAAAAATTCTTGAGGTGAGAGTGCTTCTAAGAAATTGGACCATTGGATGAAAAAATTCTGTGAACCTCAACATTAGACTTTCAATATAATTTTTCTGTTTCCTAAAATTATTTTATTCAATTTTAACATAGTTTTTATCAAACTTATTTTTATCTTATTTCAATATATTTTTGTATAATTATTTTACTCAATATACGATTCTTGCCATAATTAATTTTTCTTAAAAAATCATTTAATGGGATAATAAAAGTTAAATTGGCAACTGTTTTAAAACAGACGTTGTGGGGTGTCTAACACCTTCCCCACACGTAATAAACTCACTTACCCATTTTTCTGGATTTTCGCAGACCAAATTATTTTTTATTGGTGACCAATTGCACCTATTACAATTGGTGGCGACTCTTCTTTTTAAAATTTCCTCTCGCAAAACCGGTTGCGGCAACTGGCGACTCTGCTGGGGATAACTAGTTTTTAAATGTATATATATTTCTTAAAAAAAACTAGTGAGTTGGGCCAATTAAACTTAATTTTTCTTATTCCATTATTTGATTCTGTTGTTTTTAATTACATATATTTGGTGTTTTATTTTCCTAAATTTTTGTTGATATGTTCTTATTATTATTTTCTTCTTTTTTTTCAAAAAAGGGTGTTGGTTGTTGATATGTTTTGAGCTTTTGTATATTATTGTCCTCACACATTGTGCACGATACCTTTTCATGAGCCCAACAACTCGGGCTCAAAACCCTTAGGAGAGGATGAAGTAAACGAGACCTTCGAGGGATTTCAATCCCCGTGCAGGCTCGCGAAAAATCCTCACTCGACCCACTCCTCTATTAAGAGGGACCCAGGCTATTCCAGCAATGGACACTGGCGTGGGAATAAGTCGGGAGCCTAGATTGTCCATAGCCAATGACCATAGAGTTATAGGACACAGGAAACTATTTCTAACCTTACTGTGTGGTACATATTGTTGTTGCACTTGTATATACGTGATTCTATTTAGTTTGTATAAATGGTATTTTGTTTTACTGTATATATACATATGTTATCTTGCTTACACATACATGATTTTACCTCTTTCTTTTTTTTTAAAAAAAAAAAAAAAAGTTTTACTCTATTGTATATATGGCTCTGTTTTTTTACATGAGATGTTTTATTTACTCTGTTTGCACATACATTTTTGTATATATTCTTGATCTTGTTCACTTTTTACATTAATTTGCATTGCATACATGAGAATCTTGAGCACTATCGAAATTGAGCCATTATCTAGAAGCCATAAAACTGTGTCAGTTAAGTAGAAGGAGTAATATTTGCTCATAAACGTTGAAACTGATGAGATGTATGGATTATGGATAATTTCTTTTCATTTGCACATGACAAGGTTTTAAATTGCACAAATATAAAGTCACGGCCACCACTATAACACTCGCTCGCAATCATGACTCACCACAATAATGGAATCAATAGAATGCAAGCACTAACTGAGTTTAGAAGTAGCATAACTAAAAAAAAAACTCGGTCAGTTAATAATTAGATAATCGATAAAGGAAAATATAAAATGAATCATTTAATTCAGACTGCAAGTTTAGACGCCCGATTATTTGGAGAAGGATAGTTGAGACACGAGTATGTTGGATTGTGAATGGTCTCAGAACCAATCATCAATTTGTCTCGTATTGATATGGTCGTAAGTGCACAATAGACTTTGTAGCGTTTAGGTTTGATGACACTAATTTGAAATGCGCACAAAAACTGGGGCAGTTTTTGGTGCGTCCCATTCGTTACCGTGAATTTCACCCTAGAATGATTCGGCCCAAAGAAAAATTCTGACCCATTACTCAACTTGAACCCAAATCATTACCCGGATTTTTGTCCAAACCAAATTTACCCCAAATTCATAACTCAAAACTAAACCCAATTTAAAATCGACCCAGACCATTTCATAATACAAAATCAAGCCCAATCCAAAACTCAAACAAAAGCCCACCCCATTTTTCAAATACTAACTCCATTTCAACGACAACTCTCACATTTTTCAATACCTCTTTTCAACAACAACTCTCACATTTTTCCACACCTCTTTCTCTTTATTCATTTTTCAAACAAGCAACTCTCACATTTTTCAATACCTCTTTATTCATTTTTCAACACCTACTCACACATTTTTCCACTCATCTTTTCCTTTTTGCCTAAAATAATTTTCAACTTCATCCTTACCATCCTATATATATTCCCCTTTCTGGAAAATGGGGAAGAATCCTTTGGAGGCCTGATAAAAAAAATTAGAAATTTTCGGAGAGCAAATATTGGAGAAAAAAGAGAGAATTGGCCGTGAGTCTTAATAAGAAGGAGTTGGGGCTTTGGTTAGAAAATTGAAGATTGTCCGTCTCCTCCATTCATCACTACCTTTTGTTAAACAACGATTATCTGGGCATCACTGTCTCAGCTGACTGCTGCATATATCCCACCTAATATCACTGTCACACAGGTATCGCTTGATGTTTTGCTTTTGATTCCACTCGCGTTCCTGCATTGAAGTCCTCCTGCTTGGTTTTCTCGTGTCTAAATGGCTTCCACTTCGCTTCAAAATATTCTACAAAGGTTTTCAAGCCCCATCTTTGACAATCATTTTTCCAAAACAAAAACCAATCCCCTTTATCTTGAATTAGAAAATGAACAGATTAATGTTGTCATTCATTATGGGGATGATTTTGAGCGTTCTTGGAGTTATCCTATTCTAAATGCTGATTCTGTCAAAATAGAATGTTTGCGTATATTTCATTATTTTAATCTACCATTCGATCTACGCAAGCATATTCTTCAAATAGCACTATTTTCTCAAATCCGTGATCAAATTTTATTAGATATTATTACTGATCATGTGGATGATTTTATCAATAAATTTATCATGGATGAAGATGCCTTTCAGTTTGATGATCCCATTGATAATGATCTTGTTGATTTTTGGGATGAATTTGAGGATGAACCCGAAGAATGGGTTAATGAATTTTAAATTGATGTTTTATGCATTGGGGCGTCCCATTCATATGTTATCCTTGAAGGGTTGCAATAAGTTGACAAGAAGTAGCGGATACAGTGGGCTCAAAGTAGCTTAGGCGAGTTGGATTCGATTAGAGAGTGCACACCAAAACTGGGGCAGTTTTGGTGATTATCCCCGAAAATATCAACTTGTGTTAATTCTTGGATTTTTTTTAATTGCCATGTTGTGAGGATAAATTGATTCGGTTGTTGAGGAATGTGAATTATTGGCCGCTTGTGGCATTTGAGTATAATTTGGGAATGTGAATTATGAATTTCTCCAAAAACTAGGTAGCATCAATATAATTAACAATGCCAATAATAAAAATTAAAAAGTCAATTTAGTACATTACCACACAACTTTATTCAGATAATAAAACGTCCAAATATTACATGTCTCACTTAACTGAATCAATCACACTAGGTGAAGGATCAAATACACATAAAATAGTAATATCAGAACAGACACTAAAAACATCATCACAAATAAATCCATCACTCTTCCGATCAAGAGGAAATTCCCACTAGGCAACAACTGTAAACAAAACAAATTCAATCACTGTTAGGAATTAATCATAGATCCCAAATATTGCATATAAAATAGGCTAAACAATAACTCAGAACCAATAGCCAACATATAATTAGGTCAGAATTATACAAAAAATTCAAATGTATTAGCCTAGTATTTGTTGATTAGGGATTTAGAACCCAAATGCCTCGGTCCATCACACATGTCCAACAATTAAGCTAAATGCGCTAGGCTCAATTTTGTTAGGAAGCCCAACATCAAATAACAAGCTATATGGCCCTTGAGGAATTTACATAAACCAGCCCGAACCATTATATCAACAGGCCTACAACACCATTCACTTAAAGCCCAATGAATAGGCCCAATCAGAAAATCATTAAATTGGGGTTAACGTTCAAAGCCTAGACCGATCCGGCCCAAGCCTTTTAAATTAACCTAAATGCTTTAGACTTAATCCAAGATCCTTAAACTAACCCTAGGAAGAAGAAATGGGGAGAAAAGCCAGCGCTGCTGGAAGGAAAAAAAGAGAAGAAGAAGTACCAGGGATTCGATAAGGAAAAGAAAATTCCCGAGGAAAAGAGCAAAGTTGTGAGTCTAGATCGAGTTTGTTTGAGGATTTTTTCGGAAATTTTTGGATTTTTTTCCTTCTGGCTTTTCTGGGTGTTGGGAGATCGGAAACCCATTATATCCTCTGTTTTCTGTTTTCTGGGTTGTATCTCTCAAGTTTTCAGTTCAATAACAAAATACAAAACTCCAGTTCAATCCATCACAAACAAATACATATACGAAGTTTAAAGGCATTAATCTATAAAACGAAATTAACAGACATCAAGAATTCAAATTACAGAAGTCCTAACCAAAGAGATATAGAACTATTACCTTAAGCGAAGTCGACTAGGAACTGAAGAAAATTTGATGGAAGATCTGGTATGAAGAAGGATCGCTTTGGACGAGTTCAGAACGACGAACGAATAATATTGAGGATTTGGAGGGTGCGATCGGTAATGGATGGACCGGTGAGCAATAATTGTAAAAGTAGTGCGGTACTACCAATAAGAAGGAGAAGAAGAATTAAAATGAAAAAAAGAAGAAAAGAACAGTAAAAAAGCTAGTGATCGGATGACAATAATGACAGTTCATTATCACTTTTTAGAGCGACTCCTACCTACATCTTTAGAGAAATGTCTGCCTTTTTAGAAAATTATAGGTGAAGTTGAAAAGTCACAAGAGTGATGTAGAGTTGTAGGAATTCGAAGAAGGCTCGGGATGCCCAAGAGTAGAGGAAAATATTGTCCTCTTGTATAAAAACAGGACCTGTGGTTCAACCTTTTTAAAAAATGAGTCTATGATCTATTGAAAATTGTGTACCAAATCGGTATCTTGGGAGTCGTGACCCTTTAAAGATAAGATTGATTTATGGAAATTAAAAGTCCGTAACTTTTTAAAAGAAAATTCAATGATAAAGGTGAGAACTCAGTGCTACACATATGACATGGATTTGTTTTAAAAAGGGAAATATCAACTTATGAAAATTGGTGGATATTGGCATCCTATGCTTGGAAAAATTTGAACTAAAAAATTGAGGTTGAAAAATATATTATTAAGAGATGACCAATTAGGCTAAAATTTGTATGGGCAAAAAATATATTTGATAAATGACGCGCAAAAACTGGGGCAGTTTTTAGCGCAGGCAGTAAGCCATATTGATTTTAAATTCAAACATTCCTTTTCAAATTACTCTCATTCGAGTATTTGCCTAATTAAAATTTTGAAATATTTCGTTCTGGCGTCTATTATATCTTCTCAGGTATAGCCGTATTATTAAGACAGAGTCAAATTGAATATATGAATAAATGATCAGAAATAATACGTTGATCAAAGAATGGAGTAGAAAAGGATACAATAAAATGTGATTAGTGATTGCACAGGTATATAGTGTGGCACCGGACTTTATCATATTCTTATACATATGCATCAATCATTTTGAGGTTTTCATGTACCGAATTTCATTACTTCAATTTTAAATTAACATATTTTCACATTAAGATGATTTTGAACTTTTAAGATTAAATTTCGGGTTATCTTTTGCATTAAAATATCTTTCGGATTAAAACACATTTCATCATCGGGATTGTGAATTAAAAGTATTTGTGGATTAAAATGGCCTTTCGTGGCAGATTAAAGTTATCACGCTTTCATGGCAGATTAAAACCATTATTTGGATTAAAGTTATGAATTAAAAGTATTTGTGAATTAAAATAGCCTTTCATGGAAGATTAAAGCTATTATGCTTTCATGATGGATTAAACCTATTATCATGGATTGAAATTTAGAGCCAAGCCGGGAATGGCGCTAGTGATCCCGAGCACTTTTATGATTTGCGAAGCCGAGAATGGCCCTAGTGATCCCGTGCACTTTTTATGATTCGCCAAGCCGGGAATGACCTTAGTGATCCCGAGCATTTTATAAAATAATAAAAAAAAATCAGCCAAGCCGGGAATGGCATTAGTGATCCCGAGCATTTTTAAAAAAATATAAATAAATAAAATCATTTCCAATGACCTGCCAAGCCGGGAATGGCGCTAGTGATCCCGAGCACTTTTAATGAGCCAAGCCGGGAATGGCGCTAGTGATCCCGAGCACTTTTAATGAGCCATGCCGGGAATGGCGCTAGTGATCCCGAGCACTTTTAATCAGCCAAGCCGGGAATGGCCTTAGTGATCCCGAGCATTTTATAAAATAATAATAATAATAAAAAAAATAATCAGCCAAGCCGGGAATGGCTCTAGTGATCCCGTGCACTTTTAAGATTCGCCAAGCCGGGAATAGCCCTAGTGATCCCGAGCATTTTTTTTAAAGAAAATCCCATGATTAGCCAAGATGGGAGAGTTCTCGATTAAAGTATTTTTGGTGGATTAAAGTAATGGTTTAAAATATTTTAGATTGGTTTTAAAAATTCACACAGTTAAAATTGGGATACCATACATTTACGTGTCATTTACTATGTAAAATCCCGCAAAGGGGGGCAGCTGTTGTACCCCAATTTTTGTCAAAGTCTAAAAGCCCACAAAATTTCAAACCTAAAAATTCACAATTTACGAGCCCAAGATAAACTCATTCAAAACATTGCCTAAATGAATAAAAACCCATTTGGTTAAAGGCCCATATCATTACATCACTACCCCCAAATAAATTACTTAAACCCAAAACCTTGACCCAACTAGCAGCCCGGCCCAAATGGCTTACCTTTTGTTCCACAAATGTGAAACGGAAGAGGAAAGAAGAAAGAAAAGGCGGGGGCAAGCGTCGTCCGACCAGAGAAAAAATGGGAAGAAACGGAGGAGAGAGAGAGAGAGAGCCAACGGGACGAAGATACTGAAATTCAAACGAAAGTAGATTCGGGTTGACAATGGGAGCCCCGTGTTGCTGATTTTAGGTACGGTTGATTCGGTTTTGAGGGTATAAAAAGGAGGGGCATCGATCGCAAAAGGGGAGGATTTTTTGGTTTGGGTTTCTTCCTTTTCATTTTTCTCTGTTTGTAATTGGCTTCGGTTTTGGAGGGGGGGCTTCTTTGGTGGTTTCGGTTAGCCAGGGGGCTCTTTTTCTGGAGTTTTGGAGGTGGTTTCGGTTCTCTGGGGGGGCTAGCTGCTGATTCGGTTGTTCGGGGAGCTTTCTCGTTTTTTTTGATTTTCAGGAGAGTTTTTGGGTTTCCTTCCTTCTTTTCTGTTTTTTTGATTTACTGGGGGGGAGTTCTTGCTTCTTTTCTGTTCGGTTTTTCGGGGAGTTCTTGCTTTTTTTTCTGTTCGGTTTTTCGGGGAAGTTCTTGCTTTTCCTGTTCGGCGTTCTTGGGCAGGGAACATAAAATTCAGGAACTTTCCTTTTTATTTTCTTATTTCTGGGTTGAAGTTCCTGCTGTGTCATTGGAAATTGGGAGGTTAGCTAGAGGGATTTTTCTGGAGAAGAAGTGACCAGCAGAGGAGGGATTTGTTTCCCTTTTTCTTTCGGATTTGCTGCTGTCATTTTTCTGTTTCGTTTTCTTTTTTTGATTTTCTGGGTGCCTCGGCTGAGAATGGCTAGGAGCTTTTGGGGAAGTTTTGGAGAGAAAGATTTCAGAACCTGAAGGACAGTTGGTAAGAAAACCAGAATTTTGCTTTAGATTTTTATTTCTGGATTTATGTTTGTCGTGGCTTTGTTTTTTTGTTTCTGGTTTTGGTTGCTCTGCTTTGCTCGGATATGCTTGTAGGTGCGCCGGACGGAAACGTGATGATTGCTGCCGGCGCCGAACGTGTGCTGGAGAAGGAAGATGGTGAACAGTAGCGGGTTGGACTCTATAATTAATGGGCCGAGTTTTATTTGGGTTAGGTTTTGTTTGTATAATTAATGGGCCAGGTTTTGGTTTAGTTTGTTTTGTCTTGGGTTGGTTTATATTTGTTTTGGGCCGGATATGGTTTATTTTAATGATCCGAGATTTTGTGTTTTTTTTTTTTTGTGTTTTGTTTTTAAAGTTGTATTGGGCTTTAGGTCATGGGTTTTGGTATGAATAACGGGCTTTGGTTGTATTCTTTTGGTTTGGATTTTTATGATTCATTTGGTTTTGAGCATGAATTTGGGCTAAGAAGATTCATGAATTATAAGGTTAAAATGGGTTATGGGCTTTTAAATTGAATGTTGTAATGGTTATGAAGTTGGGATTGTTATTTGTTTTGCTAATTTGTGGTTTAAAAGGAATTGTTTAATTGGGCCAAGGGATTATATGTAATGCTTGGGTTTTAATTTTTTTAAAAAATACTTTATTTGATTCATGATTTATCGTACGATAAATGATCGACTAATTGATCCGATGACGGAGCCTAAACGGGAAAGCATTGGATGCTAACCCGAAAGGATTCTTGAGGAAATGATTTTACAAAATCCCTACCATTGGATGGAAAAGGATTTAATGAAGTGCGGAGCCTTCGATACGAAAACCGACCCTCGGTAATAAATCATTATTTCCAATCATACTAATTTAATAGTATAGTTGAAATGATGAATTACCTAAATAAAAACGGGAACCGAGTCCCTCTCATGTGTGTTTTTTTAATATATGATTGATGATGTGTTTTATTCAAGGTGTGTTTTTTCATGTTATATGAATTATGTGATTAATTTAACGGTGTTATTTGATTTACGTGATATGTGATTTTAAGTGTTAGTACATTTGAGTCGGGATTTGCGATAATTCATATCGTATAATCCTCAAAACTCGGTTCCCAACATTTTAATTAAATTTATTTTATTTTATTTTATTATCATTTTTATTTTATCCTTTATTTTTATTTTCATTTTTATTTCAAATTTTATTTTATTTTATTTTCATTCTATTTTCATTTTTATTTCGTTTTTATTTCAATTTTATTTTACTTTATATTTTTTTTATTTGAACTTTTATTTTTATTTTTGTTTTATTTTTATTTTTATTTTTATATCAATTTTTATTTTATTTCATTTTATTTCATTTTATCTTTTATTTTTATTTTTCATTTTATTTCATTTTAATTTTATTTTTATTCCATTTTCGTTTTATTTTTATTATTTTTATCTTTTAATTTTATTTTCATTTTATTTTTATTTCAATTTTATTCTTTTTCATTTTCATTTTATTTTTATTTTATGCTTTTCCAAAATTTATATTGTATATTTTCGTGATATATAAAAATTATATCGAAAATCTTTACCTACGATGGAATCGATTTGGGGTATGCATCGGATGCACCCTTGGAAAAATTCTTGAGGTGAGAGTGCTTCTAAGAAATTGGACCATTGGATGGAAAAATTCTGTGAACCTCAACATTAGACTTTCAATATAATTTTTATGTTTCCTAAAATTATTTAATTCAATTTTAACATAGTTTTTATCAAACTTATTTTTATCTTATTTCAATATATTTTTGTATAATTATTTTACTCAATATACGATTCTTGCCATAATTAATTTTTCTTAAAAAATCATTTAATGGGATAATAAGAGTTAAATTGGCAACTGTTTTAAAACAGACGTTATGGGGTGCCTAACACCTTCCCCACACGTAATAAACTCACTTACCCATTTTCTGGATTTTCGCAGACCAAATTATTTTTTATTGGTGACCAATTGCACCTATTACAATTGGTGGCGACTCTTCTTTTTAAAATTTCCTCTCGCAAAACCGGTAGCGACTCTTCTTTTTAAAATTTCCTCTCGCAAAACCGGTTGCGACAGATAGTTTCACGGAACATTGATTCCCAAGAGAGGTCCCTGCTTGAACCTTCAACAAGGGCTGACTGAGAATAGAGTCAGTAGCCGTAGGAAGAGATGCTGTGGGAGATCCAGTGTTGTTAGTGTCTCCGGTGATGGCGGCGGCCATTGCCTCCGATACCAAGTGAAAGAATTGGAAGAACTGAATTTTGTATAAATTGACGGCTTAACCTTCAGAGTACAAAGTGTGGAGTATATATATTGGGCATTCATGAAGCCCTAGTAGACAACAACTTAAATATGTACTCGAATCACTACTTGGTCAAAATTTTCAACTCCAATCTCTAGTCTTCATATTGAAGATTAGAACCCACTAAATTACATTCAAGTAATACTCAATTAGTTGTAATTATTGGTCAAATATTGGTTGACCACCATTTTTTCCAACAATCCCCTAAATTGAATGGAAACAGGCGACAATTCAGACACGAGGATTTTTATGAGATTGAAAACATGACTGAGAGTGCAGTAGGACCAATACTACATCGAGATAGGTAGCTTTTGGCTTTGAACCTTCCCTAGTGAAAGTCCATCAGACTTACTTAACTAGTCAGTGGACTGATGCCTTGAACTGTCATTTCTTTATGTAACAGCAGACAATAAACCTCACACAACAATGATCCAATTCATAATTGGTTCTCGATTTTGATAGGTGCAAAAATGCACCTGTATTTCTGATCTTTAGGGATATTAATTATGATCTTTTGAGTCCAATTACTACTTAATTGGTGCTTTATTGAGCAGGTGAAAGAATTGGAAGAACTGAATTTTGTATAAATTGACGGCTTAACCTTCAGAGTACAAAGTGTAGAGTATATATATTGGGCATTCATGAAGCCCTAGTAGACAACAACTTAAATATGTACTCGAATCACTACTTGGTCAAAATTTTCATGCCATTATTTTGGAGCTTGCTTTAGCCCATACAATGATTTGACAAGTTTACACACCTTATGTTCTTGTCCTTTGACCTTGAACCCTTCAAGTTGTTCCATATATATCTCCTCATCGAGTTCACCATTTAAAATGCTATTTTTACATCCATTTGATGAATCATGAAGTCATATAGCGAGGCTGTAGCAATTAACATCCGCACGGATGTAATTCTTATGACTGGTGAATACGTATCAAAGTAATCTAGACTTTTCTTTTGTCTAAAACCTTTGGCTATAAGCCTTGCTTTGTACTTATCTATGGATCCATCAGCCTTAAGTTTTTTCTTGAAGATCCATTTATATCCGATTGGCTTATTCCTTGGTGGGAGATCAACCAAGTCCCACGTATGGTTACTTAGAATGGATTCTATTTCGCTGTTTTTAGCTTCTTTCCATAATGGAGCAGCCGGTGTTGACATTGCTTCCTTGACTATCTGAGGTTCCGTTTCTAATATATATTAGAAATTCAAGACCAAAGGACTTTGAGACTTTTGATCTCTTGCTCCTTCTTGGTTCCTCAACCTTTTGTTCTCCATTTTGTTCTTTCTTAGAAATTGAATCTTTATTGCTTTTCTGAGAGGTTTCGATTCATTTGCAAGGAAATATTTCCTCAAAGAATTCCGCATCTCTAATTTCCATGATTGTATTTACATGGATATCATCTATCTCATATTTGTGTACCAAAAATTTGAATGCACTGCTATTTTGAGCATACCCTAAAAATATGCAATCCATAGTTTTAGGTCCGAGTTTGACTTGCTTGGGTTGAGGTACTGCCACCTTAGCTAGGCACCCCCACACTTTCAAGTATTTGAAAGAGGGTGGTCTTTTATTCCACATCTCATATGAAATACTACTTGTTTTCTTGTGGGACATTCTGTTAAGAATATAATTAGCAGTTAGCACTACTTCTCCCCACAAGTTTTGCTGTAGTCCAAAACTTATTAACATGGAATTAACCATTTCTTTTAAAGTTCTATTCTTTTTTCAAAAATTCCATTTTGCTGAGGTGTATATGGTGCTGTTGTTTGGTGGATGATTTCGAACTCAGTACACAACTCATCAAAGAGATCATAATCATATTCTCCTCCCCTATCAGACCTTAGTGCCTTAATCTTTTTACCAAGTTGATTCTCAACTTCATTTTTATATTTGATAAAGTTGTCCATTGCTTCATTTTTGCTAGTTAACAAATAAACATAGCAATATCGTGTACAATCATTGATGAATGTAATGAAGTACTTCTTTCCACTTCTACTTTGAAGAAATTTCAAGTCACATAAATCACTATGAATTAATGCAAGAGGCTCAGTACTCCTTTCAGTTGTATGAAAATGTTTCTTGAAAAACTTTGCTTTAGCACATGTTTCACATTTATGATTGACATCCAAATTAAATTTGGGAATTAAACATAAGTTTCACAACTTTTTCATTGTATCATAGTTTAAATGTCCTAATCTACGATGTCATAAGTATGGAGAGAAAACAATGTAAACTGAGGATTTCTCTTTATTTATTACAGTTTTACGGTACAGAAATTTGCTATTTTTATGAATTACAGCAATGTTGGCCTCAAAAAGCCCGTCACACATATACCCCTTCCCCACATAAGTTCCATCCTTGGATTGGATTCAAACACAACCTTGAATCCCTTGCTTATCATCATAGGCAAAAAATTCAGATTCTTACGAATCTCTTGAACATGTAGCACATTTCGCAGTGCGAGCTTCTTGCCTGAGCTGAACTTAAGAATAAACTCTCCAGTTCCTTCAATAGTGGCTGGAGCAGAGTTAGCCATGTAGATCTTCTCTCCATCATCCTTCTTCTCATATGATGTGAAGAGGTCCTTGACAATGCAGATGTGTTTGGTTGCACCGGTGTCCACCCACCGGTCTTTGGTGTTAGTCACCAAATTTTCTTGGGTGACTACAGCAGCCAACATCTCTTCATCGTCACTCAGCCCAACCAGGTGAGCTTGCTTGGTAGCTTTTCCCTTGCCTTTAGCCTTTGCCTTTGTCCTTCTCCTTGTTAGGATGTTTTCTAAAATCCTTGGCACGGTGTCTAGGTTTGTCATAGATAACACAAGTATTTTGGAACTTCTGGGGTTGTTCGTTCTACAAGTATGATAACACAAGTATCAATGCCCTTGAACTTTTTCGGCTTTTCGGCGGGAATTACAGGAATCACCTTATTTGTCATAGGAACATTGTTCCCAATTCCGACAGTTATAGCAGCAACAGGCATGCCTCCAACAGGAGTAGCCATCGGCATACCTCCATTAGAAGCAGCCATGCCACCTGGGTTCACAACACCAGGGGCAATATCATCACCTCCAATAGGGATGTTGGGTAACTCATTGTAAGCTTGTTAAACTTGTTCTATTTTTTCACTACAATAACAAATATTGAATGAGTAAACAATTTCAAATATAATCAACAGAAAAACAATTGAAACACTTCAAACACTTTCCAAGAAAATACCTTGTCAATTAAATATGTGTCTTTAAAAATTAGCAACCCGGTTTCTTCCCAGGAAAGTGGGGGCCTTCCAAATAAGATGACGTACAATTAAGTAACCCCTTTTCTAGACATAATTTTTCAAGATACTAAGGTTTAAAGTCACAAATAAAATATGACAAGTTATTTAACCAATATATAAATTAAATATGCAATAATTATAAGGGGTTTTTAGCAATCACAAAATCGAGCCGTGGCACATATATTGTTGACGTAATTTAAAACGCCTAAAATTATATCAAAATAATAAATCTCATATAAAAGCATAATAAATTCTAGGGGGATTCACCAATAAGTCCTTTGATAAAAATATGTATTCCATTCAATACCTTCAATTTTTCAATATTCCATAAGATCCTTTAAATAATTATGGACAAAACTACCCTTATTCTAAGAAGACCTTATATGAATGACATATGCTGACATCATCAGATTCTTGTTATTTTTTTTTCTTTTAAAAACTTTAAAACAGTTTTATCTCTCAAAATATAAGTCGGATTTTAAAAAAATATATATATTCATAATCAGCACGAAAAACTATTTCCAATGAGACCCATGATCGATATGTTTAAATGTTTATTTGTCAAATCCTCTGAATGAACTCAAAGGATTTCTCAAACTTATCTAGAATTCAGAGGATTTCTCAAAACTCACCAAAACCAATTAAATGAGTTTTTAAAATTAAGCAAAAAATACATATGATTTCATAAAAATATATCAAAAAAAAAATATTGAATTTTTTAAAATCAAACAAAAAGCAACCAAAAATTCAGAGGATTTCACAAACTTGTCTCAAATTTAGAGGATTTCGTAAAATTTAACAAAATAAATCAAATTTTTCTTGAAATTAAGCAAAAAAGTTTAGAGGATTTCATAAAATATATAATAAAAATTAGAAGAATTTTTGAAAATCAAAGAAAAAAAACCCGAAACTTTAAATCCTAAACCCCAAAATCCTAAATCTCTATCTCTAAATCATAAACTTTAAACACTAAACTCTAATCTTCTAAACCCTAGAATCTTAAACTTTAAACTTTAGAATTAGAAATCCTCTTGATTTCCCAGAAATCCTCTGAATGTTAACAGTTCGAATTTCTAATCTTTTAAACCCTAGAATCTTAAACTTTAAACCTTATAATTAGAAATCCTCTGGATTTCTCAGAAATCCTCTGAATGTTAACAATTCTAGTTTTAATTTTGAACAAAAAATTTTATAAATAATTAAGAAGAATTTACAAAAATAAGAAGAAAATCATAAAATTTTACTAACTTATATTCGTAAACCCTAAATCTTAAACTTTATGTCCTAAACCCCAAAATCCTAAATAATAAATTATAATCTCTTAGACAGAAAAACCTTATATCATAAACTCTAAAGACTAATATCTTAATCCTCAAAACCCTAAACTTTATACCCTATTACCAGAAATCCTATAAATTTTTTATAAAACATTGAGAGGATTCATCAAAATCAAACAAAAAAACAACCAAAAATGTAGATGATTGGAGAATTTCTCAAACTTGTCAAGAATTCAGAGGATTTTACAAAACTCACCAAAACAATTCAGAAGATTTTTTGAAATTATGCAAAAAAAATTCAGAGGATTTCTTACCCAGAATTTAGAGGATTTTCGCAAAAGTCACCAAAACGGCTAGAAATTGTTATGGCATTTGGTTTTGTTTGAAATATGAATTGAGTTTTATTATGATACTATTCTCATAAGTTATGGACTTTGGTTGTTAGTTAACAATGTAATAAAATATTGACATTTATATTAAATAACGTTTTGTTAATGCACAAGTGTTCGATTGTTGATTTCAATAATATAGTGATTCACATATTTTAATGCATATATATAAGTTACTAAGTCAAGTAAATTTTGTGCATGTGAGTGCTTTTGATTTTCAAGAGAAAAAAAAATGGTTGATCGACTCTTCAGTTTGATTCATCAAAAGTGAAAATATTAGTTTATTTTTAAAAACACATAGATACAAAACATGATTTCATCTGACTTTCTGGAATTGTATTTATATTTATTTTATTATAATAATTATTTTCAAAATAAAGAGCAATCATAGACTAATAAAAATAAAGATAGGTTTAAATGAGGGTATGGTAAAATTGTCATTAAATAAAGTTAAAATTTAAAGTTGTCCTTATTAAGTTAATGTTCAAATAATTGAGGATGTATTGAGTTACAAACTTTTCAAAAAGACTAAATGAAATATAAAGTCCATATAAAGGACTTATCACCAAATAATCTTAAATTCTATTACCCACACCAATGAGACAGATTAGTATATCAAAGAAAATTGAATAATTAATTATATTCGTTAACCGTTAACAATTAAATCTCAATTTTTTTTATGCATTAATTTTCGTGAATGTCCAACACATGACAAAACAAATTTTACACAGATTGTATATATTCAATATTTAATCTGAAAATCATTAATTATATGAGACAATTTGAAGAACAAAACATGGCAGTAAAAATTGTTTAAACGTCAGTTATAGTAAAACATGCAATCAAACGCGCATATATTAAAGAATTTGCAATTGATTATATTTATATATATCTAATCTACTATTGACTGATTAAACTATATATTTTCACGTGCAAGTTCACAGTAGCATGCAACTATAAGGCAACAGTGGCATATAAACACAAAAAACAATTGTGGCTTGCAAATACAAAAATCAGTGGAGTTTTAACCTTAAGATTGTAGGAAATTATAGATAACATATAAGAACCCCAGATTAACAACAAAGAATGATATATATATTGAAATCAGTACATAAAACTAGTAATCAAAGAGACCCACTGATGTTACCAAATAACCCGGATTGGTATGAAAATGAGAGAAGTGAGGTACGCAACAACAAATCTCCTTAGAGTTAAATTGCCAAGTCACTGGTGTCTCTGCCTCCAAGCAATGAACCTCTCAAGATACAACACTTCTGAACTGTAGATGAGTGACACACCCCACCAATAGACTCGGTCGAACAACAATATGAACAACACTCTTAAATTTGTGGAAAGAAAAGAAATATGGAAGGAAAAGGTTTAGCAGAGGGAAGCTTTGGAAATTCAGTGTCTCTTTTCTCATACTATTGGGCTACTATTTATAGTAGAACCCAAGGAAAACTGACCATAAAAACTAGGGATACCGAAATAAATTATAGTAATAAATCGAAATTAAAACTATAACAGACATTTTGAATTTTGAATAAGCCTCATGTCCACATTCAACGAATCTGGGTAGTGTGCTCGTACAAACTCGAGCCTGGCTCCAGCAACGGTGATGGCAGGGTAGCGCGGCACGCGCGTGTGTGTTTTAGTGATCGCAAGCGCATGATGTAGAGTTTCTCTCCCTCACAAAAGCTTGGGTGCCCTTGGGCCCAAGTCTTACATCCAACACTTGGATTTATAAACCCAAGTCCCACAACACAATTCTTCAATAAGAGATTCCCACATTTCTATTATTTTGCAATTAATATATCATGCCTAACATGATCACTTTGGAGTCAATTTTTATTCAACCAAAAAATAGTTTTGGACAACTTTCAACTCCAATCTCTAGTCTTCATATTGAAGATTAGAACCCACTAAATTACATTTAACTAATACTCAATTAGTTGTAATTATTGGTCAAATAGTGGTTGACCGCCATTTTTTTCCAACATACATAATCAAATATAAGTATCAAGGTAAAGGAAAATCGTCACACTTCATATGGGTTACATGTGAGAATTGTATATGTATTCAGGGTATATATATTAGTCTTCTTGTATCTAGAGTTAAGGGTACATTAACCTAATAGTATCTAGATTTGTTCGTATATACTAGAATTTAATTCCCAATTTATTAAATAAGAAAAGTATTCAGAAATTTCATGATATCTGAGTGTGAGTTTTCTGGCTTCCGCAAGGTTGCTTCAATTATGCATGTCTGGATTGAGCGAGTCTTCTTTGCTATGTGCGACAGTTGTTTATAGGGCTTCTAGTTTGCGTTTATGGATTTTTGGTTGCGCATTTTGTGAGCTGTAAATGTTGTAGTCAACATATATATTGTAGTGTTTGATGTGGAAGAGAATAAGAAAAACATGTGTTAAGTAATACAGAGAAAATCTAACACATTTATGGTTTGTGACACTAGTTTGCACATTTCTCTGCTATAACAGTTTCTATCACTGAATGTTTTGCTAATTTCTGGCTTCACGATAGAGAATTTTCAGGGCCGTTTTCATGGTGGGAAATTTTCAGATTAATGAGATTTTTTTGGGCAGTTTCAACTGCAGAGAATTTTCAGGTTATTGGTAATTTCTTAGTTATAGTATTATTGATTGTGAATTTCTAATTTTTCGATTCTGGTTTTTATGGCTTCCGATAATCGCAATCATTCTATTAATTTTGTTTAACCGGTGATAATTACCCTTATTAGGCTAATGTCATGAATAATTTTCACATTGGGATAAAGAAGTAAGGTTCTATTCCTGAGTCTATTACTCGAGCCATTGATGAAACGAAAGAAGGTTTACTTTGTTTAATAATAATTGGGATTCTAAGAATGCACAAATCTTTACATGATTTCATAATTTTATTGAACCTCGGATTGAGATGTTGTTCGCTGACAAGTATACCACTACAAAGGATGTATGGAAATATTTGTCTGAGTTGTTACAAGAGGTTAATATATAGTCCACTCGACATTAGAGGAGATCAATGCAGGATTAGTATAGAGTGATGACTACGCTGTGTGATCAGTTGACATTGGTGGAGCTAGAGAGTATTAAAGCTTCTGTTGATTATGTAAAATTTTAGGAAGATAGTCGATTGAATAAATTACTTGCTATACTTGATAGTTTAAAACACTAGGTGGAAGTATATTGCATCATTCACATCTTTCCACTATTTATGATGTTGTTAGAGAGCTTATATATGAGGAAACTCGATTTAAGACTGACACTAATGTGAATTCTACATCATCTACATTTTTGGCCACTCAAATGCCTCCTGTGTTACCTACTTTGGCTGGTTTTGGCTATACTAACTCTATCTCCTTTGCTCGTCATCTGGGCCATCTCTCACATGATAAGTGTGCATTTTTGTCATCAAAAGTGACATTGAAAAGATCAATGCCCAAAGAAAGGTGCTCAACCGCCACCTTTCAAAAAGATTTTTGCATTTACCACAATAGAGAGTATCTTTGATTTGACTGGTATATGTGCTCATCTATCTCACTTTAAACAATTGATGACTTCTTTCTCATCATATGCACCTTCCATGACTTTTAGTACTTTAGGTTTACTAGATTTACCATTCAGGTATTACTTCCCCTGTGTGAATATTTGACTATGGTGCTGCGTGACATATGACTCCTTACAAATCCTTGTTACATAGTTGTGTTTCTTTTATATCCACTATGAATGTCTATACTACTAATGGTTCTTCTTTATATGTGGCTTCTATTGGTTCGATTCCTATGTCTTCTTCCTCTCCTGTTTCACTTTCTTATGTTTTGTATGTTTCTAAATTAGTTGTCAATCTTTTGTTCATTAGTCAACTTGACAGTGTTGGCTTTGACTTTCATTTTGGTCCTTCTATCTGTTGTGTACAGGATCGAAGGTCAAGAAAATAAATTGGGATCGGTTATATGATTGATGATGTTTATGTGTTGGAGTAGTTGCATTTTTCTGTTGTTTCTTTAGTTGCTTTTTGTTCCTTCCACTCAAAAGAACTATCTAGCTAGTTAGTTCACTTGTTTGTTTAGCGTTTACACAGTTTGTCTTCTTTAGGGATATTATGTAAAGTCAAAACTATTGCTATTTTTACTGTCGTGATTGTAAACTTGCTTAGCAAACAACTTTACCATTTAATAAAAGTTTAACAATTTCTACTTCACCTTTCTCTCTTATTCATATTGATGTGTGGGGCCCTATTGTTGCAAAAGGTGGTCTTGTTTATTATGTTTCATTTCTGAATGACAACACTCGATTTACTTGAGTTTGTCCCGTAATACACAAGTATGATTTCTATCACATCTATCACAATTTCAATCCATGGTTACTACAAAATTTGTGATGCCCCATCCCAAACAGGGGTCATCCAAAATATCTATAAATTATCCCAAATATAAATTCATCAAACATTATTGAGCTAAGACATACAATAATAGGAAATAATTCTTACAAACTAAATTGAATCCATGAAAAGTTAAACCACACATGGATAGTATGTAATAGTACATTAAATTTCGGAAGTAAACCCCTAGCCCACAACACCCAAATCCAAGTATCCAACAACCTAGAGTGTAATCCCCAATTTTCTTAGGGTTTAAATTGAAATTTTCCTCAAGATTGAATTGGTGTTACAAATAGTTAAGGGGGTGCAAACCCAATTTGAAATGAAAATTAGGGTTAAAGTTTAGATTTGAATATATATATATATACACACACGTGGTCTCCACATGTTGGAGGAATTGTCTCCACCAACAGTGGAATTGGTATATATATATATATATACACAAACACATATATTGCCAAATCCACTGTTGGTGGAGACAATTCCTCCAACATGTGGAGACCACGTATTAAAGACTAACTAACTAAACATAAATATATTGCCAACTCCACCAACATGTGAAGACCATGTATCAAATACAAACTAACTAGCATCTCACATGACCATCTATTAAAGACTAACTCACTAACAAGGGCATGACATTCCCCATTTCCTTTACCGGAGCATCGCTCCCACATCCACCGTGAAACTTTTTTTTTTTTCTAATAAAATGTTTTCTTCTCCCATCTCTCTTGTACGAAATTGAGAAGATCTTTTGTCACTTTGAGTGACCCAGTGAATCAAAGGGAGAGTATCGGGTAGTAGAGTAGCTTAGCATCACTAAAAGCTTGCACAGAAGAAAGGAGATATATAAGGTTGGTTTCTTTTTCACATTGGAGTTATACATAGATATGTTATGTATATGTATGTATAAATATCAGAATCATCATTCGGGTGTTATATATGCAAGATGAAACTCTGGACTTTGGGGTTGAAATTTTTGTCCAAACACAAATAAGGAAAGAAACCCGATTGAGAATAATTCTCAATTTTGCGTAAATTAAGATGGCATGAGCTTGTTTGAGGAATGAGGTGAGAAGAGAGAAGAATAGAGAGGAGAGAAACAAAAGTTTGTAATATTATTTCATATCCAAACCCATACTGAGTATACATTATATTCTGGAATATATAGAAATGAAAAACTATCCGTTAGACACTAGCCGTTGTGTCTAACAGTTATAATCTGATTTAGTAAATGGCTGAGTCAGCCCAAATGAATAAAATAGACTGAAACCTAAAGGCCCATACTTGTATATCACTGGCCCACCAACTATCAGCTCAGTGACCCATACTTCTCTTCTTGCCTTGTTTTAGTGTTTGGCCCATCATTTAATATCAGGGCACAGACCCATCATCCCATCTTCCTTCTCTTCTTGAGTTGTTTTGGTGTTACCCACAACGCCACTGACATCAGCTTTTACACGCCCCCGCAAGCTCAGCACGGTCGGATCGATCATGTTGAGCTTGGAAATCATAAGTTTGAGTGTGGAAATAGAGACGCCCTTGGTAAGGATGTCGGCCGGCTGATCTTCTGATCTCAGGTAACTAAGTGTCACCATTCCTTGTTGAAGTTTTTCTCTAGTAAAGTGACAATCCAAGTCTATGTGTTTAGTTTGTTCATGGAATACTGGGTTGTTTGCGATATGGATCGCTGCTTGGTTGTCACAGTGGAGAGTCATAGGAAGTCTGATCGGGATTTCTATTTCTTGGAACAGGTTGTGTAGCCACTGAAGCTCGCTAGTTGCGGTTGCCATGGACCGGTATTCCGCTTCTGCAGAGCTGCGAGAAACTGTCTGTTGCTTCTTCGATTTCCAGGAGATTAATGATTGACCTAACAGGACGCAATAGCCAGTTATGGATTTTCTTGTCTCTACGCAAGCCGCCCAGTCCGCATCACAGAAAGCTTCAACCTGCAGGTTAGTAGTTGAAGGATAAAAGCGGCCTTCTCCTAATTTCCCCTTAATGTACCATAATATTCTATATCCTGCACTTAGATGAATATCAGTGGGATGTTGCATAAATTGTGCAAGAGTATTGACTGAAAAACTTAGATCGGGTCTTGTAATCGTCAAGTACATCAATTTTCCTATGAGTCTTCTATATTGTAGTGGATCTTCAAGTTTACTTCCTAAGTCAGAAGCCAACTTTAGATTAACATCTATAGGAGTTTTCACTGATTTACAATTCATATATCCAGTTTCTTTTAATAAATCTAATGTGTACTTCCTTCGATTAATGAAATATCCAACAGCTGATTTGTGTACTTCTAGCCCTAGAAAATATTTTAGTCTTCCTAGATCTTTGATTTTGAAACAATTACTTAAATATGATTTAACATTTTGAATTGTGTCATGATCATCACCTCCAATTGCCATGTCATCCACATATAATAGTAAAAGTGTAATGTTGTTATTCTTTCGATAAAAAAATAAAGAGTAATCTGTTTTTGCTTGTTTAAAACCATAGTTTAGTAAAGCTTGGGTGCACTTAATATTCCATTGCCTTGAAGCTTGTTTTAAACCATATATAGATTTATTTAATTTACAAATATAACCATTAGGAACTGAAAAACCAGGAGGTGGTGTCATGTAGACAGCTTCTTTTAAATCTCCATTAAGAAATGCATTATTGACATCTAAATGTTCGACTTCCCAATTATACATACTGGCTAGTGCAAGAAATAGTCTCACTGTTGTTGTTTTTACTACGGGTGAAAAAGTTTCCAAATAATCAAAACCCTTACATTGATTATATCCAAGAGCCACTAGTCTAGCTTTATGTTTATCTATTGATCCATCTGGGTTAAATTTTGTTTTATAAACCCATTTACATCCAATAGGTCTCCTCCCTTTAGGAAGTGGAACAACTGTCCAAGTTTGATTATTTAATAGTGCATTCATTTCTAGTTTCATAGCTTCTACCCACCTAGGATCTTTAATGGCTGATTTGTATCCTACTGGCTCTGAATTACTGCATATGTTGTTTATGTATGCAATATGAGAAGTATGATAGTTATCCTTTTCATTAATTCTATGCATGTATCTATCTTTTACAAGTAATGTGTTGATATTACAATCATAATCCTTTAAGTAGGCAGGTTTCTTCCTATCTCTACCTTTATTTGTTGTAAAATTATGTATTTCTTCTATGTTTTCATGAGAATCGCTATTTTCTATAATATTTTCTGGGAGTGTTTCTGAATTCTTTGGTGCACTAATGTCTGTAGTATATATTTTCTCCTTAGCTTTAAGGGGAAACATATTTTCTAAGAACTTAACATCCCTAGAAATAAAAATTTCTTTAGTTGACAAATCTAGGACTTTATATCCTTTGATTCCTAGTTGGTAACCCACAAATACACACTCTCTTGCTCTTGGACTAAATTTAGAGTTAGTAGGTTTATTATCCTTAGCTAAACAATAACATCCAAATGTTCTGAGATAGCTGTAATCTGCCTTCCTCCCATGTAATATTTCATAAGGAGTCATTCCTTTTAATTTTTCAGTTGGTAATCTGTTAATTAAAAATACAGCAGTTTGTACACTATGATTCCATAACTCGTCATTAATACTAGATTCTAATTTAATGGTTCTAGCTACTCCTAAAATATGTTGGTGCTTTCTCTCCACAACTCCATTTTGTTTTGGAGTGTAGTTACATGACTTTTGATGTATGATTCCTTCTTCTAAATATAGATCATTCATTTGAAATTCTAGGCCATTGTCACTTCTTATTGCCTTAATTCCCTTATTAAACTGTGTTTTTATAAATTTTATAAAAGCTTGAATGTATTTTCTGGTTTCACTCTTATTATGCATTAAATATATCCAAGTGTGTCTTGAATAGTCATCTACTATAGTGAGAAAATATTTATAACCTTCAACTGAAACAGTGTTATTAGGTCCCCAAATATCCATGTGCACTAGTTCAAAAATTTCCACAGAATTTGTTTGACTAATGCCAAATATTTCTCTTTTCATTTTAGCTATTACACATTCATTACAAATGTCAGCTTTCTTGGCTAAATTAAAACCTAACAAATCTGTTACTGCTTGTGATGGATGGCCTAATCTCTTATGCCACAAGGTAGAATCTATTGCTCCCATAAATAATCTTGGAAACTTCTCAGCTTCTTCATTTGTCTTCCTCATCCAATAGATACCTCTAAGTAAACTTCCCATTCCAATCTTCTTGCAGGTGCTCAAGTCCTGCATTTCACACCTACCATTTTTAAAACTTATTTCATAGTTATTATCTCTAGTAAGTCTACCTACAGATATCAGATTCACTGAAAAGGAAGGTACACATAGTACACCATATAATATCACATTATTAATCAACTTAGCACTGCCTATATGACTCACTTTATGTTTATCACCATTAGGTAAAGTCACATAAATATTCTTTGCTGGAAAATAATCAGTCAGTAAAGCAATATCATGCACTACATGATCAGATGCACCACTGTCAATTATCCATGTATGCAATTCTGAATTAGTAAGTGTTTTACCTTTTGTATTGACAATTGTTCCCACATGTGAACTTGCATCTGTATTGTTGGCATTCAGCAGAGAGATCAGCTTTTCATATTGCTCTGTTGACAGCTCCATTTTTCCTGAGTTACTTGCTGTCTCTATGCTGCTATTGCTTTGCACATGGTTGGCTGAATGTGAGTTATTTTGATTCCAGGATCCTTGATTAATCTTCTGCCTTTTTGCTCCCTCATTTGGATACCCATGGATTTTGAAGCAGACATCAATGGTATGTCCTTCTTTCTTGCAATAGTTGCCGAACAAATTTTTCTTAGACTTTTGCCAGTTCATATTTCCATTTTTTTGAACTTTCTGATTTCTGTCAAATCCCTGTGTTCTGAATTTCTGCTGGTCTCCATTAAATTCTCTCTGAACATTCATTGCCATGGAACTTTGTGACATGTGTGATGTCTTCATATCCATGCTAAGCTTTGTTTCTTCTTCAGACACCATACCCAGTGTTTTATCCACATCAGGCATTGGCATCATTAACTGGATTTGATTGGATAGTGATTTGTAATCATCTTTGAGTCCATGTAGAAACTGCAGAACCCTTTCCTCTTCTTCTTCTAAAAGAATTTCTTCCAATAAATCACAGTTGCAACCTCTGCATTTGCATTTAGGCCTTCTCTTGTATGTAGAGTACTCATCCCACAGAGTCTTTATCTTTGTGAAGTAATCTATCACAGATAAATTTTCTTGCTTGATTGTAGAAATTTCTCTGATTAGTTGTGACCTTCTGTTCCATTCTTCTTCGTATACCTTTTCTTCAGATTATTCCATACATCAAAAGCTGTTGAGCACCCTTGCAAACTCATCATGATTTTTTCGTCAACACATCCTGTGATCCAACTCTTCACAAGATAGTTGTTGGTTTTCCATAATTGATAATTTGAGTCCGTTGATGCAGGTACTTTGATACTTCCATCCACGAATCCCATCTTATTCCTTGACTCAAGAGAATCAATAATACAGCTGCTCCATAGAGAATAGTTGGCCCCTGTTAGCTTGATTGGAACTAAATTGGAGATAGAAAAATCTGATTGCTGCAGATTATAGGGATTGAGAAAGTTGTATGATGCTAGATTTGGTAATATACCATCACCAACCAACATAACATTTTCCCCAGTATTCATTTTTGCTGTTGAAGCTTTGTATGTGACGTTGGATTTTCAGTAAACAATGCTAAACCGTTCGTCCTGCTCCGATACCATGTAAATTAAGATAGCATGAGCTTGTTTGAAGAATGAGGTGAGAAGAGAGAAGAATAGAGATGAGAGAAAGAAAAGTTTGTAATATTATTTCATATCCAAACCCATACTGAGTATATATTATATTCTAGAATATATAGAAATGAAAAACTATATGTTAGACACTAGTCGTTGTGTCTAACGGTTATAATCTGATTTAGTAAATGGCTGAATCAGCCCAAATGAATAAAATAGATTGAAACCTAAAGGCTCATACTTGTATATCACTAGCCCACCAACTATCAGCTCAGTGACCCATACTTCTCTTCTTGCCTTGTTTTAGTGTTTGGCCCATCATTTAATATCAGGGCACAGACCCGTCATCCCATCTTCTTTCTCTTCTTGAGTTGTTTTGGTGTTACCCACAACGCCACTGATATCAGCTTTTACATTTTGTGTATTGATTTTGAATCCATAACTCCATTATAGTCTTGGACTCTTATAATGAGCCTTACATATTAATTGACTCCTACAACTTGGGACAGTATAAGACTAATTTGTTGACATGTTCTCAGCTAGAAATACATACACAAAATAGATATATATATACATAGACACTTGTGAAAGTGGTTTGGCAACATCATGGAGCTGAGGAGGCGACTTGGGAACTTGAATAAGAAATTCGGTAGAAATATCCAATGCTATTTGACATTCCAAATATTGTTTAAATTTCGATGTTGAAATTTCTTTTTAGAGGGTAAGAATGTGAAACCCCAATTTTTTTTAGGGTTTAAATTGAAATTTTCCTTAGGACTGAATTGGTGTTATAAAAATTTGGGTTAAAGTTTAAATTTCATATATATATATATATATATATATAGTGTTTTTCTCTTATACATACCTATTTTACACACCAAAATTACTCACCCCAACAGTGACCGTTGGATCTGTCCAACGACCATAGATCAAATCCAAAAGTTAACCCATTCCTCTCTCTTTGACAATCAGATCTTCCTCTCTCTGAAATCTCAATCCCGTCTCTGTCGCCATTTCTCTTCCTCCTCCTTCACGCCATTTTTCTTCCTCTCTCTTTGATAAAATTGGTCTTCCTCTCCAGCCCTTCTTTTCCTTCACGCCATTTTCCTTCCTCCTTCACGCCATTTTCTCTTATACTCTCTCTTTGAAAAAATCGTTCTTCTAGCCTTCTTCCTCTTGCACCTCATTTTCCTTCCTCTCTCTTTGACAAAATCGGATGGGTCACCTTCTCTTGGCTTGGTTTAGTCTTCTTCAATTCAAGATTGAGATCGAGCTCGATTTGGTAAGTTGGATTTCTGGGTTTTCTATTTGGTTATTTGTTATATTATGTGTGGAAGTCTCCCAAGAATTCTATCTATATTTTTTCAATACTGACAGTGGTATTGTAGTTATTGAAAAAATGGGTATTGTTGGAAGTAAATTCTAGGGAGACTTCCACTCATTAACAAAGCTTTGATTGTGATTTATTCCAATTATGACAATGGAGCGGTAAGTTGCTGCCTTGCTAGTCAAGATCTGGAATTAACTAAGATTGTTAAAGTTCCCTTTTGCAATCCTTATCATGAACTCCATTTTTGTTAAATTTGATCTTCTCTCATCTCAGGTATAGGTTGGAAGAGCTTGGTGATGGTACTTGTGGTTTGCAGTAGTTAAAGTTTTTGGTATTTTGTACCTGTGTTGGAGATGCATTATTAGAATTGGGGTGTTTTATAGCTGAGATTATGTCAAAGAAGACCCGATTGTTTCAAAGAGAGGAACCCGATTGTCAAAAAGAGAGGAATGAGTTAACTTTTTGGATTTGATTTGTGGCCGTTGGACAGATCCAATGGTCACTCTTGGGGTGAGTAATTTTGGTGAGTAAAATAGGTATGTATAAGAGAAAAACACAAAATATATATATATATATATATATATATATATATATATATGCCAACTCCACTGTCGGTGGAGACAATTCCACCAACATGTGGAGAACATGTATGAAAGACTATTTTCAGCAGTGCTAGGTAGCCCATGGCTAAGTAACCCATGGTAGCCCATGCTTAGGTGGCATTGTGACTAGGCATGATGACTGGATAAATTTGTTTTTGAAACATCAAAACACACACTCTCTCTCCTCTCTCTTCTGCTCTCACTTTCTCTTCTTCTCTCTCCTTCCCCTCTTCCGCTCTATTTCTTCTTAATCGCCGGAGCTCAAGGTCAACCATCCGGCCACCGATCGGAGTCACCGACATACCGAACTGAAGCGCTGGAGCACCGTGACTCATCTCCAACCATCGTTTGCTGCCAACAATCGCATATTTGGTCGGAATCTTGCCTTGAAGCCGCGGCCAACCGAAACTTCCGGAGCCTTATCCGGCCACTGTATGTTACCCTTTCATAAACCACCATCATCATTGAATTCATCTTGATGGGCTCTACATGTTTCAGCCCTTGGACGGCCGAAGTACTCGCCGGAAAATTATTCCATTGTTTTTATCAATGGAATCTGGAATCTAGAATCTGGACCAAGAGTTTCATTATCCCTCTCATATATCGAAGATGTAATATGTGGACCTCCACACTTACTTGCAAAGTTATGATCTATTTCGATCACCAAGATATTTGAATTCAATAATTGATTTTATTGATAAAATCAATGGAATTAACAACAAAATGGTAAAAATAAATGAGAACTGACTATTTCATTGTTAAAATCAATGGGTTAATCAATTACATTGATTTTAACTATTAATTGAACCATTGGTGTTCACAATTCAATTGCTTTTATCAGTGGAATATACAATGGGTAAATTTTAATCTCAATTAATAATGAAGTTCATTGATATTGTTGTAAAATGTTAGATGTTTTGATCTTATTAATCATTTTTTTAAATGGATTTATCAATTCCATTGACTTTATAAAAGGAATATATAATGAATTTTACAATCCCATTGATTTTATCAATGGAATATGCAATAGTTAAATTTTAACCTCAATTACTAATGAAGTTCATTGATATTGATATTGTTGTAAAATGTTAGAGATTTTGATCATTTTTTAAATGAATTTATCAATTCCATTGACTTTATCAAAGGAATATACAATGAAATTTACAATCTCATTGATTTTATCAATGAAATATATTTCTGATTAATCAATGCTATTTTTTATCAATGAAATATATTTTGATAAAAAATAATGGAATACCGTATATCATTGCTTTATTCCCTTACAAAATATTTCATTGATTTTATCAATGGAATATAGTATTGATTTAACCAATTCCATTAATTGTCTAGGTAATCATACCAAAATCATATCTTCAGAGTTTGCATCCAGAAAAAAAAAACTTGTTGGTGACAAGCAAAAATGGGAGAAAAAACTCTTGAAACTTAAGATCAAAGCATAATGTCCAGATTCCATTGATAAGAAAACAAGGAAAAATAAGACCCATAAAGAGAAAAATGCAAGTTATTGGCTTCTAACCATGCACTGTGATAGCACCCCCACTAAAATTATCTCTTTTTTTCAAAAGGAAATCATTGGTGAAAGAAAAAAAAACCAAGCCAACACCCAAAACAAAAATGACATGTAGCCACCACCAAGATTTTCGTCCAGAATCCATTGATTTTAATCAATGGAATAATTTTCCGGCCACTATTCCGGCCATCCAAGGGCCGAATCAGGTAGAGCTCATCAAGACAAATTCATTTATGGTGGTGATTGATGAAGGTGTAGCCTAGATTGGTCGGATAAGGCTCCGGAAGTTTCGGTTGGCCGCGACTTCAAGGCAAGATTCCGGCCAAATATGCGGTTGTTGGCAGCAAACGATGGTTGGAGATGAGTCACGGTGCTCTGGCGCTTCAGTTCGATATGTCGGTGGACAGATGGTTGACCTTGAGCTCCGGCGATTAAGAAGAAATAGAGAGGAAGAGAGGGGAGGAGAGAGAAGAAGAGAAAGTGAGAGGACAAGAGGGAGGAGAGAGAGCGTGTGTTTTGGTATTTCAAAAACAAATTTGTCCAGTCATCATGCCTAGTCACAATGCCACCTAAGCATGGGCTACCATGGGTTACTTAGCCATGGGCTACATATCATTTTTGTTTAACTAAACATAAATGTATTGCCAACTTTACTGTCAGTGGAGACAATTCTACCAACATGTTGAGACCATGTATTAAATATTAACTAATTAAACATCTCACATGACCATGTATTAAAGACTAATTCAGTAACAGGGGGAATTAAATTCCCCATTTCCTCTATCGGAGCTTCGCTCCCACATCCACCATGAAACAATTTTTTTTTCTAAAAAAAGGTTGTCTTCCCCATCTCTCTTGTACTGAATCGAGAAGCTCTTTTGCCGCTTTGAGTGACTCAGGGAATTAGAGAGAGTACTGGGCAGTAGAGTATCTTAGAATCACTGAAAGCTTGCATCGAAGAAATGAACAATTTAAGGTTGGTTTCTTTTCCACATTGGAGTTATACATAGGTACATTACATATATGAATGTATAAATCTCGGAATCATCAATCGGGTGTTATATATGCATGATGAAACTTTAGACTTTGGGGTTCAAATTTTTGTCCAAACAAAGGTAAGAGAAGAAACCCAATTGAGAATAATTCTCAGTTTTGTGTATTGAATTTGAATGCATAACTCCATTACAATCTTAGACCTTATAGTGAGCGTTACATCTTAATTTGTTGACTTGTTCTCAGCCATAAATATATACAAAAAATACATACGGGCGTCCGTATGTGAGCATTTCTGTATATATATACACACACACACACATATGGACATGCAAGTAGTGCGCATATACACATTGATATATATATATATATATATATATATTCTATATATATAATAATTGTTGATCTGGAACTTTGACTTGCCAGTTCACGTTGGACCATTAAATTATCGCCATAGTAATCACGGGAACGATACGTTCACCATTTGTTACAAATTCTATGCATGCAATTCATTATAATAGTTTAGTCGCAATTTGGTAATTTTCTCTTGAGGATATTTAGGTAATTTTAATAAAAATGGTATTTTGGTAATTTGACAATAGTAATATTTGGTAAATCTATCAACCGAAAAATGGTCCACCCTCTGTTCAGAAGATCCCATTACTAGGATTCCCTTCTAATTGTCCGTACCCCTCACCAAATGGTGCCATACAGTACTCAAACAAGACTCAGCGTCCACTCCCAGTTCAAAAGATCCACATAAAAGGATTCCCTTCTAATCATCCATAATCCACACCAACGGTGTCACACAGTCTACATGACATATGATTATCAAATACAATAAGCGTGTATAACAAGTGGTTCAAATCTATCAACCCAAACCTAAGCCCCACTCCAAGTGCCATCCATGTCACAATATCGTCTTTATTGATCCGCATCACCAGTACTTATACTAGTCTCACCTGTAGGGGGAAAAAGAAAATAAAATGGTGAGCTCGAAGCTTTGTAAGTTAAAAGAGATATAATCAATAATAACACTAGGCCAAAATCCAATTGAAAGGTTATGCAACAATATGATATCAAGCATGCTCATGTCACATAATCAAACAATAATTCCAAGTATCCCCTCCATAGCAAACCATATATCAATTCCATGGTCCCCCAATCATGGGTTAATCTCAACATCGAATGCACATCCTGGTCCCCCAACCATTAATGGGTGTGCGTCGACTAACCACCCACAAACATTACAAAGAGTTTATCAGGTTATGTAATCCCCATCACACCCAAAACACTTGTGTGTTGCCTAACATGAAGTCATATGGTCGGTGCCTAAGCTCTAGTATACAACCATCATTCCATGTGACTTTCAAATAATCCTATGGTATCCCGAGTCCATACCTGAGCATTTTGTGCTAACCTAATGCATTCATGATTCATGCCATGCAAATGATACATATATAACATCCTACATATATATATATATATATATACACCTCATGAGGCATGATAAGATTCAAACCATGCTCAATGATTGATTGAACATGAAAATAGGGCAATGCAATCATTTAAGAGAATTCATGAAATAATCCTAAGCTCGTTCATCCTTAAAAGCAATAAGGAAAAAAAATTGAATGATTAATGAAGATATAAACCGCATTTAAGAGCAAAGGAATGATATGGAACAAGAAACGGGTTAAGAATTCCCCTACCTCGGTTAAGCACAACACAATAATCCAATGTCCCAAAAATTAGGGTTTCAACCATTTTTCACCAACCTATTAATTTTCAACAATCCAACCCATATAGTCATATTAACAAGATTAATTAACAATCATAATATGAAATCAAATCACTAGTCAAGAGAACTTACCTTCTCTCTCTAGGATTTTCCCAAATCCTCCAAACTTCACGAAATTCGAACCTCAGCCTAAACCAATGATCAAACCCAGTTAAACAACCATAAATAACCCTAGAATCAACATATCTAAGCCCTAAATTCCATCTCTTAAATAATCAAAGTAAATCTACAAAAAACCCTAGAATTCCAAAACTAGGAAAACTTACTTCAATCTTGGAAACTTGCTTCAAATCTTGCTAGAATCCTTAATCCACATTTGAACCTTCAATAATCTCTCAAGAATATCACTTTCTCTCTCTACTTTTCCCTCTCTCTATAAAAATCCAGCTTTATCACCAAATTACATAACTTGCTCGAGAAATGACTCTTATATCCTAGGGGTGTGCCTAGGCTCCTTGGCCTTAACTCCAGAACTGATGCTCTGTGTCCTGGACAGATTTTGTACATGCCTATGCGCTCTCCTAGGCATGTGGCCTTAATTTGTTCAACTCAAAATCTAGATCAACCATTAAGATATGTACATGTAAAATATATATCAATCAGAAGAATGCCATGAAGCAAACCTGAAAACCAATGTGCAATACACAATGATATGATAATGCTCGTGCTGCAACACAACCAATCATCCATGTGTATGTATACACAATTATATCATATGTACATACACACACAGATATATATATTTCTATATATATTCAACCATAACACATAGTAGTCTGGAATCTATCGATCTCTGTGGCACTAAAGTACCCCGAATCCATCATGCCTTTACATCCATAATGAGACGACTATCAACTCTTAGATAGTCATGACGTCTTAGTGGTGTGTAGCTAGCACGACCACCCTGAAAGCTCCAAAACTATATGGTGATCTTAAATGCAAACCCCACACAGTTGGCCAAATAACCACTCATATCGTAACTTTACATCCAAAACCACCCACAATATGATGCATGTTAATATCCGAATCCAAAACTTGATTGGAAAATTAATGCATATAAAAATATTTTGCAGATTTTAATTAAAAATATTTATTAGATATAAAAAATCGTCCAAAATCATCCCAAACTTATTTTAAACACGTATCAACGCAACATGTTAAAAAAGATTCTCAACAATGATGGAAAGAAATAAACATATTGGAATCAATCACGGAATAAACTCTAGCATAAATGAGAATTAGAGTTTCAAAATAAAAAAAGAATAAGAGCATTAAGTAAGTAAATGAAGCATACAAAGAAATACCATAAAAGGATAGAAATAATAGCCAGTGTAAAATGAAATGATCAGTAATAAATAACTACTTCAATGTGGATGACATCACAGTAATATACGCTGAATATAACCATGGAGTTTTACGGAAACAAAATGTTGGCATTAGAGGCAGAAGATAAAGAACCCCTACTTTGAAACTTCAAATAACCATCACGCGTCTAAGATGTCAAATTAGCCTCTTGATCACCGATACCAATTTATCAGTATAATACTGGTTAATAATAATCAAAATTATTTATGATTCCATATTATCATTTTATCCTTGATAGATTTACCAAATAATATTATTTTCAAATTACCAAAATACCCCTTCTGATTAAATTCCTCAGGATAAAATTTCAAGAATGCCCGAAAACTATTATAATGAATTGCATGCATGGAATTTGTTAAAGAGTCTACATCACCCAATAACTATTTGATGACGTGCAAAACCTGTCTGCCACGTATCAGTACGTTCGGAACTAGGTCTTCTCGGTCTTCCACTTCTTCGGCTTGTGATGTAGCCTGCTGAGATGAGCACACGTAAGCTAGGGGCCAGGCCAGAGATTGTTATTCTCTGGCGTTGGCGCTCCGACGCTCAAGTCAGATGAGAAACAATCGAGTTTTAAGAACACGTAGGTCGGTGCTCTAAAGCTGTGCGTGAAGTCACCAATTAAAAATTGGATCCTCTTACCTGGTAAGGGGGCCTTTTTATAAGAATGAGGAGAGTCCTTCTCCTATTGGGAATCCACTTTCTTTGCATAGTCCTTGTAGTAATAGGAGACATAATCCCTGTCAGATAAGGAGATCGTCCCCTTCTCAAAGGCAACCAGTGACACTGCTCGACGTATACCGAGCAACGTATATAGGTCGGGCCTGTCCTGCAGCTATGCCTTTAAGGGTCACAAAAATCTGCCACGTGTCATAATATGATTCGGGGTTTTTATTGTCTGTTATCATATGCCCCCCAGAGCTGCTATTGGTTGGTTATGATGACCAGTAGGAGGTCTGACATAGCCGTCACCTCGAGACACGCACCTTAATCATGATGCCCATCTGTCCGAGAAATGCAGTTAATGTCTCTTCATGAAGGGTTTGGATGAGATCCAGATTGAGATGAACGGTTTCGATTTGGAGGTGAAGTAATGGTTGTGATGCGAAGATGTGAAAAGTCTCTTCATCGGAGCCGTTGCCCAGGAAAGTCGTCTCATATAAATAGTGAAGACGTTTCCTGTCATTTTCACATTCCTGAAGTTTATAGAGAGCCCCGAGAAAGAGGTTATTTTCTGAATTCGAGCTATCTCCATCCTCTTCGTCTTGTCGTCATTCGCCATCCTCGCTTTCCCAGGTACGAGCAATGTCTTCTACTAATTCTGCCACTGATTCTATCCAAGCTCTCGTTGACTCCGAGGTCCATATCTCGGACGAGTCATCAAGGTATAGTTCCTCTCCTCCTCCTCGGAGGAGACCAAGAATCGCTCGATCTGAGCTACCCCTAGGAGCACCCCCGGGTTTCCAAGCCTACAGGGATTATGCTCGATCAGTAGGGGATGGTACTCGGGCACCGACCAATCTGAATTGTCGGTATTATTTTTCCGAAGTGGAAAATATTAGAATTCTGTATAAGATACCCTTCCCCTGTAGACTTGTGCCCTCTGATTCTTCTGTTTTTACTCCTCGCCGTGGGGAGTTTGCCATTTCTGTTACGACTTTGAGTTATGGGGCAAGGATACCTATTCCTCCTGCCATTGCTTCTCTTTTCTCCCGCTTCAGTATCTGCTCGGCATGCTTAGCTCCAAATGCCTGGACATTCCTCGGAACAGTGCTCTTTAACTGTGCTGAGAGAAAAATTCCCTTCTCATCCAATGTTTTTCAACATCTTGTCTCCCTTTGTAAGCTTCCTGTCAATCCTGGCCTTTGTTATTTTAAGTTTAAAAAAGGTTTGTGTGCCCCGAAGTATTCCTCCTCTAATCATGAGTGAAAAAATATGTATATCTTTGTTAGTTGTCCTCTAGCTGAGGACGAGGACTTTCCCTTTCCAACATCCTGGGTGCCTCCCAGGTACAATAGATTTCGTAACTTACCCGAGCTGTCCTCAGATGAGTTCAACTGGTATACCTCCCTTAGGGATATATTTTCCCCTACAAGTAATGTTTTTGTTTGCTCTGCTGAGGATTTTGATAGAGCAGCTCGGTCCGAGCAAGCCCATCAAGGTGGGGGTCTCAGTTTACTCTAACTTTTTTCCCTTACAACAGCCTTTTATTGGCTTTCTGTTCGCTCTATTGCAGATATGTCGGCTGTTCAAGCTTATGCCAATCTGCAGAAGAAAACCGGCCTCCTTAACAAGAAAAGGAAAGGCAAGGACGTTGTTGAGGATGCGGCAAAGAAACCGAGAAAACCTGCTCCTCCTCATGGTAAGGGCAAGGGTTTTGCCATTGGTCCTCCCCCGGTATTGCCTACTCCTGGTTTCAAACAAATTCCCTCACCTCCTCGGGCCAGAATTACCCGAACTACATCCTCTCCCTTGAGGATGGCCGACATCCACGACCCCCAGTGGAATGTTCAGGTGTCCGAGAGTGTCTCCGACTCCCGAGTGGCACTTGAGATGGTTGAGAAATTTGCTCTTCCATCCGACAGGCAGCGCATCTCTGAACTCTCCACCGAGGAGAAAGTTTATGGGGCAGCAACAAAACTAGCCGAGGTGGGTATTTTGTCTCTTTATTTTTACCCTTCTGTTTAGATGAGTCAACAACAACTGATTTTACTCTTAATACTGTGAATTCAGCTGACTTCTCTCTTCGGAGGTCTTACCTTGGATGTGAAGGACATGACCATGAGGCTTAATTGCCATGACCGAGATATGTTCCTTGTCAAGGGTGCCCTCGATCGTACGGAGAAGGCTCTGGTTTTATGTCGGCAGGAGTTGCAGAAGTCCAAAGAGGGAGAGGAAACTGCTAATGTTAAACTAGCCTCGGCCGAAGAGGAGATCGGTAGATTATCTTCCGTTGCTGAGTCCGAAAAAGCTAGAGCCTTCGAGGAGGGTCGTCAACTCGGACTCAAGGAATTTCAGGATTCTAAGGAATTCAAATTCCTTCTTCAACGAGAGGGCTTTTTCTGCTACCAGGCTGCTATCAAGTCTGCTCGGAGGTGTCTTCTCCAGAAAGACCAGAATCCAGGCGTCTTGGACGAGATATGTCCCTACCTGGTCGGGAAGGATGAGATGGACGTTGACCAGCAGGACGCTTATCGTCAATATGAGCAATTGCAAGAGGTTAGTGGGGATGCCGATGAAGAAGACATAGAGGCATATGTTGATATCGAAGGCGAGCCTTCTACTCTTGCACCTGCTTCCAAATCTCCTCTTGCCAATCGTTCTCCGGAAAAGGTTGATGGAGCCGAGAAGCAGAACTCCCCTCACCCACCTCCCCCTGTAGAGAATTAATGAATGACTTTACTTTTACTCTGTTTTGTTGTTTTTGTGTAAGGATTGGGAATTTTATTTGATGACTTTTAATTATTCTATGTTAAGATTTTTGTAGTAAAACGCTTTACTGTTAAGATTGTTGTAGTAAAACGCCTTACTGTAACAATCACCATCTTTCTCTTCGGATAGAAGTTGCTATTTTAACTATTGGTACCCCCAGAAAGGGTTGTAACAGTTATCCAAGAAACTCATTGTAACTTTGTCGTTTTAAAGTTGTAATGTATTAGTTTGCTCGGTCATCGTAGCCGACGAAGGTCTGGCTGTGATTTAGAGCATAAAGGGCCAACCGAGTATTGTAGCCAAGGAATCCGAGCTGTAATGCTGATTGTTTTCTCGAGTCAGATGCCGAGATAAGCTAGGAGCGAGAATGTTTTTGGCGTAAACATGGCAACTTTATTTAGGTAAGTGAAGTCCTAGGTATTGCATTGCTAGATGCAAATAATTAAAACTGAACTACTACTGGAAAGGAAAAGCAAATTTTAAACATAATATCTGCGGAGATTTTCTGCATTCCATGGCCTCATTTCCTTTGGACTCTCGGGACTCTCGATTCTATAAGTTCCATCGACCATGGCTTTAATAACTCGGTATGGTCCTTCCCATGTTTCACCGAGCTTGCCAGGATGTTTTCCTGCTGCTGAAGCCTTCCTCAGAACCCAGTCTCCTTCCTATAATTTCCTTGTCCGAACTCGTTTGTTGAAATACCTAGCAGTTCTCTGCTTGTAGGCCGCTGTTCGTATCCGAGCTTCTTCCCGCATTTCCTCAAGTAAATCAAGGTTGTTAAAAAGCAAGTCATTGTTCTCGTCCTCAACAAACCCCTCAACCCGAGGATTAGGAACGCCAATTTTGATGGGAATAACTGCTTCCGTTCCATATGTAAGTGAGAAAGGAGTTTCCCCAGTTGAGGTCCGTGGAGTTGTCCTATAGGCCCACAAGACGCTGTGCAGCTGTTCGGTCCACTGTCCCTTTGCCTGATCCAGCCGAGCTTTTAAACCCTGTAGGATTATTCGGTTTGTGACCTCTACTTGTCCATTAGCCTGTGGGTGAGCCACAGCAGTAATCCTAAGAGTAATTCCAAGATCTTTAAAAAACTCTCGAATCGAATTGCTGACGAACTGTCTTCCGTTATCGGTAATGATCACCCGAGGTATATCGTATCGACATATGATCATCTTCCAGATGAAATCTTTGACTTTATGGTCGGTAATGGTTGCTAGCGGTTCAGCCTCTACCCATTTAGTGAAGTAATCCACTGCCACAATGAGGAATTTCCTCTGCCCTGTTGCCTGAGGAAAGGGTCCCAATAAATCGAGCCCCCATTGTGCAAATGGGCAGGGATTTTGGATACTTTTGAGCTCAGCAGGAGGTAGGTGTGGCGTGTTAGTGTGACATTGGCACTTGTCACATTTTCTAACATATTCTTCGGTGTCCTTCTTAATGGTTAGGCCAATAATATCCGCACCGCAAGACTTTATTGGCAAGAGTCCTTGCACCCGCATGACTGCCACATATCCCTTCATGGACTTCCCGGAGAGCTTAATCGGATTCTCGTGGAGCAAGACATTTAAGAAACGAAAGAGTGTAAGATCTTCTGTATAGATTACCCTGTATAATTGAGTATTTCGCGCTTCTTGCCCGAAGACTCCTTGCCTCATTTTTATCCTCTGGCAACTTTCCCTCATCAAGGAAAGCCTTTATAGGGTCCATCCAAGACCGCCCTGAATTAACCTCCGTAATGGCTTTGACCGCTATGCTGGGTTTTGGTAGGATCTCAATTCTTACCGAGGTCGCTTCCTCCTGATCTGTAACCGAGGCTAAATGAGCCAGCACATCTGCCTGTTGATTTTCCTCTCGAGGTACTCTTCTTATCTCCACTTTTAATATTTTGCCCATCAGTTCTTTAGCCTTGGCGAGATATCGAATCATGTTAGAACCTTTCGCCACATATTCTCCTTTCACCTGCTCAGTTATGAGTTGTGAATCACTGTTGATTATCAAGTACTTTATTTCCAGCTCTATTGCCAACTTGAGACCTGCAATGAGGGCTTCATATTCTGCCTCGTTGTTTGAGGCTTTGAACAAGAACCAAAGAGCATGTTCGGTACGAATGTCCCCCGGTCCGAGAAGTAGGATTCCAGCTCCACTTCCTTCCTGATTCAAGGACCCATCGACAAATAGCTCCCATGGTCTTATATCTTCATCTTCGAGTGAGGGTTGACATTCAGTGACAAAGTCTGCTAGAGCTTGCCCCTTAATGGCTTTGCGAGGTTCGAAGTGAATGTCGAACTCACTAAGCTCGACGTACCATTTTATCAATCTGCCAGAGGTATCTGGCTTCTGCAATATGTCTTTTAACGGTTGGTCGGTCAAGATTATGATCGTATGGGCCTGAAAATACGATCTTAACTTCCTCGCAGCAGTTACCAGAGCGAAGGCCAATTTCTCAACTCAGCTGTATCTGGTCTCTACTCCTGCCAAAACCTTGCTGGTGTAATATATCGGCTTCTGAACCCTTTCTTCTTCTCGTATAAGTACGGCACTGACAGCATGGTCGGTGACGGCTTGATATAAGAACAGTGGCTCCCCATTGACGGGCGAGGAGAGCAACGGGGGTTGACTGAGGTAAGATTTCAATTCCTCGAATAATCTCTGGCATTCCTCGGTCCATTGGAAATCGTTGGTCTTCTTGAGAGCGTTAAAAAAGTGTTTACATCTATCTCCTGATCGAGCAAGGAAGCGACTTAGAGCTGTTGTTCGTCCAGTTGGCTGTTGCACTTCCTTTTTTGCTTTTCGGAGCCTGCATGTTAATTATGGCATCCACCTTTTCCGGATTAACCTCGATTCCTCGTCTTGATATGAGGAAGCCAAGGAATTTACTCGAGGAGACTTCGAAAGCGCACTTTTCCGGATTTAACTTCATGCCGTACTTGTTCAGAATGTCGAAGACATTCTTTAAGTCAGCAGGATGATCCTTCTCGCCTTTACTTTTTACCAAAATGTCGTCTACGTAAGCTTCCACCGTGTTCCCGAGCAGTGGTGCAAATATTTTATTAACCAATCGTTGGTATGTGGCTCCAGCGTTTATCAACCCAAAAGGCATCACCTGGTAGCAGTAGGTACCTTCGGGAGTGACAAATGAAGTATGCTCCTCGTCATCTTTATTCATTTGAATTTGATGATATCCTAAGTAAGCGTCGAGAAAGCTGAGAAGCCCTTTTCCGGAGGTTGCATCCACCAACCGATCAATTTTGGGTAAGGGATAGCTATCCTTAGGATAGGCTTTGTTGAGATCAGTAAAGTCTACGCACATGCGCCACTTGCCATTAGATTTTGCTACCATCACCACATTAGCAAGCCACTTAGGATATTGTGCTTCTCGTATGAACCCAGCGTCAAGAAGTTTTCCTACCTCGGATTTAATGGCTTCTTGCCTGTCTAAGGCAAAATTTCTCTTCTTCTGCTTTACTGGTCGGCTACCAGGCTTTAAACTGAGACGGTGGGTAATGACATCTGCAGATATGCCTCGCATCTCATCTGCATTCCATGCAAACGTTTCGATATTCTGAAAGAGTAGGCGTATTATGCTTTCCTTTGAATCTGTATTAAGCTCGGATCCATGATAGATTTTTCTTTCTGAGCCCTCTTCAACCGTGATAGGAATAAGCTTCTCGGTAGCTGTAGGTTTTGGCGTGATAGTGTCCTGGACATCTAGCAACTCCAGGGTGGCAACTGGCTTCTTCTTATCTTTCAGATCAGTGTGGTACATTTGACGAGCAAGCTTTTGGTCGCCTTTGACCTCGCCAATCCCTTCACGAGTAGGAAATTTCATCTTGAGATGGTACATTGAAACCACAGCCCGTGCTTGATGAAGTAACGGTCGACCAATGAGGGCATTGTACGGGGTTTTAACATTTACCACCAAGAATTCAACCATGAACACCTTAGTTCTCGGATGTGTTCCTAAGGTTATGGGCAAAGTGACCATTCCCGTTGGAATGACTTGCTCTCCCGTAAAGCCATACAACGGAGACGTGAACTTCTTCAAACTCTCATTGGGGAGGTTCATCTGCTCGTATGCATGGTAGAAAAGGACGTCGGCAGCACTCCCATTATCGACGAGCATTTTCTTTACCGTGTAATTTGCTATAATTGCCTCAATGACGAGAGCGTCATCATGGGGTTGATGAAGCCCATCACCATCTCTGTCTGAGAAGATGATCTTCTCATCCTCGGTTTTCGTCCTCTTTCTTTGATCGGAGACTTGATGAACCGCTCTAGCGTATGCTTTCCTCTCTGATGATGTTTCACCTTCAGACGCAAGTCCACCAATGATCATACCAATGGTTCTAGCGGTTCCTCGGTTTCTACCCCGAGGAGAATCGTCACTCCGCCTTCTTTGTCGTCTATTATCGCCTCTATGGTCACGCCCGTCATCTCTTCGATCTTCCCTGTCATCACGCCTTCTTTTGTCTCCGGCTGTATTGGTAAAATTCTTGAGATAACCTCTTCGGATGAGATTCTCTATCTCGTCCTTCAGCCGGCGACATTCATCAGTGTCATGACCTGGCCCTCGATGAAATTTGCAGTACTTGTCACTCTCCCTTCTTCCGGGTGTGGGCCTCATCCTCGGCGGCCATCTGACAATATCCCGGTCCCGTATTTCATTTAGGACCTTTTTAAGGGATGTATTAAGAGGAGTATAAGTTTCATATCGGGCTGTTTTTGTTCGGTCATCCTTCCGAGAAGAAGGTTTTCCTCCTTCTGTATGCTTCTTATCCCCCTCTGCCCGTCCAGAGTCATTCTTCTTCCTCGAAGGAGACCTGTCAGGGGATTTATCCGTGGCGTGTGGTGCTGCCATCATCTCGTCAGCAGTTATGTACTTCTCTACCCTGGAGAGCAACTCAGGAATGCTCTTAGGGTGCTTCTTAGACAGGGAGTGTTTCAGCGTTGCATGTCGAACTCCAGTAGTAAAGGTTGTAATAGCAATGATTGGTTGGAGGTCGGGGATCTCCAAACAATCGCTGTTAAATCTGGTAACAAATTCTCGGAGACTCTCATTGGGCTTCTGGCGAATAGTGACTAACGTAGCGTTAGTCTTCTTTACGGGCCAAGAACTTGCGAAGTGAGCCACGAACCTGTTAGTTAGGTCATCAAAACTATGTATGCTTCCGTGAGGGAGAGCTCTAAACCATCTCCTTGCTACTCCTACTAGAGATACAAGGAATATTTTACAACACGCCTTGGGGGAGGCTTGCTGAAACTCCATCATGGTCTAGAAGCCTATGACGTGATCTAGAGGGTCCCCTTTGCCATTATATTTTTCGACGTTGGCCACCTTGAAGTTCTTTGGTACTTGGGCACCCTGTATCTCGGGTGCAAAAGGGGTGAGAGTTCTGTCCCAATCCATGGTGTCAAGGAAGGGGCGCCCTTGCATAGCCGCGATTTTTCGATCAACCACGTCCTCGATGAACTTAGTATTCCCCTCATGAGTATGAGTGGGACGAGTTCGTCTGCTGGTGCCAACATAAGATTTTGCTCGTTCGTGGTTGTCTGATTCTCCTGTCCGAGAATTCCGTTCCCTTGATTCTTCAGGAATACGTCCCCGAGGTGGTGGTGCATTATTTTTCCCTTGAATCTGATCCATCCTCCGAGCAAGATTGGTCATTTGCTGCATGAGCTGAGTTAGTTGATCCTGGAGTTGCTGCTGACCGAGCTGGTTAGCATGGGCATTCCCTCCAGCGACAGTAGGCTCAGCATGTTGTTCGTCCCTATTACTCCTAGTTCGAACCATAATTTTGTTGTTTAGAGGAAAGCAACGTTTCCCACAGACGGCGCCAATCCGATGACATGCAAAACCTGTCTGCCACGTATCAGTACGTTCGGAACTAGGTCTTCTCGGTCTTCCACTTCTTCAGCTTGCGATGTAGCCTACTGAGATGAGCACACGTAAGCTAGGGGCCAGGCTAGAGATTGTTGTTCTCTGGCGTTGGCGCTCCGACGCTCAAGTCAGACGAGAAACAATCGAGTTTTAAGAACACGTAGGTCGGTGCTCTAAAGCTGTGAGTGAAGTCACCAATTAAAAGTTGGATCCTCTTACCTGGTAAGGGGGCCTTTTTATAAGGATGAGGAGAGTCCTTCTCCTATTGGGAATCCACTTTCTTTGCATAGTCCTTGTAGTAATAGGAGACATAATCCCTGTCAGATAAGGAGATCGTCCCCTTCTCAAAGGCAACCAGTGACACTGCTCGGCGTATACCGAGCAACGTATATAGGTCGGGCCTGTCCTGCAGCTATGCCTTTAAGGGTCCCAAAAATCTGCCACGTGTCATAATATGATTCGGGGTTTTTATTGTCTGTTATCACTATTCATTCGACGATGACAAATGGTGTCACTGTGGGCACTGTGGCGATAATTTAATGGTTTGACGTGAACCATACAAATCAATGTAAAGTTCCTGATCAACTATTATTATATATAGAATATATATATACACACATACATTACTGTGTATATGCGCATTACTTGCATGTCCATGTATATATGTCTATATATCTATTCTGTTTATGTATTTATGGCTGAGAACAAGTCAACAAATTAGTCTTATTTTGTTCAAGTTATAGGCATCAATTAAGATGGAAGGTTCACTATAAGAGTCCAAGACTGTAATGGAGTTATGCATTCAAAATCAATACACAAAACTGAGAATTATTTTCTCAATCGGGTTTCTTTCCTTACCTATAATTAGACAAAAATTCCAACCCAAAGTCTAGAGTTTCATCATCCATATATAACACCCGAGTGATGATTTCGATATTTATGCATACATATATATATCTATGTATAACTCCAATGTGGAAAAGAAACCGACATTAAATAGTTCCTTTCTTTGGTGCAAACATTCAGTGATGCAGCACTGATGCTAAGATTCTGTACTACTCGGTACTCTCTCCCTCTCTAATTCACTGGGTCACTTAAAGTGTCAAAAGAGCTTCTCGGTTCTATACAAGAGAGATGAGAAGACAATTTTTTATTAGAAAAAATTGTTTCATGGTGGATATTAGAGTCAAGCCCGGTAGAGGAAATGGGAGATTTAATGCCTTCTGTTAGTGAATTAGTCTTTAATACATGGTTTCTAAATGTTGGTGGAATTCTCTCCACCGATAGTGGAATTGACAATATATTTATGTTTAGTTAGTTAGTTTTGAATACATGGTCTCCACATGTTGGTGGAATTGTCTCCACCGATAGTGGAGCTGGAAATATATATTTTCAAATCTAAACTTCAATCCAAATTTTTATTTCAAATTCAATTTTCACCCCCTTAACTATTTGTAACACCAATTCACTCTTGAGGAAAATTTCAATTTAAACCCTAGAAAATAGGGGTTTCACATTCTTCTCCTCTAAAAAGAAATTTCACCCTCAAAATTTAAACTATACCTAAAATGTCAAATAGCATTGGATATTTATCCTGCATTTTCAATTCGAGTTCCAAAGTCGCCTCCTCAGCTCCGTGATGTTGCAAATCCACTTTCACAAGTGGTATGGTCATTGACTGTAAAATCTTACCTTGACGATCAACAATATGCACATGTTGCTTAATGTACGTCGTATTATCGCTCAGCTTTAGCTCAGTCAAATCTAGTTCATGTGTTGGGTCTTGTTCATACTTTTGAAGCATGGAAACATGAAATACACCGTGAACCATATCAATATGTGGTGGTAATGTCAATCAATATGCCTTTGGTTCCACCCTCTTTAGGATCTCAAAAGGTCCAATGTACCATGGTGCTAGTTTATCCTCCTTCCAAAACCATTGTATTCCTCACTTGGGAGAAATCATTAAGAAGATATGGTCCCCCACCACAAACTCCAACGGTCTACTTCTCTTATCTATATAGCTTTTCTATCAGTCTTGAGCGGTCTTCAATCTCTGTCTAATCAAATTTACTCTCTCATTTGTCACTCGAATCAAATGTGGACCAAGTAAAATGATATCTCCAATCTTTGCCCAACATAAAGGTGATCGGCATGGTAGCCCATATAATGCTTCATACTCCACAAGTGGCAAATACTTTGCCCAACTACCTCCATGATCCATTACACATGCACGTAACATATCCTCTAGGATTTGTATGATTTGCTCACACAGTCCGTCTGTCTCAGGATGGAATGCAGTCCTTAAACATAACTGAGTGCCCAAAGCCCTTTGTAAACTACACCAAAATTGCAAAGTAAAAAAGTGGATCTCTATCAGATACTATTGAACAACGAATCCCATGTAAACAGTGTATCTCTTGTATACATAAAATCTACCAAGTGCACTAGCTAGATCAGTCTTTCGAATAGGAAGAAAATGAGCAATTTTCATCAATCTTTCAACAATCACCCAAATACTATCACGTCCACTAGGAGATCTAGGTAAATCTGTCACGATGTCCATAGTAATATGCTTCCACTTCCACTACGCTATGGGAAGTGGCTATAGAAGTCCTCCAGGCCTATGGTGTTCCTCCTTAATCTGTTGATAGGTGAGACACCTAAAAAAAATATTGGAACATCAGCCTTCATACTACTTCACCAGTGCTATCTCCTCATATCTTAATACATCTTGTTACCTCTCGAATGTACATCAATATGGGAATAATGTGTCTTACGCATGACGTCACCTATTAAGGTTTTATCATCAGGTACACCTAATCTACCATTCACATGAACAACACCATCATCGCCTCAGGTCCAACTATCCTGAAGCGTAATGAAATCACTATCACTAGCCTATGCATCAATGACCCTCTGCATAAGAGCTGGTTGAGTAACAAGATTTCTCAAAAATACTCGGTCAGTCTGATCATGTAATTGGAGTTTGTACTGATCAACAACATTTAGAAGACCCTGCTTATGTACTAAAATACTAGAAACATGTATTTTCCGGCTCAACGCATCATCAACAAAATTTGCCTTACTCAGATGGTACTGTAAAGTGAAATCAAAATCCTCCAGATATTCAAATGGCACTATCTCTGATTTAACTCATTCTGTGTGAAAAGATATTTGACGCTTTTATGATATGAAAATACCTTAAATCTCAATCCATACAGATAGTACCTCCACTATTTTATGGCGAATACCACTACTGCCAACTCTAAATCATGGGCATGATAATTCTTCTCATACCGTCCATGTGTATCTATACACAATTATACCGCTGCTCCTAATCTCAGCTACACTCTTAGGTCTTTGCCAATTTGACACTACCTCAACCTTGGAAGGATTGACCGTTATACCCACCTATGAGACTACATGACCCAAAAATTTCATTTCATGCATCCAAAACTCACACTTATTTAATTTGGCATAAAGTTGATGTTCTCTCAAAGTTTGTAGTACCAAATGCAAATTTTTCTCGTTCTCCTATGCCGTAGTCGACTACACCAATATGTCATCTAGATAGGGTCTGAAAAATTGATGCATCATGTCCATGAATGCGGTTAGTGCATTTGTTAAATCGAAAGTCAACACTAAAAACTCGTAATGTCCATATCGAGTTCTAAATGTTGTTTTTGGAATATTAGTCTCCCGTATTCTCAACTAATGGTAACAAGATTGTAAATTGATCTTCAAGAAAAATTGAGCTCCCCTTAATTGATTGAACAAATCATTTATATGTGGCAATTGATATTTGTTTTTCACTATCACTCTATTCAGCTGTCGATAATCAATACACATCCGTAGTGAACCATCTTTGTTCTTCACAAACAATGCTGGTGCTCCCCATGATGAGGTACTCGACCTGATGTATCTCTTATGCTACAATTCCTTTAAATGAGTCTTCATTTCTCTAAACTCAATGGTTGCCATCCGATGTAGTGGTATCAAAATCAAATTTGTACCCGGATGCAACTCTATCTCAAACTCAATCTCCCAAATTGGTGGTAAGCTAGGAAGATTTTATGGAAATACATCTGTAAACTCCTCAATCAATGGTATCTGGCGACTCGTCCCCCTAGATGCGGAAAGAGTCATACTAGCCACCATGAAATCTTGATAAGTTTCTAGCCTTTCTGATACCAACTATGATTCCCCGTCCCAAATAGGGGTCATCTAAAATATCTAATTTATCTCAAATATAAATTGATCAAACATTATTAAGTTAAGACATACAACAATAGGAAATAATACTTACAAACTAAACTAAATCCCTGACATGCCAAACCACAAATGGATAGTATGTAATAGAACATAAAAGTTCGAAAGTAAACCCATAGGCCACAACCCTCCAATCGTAGTATCCAGGCCACCTCGCGATTACACTCTACGCTGCCAATCAACCACATCGTGCTCAACTGAAAAAAATGTGAAAAACATAGAGGAATGAGCATAAAAGCTCAATAGGGATAAGTACTTGAGCAGGACATAGTTATCCAAGTGAGATAACCGACCAGAGTAAGCACCACTCAAAAATATGGTTCAACCATAAAGATATATACATGTAGAATATATATCAATCAGAAGAATGCAATGAAACAAACTTGAATACTAATGTGAAACAGAAAATGATATTATAATGCTTGCACTACAACACACCCAATCATCGATGTTGTATGTATACACAATTATATCATATGTACATATATATATATAACAGACAGTAGTACAAAATCCCTCGTCGATCTCTATGGCACTAAAGTACCCCGGCTCCATCATGCAGGTACATCCATATTAGACGGGTATCAACCCTTAGATAGTAATGACGTCTCAGTGTTGTGTAGCTAGAAGGACTATTTTGCAAGCCCCAAAACTGTGTGGCAATCTTAAATCCAGACTTCACATAGTTAGTCACATAATCACTAATATCGTATCTCCACATCCAGAACCACCCACAATATGATGCATGTAAATATCCCATGCATATATCCCAATCGAAAACTTACATGGAAAATAGTTGCATATAAAAAATATTATGCATATTTTAACTAAATATATATATATATACATAAAAAATTTCCAAAACCATCCCAAACCTATTTTAAAGATGTTGAAAACAGTCACAGAATAAACTCTACCATATACGACAATTAGAGTTTCACAACTGGAAAAGAATAAGAGAATTAAGTAAGTAAATGAAACATATGAAGAAATATCATAAACAAATAGGAATAATAGCCAGTGTGAAATTAAATGATTAGAAATCAATAACTAATATAATCTGGATGATATCACAGTAATATAACGCTGAATATAACCATGGAGTTTTATGAAAACAAAATGTTGGCACAAGAGGCTAAAGAAAAAAACCCTACTTTGATAGCATCAAATAACCACCACGCGTCTACGATGTCAAATTAGCCTCTTGATTATCTATGCCAATTTACCAGCATAATACTAGTTAATAAACATCAAAATTATTTGTGGTTCCATATTACCATTTTATCCATGATAGATTTACCATATATTATTATTGTCAAATTACCAAAATAAACCCTTCTAATTAAAATTATCAAAATACCCTTAAGATAAAATTACCAAACTGTCCCTAAACTATTATAATTAATTGCATGCATGGAATTTGTTATACAGTCCACGTCACCCAGTAACTATTCATCTAATGATGACCAACGGTGTCACTGTAGCTATGGTTGTGACTATATATCATTCCTGTGATTACTATGGCAATAATTTAATAGTCCGACATGAACCATACAAATTAGTACAACAAGTCAAAGTTCCCGATCAACTATTATTATATTCAAAATGTGTGTGTATATATATATATATATCAATGTGTATATGCGGATTACTTGAATTACGAGCATGTCCATGTACATATATATATGTACATATATATATGTACATATGATATAATTGTATATACATACACACAGATGATTTGGTGAGTTGGAGCACGATGATTTGATGATTTGGTGAGTTGAGTATTTATCCCTACTAAGCTTTTATCCCCAATCCTCTGTATTTTCACATTCCTTTTAGGTGAGCACGATGTGGTGGATCAGTAACTTGGAGTGTAATTGTGAGGGCTAAATACTTGGATTTGAGGGTTGTGGGCTAGGGTTTACTTCCAAAATTTTATGTGCTAAAACATATTATCCGTGTGTGGTTAGACTTGTCATGGATTCAGTTTAGTTTATAAGGATTATTTCCTATTGTTGTGTGTCTCAACTCAATAATGCTTGATGAATTTATATTTGAGATAATTTAGATATTTTAGATGATCCGTGTTTGGGTTAGGGCATCACATAATTCTTTAGTCCCATAAAAATTTTGCGTTCTAATCTTGAGGGGGAATATATTAAGAGAGAGTTCACTAATTTTTTTTTTGATAATGGTAATATTAATCAATCTTATTGTCCTAATACTCCATCAAAAAAATGGTCAAGCAGAATGCAACACACCATCATATTCTTGAGAATGATTGGTATTTTCTTCTATCCTTTTATGTTCCTAGTTCATTTTGGGGTGAAGCTATTTTTACTGCTACTTTTCTGCTAAATCGAATGCCTACACCTCTTCTTGATGGTAAATCTCCTTATAAGATCTTCTTATCTTAACCTTCTAACTATTCTATTCTCCAAGTCTTTGGTTGTGCCTTTTTTGTCCTACTTCTTAGAAATGATCATAATAAAGTTAGCGCTCTTTGTATTTTCCTAGTTTATAGTCTTACTCAAAAGTGGCATTGATGTTATGATCCTGTCTCACAATGCTTGTATGTCTCTTGTCATGTTGTCTTCTTAGAACGTATACGATACTATATTCTTCTCTCTCTGACTTCTTCTGTCTCCAAACAATAATTAATTCATATTGATCCTTTTCCTACTTATGTACCTTCTAAAGTTCTAATGAATACATTTCACTATTTCCTATACTATGTAGGTGGAGGGGAGAGTAATCAAGCTCTTCGACCAGATAAACTGTGGAGTAAATTCGGTCACTGCCATCATATGTGAAATAGTTTGTTCCGTCAATTTTTGCCGCCGCAATAAGAAGGCAAGATTTATGGGGGGGGATGTTCAGCCCTGCTCAAATTTTGGATGATCAACCATCTCCAATATCACAAGAAAGTGGATTTTCCAAGAATTGACTTCAAAGATCACACTCGACCCGAGAGAAGGCCCATAGCATAATTCATTGAGTTAGAGTAGGAGCAAGAGGATCTGGCTATTGAAAAGTAGGGAGAGTTCCTGTAGACACTGGATATCCAGAGTATCGAAGGGAGAGCGCCTTGGTTCTTATCGGGCGAGTTCTTATACAGATGTGAAGACATCCCGTGTCTTCCTCTTTTAGGCCCATAGGGAGCAGTCAGCCATGCACTAGCCCTAGTATTCTGCCAGATAGCTTCCAATCCATGTATTCTAGCTACACATGAGTTATTTGACTTGGAATTCTCTTATGATGATGGGGAAGATCTTGGGCTAAGTGTGCAAAAAGTAAGGAAAATACTCAAAGCATAGAAGAGTCTCAAAACCACAACGAGCGGGAATGCACGTTTGACGAAACTTTGACGTATTTCAAATGGCATGAAGGAAGACGGAAAACCATCATGGAAGAAAGCACCCAAATGGAAGAAACACCAAATACAATGGAAGAAATTAGCATGCGGGTTGAAAGTGGTCCAACCTATGGAAAGAAGAAGATGTCACAGTAAAGAAATTCAAAGCCCTGGAAGAAGCATTGCAAAAAATGGCACAAGAGGCTAGTGGCTACAAAAAGGAGCTATCCAAAGCCAACTTAAGGGTGAAGGAGGACATGGAGGGGCTAGAGAGGGTGGATATAGAAAGAAGATTATTGGAATAAGACAACCACCAACTACAATAAGAACTCCAGAAGATGAAATATGGCATGTCTCATACCTTGGAGGAGATTAAGGAGTGTAAAGCACGGTGTCAAAACCTTGAGCGAGCAAATGCTACGATGGAAACATCCATGAACAAGAGTTCTAAAGAAGTTGAGAGGTTGAGAATGATGTATCAGGCTTTGCTCCACCGGAGTCATATTGAGATAAACCAATTGACGGATCAAAATCAGACGCTTCTTCGAGGAGTCATAGAAATTTGTGAAGCACATGCTACTCTTAAGCAGCAAATTGGGGCGGCCATGTGCCAAGTGATGAAGTTATCGGAGTGGGTTGTTTCCCTAGAGGAAGAAGGAGCTAATCTGAGCAAAAATGAAATACTTCAAGATCCAGAATTCAAGAAAATTTTGCAATTCAAGGACAGTCTTCGCGGGGATTTGGAGATAATTAGGGGACTCCAATATGGAGGATTCCTTAATCAAGATTAGGTTCCTGTCTGTGAATGTTATCATGTATCTATAATGTATCGTTTTGTAAAATGGTGTTTTGGTTCATATAATCTTCTTCAAATTGCATTGGCTACTTAGGATTCACATAAACACTAACATACATGAGAAATAATAATAAACAAAAAAATTAACCCACTACATTTTTGTAGAGGTTGAACATATCACTATAGATCCTAAAGCTCAGCCTCGTCATCCTTATTTCATGAGATTACAATTGTGAATTGTTAGAACCATGGAGAATGATCAACAAAAAGAGACCATCCAGAAGCGGACCCAGGAAATTGCTGGTTTGAGGCGGTAATTGGTTGAACTAATGGGCCATATATCATTACCTATAAAAGGAAGGACTGTGGTGAAATGTTCATCACAAGAAGAAGATCTGATACGTACCTCATTTGACATCACGCTGTCAAGCCTACCAGGCAACTAGTGAGTAACAGGTGTTGGGATAGTACCACCTAACTCCCAACCAAAAGCAAGTCAGAGATACCTATAACAAAAGCAGAATAAAGGGAGAAAGATCTAACTATCTGTAGTACCCTATTTTTATCCGGGTTCGGTCCAATATTTTTATTTTTGGAGGCTCGATATTATTTGTTTTGGATGAATTTTGGGCACAATCCCTCACCCACCATCTTCACCCACTCCTCCATCACTATCACCCACCAACCATTCCTACCTACTAATTCACCCACCCCCACCTAATCTCCATCTACCCTAACCACTACCACCACCTCTTCTCTTCTTATACCAAAAATATCACTCAAGAAAGGAGGGGAAAACCCTTATTCTCTTGGATCCAACAACCCTAAATTTATTCTCTCAACTTAAGCCATCATCACAATTCTTCCCCTCTTCCATTACACAACATCACCACACAAACCACCATCCTCACTGCCATCATACGTTCACCTTCTAAAGCTTCAAATCATAATCAGAACGTTGAAAATCGAGATCACTCTGTCCTATAACCTCTGTCCAAAAATCAGCCAAATCGAACCACGGATGGCCCTCCATCTGTCACCATTCCCAAAACTCCATTTTTAGAAATATCCCTAGACAAATCAATTTTGAAACTGGTTTCGAAATTAACCTTCTAAAACTTCAAATCATAATCCAACCGTTCAAAACCAAGACCCCATCGTCCCCTAACCACTGTCCAAAAATCAGCCAAATCCAACCACGGATAGCCCTCCATCTGTCATAATTCCCAAAACTCCACTTTGAGAAATATTCCTACACAAATTAGTTTGGAAAACAATTTCAAACTGACCTTCTGAAGCTTCAAATCAAAATCCGACTGTTCAAAATCAAGAATTCATTGTCCTCTAGCCACTGTCCAAAAACCGACCAAATCGAACCATGGATAACCTCCAATTGTCACTATTCCGAAACTGTATTTTGAGCATTTCTCCTTATTTTTTTTAGTCTTTGAATGTTTTATATGGGCTTAAAATTGTTTTTAGGGCTTATGGTGTTTATTTGGGTTTAGTGCACATTACTTGGGTATTAGGGCTTTTTGGGAATTCGGGCCTGAGAGAAGATACATCAGATTTGGGCCATCTTGGGCTTTCCAATTTCTCCCTTCATATTGGGCCAGATTTAAGAAATTAGGGAATGGATCATTTGCTTTTTCATGGGCCAAGAATAGGTAGTTAAATTCGGGCCTAAGTGTTTACATTACATGCTTAGAGTTGTGTAATATATTGGAGTTTAATCCGACGACGGAACCAAACGGGGAAGCATTGGATGCTATCTCAAAAGGATTCTTGAGGATAAAATCTTATGAAATTCTCATCCATTGGATGGAGAGGGTTTTTTTTAGCATTCATATTGTATATAAAAATTATATCAAAAGGTTAATCCGACGACGGAACCAATCGAGTGGAATTGGATGTTTTCGATGGGATTCTTGAGGAAATTTTTAGGGAATTCCTAACCATTGGATGGAGAGGAGTTCTTATTTTTATTTTTCAGCATTCATATTGTATATTTTATGTGTATAAAAATTATATCGAAAGTCTTAATCTACGATGGAACTGATTTGGGGAATGCATTGGATGCACCCTCAGAGAAAATTCTTGAGGTGAGGGTGTTTCATGGATACTTGAGCATTGGATGGAAGATTCCCATGAACCTCAATATTAGACTCTCAATATAGTTTTTATATTCTGTCTAATTATCGTACTCAATGTATATATTTTGTTAATATGTTGTACTTGATTTTCTTAATCATTTAATGGGATAATAAAAGTTAAATTGGCAACTGTTTTTTAAAACAGACGTTGTGGGGTGCCTCACACCTTCCCCATACGTAACAAACTCACTTACCCATTTTTCTGGATTTTCGCAGACCAAATTGATTTTATTGGTGACTAATTGCACCTATTACAATTGGTGGCGACTCTCTTTTAAAATTTCTCTCGCAAAACCGGTTGCGACACTATCTAACAATACAAAAAGATGGAGAAATGAATGAATATGATGGACCGTTTTGGGCCCGCAGTATCCCTAAAGCTCTAGAATTTGTGTTTAGTATGGGATTTGGTTATCCCAACAGACTATAAGCTCCCAATTTTCTCGCTCTTTGATGGTGGCAGGGAGGGTCCCATTAGACCACCTAACCATGTACTGCAGAAGAATGTAGCCCTATGTATATGATAAGAAAATCCTCATCCATTTCTTTAAGGAGAGCTTAATAGCAAGTGCATCACGCTAGTTTACAAGTCTGGACCCCACATCAGTAGAATGTTGGGAGGACTTGGGGAACTTATTCCTGAAGAAGTACGGACAAAATGTGGACAAGACCCCCAATATTTAAGACCTTTAAACCACCACTATAAAGTAAGGAGAAAGTTTCTGAGACTGGGCACATCGATGGAGGGATTTAACATCTCAAATTCACTACCTCTCGCCGAGGATGATTTGATCAATGCTTTTACAGATGCTCTATGGGTGCCATATACCTTGAAGATTGCATGAGGTAGGCATGCCGATCTTGGAAAGATGATCAAACCAGGAGAACGGATTGATAGATGCATGCAAAGTGGGAATATAAATATCACTATTCTAGCCTTTGAGAAATCAGAATTTTAGAAAGGATGAGGGAAAATGAAAATGAACGAGAATGAGGTCCACACCATCTAGTATGGCTACAACACCACCAACAATCATCCCACCCCTAAATATCGGCCACGAAATAATGTATATAGGTCGACTAGCCCATATAATCATCCTCCTTCCCAAAATTAACAACTAGCTCGACCAAATTACCAGAACAATCCCAGACCATGGAGGCAACCAGAGTATTTCACTCCCATACTCATAACTTATGCACAATGTTATGACAAGTTATTCGCTCAATCTGCAATTGAACCTATCCTGTGGAAAACTCTCAACCTCTCTTACCCACTGTGGTAAGATTCTGGGGCAACATGTTCATACCATGTAGATACACCGGGGCACTCAATTGAGAATTGCCTACACTTCAAGAAAATTGTGGAAAGCATGCTCCAGTCGAGGTAGTTGGACTTTGACGTCATAAAAAAGCCCGATATGACCAATAATCCCTTTCCAAATCATGGAAAAGTGGGTACCAATTCTGTGGAAATTTGAGCAGGGCTTAGAAGAGAGGTGGCTGAGAGAACCACACCATTTTGCATTATGATGGATGCCTTGGAGAGAGAGGGGCTTGTTGAGAAGAAGAAGTTGGATAAATCAAGAACATGTAGATTCCATGGGGGTGTACGAGGACACTCTAGAAAATTATTTACAGTTTAGGAAAAAAGTCTAGTATTCGATGGACATCAAGAAAATAGTGTTCAAATAAGGGAAAGACAATGATTGATCTGCCTATGTCATTGAACAAAGCTTTTATAGGGGATCAAGGTCTGGTGGGCGTACCCGACCAATTGTTCTATAATATTACTTGGAGGATGCACCAACGCCTTTCCTATGATCTACCTACATCAATAATAAAAAAGTTATGTGGATATATGAGAAAGAATCAACAAGCGTTGTGGAGAACATTCCAGGGGTTAGTGGGATAACTCAAAGTGGATGTTTTCTGCCTCAAGAAGAATCCAGCGACAACACTAGAACAAAGATGAAGGTAAAAAGGAAAAGGAACCCATAAGAGCTGAAGACATTGGGAAGGAGCCCATCATTAGGAATGTGCTTGCTACTCACCTACAATCCTTCACTGAGGAAGATCTCCCCAAAGAAGGAATGGGAAACAATAAAGCACTGCACATGTTGGCTAAATGCCAGGGATTCAAAGTGGCGAGCATCTTTGATAGATAGTGGTTCCTCATTGAACATATTTCCAAAAGAAACCCTAGAGAGACTGCCCATTGACAAATCAAATATGAGGCGAGTCGCACCAGTGAAAAACGTATTCGACGAAACCAGGATGGAAATATTGGGAGAAATTGAAATCCCATTGGAGATAGCAAGCGTTACCTTCCTAGTTCCATTCACTGTGATGGACATCGCCCCTACCTATAGCTGCCTCTTTGGAAGGCCATGGATTCATGCCGCTAGTGCCTTCTCTTCCTCTCTACATAATATTCTTAAGTTTGTATATGAAGGAAGAGTCTATACAGTCAAGGGTCAGTCAAAGTACATAGTAGCTTCAGCGTCCAATTCACTCTATATAGATACCCCTGCTGAAGGGATTGAGAGTTCATCCCAATCCTTTGAGATTTCCATGGCCAGCTTTGTTAAAGAAGAACAATTTTTGATACGACCCCAGCTGTCAAAGACGGAAAAATTTATTAAGAAGATTATGCTTTAAATGGGGTTTCACCCAGGAAGAGGCTTAGGCAGGAGCGAGTAGGGGATAAGGGAGCCTATGTAAAACTTGAAACATGACGTGTGATAACCTGACCCGAAAATAGAGAAAATATTGAACAAGAGAGTGACATGGGTATGATTGTACACTAGTATATTTGATAATTAAATTCATATTAAATAATTTAATTACGAACATATAAGTTAGATAAAATTAAGGGAAATTTTATTTGGAGATTAGGTTAAATGGACATAATTAAATACGTGATGGTGAAAATGTAAATGATGAAGGATGTTCTTTGCAAATAATAAAGGAAAGGAGGGGTTAATGAGAAAATAAGGGAATTGAGTTGTAGAATGCATATTTAATACATTAAAATAGAGAATGAAGAAGGAAGAATCGAGAAAGCTATGGAAAAGGTAAATTATAGGGTAGTATTGTAAATAACTAAGAGTAGGGACCTAATTCATTTAAAAATTGAGAGAAACAAACAAATGGGTAGAAGCCTGGAAGAGTCGAGAGAGGTGGATGGGAGGAAAGAAGGGGATTGGATCGATTAAAAAGGAAATGAAATACAAATAGAAGAAATCTGGAGAAGGAGGAGTGGTGGGGTCAAAGAAGGTTACCCAAAACGTTGGTATGGGTCTTTCGATTTTGTTAGTCACCGGATGGTGTGCGGCTACACTCAAGAGTTTTGATGTGTGAGGAATTCCACTGGGTTAGCTGAGTGGTTGCTCGGGTGATGATTTTAGCACAAGTAGTGGAGTGAGACACAAGACAAGTTGTATGAGGTAGGAGTTACTCTAATTTTGTGATAATCGACAACAAAAGTGGTATCTGAATTATTATTATTATTTTTTTCAGCTATTGATGATAACTGAGTAATTTACTTGTGTTCTTGAAGATATGCTTCTTAATGATGTCGTTGTGGTACCCTGAATTTAAGCCAATAAATTTGGGTGATATTGTAGTTAATTTTTGAATAGATTAGTTGAGAACTTGAGTAATAACTTAACTGAATGAATAGTTTAATTGTGAATTTTATGTTTATAAATCTGGTTATATGTGGATTTGAAATGGTTGAGACACTTGATGAATTCTCATTTTGGAAAACTTGTGGAGAATCTTGGTAATTAATTTATGTAGTTAGCCATATGTTACTGGTTAATAACAAAGTTCTAAAGTTTATTAGAATCTTGACCACTAGTTAATTTGCATTGTATTGTCTGGTGCAGCCAAATATGGATCTGTCTCTCCCCATAAAATACTAGAGATATTCTTAATCTGCTTTGAAGAGCCGCATATATAAACTGAAAATTCTATGTCTTTAATTTGGTGGTTTCTCTTTGATGATGTGCTTATATGTTACTGGTTAATTAATCTTGGTAATTAATTAGAACAAGGTTCTAACTTTTGGTTTATTGTTAGTGAATGATGATGTGAGTGATTTGGATTATGAATTACTACGTTGATATATATTGGCAATGACTTTGATTTTATATGGGCTTATAACCTGTGTTAGTGTTGCAAATTAATAAATAGTAATCGAAAAGAGAATTTTAAACATTTAGGGATAATAGAGCTATTGCGAAGAATACTGAATCGGTCGACTCGGGGCACGCTTCACGAGGTAGGGAATACTATAACCTTACCGTTATTTTGGGAATTTTTATAATGTTATTTAATCGATGATTCTTGCGTTTATTTAATGGAGTTGTGATTTTCTGATATAAAAGTCTGATAGGTTAATGTGAAATTGTGGTGAATGCGGGTGATTATGTTATTTGCTACTTTTTAGTGGAAATTGTTGCTTTAATACTAAATGATTGTAAATGGATATCTATACCCGATAATTTGTGGGAAGGGTGGAGGTTGTACTATGGAGGATTGTGGAGATGGGGGGTGTTGTGCTAATAACAAGAGATGGCCCTGTACGTACAGTGGGTAAAATCCGAGTAAGGATTCGCTATGCGGCCACACAGCGAAGGGTGGAAAGTCCGGGTAGAAGGGGAATGCCTACCTTCCTTACTCGTAGAGGGTTCCCGCGATGAGGCCGGAACTCAGAGAAAATTGGTTCCGACGATGAGGTCGGGAAGCGGATGGAATTGGCTCTGGCGATGAGGTCGGAAGACGGGGGTGGTTGGGTTTGTGACGGAAGTGTGGAATACCCAATTAACATGTTCATGAGACTTGTGTTGCATTTCCCAGGATTATGGTATTTCCTACTGAGCTTCGGCTCATCCCTGTGTTTATATTTTTTTTTCAGGTTGGTTGAGCGATGCCAATCAAGCTGGTGATGGGAACGGGATTGACAAATAGGTGCACATACCATCATGGGGGAGTCTGGTTATTTAAATGTGTTATTTATATATTTTATGTATATAAATAAAAAGGAAAAAAAATCACTTCAATTAATTCAGTTAATTGGGTTAATTAGTTTTGATGTCCAAGTCACGTCTCGGGGGTCGGGGCGTGACATGACGAGCGTTAGGGACTAGAATACAAGCCCATCAAAGCTTACATGCTACGAGCACGGGAGGATAAGCGAACAAAACGAATGGCCTAATTGGGAGGAAGAGAGTTGGATGTTCAAAGGATGTCACTCCTTTGTTTGTATGACAGTTTTGTCTTTGGGGATTTCTTGGAAAAGTTCAACCCGTTCCCCACTGGACTACTTCCCAGGAAATTAATTATTAATGTTTTTGAGGGCCCTTCCGAAATGGACCAAGTTGGAGTGACACATGGGAGAATGTATGATTAGTTTGCAGAATTTCATGTCTCTATGGTGGAGGAAGGCCAAAGCTCAAATGTCAATTCTTGTCATGTCATTCCTTGTCTGTCACATTTCCCACTTGGAAATTTGACATGCTTAGAGCTGCTGATGCCACTCAATTGATTGCAAAAGTAATATTCCTATGCACTACCCACTGTGGTAGAGCTCATGGTCATTGATGGGGATTTTGTAATGAGCATGTTTTTGCTTTGCTTTGATAAATTGTTATAATACTAACTGTTTGCATGCATCATCGTGTCCTTTATCTATCCAATTTCCTTATCGATCTCTTTATGAATAAAAGTCCTCATTAAAAAATTTCAATGTTTTTTTATCAATTCCAATTCCTGAGTCTCATACATTCCCATTAACAGAATTGAATTTGATGATAATGAACCTAACGAATCAGATTTTGGTGCACCCATTAACAGTGTAAACTCTGACTCAAATGAAGAACCTGAAATTCTACTAGGAATGAGAAAAAATAATTCAACCTCATAAAGAAATGGTTGAAGTGGTCAATTGAGGAAACAAAGACCAGACAAAGGAAGTCAGAATAGGTGCAGTCTTTGAGGGGAATGATAGAAAATGGTTGATAGATTTGTTGCACGAGTATCGGGACATTTTTGCATGGTCCTACTAGGATATGCTAGGGCTAGATACAAGTATAATATTCCAAAATTTTCCATTAAAGACAGAAGATTAAAATCGGACATGCGCTTGAAGATTAGAGACGAAGTGAAGAAGCAATTCAATGTAGGGTTCCTTGCTATGGCAAGATATCCCGATTGGGCTGCAAATATTGTGCCATTCTTAAAAAAAGTCTGGATGTGCATGGATTATAGAGATCTCAATCGAGAAAGTCCAAAGAATGATTTTCCTCTGCCATAATTTGACATACTGGTTGATAACACCGATAACCATTTTGTATTCTCCTTCATCGTTAGATTTTTAGACTACAATAAGATGAAAATGGCACCCGAGGATCGAGAAAAGACCACCTTCATTACCTTATGGGGTACCTTATAAGGTAATGTCATTTGGCTAGAAAAATGCAGAAGCAACTTATCAACGGGCCACAGTGACTTTGTTCCATGACATGATGTACAAGGAGATTGAAGTGTATGCAGATGATATGATTGCAAAATCCAAGGAGAATGGGAATCATATTATCAATCTTGAGAAGTTATTCAAAAGATTGATAAGGCAGCAATTAAAGCTGAATCCTTCGAAATGCACATTTGGGGCAACCTCTGGGAAGTTGTTGGGATTCACAGTAAGCCAAAAAGGCATTAGTGGATCCGAAAAAGGTGAAGGCTATTGTGGAAATGCCACCCCCTCGCACAGAGAAGGAGGTCAGAGGATTTTTAGGAAGGCTCAATTATATTACCAGGTTCATTTCACAACTATCTACTACATGTGAGCTGATTTTTAAGTTACTACGGAAGAATAACCCATCTGAGTGGAACGAAGAATGTCAGATTACTTTTTAGGAGATCAAACAGTATCTATGAAATCTGTCGCTCCTAATGCTCTGATTCTATACTTGGCTGTATCCGATAATTCCATGGGGTGCATCTTGGGACAACATGATGCATTTTGAAAGATAGAGCATGCAATTTATTACTTGCGTAAGAAGTTCACCAATTGTGAGATCAACTACTCAAAGTTGGAAAACACATGTTGTTCACTGGCATGGGCTGCGCATAGGCTCAGGCAATACATGTTGTATCATACTCTCTGGTTAATCTTGAGAATGGATCTAATCAAGTACATTTTTGTGAAGCCATCTTTTTAGGGAGAATTTCCAAGTGGCAGATGTTATTATCAGATTATGAAATGTTGTATGTCACTTAGAAGACCGTGAAAGGGATGCGATAGTAGATTATTTGGCAGAACAAGCAGTGTATGACTCCCAATTGATGAATTCAGGGTTCCTTGATGATGGAGTTTTGTTTTTAGAGACAGAGGACCAGAAGAACTCAGAAAAATGGGTTATGTTGTTTGACGGTACCTGTAATATTGTTGGTAGTGGAATTGGGGTTGTACTTATTTCTCCAAAAGGAAACGTTACACCATTTACTGCTAAATTATATTTTGAGTGTACCAATAATGTATCTGAGTACAACGCATGTGCCATAGGAACTTAGGCTACTATAGATACGGGGATTAAAAAGTTTCAAGTTTGTGGTGACTCCCAACTGGTAATCAGACAGTTGAGTGATAAATGGGAAATCAAAGATGCCAAGTTGGTTCCGTACTATCAGCATATCAGGGAATTGTTTCAATTCTTCAATTGAATAAAGTTTGATCATGTTCCAAGAGAAGAAAATCAGATGGCAGATGCTTTGGCTACCTTTGCAACCATGTTTGATCTGGATCATCGCGGGGAAGTAGAAGTGATTATGATTGAAAAGCATAACACATAGGCACATTGTTTGAATGTAGTAGCATAATCGAACATTAACCACAGTACTATGATGTGAGATAATATATGGAGAAAAGAGAATATCCTCTAGATGCCTCAGAAAAAGATAAATGCACCATATGAAAGCTTGTTGGTTCCTTTTTTGGGATGAGAAAATTCCATATAAAAGAAGTCTAGGGTTTGTACTTCTCCATTGTGTAGACATGGAAGAGGGCAATCAGATAGTGAAGGAGATAGATGAGGGGATATATGGGACTCATTGAAGTGGATATTTGACGGCCATGAAAATACTTTGGGCAGGCTACTATTGGCTTACCATGGAGAAAGACTGTATTAGATATGTCATCAAATATTGTCGCAACTGGTTTTGCGAGAGTAAATTTTAAAAGAGAGTCGCCACCAATTGTAATAGGTGCAATTGGTCACCAATAAAAATAATTTGGTCTGCGAAAATCCAGAAAAATGGGTAAGTGAGTTGTTACGTATGGGGAAGGTGTGAAGCACCCCACAACGTCTGTTTTAAAAATAGTTGCCAATTTAACTTTTATTATCCAATTAAATGATTAAGAAAATCAAACATGACATTAAACAAAAATATATACATGAGGTATGACAATTATTTACAAGATATAAAAGTTATATTGAGAGTCTAATACTGAAGTTCATGGGACCCTTCCATCCAATGGTCAAGTGTCCATGAAACACTCTCACCTCAAGAATTTTCTGTGAGGGTGCATCCAATGCATTTCCCCAAATCAATTCCATCGTCGGTTAAGGCTTTCGATATAATTTTTATATACAATATGAATGTTTAAAAAAAATCCTCTCCATCCAATGGATGAGAATTTCATTTTATTTTATCCTCAAGAATCCTTTTGGGATAGCATCCAATGCTTCTCCGTTTGGTTCCATCGTCGGATATTTGATGGGTTGAATATAGAAAATCGTATGATTTCTTTAAAATTATTTAAATATACACATTCTAAAATAAATTATGAAATTAAAAATTTAAATATGCTTATTAGTCTAATTAATATTTACACTACTTTCCTGTTTTATTATATTTTTACATTTTTATATGGATCGAAAATCTCAACCCAACCTAATACTAAGAACCCAAAACAATCATAAGGCATATACAAATCTCAGAATTATCCAGCTGGCCCAATATTCAATATTGCCCCTAATCTCTATTAAGAAAAACAAATACAAAATAACATTGGCCCAGCCCAGCAACACTCAAATAACAAATCACAACAACAAAGCTAAAGCCCAAAACATTTAACAACACTAAACCTAAGAAACCAAACCCAAAAGTCAAACAAAACCAGCCCAATAACCTCTAAATGAACCAAATAAATGACAACCTAAAAAAAATAAATAGAACCCAACCCAAAAATAAAACAAACACCGGCCCAAAGACTGACTCGGCCCGTTACTGTTCACCTTCCTCTTCGTCGTCCGGCGCACCTGCTGAAGAAACCAGTGCAAAAGCAAAGCAGAACCAAACAGACAGATCCGAATAAACAGACTCCAGAAACAGAAGATCAAATGGCGGATCCATTGCATGCATGATTGGCAGAGTAAAAACAAGAAAAGAAACAGATTGAAATTAAAATCGAAATCAAACCTCCGAAACCACTTTTCTGCTTGGTTTTTTTTATTTTCTGGATCTTTCTTCCCAAAGAAACCTGCTTCGGCTTTTTCTTCTTTCTCTTGTTCTCCAATTTTCTAGGTTCTCCTCAAAAGAAACCACTGGCTTCTCTCTCAAAAAAAAAAACTCGAAAATTCCCCTAATCTCTCTCCAAAACCACTCCCGGAAATTCCTCCTAATCTCTCTGTCACCCCCTTCTTCAAGCTCGGGTTCCTCTCCTTTTATAACCAACAAAACGAATCAAACCCCCCCAAAATCAACAAAACCGGCTCCTAAAGTCTTCATCTAAGCTCTCTCTCTCTCTTCCACACTTCCGGCGCCTCCTTCTTTAGCCTTTTGTGCCGCCCAAGTTCCTTCCTTCTTCTTTTTGCTTTTTCTTCCACTGTCGGCACCTTCTTTTCTCATCAAAACCTTTTTACTTGTTTAGTCCATTAGGGTTATTTGGTGGGTTAGATGTAGGGCCAAGGCTTTGGGCTTAATTTGGGTAATGGTTATTTGGGGCTTAGGTGGGCAACTTTAGGTGGGCTGGGCCTGATAATTGGGTTTAATTAGATGGTGGGCTTAATTGGGTTTAATTGGGAGATGGGCCAGAATTTGGATTTAATTGGGTAGGTTAGTTTAAATGAATGGATTAGTAATTGGGCTTGATTTTTTTTGGTGAGTTTAATGGGCTTCGTCTTGGTTTAGGAAAAATCAAAACTTTCCGGACAAAAATGGGGTACTACAGCTGCCCCCCTTTGCGTGACTTTTACATAGTAATGGCGCGCAAAGGAGTAGTAGACCTATTTTTAGTCCAATTTCACGAAAATGCACGGGATCACTACAGCCATTCCCGGCTTTGCTAAACATTGGAAATGATTTTTTGAAAGATGCACGGGATCACTAGAGTCATTCCCGGCTTGGCTATCAAAAATAAAATTGAAAATTTACTTTTTCCTTTCTTTTTGTTTTTTTTGAAAAATGCGCGGGATCACTAGAGTCATTCCCGACTTGGCTAATCATTGAAAATGAATTTTTTTGAAAAATGTTCGGGATCACTAAGGACATTCCCGGCTTGGCTGAAAAATGATGATGATTTTTCCAAAAATGCTTGATTTTCAATTTCAAACATGGCTAAAATTTATTTTTTTGTTTTTTTTTTGTTTTTTTTTTTGAAAAATGTTTGGGATCGCTAGAGCCATTCCCAACTTGGCTGAAAATGATGATTGATTTTTCTTATTTTTCCTTAAACATAAAAATGCTCTGTAGTCATCCCTGGGCTTGTCCGTGACATGGGCTGGATTTGAGTAAAAATACATGAACTGACACTGTAGAGTTCTTAGTTGGGCCTCTCCATATTCGCGACCACATTCAACAGTTGCTCCCACCTTTGTCGCCTGGCCTCCGACTGATGTTTATGAGCCGGTGTTTCTAGAATACGGCGAGGTGGTTGTGGTCTTGTAGCAGACCGAGATGTTTCCCCCAGTAATACAACTCCTGTCCGTGATGCTTTTCGCCTCTTGGCAGCAGTGGTCATTTGGTTAATGCCTTTCCACCAGTTATTTTTCTGCACAATGTTTATTGGATAAAATGGAGAGATTTGGCTTATAGGAGGACGAATGCCTTTGCTCAAAACCAGTCGGGTAACGAGTCGTGGGAAATATAATTTTTCGACCTTTGTTGGTCTATTCTCCACGAAACTCTGTGTCTTTAGAATAGTGGCCATAAAGAATTCTCCAATATCGAACCATACTCCCTTATACATATAGTATAGGGCATGAAGGATCTTACCCCGTCTCTGGTGGTGGTGGCCGATGGGGCAAAGATTGTGCCGGAGAGCGTCGTCCAGCAACCACATATTTGGTGGCAAATATGAGCGGCGTGTAGCGTTCACTTTCTCATCGCTCTGTCCTCGACACATGTTGACAATTATCTCCTTCTTAGAAACAGATATCGGTGCTTCGAAACCGGTTGGTACATCATAAGAAGGGGGATACCCTAAACACTTGCATATGTCTGCTGTTGTGAACTGGAGTTTTATACCAATTACTTCCACCTGGTAAATCGGATGTGGTCCGGTTCTCGTACTCGGTGGTAACATTTCAAGAGTCTCGCAGAAATCACGAACTATACGAGGGTAAACTGATAAATTACCTGTAGGATCTGGGTTAACCAAAAATAACATAGAGTGATCCTGGAGGTAGTTCACAGCCCAACGAGCGCTGGCATCTCTAAGAATGTGAAGGTCGAATTGTCGCTCAGGAATAATTTCTGCTTTGGCAAACAACGTGATTGCTTGTAAGCGGGGTGACAGAGTCCCATCCATTAAATGAGATGAAAGATGGGTGAGGATTTTCACTTGATGAAGGTGAGATGTAGTGGAAGAAGAGGTGGAACAATGGACGAAAATCACTGAAAGTGAGTAATCGTGTCAGTAATGGAAGGAATAAAAATGAAGTGATGAGATCAGAGTAAAACGATGATCGACGATCAATGGAAGTGAAAGAAAATCTGAGAGAGACGAGATGATGAGATGATACAGATGATAGATATGGTAAAGACACGTGACTCTGAGAAGAAGAGAAAAACTCGACCATTAGCGACAAAACAATAAAGAATGAACGTAAAATTTCAAAAGTAGTTGAAAAGTCAACATCACAGATGATACGGTGAAAACATGTCACTTAGTGGAAAAGCAATGTAATCCATCAGATGAGACAAAACTTGGCCAGAAAGGAAGAGAGAGGAGAAATGTGGGGATACGTGCCTGAGCTGGTGATAGAGACACGATAGAGATGAGAAGAGACAGATGGCCGAAAGAAAATGAAAGAAATAAAGAAAGTCATATGCCGGAGCTATGACAAGGATGGGAAAGAGACATGATGGAGATAGGGAGGAAAAACGATAGAGAGAGGAAAAAGAATATGGCCAAAAGATACAAAATATTTTGAAAACACAAACCATGAAAACGACAAAATGAAGAAAGTCGTGTATGCCTGAATTGTGACAGTGATGGGGGAGAGGCATGATAGAGATGGTGAAGACGTGTGACTCAACAGTGAAGAAGAATTTTTTTTATTTTATTTTAGAAGAGACAAAACTTTTGAACGGAGGTCATGGAAGAGAAATGAGAAGCAATGTTGGAACACCTGCCCGAGCCATTACAGCCTCCTGTTAAGGCAATGATTGAGATTGGCGGCTTGGTAGTTGAAACATGCAATCAACGCGAGAATACCATTGATTTGTGGGCCATTCCTAACTTGACTCGTGCCAAATAACAGTGCATGAGATCTATGATCCACTCCCCATTTGGGCAAGACATAAAATATTTGAAGAAAGGGATGCATACCTGATGAAGATTGACTGAATTTGTACTGTTTGAACAAAACTGTCAAATGATAAGCAACATGCAACGATGATGCATGCAATGACATATATTGCTCAATTATGAATATCTGACTTGGAATGAATGCGATACTCTCAAGTTTTTTCATTTTTCCCTCTCTCCCTTTTTTTGTTTTTTTCCATTGTTTTTGACCAATTTTCTTCAAAAATCATATGTGCCCACATTTCTTAATTACAACTTTTTCCATTTTTATGTTTCGGATCATTCCTCTGCTAATAATACATATCTCAACCACAGGGTTTTTTTCCATCCCTTTTCAGTGTAGGACACCAACATTCATCAATGTTCTGACAAAAAGTAATATTCAAATGCACTTATCACGTTTTTTGTCATAACTTTGTCAATGATGAAATTAACAATACGACTATTCGTGTCAAATGGAAAACTTCTTGGAAGATGAGTGAGATGTGAAAATGGATGAGCAAAGTCAAAGAAATGAGCACTTCGATAAAATTTAATCGAAAATGATGAGTGACGATAGGAAGCTGTATTTTGGAGGGGAAGAGGTGATGTCAAAGAAATGAGTAATAGATTGAGCTTTTCCAAGATAAAATTGTGACAATTCAAAGATTACACCAAAACTGCGCCAGTTTTGGTGTGCCCCCAATTAACAATGATTAAATCCAATTTGGATGAGATTATATCTAAACCCTTCATTTTTGGCAACAAAATTCTTCTTTTGATGTAATGATCGCGCCAAAAACTGCCCCAATTTTGGTGCGTGTCTAGGAAGCCAATTATGTACCTTCACCCATATCACCACAAATCAAATTGATCACCAATCATGACACTGTCCAAAGTCTAATAAGTCCATGTCTGAACTGTTCTTCTGAACTTCCAATCTGAATTGAATGCATCTTTTCTCCTCTTTGTTTTTCTTCTTTCATTTTCATTTTTCTTCATTGTTTGTATTTTTGTCCATTTTTTGTGCTTTTTTTTTTTCTGTTCTTCTTCTTTTTTTCTCTTTTTTTTTTGGTCATAATTATGCAAATGTCTCTATTGAAGACAGTAACTTAATTTATTCATCGAAAACTAACTTTCCAAAAAGATAAACAACACCACGTCTGCAATGTTCCACTATTACTGAAATGATGGAAAATAACAATTCCCTGACTGAAATCCCGGGTCTTCATGATTTTCAGAATGATAATAATTCTGTGGTTGGGCGTGTGTAGTAGAAAACTGCATGGTATGCCTTCCAAAATCACTGGACGACTGATTAGGCATGTGTGTCATGGTTCCATGGTTGCCTGCAATATATGTCACTAACAGATCAATACTTTTGGACAAGTGATCCAGACGTGCCTCAATCTGCATTAACCTTTCAGCTACGTCAGTGGTTCAGGATGACTGAGAATGATGAATGGTAGGGGATTCAGCCACAGTTGGAGTCTCTACAATATCATCATCCTTATATCTTCCGATCATTCTGCGATCAATAGCACATTTCGGATACTGCACCTCCTCATGCGATGCCCAAAGAACTCCAGCTCTCATGCACAATGTGCAGATCAGAGAGGGCAAACAAAGCCCTATGGTTGTTTTATTATGACAACTGTGCACAATGGAATTGTGTAAAACTTTGCCAATATCAATTGATTTTCCATGTAGAATACAATAAAGCAAAATTGCTCTATTTTTGCGGATATCTGTTGAATGACTGCTTGGCATGAGCTTCGCCTAGATAAATCGCATCCAAGTCCTGCTATTTTTTGTCATAGCAGATGTGGAAAATGAGACTCCCACCCCATTAAATTTCTTCCAGACGGCTCCTGGCTTACACAACGTATGAATCACTTCATCCAAAATAGTATCAGACTCCAGCAAGGCCGAGAAATCATCATTGAGGATATCTGGAAGATTGTAGACTGCATTGATGGTTTTGCTATCAAATGGGACCATCATACCCCGAACATATACATGTTCATACCCTACAACTGCATTTGCATAAAATTCCCTTACCATTGGGACAACTGCGGGTTTTGGCTGTGCAACAAAATCCTCCCAACCCCGCTCAACAATAATTTTTGCAATTGCAGGCTCTGCTGTTAAAGAAGTTTGCAAACCTCTCTCTGGAATAATTTTTCTCCCCTTTATTGATTATTGATATTTCCTAACCGCTTCCCGACAGATAAAGCGATTTAGATCAGTCATTTGAAGGGATTGCTCGAATGGTCTTTTGGTAGCCATAGAGATGAGCTAACTGTGGTGGTTTGAAATCAACCCGTGAAGTGGGAGAAGATCACGAAGGATTTTGAACAAGAAGTTTTGGCGGTGTAAGAAGAGGGAAAAATTTGGCAGATGGCCTGCTAGTAAAGCTGAGTTGACGGTGAAGAGGTGACTCAAAAAGAAAGAAGACGAAGTTGGCCAGAAGATAGAAACAACATTGAAGAAGGGTTTGAATAAAATGTCATGAAAGAGAGAGAGGTGAGGAAAAGTCAAGATACATGATCGATTATATGGAAGAGACCACAAAAATGCAACTCAAAGTGACGAAAGAGACAAAAAATCATTAAAGAAAAGTTGAAAAATTGGCAAGAAAAGGAGACAATGGAGGAAGATTGGAACACCTACCTCAATTAGTGATTGAGATGGTGAATGATTGTAAAATATCTCATTTGGCAACCAAAAATCCACAAACAAGGAGATCACTCATTTAACAACATAACTTGTCTTTACATGGTCAATATAGTAAACTATGACTATTTGCTCCCCAACCATGCCCATTATTGATGGTATCAGTTCAAATCATTTCAGCCGCATTAAAACCGTTGGTCTTAATCACACAGTCAATGCACGTTATCCTCACCATTGCCACCATTATCAATCAGCACGTGGTCACATAACAAAAATATTTATTGCACTATCCACTTGAATGGGAGCCACATATTTCTTTCTGAATTTCTTCCATAATCTGTTTGATTTTCCTGTCATTTTCTGAGTCATTTGACCAATATTCTCTTCCCTCACTGTACCTGAGGATTCAAATATAACATCCCTGTCCAGGTGACAAAAATCTTCTGATGATATCTCAAATTCTTTCCTAGTGTCAGAGAAGGATTCAACATTATTTATTGAGTGCACCCAAAAACTGTTTCATTAGGTTCATCTTTTTCTTTATCGTCAATTTCAATCTTGGTGAATGAAATGGTAGAACGTGTGAGATTTGGAAATTATGGAAAAATGAAAAAGAATGATTTTGAGAATTTTGAACGAAGAGCTTTATTCATGGTGATAATATAGAAAAGATGAAATGATGCAACATGCAACAGCCGTATTAAAACTTCATCAAAGACAATGTAAAGACATGCTCATTACAAAACCCAATAAGTGGTCATGAGCTAGACCACCAATGGTTGTGCATTTAGAGATTACTCCTTGAGGCCATTGATAAGATACTGAAAATTTCCAAACTGATCCAGTTACTAAGCTCAAAAACCAATGGGCGACAAATGATTAGTAGTAGAGTTGACTTATTTATTTAACAGCAACATGAAGATTAAACGTCAATGCCCCAATATTATCATTTGCCAATGATTTTTATTTTTTATTATTTTTTGTATTTTTTTTTTGTCATTTTTTTTATACCAACTTTATTAATGTATGCATAATTGTGAATTTATGTACATCCTATAGACAAATGAACTATTGTACATGTGATGGTAATGAATGACACTTATATACATGGATAAAACCTAACTAATGTATGCAAAATAATACAGGAAATGTATATACATACATGTATGAGTGAAAGAGGGGTATATACATGGGCATAACTTTAAATGATGTATGCGAGATAAATATGTGAAACCTTTATGTACAATCAAAACAATATATGTACGAATCAAAACAAAACATTATATACAGCAAACACAACAATGTATGTACAACAAAATGAGATAATATATACAACACCCTAAAGACATAAGGTTAGAAGTAGTGTCCTATGACTACGGTAATTGGTTATGGACAATCTAGGCTCCCGACTTATTCCCCCGCCAGTGTCCATTGCTGGAATAGCCTGGGCCCCCCTTAATAGAGGAGTGGGTCGAGTGAGGATTTTTCGCGAGCCTGCACGGGAATTGAAATCCCTCGAAGGTCTCGTTTACTTCATCCTCTCCTAAGGGTTTCGAGCCCGAGTTGTTGGACTCATGAAAAGGTATCGTGCACAATGTGTGAGGACAATAAAAATAAAAATAAAAGCTCACAAAACACAACATTTTTTTAAAAATAATAAGAGAATATCAATAAAAAAAAACTAGAGAAATAAAGCACCAAATATATTTAAAACAAACAAAAATCAAATGATGGGATAAGAAAAGTTAAATTTAGAAGGCCCAACTCACTAGTTTTTTTTAAAGAGACATATACACATTTAAAAACTAGTGGTCGCCAGTTGTCGCAACCGGTTTTGCGAGAGGAAATTTTAAAAGAGAGTCGCCACCAATTGTAATAGGTGCAATTGGTCACCAATAAAAATAATTTGGTCTGCGAAAATCCAGAAAAATGGGTAAGTGAGTTTGTTACGTATGGGGAAGGTGTGAGGCACCCCACAACGTCTGTTTTAAAAATAGTTGTCAATTTAACTTTTATTATCCCATTAAATGATTAAGAAAATCAAACATGACATTAAACAAAAATATATACATGAGGTATGATAATTATTTACAAGATATAAAAGTTATATTGAGAGTCTAATACTGAAGTGCATGGAAACCTTCCATCCAATGGTCAAGTGTCCATGAAACACTCTCACCTCAAGAATTTTCTGTGAGGGTGCATCCAATGCATTTCCCCAAATCAATTCCATCGTCGGTTAAGGCTTTCGATATAATTTTTATATACAATATGAATGCTTAAAAAAAATCCTCTTCATCCAATGGATGAGAATTTCATTTTATTTTATCCTCAAGAATCCTTTTGGGATAGCATCCAATGCTTCTCCTTTTGGTTCCATCGTCGGATATTTGATGGGTTGAATATAGAAAATCGTATGATTTCTTTAAAATTATTTAAATATACACATTCTAAAATAAATTATGAAATTAAAAATTTAAATATGCTTATTAATCTAATTAATATTTACACTACTTTCCTGTTTTATTATATTTTTACATTTTTATATGGATCGAAAATCTCAACCCAACCTAATACTAAGAACCCAAAACAATCATAAAGCCTATACAAATCTCAGAATTATCCAGCAGGCCCAATATTCAATATGACCCCTAATCTCTATTAAGAAAAACAAATACAAAATAACATTGGCCCAGCCCAGCAACACTCAAATAACAAATCACAACAACAAAGCTAAAGCCCAAAACATTTAACAACACTAAACCTAAGAATCCAAACCCAAAAGTCAAACAAAACCGGCCCAATAACCTCTAAATGAACCAAATAAATGACAACCCAAAACAAATAAATAGAACCCAACCCAAAAATAAAACAAACAGCGGCCACCGGCACCAGTAACCTCCCTTCGAGCGTCGTCCGGCGCACCTGCTGAAGAAACCAAAGCAAAGGCAAAGCAGAACCAAACAGACAGATCCGAATAAACAGACTCCGGAAACAGAAGATCAAATGGCGGATCCATTGCATGCATGATTGGCAGAGTAAAAACAAGAAAAGAAACAGATTGAAATTAAAATCGAAATCAAACCTCTGAAACCTCTTTTTGCTTGGTTTTTTTCATTTTCTAGATCTTTCTTCCCAAAGAAATCTGCTCCGGCTTTTTCTTCTTTCTCTTGTTCTCCAATTTTCTAGGTTCTCCTCAAAAGAAACCATTGGCTTCTCTCAAAAAAAAAAACTGGAAAATACCCCTAATCTCTCTCCAAAACCACTCCCGGAAATTCCTCCTAATCTCTCTGTCACCCCCTTCTTCAAGCTCGGGTTCCTCTCCTTTTATAACCAAAAAAATGAATCAAACCCCCCCCCCCCAAAAATCAACAAAACCGGCTCCTAATGTCTTCATCTAAGCTCTCTCTCTCTCTCTCTCCGTCTTCCACACTTTCGGCGCCTCCTTCTTTAGCCTTTTGTGCCGCCCACCTTCCTTCCTTCTTCTTTTTGCTTTTTCTTCCACTGTCGGCACCTTCTTTTCTCATCAAAAACTTTTTAATTGTTTAGTCCATTAGGGTTATTTGGTGGGTTAAATGTAGGGCCAAGGCTTTGGGCTTAATTTGGGTAATGGTTATTTGGGGCTTAGGTGGGTAACTTTAGGTGGGCTGAGCCTGATAATTGGGTTTAATTAGATGGTGGGCTTAATTGGGTTTAATTGGGAGATGAGCCAGAATTTGGATTTAATTGGGTAGGTTAGTTTAAATGAATGGATTAGTAATTGGGCTTGATTTTTTTGGTGTGTTTAATGGGCTTCGTCTTGGTTTGGGAAAAATCAAAACTTTCCGGACAAAAATGGGGTACTACAAATATCACAAGTGCCAGATTTATGAAAATAAGACACATGTTCCAGTGAATCCTCTACATGTAGTAACAGCCCCATGGCCATTTTTGGTGTGGGGATTAGATGTTATCAGTCCCATCGAACCCAAAGCTTCCAATGGAAATCACTTCATTCTAGTCGTGATTGACTATTTTACAAAGTGGATGGTCGCAAATTCCTTTTGTCAATGTGACCAGTAGTGTCATTGTTCGATTCTTGAGGAAAGACATTGTTTGTCGTTATGGAGTTCCTGAGAGGATTATTACTGATATTGGAATGAATTTTAACAACGAGATGGTGAAGAATTTCTGTGATCAGCTCAAAATCAAGCACCATATTTCTTCTTCTTATCATCCTAAGATGAATTGAGCTATTGAGGCGGCAAATAAAAGGCTCAAGAATATCATTAAGAAGATGACAGGAAATTATAAAGATTTGCATGAAAAACTTTCTTTCGCTTTATAAGGGTACAGGACTTTTGTACGCACTTCTACCAGTGAAAGTCCTTTTGCTCTAGTATATGGGATGGAAGTAGTCCTTCCCATTGAGGTAGAGATCCCCTCATTAAGGGGTGGCGGTGGAGGCCAATTTAGTGGAAGCCGAATGTGCTCGAACTCGGTATGAGCATTTGAACTTCATTGAAGAAAGAAGATTGGGAGCACTCTGAAGAGGAAAACTTTATCAAAGACGAATGATAAGGGCTCACCATAAGAAAATACATCCTCGTTGTTACAACAAAGGAGATATGCTACTAAACATGATTCAACCATCACAGACAGATCATCGCGGAAAATGGACTCCTACCTATGAGGAATCATATGTGGTGAGGAAAGCGTTCTCCAGTGGAGCAGTAATTTTGACATAAATGAATGGTGATGATTTGCCTCACCCAGTGAATGCTAATGTCCTCAAGCGATATTACGTATAAAAAAAAAAAAATCTCGGTGGAGAGAAAACCTGAAAAGGGCATTCTAGGAAAAATTAGGGACAAAATACCCGCTAGAGTGAAAACCTAAAAGGGCTCTTTAGGCAAAATCAACGCTAAAAAAAATACCCGCTAAAGTGAAAGGATTTGGTTGCACCCATAGAAACTTCAGAACCAGCCTCATATGAGTCAGATTCAATCAATGTTAGTTGGGTACACACCAAAACTGGGGTAGTTTTGGTGCATCTCTGAAGTATCGTAATTTCATCCTGGAGAAGTTCAGTTTTGTCTCTCGCGTTTGTGACCTTCTCTACACTCTGGTATATATCTAAGTCTAAAAGAACCTTCGATTATTCTCCATCATTTCCAATAAAGTACTGTAAGGTTATTTGTTTCTTCAGCTCTACCACTTGTTTCCTTTATTTCCATATTTCTAATCCATGTACCATTTCTCAAATGATTTATCGTTTGCTTCCATTATCATCATGCATAGTCGTACTATTGTATTTATCATTGGCCAAGTTTTAAGAAGAAATATAACAGGTGCATTAGAACATTACTTTTGAGAGGAAGTTGATGTATATTGCTCTCTTAAGTTAGAAAAAGGTCTGAATGGAAATACTATGGTTGGGGATGGCTTTGGTAGGAAAAGAGATGACTGCATTCTAATGGTGTACCCCAAACAAAATAAAGACAATCTAGGTGAATTGGTAGTCCTGGACGTAGAAATATGTACATGAGCAACTTACAGAGAAAAATTCATTTTGAAGCTGAGCAAGAAAAAAGGAAAGATAGTTCAAAGGTTGGGTTTCAAAAGAGAGGGCCACGTCCTTTATTAATCAGAATCCAGAAAGGACATAGAAGGTATTATAAGTCAGAGGGACAGTCTCAAGAAAGAAGTGGATTAGTCTAGCAATTCATAATTTTACACATGCTTAAGGATGACAAATCCTTGAGGAAATGGGCATGAAATATTCATAGATCAATATGATAGGTCATTGCATATATCATCATTCCGTATTCTCAGTCCTTTGTGTATCGTTCCAGGTTTGTTTGAAAAGTATAGATTGAACGTCTGCTTCATCTCCCAAGCCAAATTTGTATCATTTGTTCAAAGCATTTTTATGATGAGGTGAGATCATAAAATTCACGAAAATCACTTGCAAAGATGTTAAAATCATTTGAAGATTTTGGCAAAGCCGGAGATGGCCCCAATGATCTCGAGCAATTTATTTTCCTTGTATGGCCAAGCCGAAAATGGGCCCAATGATCCTCAGCAATTTCTTTTCCTTGTCTGGCCAAGCCGGAGATGGCCCCAATGAACTCGAACACTTTACTTTTCATGTATGACCAAGCAGAGAATGGCCTCAAAGATCTCGAGAAATTCATTTTCCTTATTGGGCCACGCCAAAGATGACCCCAATGATCCTGAGAAATTTTTATTATAAAAAAATTGAATTTCAACCTAGACAGGAGTTGGTACAATAATCCCGTGCACTATCTCTTCTGTGAAATTCGGACATAACTTTATTTACTAATTTGCGCGCCATTTACTATTTAAAGTTAAGCAAAGGGGGTAACAGTAGTACCCTATTTTTGTCAGGACATAATTTTTTTTAATTGGGTTTTGTAGTAATTGTGAAAAATAATAAACAAGGAAAAGAATAAAAAAAATATATAAAAAAAACAAAAATGAAAAAGGAAAGCCCCAGGCCCATTAAAGCAAACCCCAAGCCCAAAGGCATAACTAAAACCCAAATATCCCATAACCCTAATTCAAATTCTTACTCGCTTGAAACCCAAATCAAACCCAAACTTTAAGCCTAGAACCTAAGCCCATGTGATTTTTCCCCACATTTACTCACCCTGCATCACCACTCCATCTCACCATTCATCACCCACTGCCTCACCAGAACACCTATTATCATCCTTACCCATCACCTGCAATTAGCCATTAAATTGGCACACAACTCAAACCACTAAAAGAGGAGACCATACACACACAACAATACAAAGGCTTCACCATACTCTCTCTCGCACACTAGGACTTGGATCCCATAAAAAAAATCCACCAAAAGAGAAACCAGCATCTCCGGCAATCACTACCTACCCTAGACCCACTAAATCACCACTAGTCCATTTCCTTCTCACTCGACCTCCCCTCAAAGCCATCATCTCCTCTCATCGCCACCCACATCACCTAAGTCATCTAAAACTCACCATAACACCCATCATCTCCTTCACCATCACCGATCCTCCTCTCTCAATCGGACTGCCTCACAAAAAACCTCTAACACCCCTATCACCGAGCCCCTCTTTCACCCACTCTGACCATCATCTCACGGGGAATCAAAAACCCATAAGACATCTTCATCTCCAAGAAAGGAAAGAGAAAAGCTGGACCACATCAAGAGGACCTCCATCACTGAGCCATCACTACATCATTTACACCTCCTCATCTGAATCATCCTATAAATCTAGCCTGGGCCTCACCTTTCTTCAATTGGAAATCTTTTTCCTCGAACCCGAAATCATCTCATCAAACTTTTTGGTCTCTGTTTTCTTTATTGGGAAGGTAAACTCTTATCTTAATTTTGAATGAGATTTCTAAATTTATGATTATTTTGCATGTGCTCTCTGTTGTTGTTTTACTACTTTTCTATACATTTTCTAGATAAATCTGTGAGAATATATCTTAAATCTTACTAGGCTTGCTATCACCACGAAAGTTCGAGCCACAACAGAAAGAAGAGGTCATGGATTTTTTTTCTTCTCTCAGAGAATATGAGAGAAATAAGAGAAATATTGGATTTTTTTTGCATAGAATGGGCTCTAAATGTTGGGCCAAATATGGGCTTGGAAATAGATTGAACTGTTGTTTAGAAATTGGGCCTTTGCTGGTTATTAAAAGCAGAAATTGGGCTTTTGTTTTGTATGCTAAGGTTTGGGCTTTTGTATATAATTCTTGGACTTTTTAGGGCTTTATGTATTGGGTTGTGTTGTAAAATTGTGTATTGGCTTTATTAAGAAGTTTGGGCCTTGGGGGGGTTATAAAGTCATGCACTGGGCTTTTTGGGTTTGAAGTTTACATTATTAGGTTTGGGCCTAAAGTCATGTAATTCTTGTACAAAGTGGATGTAAGTAGTGTGTAAATTACATACATATATTTTAGGATGTTAGAAGCATATAGATATTTAGGATTTTGTTGAAATGTGAATGCTTAGTATGCATGTTTAAGATTTGATGAATTGTAAATATTTAGGGCATAGGCTTAGAATTTTATTTTCTTGCTATGCCATAAAAATAATACAACGTTGATAATTTATTTAAGTCGTCTCACTCTTCAAAAATACAAAATAATTTACTACCATTAATTGGTGGTTTTTCAAATTAAAAAAATAGCATAAGTTGGTATTCCAAACTCAAAGTTGTATTTAAATGCCATAAGTTGGTATTTTAAATTCAAGCAATTTTTTTATTATCATAAGTTGGTATTCCAACTACCCACCACTCCCCCCCCTCCCTCCCTTTTTTTTATAAACTCAACGCTTTTGTTTTAAAATACATTTTTTATCTTTTTAAAAATAAAATGCCACAACTTGGTATTCAATTATTTTTTTCAAATACCATAAGTTGCTATTACAAAATTCACCTTTTGTAACAAATAAATACCATAAGTTGATATTACCAAATCCTTTTCAATTCTAATTCATTCATTCCAGTTTCATAAGTTGGAATTCCAAACCAATCATCAAATTTAAATGTAACACTATAAGTTGGTGTTTTCAAAAATCGAATTCTTTTTGGTGCCATAAGTTGGCACAAATACAACACCATAAGTTGGTGTTTTCAAAATTCATGCTTCCTCCTCCGTGGAAGAACATTGCAGGTTGTAAATGGGTGTACAATGTAAAGACTCATTATGATAGCTCTAGAGCAGTATAAGTCTTGCCATATAGCTAAATGCTTCTCCCATAAGTATGGCATTGACTATGAGGAGACTTTTGCTCCCGTTGCTAAACTTACTTCTGTCAAGACGTTAATCTTTGTTGTTCCAGTCAAATGTTGGTGTTCTACCAGTTGGATGTTAAGAAAGCTTTACTTAATGGTTCACTCTCTAAGGAGTTTTATATGTGACCTCCCTAAATTTGAGTTTTGATCTGTGGGTTTAATTAGATGTGTGGATTTTGGTGGATCATTGGATGTTTTGTGTCTCATTGTGAAAATAAAAATAGGGAGCACAAAAATTATTCTTGAAGAAGCTTGTTAGATTAAATTAGTATTTTTGAAATCAATTTTTTTTTATATGTTGAAATCAGTTTCATGTGATCTTCATTTGTTATTTGTTGTTTGAAATGAAAATGGGAACCAAAAGCTTGATTTTAATATGAGTATCACAAAAAATCGAGGAAGAGAATTAGCTTTGAATCTTTCTTTAAAAACCCATATGCCCGATCTGATTATTTAGGTAGCAATTGTTGGGGCTTGAATCATGAAATTTTGTGGGAAGATACACCACATACGTTCAGATATACTTATTTGTCATGATGGTGGTTAGATTTGTTATTGGATTGGAGGGTTACCAAGCTTGAGGGCTAGGACCAAGATTTGGAGATTTTGTACAAAGAGAAAGGTAGGTTCTTGATTTTCTTGAGATAATTGATATTGTTATATGAAATTAGTGTTCAGAGTGAGATAAAATGAATATAGGTTTGTCATATTGATAGGCTGGTAAAAGCTAGAAATCCTAGGGTTGGATATTACTTTGATTTGGATGTTATCTCCCTCTCTTATACCTTTAGCATGATTAATTTAGTATGTTTATCTATATCTTTCAATTTTTACAAGTAATTTTTAGAGTGGAACAAAAAGTTTCAAATAGGGGTTGAGCAGACAAGTTTGGAGCTAGAATAGATAGACAAACTACTTTGGGCACAACTCTCTATGTAGCTAAACGCAAATGTGATAGCCTAGTCCAGAACAACGAATGGAAAAAATATTATCCCTACAAGCCTAGGCGGGATTTGCCTAGGTGTGAGTTTCCACACAGATAGGCGCCCTAGCGGATTTTATTTCCAATTTTAATTGTGAAAAAATAATAGACGAGATAGACTTCAGGACACTTCAAGCAGCCATTCTAGTGAGCAAAATATAAAGGAGAGATGGGTTTTCAAGGCTTGAGGAAGAGATTATTCATCTTGGTTTTGGTTTCCTCAAATCTTGGATTTAATCAACATTTTTCCTTCTCTTTCTTTGTTTTTCTTTCTCTACAACTATAGCTAAATTTATTGTTGCGAAGGCTAGGATGAAACCTTGGGTTGAATGATTTGTTATGACTTTATTTATTTGTATATGAATCTATTTGTGTATAAATATATGGCTTCTATGCTTGTTGAAATTCTTCTTGCTCTTTGTGCTTTATTATCACTTAGGTTTAGGATGATTTTATTTGATGCATTCTCTAGATGGTATATCAAGTGAATCATGCTTCTTGAGACGTTAGATTGCATTTATTGTTTTTATTTGGTTAGGAATAAGTTTGTATGAATCCTATCTCCACGGTGCTTCATTAACTCTTATGCATGTCTAGACCAATAGGATAGCAACAATGTTATAGGAATATTTGACCTAAACCAATAAAATATGAGTGAAATTGACTTAGGTGTGCTAAAACTAACCTACACATGAATTCGTTATACCCGGATTGATAAGTGTGTGAGCCATATGGTTTTCTTTGCAAATCATTGACCCTTGGTGGATTCCGAAGCCTTGGTGCTTCATTCTACTACTTGAAAGTCATCGAATTAGTTTAGTTTGATTAGTGATAAATTACATTTGTGTCATGCCCCAATCCAGAAGACTCTACATGGTGCTTACCGCACCTTCCTAGGTCACCAATGTGATTATCATTCATATGATTCAACTCTAGTTCACTCAACTAAGTCAAACAAGTGAATTGAAAACCCGACAACATCTTCCTGTATATCGGGGAATGTCCACCTAATAACACGCAACAAACTCACACAATCATATCATAACCAAACAGGATCTCAGGCTATCTAGCAGCATGTATAAACTGTTATCAGAATATAAACATCATAAACAATCAATATTATTATAAAATCAGTACTCAAGGTCTACCCTCAGTTTAAAAGATCCAATCACATGGATTTATTTCTTATTGTATATCATCCACACCAACCGGTGCCAAACCATCAAATGAACATAAATATATAAAATACCAACAAGCGTGCTAACAAATGGTTCAAGTCTCATAACCCAACCTAAACTTTTCCAGGTGCCATCTATGACATAGCAACTCTATCGATCTGCATCACCGGTACTCATACTAGTCTCATCTTCTTAAGGAGGAAAGAAAAGGAAAAGGGTGAGTAAGAAGCTCATTAGGGTAAAAGAAGCAAATAATAACAATAGGTCTTGTTCGAGGAGAAAGGATATGCAACAATATGCTATCATACATGCTCGTGTCAAATAATCAAACAAGAAATCCAAGTATCCCCTCCGGGGTAAATCCACTGATCAATGTCATGGCCCCCACCATGAATTGACATGTGAGGAAGCTCACTAACAACACTCACTCATTCATACCATAGCCCCCACCATGGATGGAATGTGAGCATACTCACAACAATAACTTGCTCGCGGATGTTTTCCTGTTCGTGTGATCCCCGTCACACCCACACCACTAGTGTGTTTCATTGCATGGGGTCATATGATCTGCATCCATTCTCTGACTTGCAACCATCCTTCCATGTGACTTTCATGTAACCCTATGGTATCCCAAATGCATACCAAAGAATCCCATGTATCTCTAATGCATCCATGAATAATAACAGGTCAATCTATATATATATATATATATATATATATATATATATATATCCAACCTACATATACATGTCTATCGCATGATGCATGAACAAGATCAAACCATTCCTAATGAATGATTGAACATGTAACGAGGGACATACACTATACAATTTAGAGAAATCATAAACTTAACCTGGGCTCTTTCTTCCTTAGAAACAATAAGGCTAGAACATAAATTTGGAAGTCCAATGAGAATACAAACCATTTTTTAGAACAAAACAAAGATATCAAATAAGAAATAGTTTAAGAATCCCCTACCTCGTTTCAATGACAACTTACAACTCAAGTTCCAAAATTAGGTTTTCCACCCTTTCTTCCAACATATCGATTTGAACAAATGGAACTCAATATATAATATCAATAACATCAATTTACCATAACAATATGCTATTCAATCAAAACTGAAGATAATTTTACCTTCTCTTTTTAGGATTTTTCTAAATCCTCCAATCTTCATCAAATTCGAATTTCAACCTAAACCAATAATCAAACCCAGTAAAACAACCATAAATAACCCTAGAATCAACATATCTAAACCTTACATTCCATCTCCTAAAGAATTAAACGAAATCTAGAAAACTTACCTTGAGTCATAAAAATCTTCTTGGAACTTGCTTGAATCCAAGCCTTAATCTTCAATAATCTCCCAAGAATCTCTCTCTCTCTCTCCCTCTCTCCATAGTTGGCTTCACCAAGAAATAAAAAAAATTGGTTCGCGTAACAATTTTATTTCGTCGCGATACGCCTAGGTGCCCCTTAGCCAAAGTTTTCCTTCCATTCTCCCCAAGCTACTTTTTTGGGCGCACGGTTCAAATTCAAATATATCTTGGGATTTTCTTGTTCAATTTGTCCTAGGAGCAACTACTATTGGCCTAGGCACCAATTGTAGCTCCTAGGATAGTTTCAATTCATTCTTCTGGTTCTTCAACTTGCCTGGGTGCAAATCCAATGCACCTATGCACCCCTACAAGTTCTAAAACACCCAAAACATATATTTTTCTAAGTTCCTATCCTTCCTAAGTTCATATTTGAGGTTGGTCATAACATCCTCCCCCTTAAAGCAATTTTGTCCCAAAATTTAGAAATGTAAATGGATTCATGAAAAATGTCGGGCACTTCTCCCTCATTCGTGACCCCAACTCCCATGTTGCTTCTTTATTTCCACGATACATCCAGATCACTTTCAACAAGGAGATCACACATGACCTTTTGACCTTTTCCTGACAGTCCAGAATCTCAACCGATTGAAAAGCATAGCTCCTATCTTCCTCAACTTCTAGTGTAGTCCAGCCTAACACATGGGACGGATCTTACTCGTATTTTCGAAGCATTGAGACATGGAATATATTATGAAATTTTGCTAGCTTTGGTGGAAGTGCCAAAAAATATTCCACTGGTCCCACTACTTCTAGAATCTTGAATGACCCCACAAATCGTAGTTCCAATTTCCATACTTGATATACCATTGAATGTCACATCTCGGACTAACGTTCAAAAACACTTTATCACCCACCTTTAACTCGAACGGTTTCCTCATTTTACCTACATAACATTTATGTCGACTCTGGGTGGTGAGTAGTCACATCTTGACTCCTCCACTCATTCTCTTGCTTCCTTGACCATATCCGGCCTCAAAACAACTTTCTCCCATCCTCAACCTAACATAAAGATGATCTACAAAGTCTCCCGTGGAGCGCCTCGAAATGAGCCATATCAATATTACTTTGGAATGAGTTGTTATATACAAGCTTTGTTATATGTGTGTACCTCTCCCAACTCTTTCTGAAATTGACTACACACACCCAAAGCATGCCTTTCATAATCTGAATAGTTTTGTCACTCTGCTCATCGTTCTATGGATGGTACATCATGGAAAAATCCAATTGTGTACCCAAAGCCTTCTATAGTCTATTCCAAAATTTATTGGTAAATCACGGATCTTGGTCCTACACGATAGACAATGGAATCCCATGCAATCTCACAATCTCCCTCACATACATTGTGCTCAAAGACTTCAACGAATTTTTCTTGTTCAATGGTGTACCCTTCTTTGTTAACTATGACATAGGTGCAACCATTAGCAAAAAGTATTGTATGAATCTTTGGTAGTGGCCCACCAACCCTGAGAAATTTCATATTTTTGTCACACTCTTTAGCCTTGACTAATTCAAAACTGACGCAACCTTTGAGTAATCACCTCTATGCCCTCTTGAGTGATGACATGACTTAGTAATTTTACTTTCGTGGCCAAGAACTCACACCTGCTCAATTTGGGATACAACTAATTCTCTCGTAGTGTCTACAGAGCCACTCTCAAGTGTTTTTCATGCTCCGCATTTGTCATATAGTAAATCAAGATATCATCTATAAACATTACCACAAATATATCCCATAATGGTTTAAGAACTCATTGCATCAAGTCCATGAACACCACTGGGGCATTGGTAAACCCGAACGGCTTCCAGGAACTCATAATGCCCTTACCGAGTCCTAAACGCCTTCTTTTAGAATATCCTCATATTTAATCCATAACTGATGATACTCTGACCTCAAGTCGATGTTGGAGAAATGCCTAGCACATATCAACTAGTCAAACAAATCATTTATCCATTGCAATAGATAAATCACCCGCAATCTTAGTACGAAGGGTTATCCAAGAAGTATTGACAAGAAATCCCCTTCGATCCCTTCAACTATATTAGCCCTCACTCGGGTAATCTAAGTGTAATATTTCTATCCCAAAAATCTAATAGCCCATGGTACTTGATCAACCAATCCGCTCCAAGGGCCATATTGAAGTCCTTGAAGTCCATCACATCAAAGTTGGCCTCTAAGACCGCTTCCCCGAGCCAACACTCACATCCAAAAGCTATCCCCTCTAAAATGGTGAAGTACCTGAACGACTAAGACACTGTGAACATACGCCTTATCGACAAAATTTCCAACCCTAGCGAATGTACCAATGAACTAGTAATGAGTGATTATGTAACCCTAGAATCATACAACACTCTCACCTAACCATTCAAAATGAAAAAATTACCTCCAATGAAATTTGGGTGCTCAAGAGCCTTTTGATGCCCCAAAGTGAATAGTCCCACATGAGTCAATGTTGGCTGTTGTTGCTCTCTAGAGCCACCACACCCCTTCCTCCCGGATGGAGCAGTGGATGGAATAGCTGGAGTCTGTGCTAGTGGTGGTAATTATAGAGCCTGAGATTGCTATGCTCCTCTCTCGTCCCGTGGACACTCACTCTTCTTGTGGTCCATCTTGCCATACCCAAACCACTTGAATCTAGAAGTTTTGCACTGATTTTGTTTATGACCATCCTTCCCACACTTGTAGCATATTTCCTTGCCCTCTTGTGTCGTCGAACCCTTACTTTGGTCGCTCTTCTATTGGTAGGAACCAGTCCACCACCATTGTTACCCCCGAATGCTAGTAGACATCTTTCAGCCTCATTACACTCATTTTTTTCTCAAAATCCAAAACCATTTCCACAGTTTCATCCTACATCTACACCCTGATAGACATCACCATCATAGCAAGGCTCGCAAGTAGCCCATTATGATACCTCACTAACTTGCTCTCATCGGATGGGGTAAAATGTCTCCCAAACTGATACAACATCTCAAACGGTCTGGTGTAATGCACCACCGTCATCTTCTTTGTCTAGACTAACTCCAAAAAATTCTTGGCCTCTTAGTTCGAAAAGGTCATAGAACAAATCAATGCATGAACAACTCTTCAAACGATGTCAACGTAAGGTCATTCCTATTTGGACCGAAGGAATCCCACCATTCATGTGCTGCTCTACCAAGATAGAAGAAAACTAACATCACCCACCTATCATCGGGTATCTTTAATGTGTCAAGTCTGACACTCATCTATTTGAGCCACTCCTTGGTCTCATTTATTTCTCCTTCACAAGAAAACATGGGAGGATTAGTCCTTTGCAGTTGATCAACCTCACAGATGCCTCTACTCGATTTATGGACCGCCTCAATCTCAATACAAGCTTCTAATGTAGGCAGCTTTATACGAACCTCTAAACGTTGAGAAACTTATGACTGAACCACTTGCACTAGGTTTATCACAATCCTAGTCAAATTTTGCAAAGTCATCGTGGTAGTGGGAGCCACTTGCACTCTGTCAACCCCTACTAATTACTTTGGTGGAACCTTCGGAGTACTCCATCTAGTTTTTATACTAGGTACATATTCCTAAGTACTCGATGTGGGCCTAGTTGCTCAAGTTAAGCCAACACTATGGCCTCTACTTGGGCCTCTCGGAGTCGCTCATCTACCCCCACCTTGAGTGGTGTCATCAACACTTGTAGAAACTAGAAAAGCCCTAGCTTTGCCAAAACTAGAAAACTTACCTTGAATATTTGAAATCTTCTTGAAACTTGCTTGAATCTTCAATCCAAGCCTTAATGTTCAATACTCTCCGAGAATTAGTTCGCGTAACACTTTTTTTCCTCATTGTGCGCCTAGGTGCCCCTCAGCCTAAGTTTTCCTTCCATTTTTTGCAAGCTACTATTTCGGGTGCACTAACACCCTTTGGAGTACCCAAGATTGATTCAACTCTGTCCGCAAGTTTTCTCCTTTCATTTATGGTCCAATCTGTCCTAGGTGCAACTCCTATTCTCCTAGGTGGCCTTTGGAGTGCCAAGGACAGTTTCAAGTCATTCTTCTGGTTCTTCAACATGCATAGGCACAAATCCAATATTCCTAGGTGCCTTTACAATTTTGAAAATACCCAAAACACATTTTTTTTAACTTCCAATCCTTCCTAGGTTCATAGTTGGGGTCGGTCATCACAATTTGCATTTGCATTTGCATTCTTAAATAGAAAAATCTAGAATATAGTTTACTTTTCTTGTTTGTGTTCTTTTAATTGCAAACAAAACCAACGTGAGTGGAACTTTTCTTTTCTTGCATTTCCCATACATACATACAAATAAGCACTTGGATCAATCATAACTGTGTCTCTATGGATACGATCACTGTTGACCACTTATGTTGTTCCTGCGTCTAGTGCACTTGCTAGTAGGTTGCTTTAGTCCCGACAAGTTTATGGCACCTTTGTCGCGAGTAGCTTATATTTGATTCATTTTTGTCTACAAAAATACTTATTTACATAGTTTAGTTCCTACTTGACAATTAGTTGACTTACACTATTTTCTTGTTCTTTGTAGTTCATGCAAGGATGACGTTCACAACATAGATGAATTCTTCCTTTTGATTTAGATTTGGGACCTGTACGTTGAAACAAAAGAGACAAGCAAACTCTTGGGGAGCATTCTCTCACACAATCTCTCCCTCCAACTTCTAGTTCATATCATGAGAGCTCTTTTGGAGACGAACTTGAATGAGCAAACATGGAAGAAAATGCCGAAGGAGTTGATGGTAATGGTATTAATGCCAATGCTTCTTGCACCATTGAGGATTTTTTTTATGCCACAATTGGCTACTCCTCAATCCTGCATTGTTTTCCCTACTATTGCACCTAACTTATATTATCAGATTAAGGGCTACATTATTAATTTGTTTTCTTACTTTTTAGGAGAGGAAAATCAAGATGAAAGCGACGTCATCGAAAATTTCTTAGAGATTTCTGGTACGAAACAAGTTCAATGGATATCTACAGAATTTATTTGACTCAAGCTATTCCATTTCTCTCTTAAGAGTAAAACTACAAATTGGTTCAAGACCTTGCTTGCAAACTCTATTACATCTTGGGATCAACTGTCTGCAAGGTTTATTCAGAAATTATATACTCAATCAAAGACGCAGCGATTAAGAGATCAGATATTCCATTTAGGAAACCCATTTAGATGCGATGATTGCTCTTGGGTCCCCTAAAACACCACATTATAGAAAAATTATGATCTCGTATCACCATCATTCAAGGAAAACTGAAATGCAAGCTTAAATTCAATAAAAATTTCAAGGACTGAAAAAGGGCTTACAATGATCGGGCTAAAAATCCATACTCCGTTTATTTGTCAGTCCATTGAGTCTTTGTGGCCCACTTAGTGGTCTTAAAACATACAAATTAAAAACATATTTTTAATTTCTTTTGGTGAAATATGAGTTCCATAACTATTATAAGTATAATAATGGCATAATGTTATGACCTGTAAAGTGATTAAGAGGTACTTTTGTCTGAAAAAACTGCCTTGTCATTGGCCATACCATATTTCACATTAACACCACCTCCCCAATCATTATTCATTATTATAAACTATAAACCCATTTCAATAAGAAAAATGTAGATATAGTCGGCCAGTAAAGATAAGGGAAAAAGCTCGTCTCATTATGAGGTTTGTCCAACTGATTTTGAATCTCATGGTGATGACGTCTAAAAGGTGTCACTACCGAGAAGACGTTCAGTGGGTCAGACCTGCGATAATGCACGGACGAAGATCCTTCCAGGGAGCTAATCAGCCGAGCAAGGCAGTCTTGATTTACCAGCTAAGTAGCCTATCAGGCAACTTACCGACTAGGCAGGTAGGGCAATCTAGGTTGATCAGCTAAGCAGTCTAGGAGCTGAGCACGACAAACAAAGGTGAGCTAAGGCCGCACCAGAGGTAGTCCTCTGGCGTTGGCGCTTCGATGCTCAAGTCAGTTGGTATTTAATCAGGTGAGCTCCTCGGACTAGAGCTCTCAGTTAGCCAGTACTCAAATTGTGATTTAAGTTTTTTAATACCTGACTTGCTGAGCCTTATATAGGGCTAGAGACCACTGTTGAAGTGGGTCTTTCCATTATGATTGTGGACCACATCCAGCTGTTTTTCACCTTGATAGGTCCAGCTGGTGCACTCTTACCGATGAGATTGCTTGGTAGGCATGAAGAGTCTTGGTCCACATATGACGTGGCGGAGCACCATTGGTGGGGGTATTTTTGTAATATCAGTTGCCCCTAACTCCCTTATCGAGGCGTCGCTCTGCGCAGATCGATGAGATGAGTAATTATGTCATTCCATTAATGAGGAGATGACAGCCCAAACCCCTGGATCAACGGTCCATTTCTGCGCGGCTCATTGGCCATCTGTTTATGGCTGTTGATCTGAGGTTGGTCTTCTGCTATAAAAGGGCCTAAGGGCTTGGTCATTCCACAAATTTCTTAAAATTTGAGAGCGCTTACCGAGGAGTTGTGCATACCGACCGAGATAACATCCTAAAAAAATCCCAACTGCAACTTACCGAGCACTCTTCTAGGTAAGACATGTCTTCTTCCAGTTTAAGTACTTCTTCTATATCAGGTCTTTCAACTTCTACCTCAGGTAGTGACCGAGCAACTACCTCTACCGATGAGGTAGTTATCACCCAAACCAATCCTCCCTTAATGAAACACCATTTTGTAGAGTCTTCCTCGGTAGAGTACCCAGTAGAGTATGCCCCCCATGACCTACCCCCTCCGAATGAGAGGGGTGGAGGTACCGATGACAGCATCCCTGAACCGACCTACCTCACTTGTGATCAGTCCAATAGCTACATTGACGAAGTCGTAGCCAAGTGTGGTCTTCCCTTCCCTTACCGACGTGTGGGTAAGGGCGAGTCTCATTTTCACCCTAGGCGGGGTGAATTTGCTATCTCACTTAGGTCACTTGAAGCTGGTGCTAGGATCCCCTTTTCACCAGCAATAACCAGTCTTCTTCGTCGGTTCAATCTTTCTCCAGCCATTCTGGCACCCAACTCTTGGCACTTTTTGGCCAACATTCTTTGTCTCTCCAATAAATATCATCTCGGTATTTCTTCCTCGGTTATTCAACACCTTTTTCTCCTGTGCCATCTTCCAAACTCTCCTGGCCTCTTTTACTTGAAACTCAAGCCAGGACTCAAGTCTCCCTTGTACAACCAGTCCATCAAGAGATGGAAGAATTCATATATTTTTGTACGAGTCCCTCTCCCTGAAGGAGAGGAACTTCCATTCCGAACTACCTGGTCGGTACCATTTACCGATCAGTTTAACCGTCCTTCTCCTTTGAAGGGCGATGAGCTAAAATTATTTGACGCCTGGAAGGAACTCTTTGTTGTTGGGGCTAATACCGACATGAGGTTTAGTCTACAGGACTTCTCGGTGTCTAATTTTTGTTACGGATCTCGGCAAGGTTTGCATATTTTTGATTTTTCAAATATTTTATCCGTCATCACTGATCTGTATTCACTTGACTTGTGGTAATGCTTTGCAGATATGGCCGACTTGTCCGAGTACATGGCGATGAACGCTGCCCCTGCTCCTCGGCAACAGAAGAGGAAGAAAACCAACAAAGGCAAGGAGCCCAAGAGGCCACGTGTGGGGGCCACAGGGGAGACCATATCTTCTGAGGCAGCCCTCACTGCTGCCACCACCTCGGTCACAACTGTTATCAGGAGTGCTCCGTCTCCTCGGCTAGGAACTCCTCGGCCTGGGGTTTCCCAAATCCCTCGCCAGGTTAACGATCCTCCATTGGGACCAATTACCGAGGAGGATTTTGCTCGGCATACTCCCCAGTGGGATGTCAGTCAAACTGACAGGGTGGTCACCCCAAGAGTGGCTACCGAGATGCTAAAGCACTTGCCTACCCCTGCAGATTATGACAGGGTGTCTGGTCTGACAGCTATGGAGCATCTGACTCAGATGAACTCCCTCTTCATGCAGGTATGAGTTTTTCCTTTTGAGCTCGGTATCCTTTCTTTTTAATAAATTTTTCTAACTCATTTTTTTTAGCCTGCTGTCCACCTCTCTGCTCTCTCATCCGGCATTGCTCGGTTTGCTTACGAGGAGACAGTTCAGCGAGATAGAGCTGATGCTGCTGAGGAGAGAGCTACCAAGGCCAAGAACGAGCTCAACTTGGTGAAGGCCGAGATGGAGGAGATGCAGCAGTCTTAGAGCGCAAGCTGAAGAATGCCGAGGAGACCTATCAGCGACTCTTTGGTGATGCCGAGCAGCAGACAATCCAGAAGTTCAAGGAATCCGAGGAGTTCAAGGCTGCCCTGAGGGAGGAAGGCTTCTATGGCTTCCGCGGTGGTGTCAAGGAGTCCAGGAAGCTGCTCGTCAAGGCTGGTCTGGACTCTTCCATCCTTATGCCATTGTGCCCTTCTCTCATGGGAAGGGATCATCTTGACGAGTCCAAGGAGGAAATCCTAGAAGCCTTCAGGAAGGCTGAGCAGAGGAGGAAGAGGGGGCTTGGTGAGATGGATTTCTCTGAGGAGGAGATCTCTGATGAGGAGGTTGAAGTAGTGGAAGAGGAGAACTTGGGAGCTGACCAGGAAGCACCAAACCAAGTTCCTCTACCAGTTGCTGAGACAACCGAGGAGGTACCTCCAGCTCTTCCAGCCAATGTGCCTACTGCCGAGGAGTCCGGCTCTGGAGTTCCTGCCTTAGATTCTTAGGTTCTCTGTTGTATGGGCTTAGCCCCTTTTTGCTGTGTTCTTTCCTTGTAATGTAATTATTAGAACTTCAATGAAATCAGCATTTGTGACTGCTCGGTAATTCATATCATAAGCTTGTCTTTTTTTTATCTTTGAAGGGCATGCCTTTCTGGTCGGTAAGCCGACCAGTCTTCTTTCTTTTTTAGAACTTTAAGTCTCAAATATCCTCCAGTTTCTCGGAGGATGCAGATACTACCCTGGTCGGTATGCCTACCAAGGTTTAAGTATCTTCTTTCTTTCAGGATCAAAATCTATATGATTTGATTGCCTTGTCGGTATACCGACCATGATCTTCAAAGCTTTTTTCTTCCTTTAAGGAATATCTTGAAATCTGGGATGCCATCCTGGTCGGTAGGCCGACTGTGGCTCTTGGACCCTTTTTATTGGGGTCTCAAGTCTTTAGTGTTGTGCAGATACTATCCTGGTCGGTAGGCCGACTAGGCTTGTAGTATCTTCATTTCCTCTTTGGGAAATTTGTGTAAGTCTTGTCATCTTGTGATGTTGGTTGGTATGGCATTGACACTTAGCCAATTTTTTGGTTAAGTTTGCATGTTGTTCAGGTCAAGCCTTCTTCTGCATTGTGATGCTTTATTTTGGGAAAGAGACCTGAGCTTTTATTCATCCCTGCATGTTCCAAACTGGAAAACAAATACATAAAAAAGAAACATCATCTGTTACAATAGAGGCATCACACATAGTATCTTCGGAGGTTATCCACATTCCAGGGTCTCATATCCCCGGGCCTCTCTGGATCTTCGATTTTGTATGTGCCCTCTTTCAGGATTTTCACAACTAGGTAGGGTCCCTCCCAAGTTTCACCTAGCTTACCTGGATGTTTTCTTGTAGCAGCTACCTTTCTCAGCACAAGGTCTCCAACAGAGAAACTTCTCCTCTTTACTTGCCTGTTGTGGTACTGAGCTGTTCTCTGTTTATAGGCAGCAGTCCGGATCCCTGCATTCTCCCTGGTCTCTTCTAGGAGATCCAGGTTGTTCAGCAAGAGCTCATTATTCGTTGATTCTTCGAAGTTGGTGACCCTCGATGACGGGACTCCAATTTCGACCGGGATGACTGCCTCGGTCCCGAAGGAGAGGGAGAATGGAGTTTCACCTGTTGATGTCCGGGGTGTAGTGCGGTATGACCACAGCACACTAGGTAGTTCTTCAACCCATCTCCCTTTTGCTCCATCCAGCCTTGTTTTCAGTCCTTCAAGGATAGTCCGGTTTGTCACCTCTGCCTGTCCATTTGCCTGGGGATGTGCGACAGAGGTAATCCTTAGGTCAATGCTAAGGTCTTCACAGAACTTGTGCATCTTTCTGCTAACAAATTGTCTTCCATTGTCCACCACTAGGGCTTGTGGCAAGCCATACCTGCAGACAATGGTTCTCCATATGAAGTCCATCACCTTCTGTTCTAAGATGGCTGCCAATGGCTCTACCTCTATCCATTTAGTGAAGTAATCAACGGCAACGATAAGGTTTCTCCTCTGTCCCAATGTCTGGATGAATGGTCCAAGGAGATCCATGCCCCATTGTGCAAATGGACAGGGATTTTGCATGGGGATGATGTCCGAGGAAGGTACTCTTGGCACGTTTGAGTGCCTTTGACACTTATCGCACTTCTGTACGAGCTTCTTAGCATCCTTCATCATGGTAGGCCAATAGTACCCGCATCTCAGCACCTTGTGACTTAAGGTCCTGGATCCTATGTGGCTTCCACATATCCCCTCATGCACTTCTCGAAGTGCATAGTTCGCATCTCTGGGTGCTAGACATTTCAGGTATGGCAGAGTGAACGACCTTCGATACAACTCTCCCTAGATCAGGGTATATCGAGCTGCTCTTTTTCGAAGGCTTTTTGCTTGGTTGCGATCTTCAGGCAAACTTCCATCCTCCAAGTATTTCTTGATCGGATCCTTCCAACTCGGCTCATGACCGACATCAATATCCGCCATCAAAGTTTGTATTTTGATGTTCTTTTGCGGGAGTATCTCCACTTGAACTGAAGTAGGTACCTGTACTGAGGATGCAGACGCCAATCGTGCTAACACGTCGGCCCTTGAGTTCTCCCCTCTAGGTATTTGTCTGACCTTCACCTTCGGTATCCTTTCCATCAGTTCCTGTACTTTCGCCAAGTACCTAATCATACTTGGTCCTCTTGCTTCATATTCTCCTTTGATCTGCTCGGTGACCAGCTGTGAGTCACTATGAACGATCAAATTTTTAACTTCCAGCTGCTCAGCAAGGCGTAGTCCAGCCAGTACAGCCTCATACTCTGCCTCGTTGTTCGAGGCTTTAAAATTGAATCGCAAGGAATGTGCTATGGTCATACCCCCCGGGCCGAGCAGGAGAATGCCGGCACCACTGCCTTCTTGATTGGAGGATCCATCCACAAACAATTGCCATTGTTGAGGTGCAGTGGCGGCAATGTCCTGGTTGGGCTCTCTATAGCATTCAATGATAAAATCAGCTAAGGCCTGGGCCTTCATAGCCTTCCTTGGCTGGTACTTAATGTCAAACTCTCCCAATTCAATAGCCCACTTCACTAATCTTCCTGAAGTGTCTGGCTTTTGGAGGACTTGTTTTAGGGGCTGGTCAGTCAGGACAATTATCGAGTGTGCTTGGAAGTAAGGTCTCAGCTTCCTTGCTGCCACTATCAGTGACAGGGCAAGCTTCTCAGCATGGGAGTACCTTGTCTCTGCACTAACCATCATCCTGCTGATGTAATACACTGGTCTTTGCACCTTGTCTTCCTCACTTACTAGCACTGCGCTTACCGCGTGTTGTGATACTGCTAGGTAGAGGTACAAGACTTCACCTTCTCTTAGACAAGTCAGTAGAGGAGGCTGGCCTAGATAATCTTTAAGATTTTCAAAGGCAATTTGACACTCAGGTGTCCATACAAATTCCTTGGCCTTTTTTAATGCCTGGAAAAATGGTCTACATTTTTCGCTGGACCGAGCAAAGAACCTTCCTAGTGATGCTGCTCGGCCGATCAGCCTTTGAACTTCCTTGGCATTTGTGGGTGGCTCCATCTTCAGGATCGCTTCCACCTTTTCAGGATTAATCTCAATACCCTTGCTGGTTACCAAGAAGCCAAGAAACTTCCCGGATGCCACTCTGAAGGCACACTTGTCTGGGTTAAGCTTCATTTCAAACCGATCAAGTTTATGAAAGACCTTGCGCAGGTCAGCAGGGTGGTCCTCAGCTTTCTTGCTCTTTACCACCATATCATCCATATAAGCCTCCAAGGACTTTCCTATCTGATCTCTGAAGATATGGTTCACCAACCTCTGGTAGGTGGCTCCAGCATTCTTCAATCCGAATGGCATCACCTTATAGCAATATGTCCCCTCAGGGGTGATGAATGAGGTTCCTTCTTGGTCTTCAGGATGCATTCTTATCTGATGGTACCCCGAATAAGCATCCAAGAAGCTGAGGAGCTGATGTCCTGAGGTAGAATCTACCAGCTGATAAATCTTTGGTAGTGGATAGCTATCCTTAGGACACGATTTATTCAAGTCGGTGAAATCAACACACATCCTCCATTTTCCATTCGCTTTCCTCACCATGACAACATTGGCTAGCCATTCAGGGTATTGGACTTCTCTGGTGAAATCTACATCCATCAGCTTCCTTACCTCTTCCTTGATCGCTTCTTGGCGATCGGGAGCAAAGTTTCTTCTCTTTTGCTTAACTGGTCGGGCACCAGGTATGATGCTCAGTCAGTGTGTTATCACCTCTGCACTTATGCCGGGCATCTCATCAGCACTCCAGGCAAAAGTACCTACACTTGCTAAGAGTAGTTCAGTGATCTCCTTGACCATTGTTTCCCCAAGTTGAGATCCAATATGGAAGTTTCTTCCTGAGCCAGCCATGACCTCAACTTTCTTGAGTTGCTATACTGGAGTGGGTTTGAACACCTGCTCCTCTGCCCTCATATCTAGGCTGCCTACTGAGATCTTCTCTTTCTTCCTCTCTTTGAGTTCAGTGAAGTAGGTGCTCCGGGAAGCCTTCTGATTTCCCTTCACTTCACCCACTCCCTTCGAGGTGGTGAATTTCATCTTCAAATAATAGGATGAGACAACAGTTCTCACCTTGTGAAGTAGTGGTCTTCCTATGATGGCATTGTGTGAAGCCTTCACATCAACTACCAACATGTCCACCATGTGCATCACTGTCCTGGGATGTGTTCCCAATGTGACTGGGAGGGTTATCATTCCTTTTGGTATGACTGACTCTCCTGTGAACCCATACAAGGGTACTGAGGTTGGCTTTAGCCTATCCTCCGAAAGCTTCATAGCCTTGAAAGTGTGGTAGAACAGGATGTATGCTGCACTCCCATTGTCTACCAAGATTTTCAGGACGTTGAAGTTGGCGATCACTGCATCAATTACCAAGGCGTCATCGTGAGGAACTCGAACACCTTCCTCATCTTTCTCTGAGAATGTGATAACATCCTCATTCCTCTTGACTCTTTTTCCCTTGGTTGGCTGTTCAGTGAGGCGAGCATATGCTCTCCCAGCTGATGTGCTTTCTCCACCTGCTGCCAACCCTCCAATAATGACACCACAGAAATCAATTGTTCCTGCCGTGCCTCTCTCATGTGGAGGAGACTCTTCCCTCCTCCGTGGCCTTCTATGGTCATCATCTTCTTTATTATCTCTCCTTCGTTTTTCTTCTCGATTTGCAGTGTATCTCTTGAGGTGTCCTCTTCTTATCAACTCCTCAATCTCGTCTTTCAATTGAATGCAATCATCGGTATCATGACCACGGTCCTTGTGGAACCTATAATATTTGTCTGGAAACCTCCTCTTCCCTCCAGGGTTCTTGAGCTCCCTTGGCCATTTGACCAAGTTCTGGGCCACTATTTCATTCAACACTGTTCTCGGGGGAGCATTCAGTGGAGTGTAGTTATCAAAACGACTAGGTGGCGGACCAGTTTGAAATTTCCTGGACGACTGGTCTCTTTGCCTGTTGTCTTCTCTTCCCGACCTCTTGTCACTGCTTGGTCGGCTACCTCCCACCCCTCCTGAGCGGCCCTTCTCACCAATGCCTTTCGTCCTATCAGGAGAGGTTCGCATCGCAAAATGAGAAGACTTTAGTAAATCTGTTGCCTTGATGTATTTCTCAGTCCTTGCCATGAGTTCGTCCATGGACTGAGGGGCATCAGTGTATAATGAGTTGCAGAACTGCTCATGACGCACTGTCCTGTGTTGGGATGATGTCCTAAAAAACATACCATGTAAAGACAATTCTGAAATTCAAGAATAAACATTTTATGATTGCATTTGTGTTTTAAATGTTTTATTTTAAATATTTCATTTATATGTGAATGTTCTAACAAGGTCTAAGGATGTTAGATATGTGAATCTTGGATACTCAGATACACTTATAGTGTGAGTATAGATTGACACAAGATTCATTATTACATTCTAAATCATTAGTCACAACCAGATTAACAAAGTTAGGCACTTTGTTGATATAGGTTGTAGTGCATGGACATCTCCAATTAGGGGAATGGTTTGTCTTGACCGTTTGAGAGGATTCTCGGATTGGTGCACTAGTGTGTATGTGGACATATACATTGACGGACTTACATAGGAATGAACAACTAGAAACGTGCTATCAAAGAGTTGTTCATCCTATAGCTATGGGAGTACGGTATATCTCAAGCTTGAGTAGGTCAATACGTTTATACTTATAGCGTGTGCATTTTGATTCATCAATAAGTGAGACACGCACTATTGTCAAAATCTTGATGATTTGGATGTATGCCACTAGGGTATAAGCGCATACCTACAAAATAGTCATTCATGTACTTTCAGTTATGAAAGTGTAAGCACCCATCTGAGAGGTTCAAATTAATCTATCTAAAAAACTATGCATAGTGATTCTAACAAATCAAGCGTTGTGAATTAAATTGATCGACGGGTCAATTTAATACGCTTAGAGGATAGATATAAAGGAATCTGGAGCTCAGAGAAAATATGGATTTTGGAGTGTTTGATAGTATGAATAAATTCACTCCATCTTACCGGGTGTTGCATGGAGGATATGCAAGTACACTTCCCATAGGTCAGGGATAGGTTTCTAATTATGGAAAAGCCTCGATGTAAGAATCGTACATATTGGGGAGTGCATCCAAAGTTCAGGTAGTGTCAGACGAACATTGGATTGTTATATTATTCCTAGTCATAGAGTTTGACGGTAAAGAATAATATTTCGGGAGCCACAATATGTATGTCCTGTGGAGTCCCCTTGGTAGCTCTATATATTCTCTTGTCCTATTTAAGGAAGATCGGCAAAATTTACCATATCACAACGGTTGTTGGAAAAGTTACAAGAATGGAATTTGTATAACAAATAGATACAATTTTATTGGGTTTTGGTTTTCCAAAGATAACCCTAAGATAAAATTGTTTTTGTTAAGATATACAAAATTCTTGTAAGTGTATTTATGTAAAAATAACAAATCTCGGAGTTTTGATTTAGATTGTAAAATAAATATTTTACATAATCAAAAACAAATTAAAGTCAAGAATGGACCAAGGAACAAAACAAATTTGAGCCTTGAATTCTTGAAATATTGGGCCAAGCTAGGCTTAAACCATGTTATTGCATAGCAATATATGGCCGGCCCATTGTGGATAATTTGGGCTCCGATTATGCTTGTTAAAAGTATTCCATATTTGTTTTGGCTTTGAATCCAATTGGGATTAGAAGTCAACTCAAATAATGATTTGTTATATATATATAAACACAACAATTTTTCTATGAATGGATAAGGATGGCAACCGTTTTGTTTTTTCCTAGTTCCATTTGGATTAGGAAAACAAAACCTAAAAGGAGACTTTTTTAACACAATGAAAAGGTTTTGTTTTATAAAATATAGAGGGCTGGCCGTGTGATTCATTCATGAGAAAACAACCAAGTTATTTTTTCCAATAAAAAGGAGCCGAGTGTTCCTGGAGAGGTAGCCGTGTGAGATTCTTTTGGTTCACTACCAATTGGGTTTTTTGCTTTGCTTTTTCGCAAGGAGATTAAAGAGAATACCTAGGAAACAACATAGGCTATTCTTGGTGATTCTTGTTTTCTAAATTGGTGGTTCGTGATCAAGAGGTGTGATCAAACAAAGGGTGTGTTGAAGATCCGTTCGTGTGTTCGTGATCAAGTGTTGAGTTCGTGATCAAGACGGATAGCACGTTGGACCTCGATAGTAAAGAGGTTGGTATTCTTCTTCTAACCTTCTTCATGCCATGATTGTATGTTTAGATCTAAGAATTATTTTGTATGAAATTAATACTAGAAGCATGCTAGGATTAATTACAAAATTAATTGGATCTAGGATAACACTTGATAGGCGTGTAACAATCTAGGGTTGATTGGCTTCCGATTAAATTTTTGATTTGTACCTATGCTAAGAACGATCCATAAGACGCTTCCGCATGTTCTAAAATTAATTTTAGCAACCAACATCCTGATCAGAGCAGCATTTGCTACAGCAATTTGCACGTCGGGGATCTCCAGGCACATCTGGTTAAATCTTCCTATGAAGTCACGAAACAGTTCTCCCTTCTCGTGTTCAATAACCATCAAGTCCTGATTGGTAGTCTTGGGCTTCCTAGCACTTGCGAATCGGAGACTGAACTTCCTGGATAGGTCTTGGAAGCTACAAATGCTGTGCCTAGGGAGGTTGATGAACCAAGTCCGAGCAGGTCCAATAAGTGTAGAGGGGAAGGCCTTGCACAACACTGCATCTGAGGCTCCTCGACACTCCATCATGGACTTGTATCCCATGACATGGTCATAAGGATCTCTTTTTCCATCATATTGCTCCAAGTTGGGGAGTCTGAAGTCAAGAGGTATGTCTGTTTCAAGGGTATCCCTAGACAGGGGAGTCATGGAACTGTCCCACATTTCATCAACGATACTACGTCCCTGGAGGGCTGCTAGCTTGCGGTCTACCTCTTGAAGGTGCCTATTGACATCATCATTGATGTGGGAATAATGGGTGTTCCTATTGGTATTGGAATTTCCTTCTCGGTTCTCATCTCTCCTCTTGCTCCTGGCATCTAGAGAACCCGAGTTTCCATCATCCTCGTTCCTTTCAGTGGTCCAAAGTGGGCCTTGCTGGTTAGCCATCATCATCTCAGTGACGAGCTGCACTTGTTGACAAAGTTGATTAAACCGTGCAGCACTGATGGGAGGACCAGCTGCCTCCTGTGGTGGTGCTTGGACGTTTCCTCCTTCTTGGACTTGAGGTGCCTCCAAGGGTACCTCATGCCTTGCAGGATTCCCATAATCTTGGTGTTGATGCTCGGCATCGTGCACCAAATGATGGGCATGAGATGTCTCAGGATCATTCACGTTGGTTCTTCGAGGTCTAACCATTGTAAGAAGATGGAACTTAGTTGTTCCCACAGACGTCGCCAAACTGATGACGTCAAAAAGGTGTCACTACCGAGAAGACGTTCTGTGGGTCAGACCTGCGATAATGCACGGACGAAGATCCTTCCAGGGAGCTAATCAGCCGAGCAAGGCAGTTTTGATTTACTAGCTAGGTAGCCTGTCAGGCAACTTACCGACTAGGTAGGTAGGGCAATCCAGGTTGATCAGCTAAGCAGTCTGGGAGCTGAGCACAACAAACAAAGGTGAGCTAAGGCCACACCAGAGGTAGTCCTCTGGCGTTGGCGCTCTGACGCTCAAGTCAGTTGGTATTTAATCAGGTGAGCTCCTCGGACTAGAGCTCTCAGTTAGCCAGTACTCAAATTGTGATTAAGTTTTTTAATACCTGACTTGCTGAGCCTTATATAGGGCTAGAGACCACTGTTGAAGTGGGTCTTTCCATTATGATTGTGGACCACATCCAGCTGTTTTTCACCTTGGTAGGTCCAGCTGGTGCACTCTTACCGAGGAGATTGCCTGGTAGGCATGAAGAGTCTTGGTCCACATATGACGTGGCGGAGCACCATGGTGGGGGTATTTTTGTAATATCACATGGGTATTCTTGTTTTCCTTTAAGACAAATCTGCAGGTGTTGTGATACAACGTCCCACTCAATTGATCAGTCACAAATGTTCATAGCAAATAGAGAAAGAAGAGAGAGAGGATCAAAAGAAATGAAAGAGGGGAGAGAGAAATGCATTTATTTTAGAAAATTAACATAATTATGAAAAATAGTGATAAATAACCCATATTTTATAAATCTTTAGTAGTCATATATAAACAATACACGTTAAACTATAAGGGGAATGATAGAGCAATTGAAGATTTTGGGGTTGAATCATGCAAATCCAGATCCAGTTCCACCAAATCCTTTACCACCAGTTGAGGGAGGCCATCAACATCCACAACAGTTTGAGGGAAGAGGAGATCTCGATTTCAACCACAGGGGACCTAAGATAGATTTTACAAAATTTGTTGGTGAGAATCTTAATACTTGGTTACTCAAGGCCGATCAATACTTTGGATATTACCAAACCCTCTTCAAAATAGAGTACATTTGGCTTCTTTCTATTTTGAAGGCCCAGCTATGGTTTGCTTTCAGCATTTAATCTTGTCCAATAGGATAGATTCTTTTGCTGAATTAGAGTTTGCTTTAAGGAGTAGGTTTTCCCCTAATGAAGAGCCAAATCCAATTGAGGAGTTGATGGCTTTAATTAAGACATGATAGATTTGTTGAAGAATATAAAATACAATTTGAGACGATCGCAACCAAATTATATGATCTACTGGAGCACTATAAACTGATTTATTTCTTGGGTGGTTCGAAAGAAGAAATTAGAAAGGCGGTGAGAGTTAGGCACCCACGCACTTTATTAGAATCTTTCAAATATGCCAGTAGGCAAGAAAAAGTTTCTTGACTACTCAATGAGCTTAATAGAATGTTGTATATATACAGAAAGGATCTACTAGTATGAGTACACCTCTTGTGACTCAATTGAATGTTGTTAAGGAACCATCTAAATAACCTGGTAGACATATGTTTGTTCAAAGAATTACACCCTAGAAGATTATGGAGAAGAAAGAGAAGGGTCTATGGTTCAAATGTGATGGAAAGTGGATTCCCGGTCATAGGTGTTTGAATTCTAGCCCTAATATTTTTTGCATTGGACACGTTTACACTTGTGAACGTAGTATCAAGAAGATGGTAGAGGATGGCAGTAGTGTTCAAGCAGTATTGGAGGATCCAAATAGTGTTTAAGAAGACCAACTTTCTCCAATTGTTTCTTTATATGCTTTGACATGATTAGTAGGACCTAAAACTATGTTATTACAAGGGTTTGTAGACATAATATCTCTTCTTATCTTGGTTGATAGTGGCTCAACACATAATTTCATCAATCTCAATTTATTTGACAAAATTCCTGCTCAATTTAAATTGAGCACAGTGAAAGTTGCTACCACACCAGTTAGAACTGCCAATGGTGAATTCATGCACTATTTTGGAAATATTAGGCGACTGGCTTTATGTTGTCAGGGCCATTCATTCCAAATGGACTATTATGCCCTAGAGCTAGGAGAATATGACATGGTTATGGACATAGAACGGTTAAAAAATTTTAGGTGACATCAATTGGAATTTTTGAGGCACTGACAATGTCTTTTACTTAGGGTGGCAATGTCTATCAGTTAAAAGGTATAATATCCTCACCAAAGCCTTTCATTTCAGTTACTACCAATGAGGAGGTGTTCACTTATATTTCATAGGATATATTTTATCAGATGAATACCATATCTTCACCCATTATACCACCTACTGAAGTAGGTCTAGAAATTCATACGATTTTAGATCAATTTTTTATGTATCTACGGAGCTAGAAGGACTACCGCCTTCAAGGATTTATGACCATAAAATTGTATTGAAAGAGGGTACCAATCTAGTGAACATGAAACCTTATAGGTATCCTAATTCCCAAAAGTCTTAAATTGATAAGATAGTAGCTGAGTTGTTATGTACAAGAGTCATACGAGCTAGTTCCAGTCCATATTCTAGCCCTGTCTTATTAGTTAAGAAAGCTGATAATACATAGAGGATGTGTATTAATTATCGGGCTCTCAACAAAGCTACTGTCAAAGTTAAATTTCCAATACCAGTTATAGATGAATTGTTGGATGAACTCTATGGGGGCAAAAGTCTTTTCCAAACTTGACCTTAGGTCAGGTTATCATCAAATTATAATGTTTGAAAGAGATGTGGAGAAAACTGCCTTTATGACTCATGAGGAGCATTTTGAGTTTTGGGTTTGACCTAACAAATGCTTCTTCAACTTTTCAGAGTCGTATGAATGAGGTTTTCAAGCCTTACTTAAAGAAATTCATTTTAGTATTTTTCGGCGACATATTGGCGTATAGCAGCTCAGTGGTAGAACATGTTCAACACCTATCAACTACTTTGGTGTCAATTTACCGCTTTTGAGGTCTCATATTTGGGTCATTTGGTTGGTGTTTTAGGGGTCTAGGTAGATCCAAATAAAATTTTGTTTATGGTGCATTGGCCAAGACCTAGTAATGTGAAGGCGTTGAGGAGTTTTTGGGGTTATGTGGGTATTATAGGAAGTTTATCCAGAATTATGTTTCACTTACTGCCCCATTGAACAATTTGTTACAGAAGGATGGTTTTTTATGAACTTAGGAGGTTGATAAAGCTTTTGAGAATTTAAAAGAGGTAATGGCTACACCTCTAGTGTTGGCTCTTCCAAATTTTCATGACACATTCTATATTGAATGTTATGCTAGTGGGAGTGGTATAGGGGTTATATTGCTATAGAAGAGGCATCCCTTGGCTTTCTTTAGTTCAACTTTAAAGGGTAAAGCTATCTTGTTCTCTACATATGAGAAGGAATTCCTGGCTTTAGTTTCTACAGTTCAAAAATGGAGACCTTAACTTTTGGGCCACTATTTCATTAAAAGAATATATCATTTTAGACTTAAGTATATGTTGGAACATAAAATGGACACTCTCTTAACACAAAAATGGATGGTTAAGCTTCTTGGTTATGATTTCTCCATTGAATATAAGAAAGAAAATTCTAATATAGTTGTTGATGCCCTTTCTAGGGAATTTGAGTTTGACACTGGAAAAAATTACAATATGGAGAGCTAGTTGAGTGGCTATATCAACACCTTCTTTAGACTTTTTGGTGGATGTGAAGGGCACTTATTGATAGGTATGAATATACCTATTGTTTTTTGTGATAATAATCCTCTATTATCTCATTGGTATTATCAATTCGGTACATTTATCTATTATCTTGAATTTTGATAGGCAATTGATGGCGTGGAACAAAAAGGTGGCAAATATGGGCAAGATGAGAGCAAGAATAAGCCTAAAAATTATCCTGGGCGTGATTTATACACGCCTAGGCGGTACGGGCCACGCATGGAACAGGGGTGAATGCAAAAATTCAGGAAAACTGCATTTTCTAGAGCAGCGCCTAGGCGCATTTCCTACATGCCTAGGCGCCCTTGCACAAAATTGGCAGCTTTTATTTCGCGAAAGCCCTAAAAACTGGACACTTCTAACTTATCAAACGGCCGTTCCAGGGAGCGAAAAACAGAGGAAAGAAGGAGGATTCAAGGCTTGAAGGAGGGATTTTTCATCTTGGCTTTTGTTTCTTCCAATTTTGGGTTCTACCAATATGTTTCTCTCTCTTTGCTTGTCTCTTTCTCTCTCTATGTGTAGCTAAACTCTTTGTCACCAAGGCTAGGATGAAGCCTTGGGTTGAATGATGGTTGTATGAATTGATTTGTTTATATGTGAATCTTTTTGGGTATAAATCTTTGGTTTCTATGATTATTGTGAATTTTTCTTACTCTTTGTGCTTGATCACCACTTAGGGTTTTGAATGGATTTGTTTGATGGATTTTGTAGATGGTGAAATATCTATTTAATCATGCTTCTTGGGACCTTAGATTGCAATTGTTGTTTCCATTAGGTTTGGAACAAGTTTGTATGAATCCTATTTCCATTGAGCTTTCATGAATTCTTATGCATGTCTAGACCAATAAGATGGCTAGAATGTTGATAGGAACATCCAACCTAGACCAATAAGATGGCTAGTGATTGACATGAGGGAAATTGGCTTGAGTGCGCTAAAACCGACTTAGGTACAGATTCGTTATACCTGGATTGATAAATGTGTGAGTGAATTGGTTGTGTTTGTATATCATTGACCCTTGGTGGATTTCGAAGTCTTGGTGCTTCATTCTTCTACTTGAATTCATTGCATTAGTATAACTTGCCTAGTGATAAATTGCATTAGCATTTGCATTCTTCAATATAAAAATTCCAAAAACACTTTACCTTTCTTGCTTGCATTCTTATTAAATTGTTAACCCAATCAACTTGAGCGGAACTTTAATTTCTTGCATTGTCCACAAATATATACAAATAAACATTTGGATCAATTATAACTTTGTCTCTATGGATACGATCTCTACTGACTACTTGTGCTATCCCTTCGACTAGTGCACTTGCTAGTAGGGTATTTTTAAACCTAACACTTATGCACATGATGCCACTGTTATCTCTATTTCAGCTCAATTTTCTACCACTATTAACATTGCCGGAACTACAAGTTAGTTGATGGATTCTTGTACTACAAGGATAGACTGTAGTAGGCCAATCTTCTACTGTCATTTAGCAGATTCTGGATCACATTCATTCTTCTCCTATTGCTAGACACACAGGGTTCAAGAAGACTTACCATAGGATTAAGAGATACTTCTTTTGGAAAGGTCTCAAAAAGTCTGTAAAAGACTGCATTAGGCACTGCTATGTCTATCAAACAAGTAAATACTTAAACACAATACTTGCTGGACTTCTGCAGTCATTACCTTAACTTATGGAGCAGTACCCCACCTTGGTGGGGAAGATGTTTTAATGCAGGAATTGGCAGGGAGTGCATTAATTTCCGTGCCCAGGAGTGCATAAGGGAAATCTTTTAAGGGAGAGTGGAGTTGTCAGGATTTGTTATTCAAAACACATTTTTTTGAATAATATAATCAACTTGTTCCATTTTCTTAGATTTCTGTTAGACTCAGTCCATGTCTCTTGATTGGATTAGTTTAACTTGAATGGCTAAGATTAGTTCTAGGAAACTATAAGTAGTTCTCGATAATGTGTAAGGGAGGAAAATACATTCTTCTTATAAATTATTGTTTCTTTGAGAGACTTATCCTAGCTAGACTGGTTTGCTCTTGCTATGTGTTCTTCTTTCTTGAAATGAATACAATTTGATCTTTCATTTCTATTCCTTCCTATGTTGATCTCTATTAGTGTTGAGGCACTTAACACCAACAAGATAAACCTTCTAAGAAAGACCCCATCCGAGCAAGAGAATCCTTCAAAACAAGACCCAAACAATTAAAAAGGAGACCCAAACCATTATTAGAACTAGCCAAAAAAGACAAAAAAATTACCCAATGGAGAAGAACATAGGCCTCAAAACAGCAACAGCCAAGGGACAAGCAAACAAAGAAGTAGCCCAAACAGAGTATGTCTGATAGCGTATAAGCTAGCGGATAAGCTGGGTAGCATACAAGCTGTCAAATAAGCTATATACTGTTTGGTAGAGCGTAAATTTTAATAGCATATAAGTTGTTAATTTACTATGAGGGGTATGTAAATTAGTTTAATAATAAAGTAAAATCTAACATATTTTGAGAGATAAAGTGACAAATGTGTGAGAGAACGAGGGTAATAAAGGAAATTGAGGGATTTTTTTTAGTATGTGATTAATGTGATTGATAATCAATGAAATTGAGCTTATAAGCTAGGTAGTATAAGCTAGCTTAAAAGCTTATATACTCTGATCCAAACGGGGCATAAACCACCAAACGTTGCCTTATATAGTTTAGTAACATCTCCTTATATAAAAGCTACCATGTATTATGAGGAAATGTTACTCAATTATATAAGATGATGTTAGGTGGTTGCTGATATGGCTCAAAAATAATTTACTTAGTCAATCACTTGTTGATGAAACTCCAAGACGTTGGGTCCATCAATTGGGCCACCAAGCGTCTAGATTATTTCTGTATAGAGCCAAGCCCATTGTTGTAAAGCTCACTAGACGACAAGAGACACAAAAAGATAAAGAACAATTGGGTGCCAGGTATAATCTGACACCATTATTCTTACTTTTTACTTTACTTGAACTAATACACCACTGTTATACTGCTTTATTCAGTCTACCTTAACTAACTCTCTAGAAAGTCACTTTCACACTACTTTATCCTATAAGCTTGTTTTAGTGGAATTTATAGTTTTCCTAGAAATTACCTTGGGATGTCCAAAATCAGATTTTTACCTCACGAAAGTAAACTAACCTACTTTAATTCATTTACATTCTCATTATAACGCCCTGACTCGAAAGGCGCCATTGTTTGGTGCCATCTTACATTATTAGTCTTAAATCACTGCCCAATATCCATAATATCAACCTTAATCATATTCAAGCCTAGTCATACTATGACTAAGTCAACTTCTAATACACTAAAAAATCTAACAACACCACTCAGTATTTCGAAAGATGTAAACCTAGAAGAAAGTGCGCAGCATGCAACCATATCGACATTCCTAGAAGAGTCATAGGCCATCTATCTACATGAAATCACCACATAAACATGTAAAACATGCAGTACTACAAAAAAACCTCCACACGTTCATATCATATAGAACACATAGTCCTCCATCCATTCAAGAGTTCTGATTACACGGCGCACCCTCTCAACCCATCCAACATCCACACCGAATATGTGTACCAAGCATGTCTCAAATCATACATATAAGTACTAATGTACTAATAAACAAAAGAGAGAATTAAACCCTCTATATCCCCACTTTATCTTCAATTGGTCTACCCATGTCATAGATGCTCCTACATATCCACATCACCAATACTAGAACTAACCCACCTGTGGGGAGGAAAGAAAGGAAAAGGGTGAGTAGAAAGCTCACTAGGGTAAAGAAGAATAATAAACAACAATAAGGCTGAATATTCAAACAAAAGGATTCATACAACAAAATGCTATCTAAAGCGCGAATAAAAGACCACTTACAACCACAAAAATATCAATCATCATGCCAATCCTCTATAAGTTATAGGTAGTCTATACCCCTAACACCAAACCATTTGTCCATCTATGAGTTCGATCACCGTCAATACCAACCCATGATGAATTGACCATTTGTGTTGTTGTCACCATGCACACACAAGATCTAGACTCAGTCTAGAACCTGCCTATCAGAATCTCCTTGTGTTTCCTCACATGGAAGTCACTTGGTTCAAGTCAATTCATAACTACACCTACCATCCTTCCATGTAACGTTCAACCAAACCTAAGGGCTACGAGACCATACTCGCACCCCCAATGAATCTAAATGCATGTCAGTATGATTATGCAATAGTATATATAACAGACCTACATACATACTACTACATGGTACATGTTCAAGAATAACCCATGCACAATAGATGATCAAACATGCAAATAGGGCATGCAATTTCACCATCAAATAATAATCAACATCACACACAAGGGTATGTTCTTCCTTAGGACCAATTTATGCAATAACGTAAAAATGGAGACCAATGAAAAAATTGACTGCTCTTTAGTAGGAAACAATAGTTAGGAAATAAATTGAAAGAGATTTTCCCTACATTGTTTCCAAGCAAAAGCTAGAAAATCAATAACCCAACCTTGAGATTTTGGGTTTTCCTCAAACTATCAACATGGAAAAATCCAAACTCATTTCATTATGCCCATAACCCTATTTTAATATATCAATCACCAATTTCTCAAAAAAAATAAAGAAATCTTACCTTTCTAAACCAAGGTTTTCCAAGCCTTGACTATGCCGAACCAAGTTTACAACTTCAATCCACTTAAGAATCTAGTAATTACCATCATAAATGAGATTAACTTAATATGCCAACGCTAATTTTAGTACTTAAACAATACAAATCATCCAAAACAATAAGAAAACCCTTAACTTTCTCTCTCTAAAATCACAAAGTCTAGAATCTTAGCCTTCAAGCTTGAAATCCTCAAATTAACATTGAAATATATGAATACATCCTAAAAGAAGTCTCAATCAACCTATTTATCTCTAATTCCAACAAAATTCAAGATTCATACACATATTTACAAAAAATTTCAAAACCTAACTTTAGAAATCAAAGTTTCTTACCTTGAATCTTGAGGAAAACCTTCTTGATCTTGATTAAGACTTCTAGGCTCTTCAATCTTACTAAAAATCCTCAACAAAAATCAAGTTCTCCCACTTTTCTTCTCCCCTTCTTTCTTCTCTCCCCCCCTTCCGCTTATATTGCTTTTAACAGTTGCTGCACCTACTTCTAATTATATTATATTATATTTTTTAAAATATATATTACATGCCCACTTTCTGTGGCAAAATGACGCCACCAAAAGTGGGTCCTCATATATATATATACACACACACACTAGTTATCAACCCACATGATATATATATTCATGTAGAGTAATACATGGAGTTAGACATATGTTGTTTCATTTGGTAAGAAAATGCCCATAATCATTAAAGAATTTCCTAAAAAAAAGACATGACAAATGAAAAATAAAATAAATTATCCATGACAATACCACAAGAATTCAACAATGCAAACAAAGATACCAGTAGTGCCATCAAAGTCCAACAATACCGAGAGCATAAGAAATAAATGATTAGGATTATTCTCTCCCATAACTGGTAGTTACCCGTGCGTTGCTGTGGGGAATTGAATTTTTCATACACAAAAGACATATATAGCCATGGGATTGCAGATAGATAAAGCCTTTACCACCCACTTGCTTTCAGAAGAATAAAAATTAGAAGCATATATTTAATCACCAATAAGATCTCAAATAAGAGAACATGTAATTAATTAACTCGTAGATGAGAAATAGAAATTGATAATTTTAGAAGAGAGAATCTACCTAAATAAGGGTGCGGATTGACAACTAGTTTCATAATATTAGAGTTCTTTCAAACACAAAGTCAGCTACACAAAGTATAATTCAATAAAAAGAATCTTCAAAAGGTAAGAACACTGAATAAGAGAGAATTTCCTGTAAAGAATAGAGAATCTACCTAAATAAGGGTGAGGATTGACAGCCAGTTGCATAATATTAGAATTCTTTCAAACACAGAGTAAGCTCCATAGAGTATAAGAGACTAAAAGGAATCTTCAGAAGGCAAGGAAACTGAAGAAACTCAAGATATAATAAAAAAAAATTGATGCATTAGACTCATTGAGCAAAATTATTGAGGATGTGGCAAAACTCGAGATATTCAAAAAAAAAATTGATGCAAGAGAGTCATTGTACAAAAATATTGAGGATGTGGCATTTGGTTAGATTGAACAGGATCCCACATTCCTACCAACTACATATGCTAAGTATTTGTGCTTGGAATAGATGAGAATATGAAAAAAAATTTGATCAAAAGTAAACTGCAAATCAGAGAACTCGCATAGAGGCCACAAAACACATGATCCCCGAAAGAATCAGTTGTGAAACAAACAAAATTAAAAGAAATTGTTGATAACAATCAAAAGAAGAACCTAGAAGGAGTGAAAGCCATTAATGAAGTTTACATCCATACATTGTACAAACCTGGACTTCTCCAATCATTTTCAGCAGAAGAAACCAAAGAACCTGCTCCTACGAACATGAAAAGTAATAAAATAAATGTCAGTTAAAGCAAACATGTCGTGGTAAATAATCGCTAAAAAAAGGTCAAGCAATAGCCCAAGTAAGAGAGGAGTTACCCATCAAACAAATTAGATCCACGGATGAAAAGGAAGATAGACACACTAAAACAACATAACAACAATAAAATTTGCATCACTGACTGTACATAAGAGCAAAGCACATAAAATAGTCTCCTAGTTGGAGTTTCCATATTCCATATATAGGCAAAAAATTTGATCCAGGATTTTTGAACCAACTTAAAGTAAGTTTTAGGATCCTATCCTACCTTCTTTAGTTTGTTTCTACATATGCATTCTATTTTATAATGAAACTTTTATATTAAATCATGCATGAAATAATGAACTAACCTTCCGACAGCTAAGTCAAGTTGAGCTCGTACTACTAGCAAATTCGTAGTACCAATAGGATTGAAAAAATTTGGAATAATAACTTCAAATGTTGGACCTTTTGTCATGCATCAACTACTTCATGGGATTATGGAACTTCAATAGGGCCTCAACTTGCAATCCTTAAATGTTGTCAAAGTACTAACCCAAATATGAAGTTATATGCAAGTTCTATGGTCATAGTTAATTAAGCTAAAATATGAAATTTAGGGAAATTTGATAACATGGTTTGATACCTGTGAAATTATGTCAATGAAAAAAATTAGGATCTCTTTCCATTCCATTATCATCCTTATTACCGATGCGAGTCTGTGGGGCTAAAATTCAACAATGCAGTGTTAACTATTTTTATACTACTTTGTAAGCCTAAAAACCATCAATGAATCATTTAGAAGCAAATAGACATCAAACATATCCAAAAAATAATTCCCCGTTTACAGACTTTCATAAAAATAAAAAAGAGTGGCTCCTCATATAAGTAAAATTCACGGGATCTCTTTCCATTCCATTATCATCCTCATTATCGATGCGAGTCTATGGAGCTAAAATTCAACAATGTAGTGTTAACTGCTTTTATACTACTTTGTAAGCCTAGAAACCATCAATGAATCATTTAGAAGCAAATAGACTTCAGACATATCCAAAAAATAAGTCCTCATTTACAGACTTTCATAAAAATAAAAAAAGAGTGGCTCCTCATATAAGTAAAATTTGCTACTTTGATTCATTAACAGGGACCTAGTATGCATCCCAACAATGGATGCCCAAAAATAATAGAAGTCAAACAATCATATAAAATAAGCAGCATAAAGCACAAGTCAGAATGGTATGTCTCTTAAAGAAGCAGGGACTTTCCACTTTATTTCATTGACAATGTTAGCAATTTCTCTTTTCTTTAATATTAATTTCTCGTTTCTTAACTAACATAGCAAGCACAAAAATAAGACACCTTGAGATTTAATGTAAATTATGAAAATACACAGAAAAAAGAGAACAAACTTACTAACCTTTGAAAGTAGAGGTCTTCTGGATGGGTGCTTTCTTTTTTGCAACCATCATCAACAGGTATGACAGTCATTGGGACATATTTATCATAGCCTGAGAAACTACCAGAATAGCTTGCCTTTCCAACTACATTAGACTTATTTTCATGTCTGGGTTCAAAATGGCTTGCTCTTAGCATGGTAAGAGTTTCTATATTACCCACACTTTTCCTCTTGAAGCAACTCCCTCTCCGGAGTTTACCTTTCATACTTTCTTCTGGTGTATGAATGTCTGTCTAGTGAATGCCTTTGAGCCTTTCTTGGAGGGCTTTCAAGGGGGCATTTCCGTTCTGCTTTACCTCGATGAGCACTTAATGTAATGACTCAAGATACTCCTTCATACAACGGATCTCATACTCCACCTATCCTTGGTAAGGATGGTCACTCTGGTGATCACTACAATAGCCAGTTGGCTAGCGCCATTTATGTCTGCTTGGTAGTTGTTTCTACCAACCTCTTCACGATCATCCTGTTGTTGAGGATTGTTCTCCTCAACACTTAATCCAAATTTTGAGCATACAGAAGTCATTTGGAAATTCTACTTCAATTGTTCATTGAAATACATTGTCTCTCGCCATGGTCGCCAAAATGTAGTGAACGAAAATCATCACCTAACCGGAAACCTTTAGTTGATAGGGTCTAATCCGCCTGCTGCTCCTCTATGGTCCAGTTGCCTTATGCCTGAAAACAAAAATAGTTAGTGGATCAATGGTCGTAGGCGTTGCGATGCTCAAGTAAGTCTTCAAGATTATCACTAGCCAATAACCACGAACTAGAGCTTAAGAAACTTAACTTATGTGTTCTCCTCCTTCTATTGAAGAGGAATTAATTGCTTCCCCAATAAATTGGTTGATTTGATGGGCCATGGTCGGAGCATATTATGAGGCCTTGATATTTGACTTTATCTACATTTTTTGGCTTGCTCAATGGCATTGTGCCCTTGTTCAATATGATTTATTCTCCCACCCCATGTTACAAGTATAGCATCTAAAAATGAATAATTAAAAGAATCTTGTTGTTGTAATGAGAAAAATCCAACACGATCACCAAAAATATTACAATGATACCTTGTTGCACCAATCTGTTTGTTTTTTATGGGATAGAGGCTGCAATGGAATTTACTAAAATTGTATGCAATGTTTAAATCTTGGTGATCCATTTAATCTAATGTTTAAGTCCTTTGGGCGTATTCATGTTAGATTGGTACAACATGTATGATTAATTTATACAATTCTACAATTCTATTGTGATTACTGATAGGTAAATTTTATTTCTTAACTATAGGAAAGTATGAACCCACATATGCCATTTTTCTAAGTACAATCTAAAAAAATAGAGAAGTGATACTCGATCAAAATGTTAGAGGAGTGGTATTTCGATACTTACGGTTTTTTATTGGTTTTTCTTTTTCCTTACATAGCACTTGATTATAGTGAAATTGAATTGGAGTTTTTGTTCTTGTAAGGTACTTCGAGCTATAATGGTGTAGCATTTTACGGTTATAATCCTCCATAGAATTTTCAAGGCTTGGTAATATTCATTTGTCCTTTTATTTTTGTTCTTCAACAATAACGTCATAACTTATACTTTTAACTCTATTATTTTATTACATTCAAATGAGTATAATGGGCCAACAAAGCATGGAAGGGATGAGTTTTGGATCTTTTCAAAATATAGAATCAGTATTGAATTCTACATATGTAGCTGTGAAACCCAAACACAAAAATTTTAAGTTTTGATTTTTTTGTTTTTGGGTGTTAAATTATTGCAAAAGTATTGGGGAGGTTATAGGATCACAAAGAATTGTTTTTATCAAATTTGGGTCCATAATATATCAAATCAAAGTTTAGACCAAGTCAGATGTGAATTGGATGCAAATTTGAAATTTGACACTGACATAGAACTTTTGGAGATTGATCAACCTGAACTAATGGTGAAGAAAAAAAGGGGCAGAATTTTTGTTGATTGATCGCCAATATTGGGGGATCGATCAACTTGAACAATACTCGCGATTCTGCACTTTTAAAAAACACATTTTTTGGGCACAAATAACCCATTTTATAGAGTTGGCCGAGAGGAGAAAGAAAGAGAGAGAACTCTTGAGAGAGAGTGATTTTGGAGGATCCAAGCTTGGATTAGAGTCGATTTGTGATACTTAACAAGATTGGAGAAGAAGTCAAGGAAGATTTGTGATTTTTGGTAAGTTTTTCAAAAGTTAGGTTTTGTTCTAGATTTGTTGAAATCTTTGATTGGGTGGTTTAGATGCTTAAAGAAGTTGATTTTATACATGAATATGATCATGTATCTAGATTTTATTTTCGATTTGAAGTAGAGATTGAAGTTGGTGCCTATTCAAGAGTTGTAGCAAATTTTCTAGAGAGAGAATGATTGGTTTTTAAAATTTTTGGTTTAATTCTTGTTTTAAGTGATAAAGGTGGTGCAATGATAAGTAAATGAGTTTGATTTTCGCTATATGTTAGGGTAGGAATCAAAACCCCATATTTGAGAATTTTTCATTTGTGTTTTGCTTGGATACGAGTTAGGGGATTTCTTACCGAATTCTTGTTTATGCTTGATTTCGATTGCTAAAGAGTGATTTAATTCTTCATTGGTTATCTTTATTCGTTCTCGCCTTAATTGTGCCTAAGGGAGAACGACCCATTTATTGTGTTACCAATTTTGGGATAATTGATTGTTATTGCATACCTTATATATGTTCGGTTATATTGAACATGAGTTACTCTTGATACATTTATCATTTAGAGGTTTATATATGTAGGATGCTTATATACATGTTATGGCATATACATGTGGTTGTGCATTAGAGATGCATTGGGAGTGCGAGTATGTGTTTGTGACCCTTTTTAGGTTGAGTTATATTCATAAGGAAGGATGAGTGGGTGCCAAGGCATTGGTGTGAGATCAAATGACTTTCATGTGAGGCAACCCAAAGAGACCCGGATGAGCCGGTGCTAGACCGTTCCTAGATCTTGTGTGGGAGTGGTAACGACCATGGAAACAAGTAATCCCCTTTGGCGTGGGATGTACATTGTGAGTTAGGATCCAATGTACTATGTATTGGAGACCAAAAGGGGGTTGGCTTATTGTGTTTGACGTGATATGTTTATATTATGCATGGCATATTATTGCATTGTCCCTTTTTTTGGTTTGGCCAATTACTGTTTAGTACACTATTACCTTACACAACTTCTAGCTCACTCCTTTACTTTCTTTCCTCCCTACAATGTAGAGATTAGAGCTACACACCGGGTCGGGTCCCGGGTTATCGGACCGGGTTTGACCCGACCCGGTTAGTTTTTAAAGCCTCAAACCCGGTCCGATAGCCCAGTTCTAAAGTTCCGGGCTACCAGGTTCAGGTCATCCGGGTAACCGGGTCGGGTTGTAAATTGAGCATTTTTTTTTGATGAAATTTTAGTTTTACAATAAACTACAAAGATGGTGGTACACTGATACTTTAGAAATTGGAATCTGGTGGACAAAATGCATGAACCCAAATTGAAACTGGACACAAATCCTTCAATATATATATTCAGCTGTGCAAATTCATCAACTTCAATATATATATATTCAGCTGTGCAAATTCATCAACTTCATTATATAGGAGCAGCCGAGCACCTGTACAAAATAGATTAATATATAGCTGGACAGTGGACACAAATTCATCAAATTTCAATGCATAGCAATGGATGGAACCTGCTTCATCTAACCAACTCATCTTCAAAATATATTAATATATAGCATCAATTGCATGTGCCAAGAGCCCAAGACCTGTTTCATCTTCATTCCAGCTGCACTACATTTCACATTTTCACATCATAATTTGTACAAAGAAACAAAAATTGAGGATCCATCCCATAGTAGTTGAGACTTGAGAATAAGTTTCCATTCTTTAGAACACCAACAACACCTACAGTTATCAAAATTGGTAAGAATATGATATGGAAATGAGGTTGTCAGAGCCTACTATCACTGTGCAAAATAGAAACAAAAATTCATGCAAAATCCGGTGTGATCTATATCTACTTATCTAGGCAGTAGGCACTAGCAGTGGTCCAATAGATGAAAATTTACATACACAATTCACAAACTAAACAAAAGAAATTAAAATTGCAAACTTACAATCCACAATTCCAACTTCCAAGACATACAACACAAATCAAACCAAACATAACCAAAAAAAAAATCCAAAGTTCCAAAATCCAATCCAATTTCATCAGTCAAGAGTCTTCTAGATGTGGTGCCACCATCACCCATTTCTGCTTAAAAAAAAGAGAAAACATTAATTTAAAACATAACCAAAAAAAAATCCAAAGTTCCAAACCAAAGTTCCAAAATCGAAACCAATTTCATCGGTCAAGAGTCTTCTAGATAGCACCACTGCCACCATCACCCATTGTTGCTAAAAAAAAGAGACTGCATTAATTTAAAAAAATCAGGACAATAAATTTTCTTAAAAAAAACATACAAAAAAATTAATAGGGGTTATTAACTTACCTTCCGTAGCAACGGTTTCCACTTCTTGAGCGAATTCGTCATCTAAGATGTCCTCGTTGACTTCAATGCAAATGACATTTTTCAACCAACTTTGTGTGCACAATAAAGCTTCCATAGTTCTTGGCAACAAATAACTACGACGATCCGTAATAACACTTCAACATCTGCAAGTAGTGAACACCTAGAATAGTTTCCAGTACAAAATGAAATTCAAAGGATATATATATGAGTAATTCAAAGGAGAAAGATAAATATTTGATAGGATTGATTATGTATCACACTACATTGAAGGATTTTTTGTAAATTTATTTGTAAGATAACTTGGTACCCAAACTGTATCAATGATTGGTACCCAAAACTGCCCCAGATCAACACAAAACAATAAACACAAAATCAATCATTCTCCTTCCCAAACACTGCATTATTTACTATTCAACTCCACTAGATTCACAGAGAACAACACAACCAATCAGATCCTATATAAACAAACTCAATATTTGCTAAAACTTACAGGTGAAGAAAATGGATAGATTTGGACTTTTGTAGCCTACTTATTGAAATTGGTAGTACACTTTAAGCTTATGACTATTTCTGGTGACAAATGAGGTTCTGATGGCAAGCTTGTAGAATATGTAACATTTCCACTTTCCAGAGCCTGCAAAAATAGTGATTAAAAGCTAAGAGATCCTGCCATTTATCTAACATAAAAATTATTGACTACAATATGATTGAAAACTGGCTTACTAGGAATAAAAGGATTCGAGAAATTTGTATCAGTTCTGTTATCGAAAGGGGGCAGAGCAGTTGGAGTAAAGAGGAGGTACAATTGCATTAGAAATTTTGGTGCGTTGTGATTAATCACACAAATCAATATAATTAACCTAATTTAATCATTTCATTGTGTATGTACACGTATATTCCAGATTCTTCTAAATTTAGATGTCGAGACTCCCACATAAACCAAGACTGAAGCGAGAAGCGATCAAGATTCAAGAATTAATCAAGAACAAGATATCCAACCTGATGAGCAAAGTGAATCGAGAGATTCAGTGGTCGCCAAACTCGCGTTCCTCAGCGAACAGACCAAAGGAAGAGAAAGCACTCTAGATTCGTTCAATGGAAATCCTAGGACCATAAGCTGCTTGAGAAGGTAACAGAGGCAGTGTGTCGCAGCCTCGCAGGTGAACTATGAACAGGAAGAAACCCTATTTCTTTTCTTTCAATTTTTTGATTTTAATTTATTTCTCATTTCTTTTATTTTCTTTTATGTTCAACTATCTAATATCTATAGCGTATAGCCGTATATGAGAAATTGAGAATACCTGGACACTTGGACAGTGGACAACGTAGCACGCCAGCAGGCCTACTGGCCCAGCACCATTCTTTCAAGTTTCAACAAAAAAAAAACCAAGTTTTTTTAAAAAAAAATTACCATTCGGGTTATCAGGTTACCCGATTACCCAAAAATTATCAAAACTCATGCCCGATACCCGGTCCGATAATTCCGGGTTCGGGAAGGGTTTTACCCGGTCGTTATCAGGCCGGACCGGGCTGGCCCGATAATGACCGGGTTACCGGGTCGGGCATGAAACCCGGTACCCGTGTGCAGCTCTAGTAGAGATGCTATGGCATGGATGGCACCTGGAGGGAGAGGTTGGGTTGTGAGTTTGAGACTATGTTTTTAGTATGCTTGTTGTAAATGATTTATACATGTCATGTTGATTTATTTGGCACCGGTTGGTAGGGATGAGGTACATTTTGAAGGAAATCTATGTGATTGGATCTTCTAAACCGGGGATGTGGACCTAGGGTCCTGATATCATTTGGATATCGATTGTTTATGATATTGTTATTGTGAATTAGTTTGTTCATGATGATAGGTGGCCTAAGACCTACTAGGATGTGAATTGAATATTGATAGGTGATCTGAGGCCCTGCTAGATTATTGATGTGGTGTGTGTGATATGCTGCATTGTGTATGTCCAGCTAGGCATCATCTGATATACGGGGAGGTGCTGCCGAATTTTCTTTTGGAGTAGAGTTAACCTAGATATGTTTGGAATAGGTTGAACTCATTTGATATGATTTGAGTTGAAGGGATGGTGAAGCACAATGATAACATAGGTTGGTAGATACAGTAGCGCCTCCCAAGTCGGGGGCATTACAATTTGGTATTGGAGGGAGGCTTCAGTAAATTACTACATGTGTATGACTGAGGTGTGAGTATTGTTTGATAGTGAGTCTCCAGGTCATGTCACAAGCTCTGCTGATATAGTATGTTTCTTTTTTCCTTTAAATCCTCATTTAGTTCATTATGTATGTGGTAGTGTTAACTGCATTGACACAAGTGGACACTCATAAAGTGACTAGAGTAACTTGGACTATAAAGGCCCTAGTGAGAGAGGCAGATGATAGAGATCTAAAGATCGAGGTTATGGTAGAGGAGTGGCATGCACCATTAGGCACACTTCTAGTACATAGGGATCAATGCCAGAGATGGCACAAATGTTAGAGAAGGGGAAATGTTTCATGAAGAACTACATACGGAGGGTAGACATGAGATACAGAGAGGCCAAGGTAGAGACCGTGGTAGAGATATGATGTTCATTAGTAGGTGCACCTTTGGTACACAAGAGTCAGAGTTTGATTCAGGTATGTGGCTAGGGGAAGAGAGGATACCACATTTTGAGGCACACAATGATGATGGAGTTCAAGTAGACCGATAAGGAATGGACTTCATGACTTTATCGGAGTAAGTATTGATGATGACGGGGGTATCAAACCTTGATGAGGAACATAGTGGACAGTGTCAAAACATTAGTTAAGCTTTTGTAGACACAAATTGTTATAGCACCAGAAGGGTTTTTGTGGGGAAATGACCATTGGGCTAGTACTGAGGTAGGATCAATACAAAGACTAGGAGGAGAGCACAGTCTGATTTGGGCAACGAAAATTTTCATGTGAGTATATGAGAATGTTGGGTTCGGAAGTGCTAGGAATATTTGCGAATAGAGCTTGATCGTTTGACGAGTGATGAATACTTGTGGAATGTTCCAATTAGGCTAATGTAAAGAGTGCCGTAAGTTATGATCAATGACCTTGATGGTATTGTGGTATGGGGGTGGTGAATGCCCGTAGTGAAATGCTTGTATCGACATGTTCTGTAAAGCCTTTGTGGGTGTGACACGTGGTGGAGTTGTTGTGAATGTCATGGTGTGAAACCCAATATCGGCATGGCTGCTAGAGCTTAGATGGCTTGGGTCAATGCGGGCCTGTGAAATAGTGTTTGGGCTCAATGCAGGCCTGTGAAATAGTGTTTGGGCTGTTAGTTAGGTATCGACCACGGGCTGTCATAGTTGATATTTTGGGATGTATGTTAGGTGTTTCATATAGGAAATCACAAATGGTGTATTGAATTAACAGTAAGAGAGAGTTTGTGGATGGAACTAAATATATTTAATTCATAATATGGAAGTGAATAGGAGATGTGATTGGATTAAATCGAGAGTCATATGGCCTGAATACATACCTCGAATGATACTCAAAGGTAAATTGTAGGGATTAAAATTGATAGATGATATATAGATGATGATATACTCTAGAGAAAGTCATAAGTTTGAGTGTGATATCATTGGTGGGAATTCACTAGGTGTACTATGGGTAGAATAAATGATTAGTGAGTTAGAGTTGAAAATGAGAGAGAAGTACATGAGCTGTTCTAGAGTTTAGGTACGATGCTTTAAATTTTGAGGACAAAATTCATTTAAGAGGGAGGGGATGTGAAACCCCAGCTTAAAATTTTTAAGTTTCGGTTATATTTTTAGGGTGTTAAATTATTGCAAAATGATTAGGGAGGTTACGATATCACAAAGAATTACTTTTGTTCATTTCGGGCCCATAATATATCAAATCGAGGTATAGACCAAGTCGAATGTGAATTTGAAAGCTGACATTGAGACAAAACTTTAGGGGATCGATCGCCAATATGGTGGGATTGATCAGCCTGAACTAATGGTGAAGACAAAATGTGCATAATTTTTGTTGATCGATCAATCTCAATAGAAGTAGCAATTCTGCACTTTTAAAACACATTTTTTGGGCACAAATAACCCATTTTACAGAGTTGGACTAGAGGAGAGAGAAAGATAGAGAGAGCGAGAGAGAGAGAAAGATAGAGAGAGCGAGAGAGAGAGAGAGAGAGAGATTTTGGAGGGTCAAAGCATGGATTAGACTAGATTGGTGAGTCCTAATAAGATTGGAGAAGGATTCAAGGAATATTTGTGATTTTTGGTTAAGTTTTTCTAAGTTTCCCATAAGGTAGGTTTTGTTCTAGAGTTTTTGAAATCTTTGATTGGGTGGTTCAGATGCTTAAGGAAAATTATTTTATAGATAGATGTGATTATGTATCAAGGTTTTATTGTCAATTTGGAGTAGAGATTGAAGTTGGTGCCTATTCAAGGATTGTGGATAATTTTCTAGAGAGAGAAATGTTGGGCTTTTTAAATTTGTGGTTTAATTCTTGTTTGTATGTGATAATGGTTGTATAATAATAAGTAAATCAGTTTGATTTTCGCGATATGTTAGGGCTGGAGTCAAAACCCTACATTTGAGAAATTTTGATTTAGGTTTGGCTTGGATACGAGATAGGGGATTTCCCAATTCTTATTTATGCTTGATTTTGATTCCTCTTGATTAATACCCAGTTCCTAGAGAAACCGCTTTAACCACAACATTTCTTTAACAGCTTCCGTTGTAGTAATGTACTTTGCTTCTGTTGTAGATAAAGCAACACACTTTTGCAATGTTGATTGCCATGAAATGGCTCTCCATGCAAAATTGAAAACATACCCTGAAATAGATTTTCTACTGTTAGGATCATTGGCCATATCTGAATTAGTATAGCCATCCAGAACTGGATCTGCTCCCACAAAGCATAAGCATAGCTTCAACGTACCATTTAGGTACTTGAGAATCCATTTAACAGTCTCCTAATGTTCTTTTCCCTAGATTGGAAAGGAATCTGCTCACAACGCTAATAGCGTGAACGATATCCGGTCTTGTACACACTATTGCATGCATCACACTACCGATTGCTAAAGAGTAAGGGACTACTTCCGTCTCTTCAATCTCCTTCTCTAAGGAGGCAAAAGATTTCTTGCTCAGCTGTAAACAGTTACCTAGTGGAGTGGTAACTAACTTCGCATTCTTCATGTTGAACCTTTCAAGCACCCATTCAACATAGGTTTCCTATGACAACCACAATTTCTTAACCTTTTTGTCATGAATAATCTTTATACCCAATATATGCTGAGCTGGACATAAGTCCTTCATGTCGAAGAACTGCGATAGTTGGGCTTTCAAACCGTTAATCATGGCTACATCCAACTCAACAAATTAACATGTCATCCACATAGAGCAGTAATATCACAAAATTACCGGCTAAGAACTTTTTGACATAAACACACTAGTCTGCTGCAGTCCTTTTGTAACCATAACCCTTCATTAATGAGTGAAAATTTCTATACCACTCTCTCGTAATAAGGCTTGTTATTCATCATCAAGAACAAACTTAACAGCAACAAGCTGATTCACCAAGTTCTAGAACTCATTAGTGTGCTCAGCTATAGAAGTACCATTCAGCGCTCCAGTGATGGAAGGGCGCCCGGACCAGAAGTGACATTTCCAACATATCGGGAAACCAAGTTTTATTAGGTTTTTGTGTCCTTAAACGTGTAACCCTAATTGGAGACTCCTAGGAGACTTGTATTAGGTATAAATAGGTTAGAAAAATATGGGAAAAGGGTTGCAAAACTTTCTATAGGTTGGAATTGCTCTCGTTCGTGAAACAGCTCTTATTCCTCCTTCCTCCACTTTTGTGTATCAACTCATGGTTTTTTCTTCCCTTGCTTTTATATTTATTTCCATGGGTTGCAACTAAACTTATATCTAGGGTTTGACCTAGCCAAGCATTATTATTATGAGTTAATTTTTATTACAAGTGTTTAATTCAATTCTCAATTCTTGTTCTTAATTGTCGTGCTTCAAAATATGATTTCTGCATAATTGTTTGATCACCAATTATGTTGATTATTATATTCATCTAGCCAAATCGCATAAACAATCCGTATTTATGTCTTTTGATGGAATCAGAATTAGGAAAATTAATTGTCAACTGCTCTGATTCAGGTTTAAGGAATTAATTGGTTGCGATAGTTTTTCTATTCGTAATGGGTTATTTTTACTAAGTTAAAGATTGTCATCAAACAGGATTAATTTGGTAATAATAATACATGTTGTTGCCACGATCAATGGATCAACATAATTGAGTGAGGAATCAATCCTAGAATTGGAAATGGTATTGAATGTTTGACCTTTATAACTCGTAATAGGATTGTTTGGTAAGGTTGTGCTCTAGGCTTTTTATCATCGTTGATTCTTGTTTGCTTGCTTCTTTACGAATTAAGCTAGTTCTCTTTGCTTTAATAATCATTTATTTTAATAGTTAAGTACATCTTTCGACTGAACTCATCCCTGTGGGATCGACCTCGTACTTACACCTTTTGTGCTACGATAGTACACTTGCGAGTATTTTTAACATCAAGTTTTTGGCGCCGTTGTCGGGGACTTGTTTAAGTCTAAATTTGTGCTAAACTTTCTTCCATTTGATTTCAGATTGTATGCAAGGGGGGGATCTTTGAAAGAGGATTTGCTGACTTACATCAACGAGATCGAAGGACTCTTAAGACACAAGAAGCAAGGTACCAAAAGCGAAGAAAAGTTGCCAAACATCGGGGTAATGGAGGAAAACGTTCCATTTGAAACGATGGTTGATCTTAATATCCCCACCATTCCACAATCTCTTTCATGCATCACACTTCCTACGGCTGCCAGGAATTATGAACTCAAGTTCATTCATTTTAATATGATGTCATCTTTTCATGGGTTAAATTCTGAAGACCCTTTAAATCATATTCATGAACTTTTAATATGGCTTCTAGCATGCCTTTGACTGCAGGAGTTACTGAGGTGCACTTAAAGATGAAGATCTTCCCTTACACATTGAAGGACAAAGCAAAGTCGTGGTTGAACAGTTTAAGGTTAGGTTCTCTTAACTCATGGACTGAAATTCAAAATAAATTTTTGGAGAAATTTTTCTCTATGAAGAAAATTAATGCTTTGAGAGATAAGATCATGCAATTTGAACAACAACATGATGAATCATTTTCAGAGGCATGGGACAGGTTCAATAGTCTTCTAACTCAGTGTCCTCATCATTCTTTACCTATTTTAGTGTTGATGCGTATTTTCTACAAAGCATTGACAGTTTCTAGCAAGGCTGCAGTTAACAATTACGCAGAAGGATCAATAAGAATAAAACTCCAACTGGATGTCACACATTGTTTGTCAATCTAGCGATTGAAACTCAACTCACTGAAGTAAGAGGTAAGAGACACAATGCTTTTGAGATTTCAAATTTTGAAATATCAAAACACATTGGATATGCTACTAGCCATGAATAGGCATGTTGCATCCCAAGAGCTATGCGCCATATGCCATGTTCCTGGCCATGCGACTACTGTGTGCCCACAAGGAGTGAATTTTCCGGAATTTGTGCAAAAATAAGCCTACATGATGAACTCCTTCAACCGGAATCCAAGATATGATAATAATCCTAACTTTTATCATCCAGGACAACACTCCCATCCAAATTTTTCTTAGAGGAATACTCAGAACATTCAGAATCCTCAAATATTGAACAACGCCAAACAAGCGTCAACTTCTACTTCATTTGAATATATGGTCCGCCGGTTGGCTATTAGTCAAAAAAAGTTGGAGGTACAAGTAGGACAAATTGTGGAAGCGCTAAGCAAGAGGGAGGATGGAAAAATCCCAAGCCAAACTGTCATTAACCCAAGAAACACCGAGCAAGTCATGGCTATTCATCTCCGGGGAGATAAAATTGTTCACATGATTGGTATAGTGCTAACGAAGTTGATGCTACAAAAAAGAGTGAAAAAAATAGTTCCTAACGATGGGGCAGATTTTTTCGCCTTTCCAGTGCTTGAGGGCCAGAAGGGCACCCTGGACGCAGAAAAGAGGCAAAGTACGATGCCCTTACAACACTCAAGCGTTGTAAGCGCCCCCAACATTGATGACTTGGATCTGGTGGATCGATATTATGCTGAGAATCCCTATGCTCCTCCAATTCCATTCCCAAGTCGACTTAGGATGAATTGGAAGCCACCATCATCACAAAGCGAAATTCAACATACAACTAAAGAGGTACAGGTTGAAGTCAACTAGGCTTCAACTGCATCACATGATTCTGTGGAATCTTCTAAGTTGCTAAAACCGAAGAAACTAGATGAAATTGAGATGGTCTAACTAGCTGAAACTTCTAATGTCAAATTGTCAAATTCATTGCCGCCAAAGCTTAAAGATTCAGAGAGTTTTACAATACCATGTTACATAGCCAATAAAATTTTTGAACATGCTTTATTGGATTTGGGTGCATCAGTTAATTTAATGTCTCCTTATATCTTTGAATCTTTGAATGTAAGTACACTTAAAAAGACCTTTGTAGTCATCCAACTGGCCAATTGATCCATTCAATAACCAAAGAGAGTGCTAGAAGATGTTTTAGTTAAGGTACATGGACTAATTTTTGAGTTGACTTTCTAGTAATTGATATGCAGGATCGCCAAGGTCATGGAGAAGAGGGTTGGCTAATTTTGGGCCGACCATTCATGAAGACAGCAAGGATGAAAATTGATGTGCATGAAGGCACGATATCAATGGAAAGTAATGAATACACACTAACCTTCAGTCCTAAGGCTACACAAGAAGAGAAGTCGATGGAGAAGAGCGTCCTGTTCGGAAAAAGGGAAAGAAGAAGTTTGACACTTCAACACAATGCACGAAAAGTGGGCTTCCAAATTCACTTTTTTAGCTACTGGAAGTGTCAAGTCTCGTCTAGACTATAGCTAAAGCGATTGGTGGGTGGGAGGCAAGCCACCTAGGTAACTTCATTTCATTCTACTATCATTTATCTTTATTTCTTTCAATTTTCACTTCCGTTGAATCTCCTTTCTTTTCATGCAAGAAATTTTATTACAAGTGCTGGAAGAAAATGTTGTTCCGCCACCATTGAAAGAAAATTTATGGGAACAGCTCAGAATGAACCAGCCTGAGAGCTATATATTCACGGAAAGGTATGGATGTCTACTTTCTGTAGAATTTTACGGTTCGTCTATCGAAGTTCATACGACAAAGATATTGAAGATTTTCCGAGGATTGCGTAGTACTGAAAACTTACGCGGGAATTAAATTTCTGAGTCGCTTCACTCTCAGGTTATGTCGCTCGAACTCCAAAAATTTATGATATTTTTCACTTTATTCTATGCATTGAGAAAATTTTATATTTCAAGTATGGGGGGGGGAGGATTTAATTTTAAAAAAAAACTTCAAAAAACTTTTTGAATGTTTGTAGGTAACGTTCTGGTAAACCCTCATGAGACTATAACTCGTTCTACTAGGGGGCACCTAGGGGTTTAAAGGCTTGTAGTACGTGCTAAGTACTATCGTGTGTTTCTACGAAAGTGGATTGTTAATAAAGTAATCAGATTTAAATTCATGTGTTTGGTTTCATGCTCCTCCACCATGATGAAATTAATTTTGTTCTAGATGATCGCTCTTATGGATATGATGCTTAATTATGTGACTAGGAAGCTAGACTTTACATAAATCATTACTTGACATATGAAATCGAAAGTTTCATGCTATGTCTCATCACATACATACTTGTGGAGACTTAACCCTGTGAGATTTGAGCCTCTCGTTTATTTTGAGAGATTTGTTTCTTACTTCATATATTCTTCTGTGCTTCAATTTTTTTTTTCGCTTCTCATTCTTATTTCAATCACGAACCAAGAATATATCCTTGTGAATTGATGTCTTGATAGATTTTTATTACAATAACTAGGTCAAGTCTAAGAGATGAGAGTAGGCCTTCTTTTACTTCGTTGAGCCTTTCTAGCCTTCCCTTTTATATGTTTACCGCTAGAACCTCCTTTGAGCCTAAACACAAACTTTTCTTAATATATCCAATTAACTACTTGTGCTTAATGTCTACATTTCTTGACTTATTGGAATTTAGCAGAATTTATATGCTTAAGAGAACCATAAGTTTGACGGAAAGTTGTCTAGCTTGGATATATGTGCTTATTGCTAATCATGTCAAGGTTTGATATTTTGGGATGACAAAAGACACCAAGTGTGGGGGTATGGTGGATATGGTTGGAAGAGAAAGCAAAAAAGCTTTGAAAAGAAAAAAAAATGGGAAGTTTTAAAAAAGAAGAAGCGCAATTAGCTCAAATAAGGGAAGTGGAGTATGGTGAAAGACATTGTATGATGAGTTGAGACAATGCATTATGTGAATTTATTTGATGGTTTTCTTTAAGCTCACATGTGTTTCAAGAACCTCGTTGCCAATATTCTTATTCTCTTACCTTTAGGTTACAAGCCTCAAAGTCCTACTTGATCTTAGAATAGCTTAGTTTGAATTTGAGAACGATTCGAGGCATAGTTCATGATTCTTGGTAAGTTATTTCCGTTAATGAGACTCATATTATGATATTTCTCTTCTACATAATTATTAATCATTTGCATGTGGGTTTTAATTCTTTCATTCATCTTTTTCCACTCACATACACGAGCGAGATTTATTATAGCCAACTTCAAGTGTGATTTCTTTTTGAGTGACATTCCGATGAGTTTTGAAGTTGAAGCTAAGAGTTATGTGATGAGTGACTAGTATGTACTTGAGATGGATGTGGCGGTAAGCTGATTCCGTTTTTGTTTGTGCTTCTCTTGTGGAATTTTTGTTTATTATCTATGGTTACAATTTTGTGGGTTAAATTTCTGAAACTAATGAAGACATGGAACTTGACTGTGTTGGGTAGTTTAGTTAATTTTCTCAGCGACCAAAAATGAATAAGTGTAGAGGTATTTGATGTGTGTATTTTGTTCCACATCTACATCCATATTTCGATACACGAGTGCATTGTTGTGAATCGAGATAGAGTTGATACTTTGAAATTTTATATGTTTTATATGTAGGAGGGTTGGTGCAAAGTTGTAGCTAAATTGGAGCACATTCGGATAAAAGATAGCGAAGAATGCTCTACTAGCATCCTTTTGGCACTCCAGCACTTCAGAGGCAGAAATTGGCAGATTCGAGTGCTCTACCAGCTCCAAAAGGGCACCTAACAAGACGTGACTTTTCTAGCATACCGAGAAACCAAGTTTTATTAGGTTTTTGTGTCCTTAAATGTGTAACCCTAATTGAGGACTCCTAGGAGACTTGTATTAGGTATAAATAGCCTAGAAAAATATGGGAAAATGGCTACAAAACTTTGCATATGTTGGAATTGCTCTCGTTCCTAAAGCGGCTCTTCTTCCTCCTTCCTCCACTTTTATGTATCAACTCATGGTTTCTTCTTCCCTTGTTTTTATATTTATTTCCATGGGTTGTAACTAAAACTTATATCTAGGGTTTGACCTAGCCAAGCATGAATATTATGAGTTAATTTTTATTACAAGTGTTTAATTCAATTCTCAATTCTTGTTCTAAATTGTCATGCTTCAAAATATGATTTATGTATAATTGTTTGATCACCAATTATGTTGATTATTATATTCATCTACCAAATCATGTAAACAATATGTATTTATATCTTTTGGTGGAATCGGAATTAGAATAATTAATTGTCGACTGCTCTGATCTTGGTTTTGGGGATTAATTGGTTGCTCTAATTCTTATATTCGTAATAGGTTATTTTTACTAAGTTAAAGATGTCATCAAACAGAGTTAATTTGGTAATAATAATACATGTTGCTTCCACGATCAATGGATCAACATAATTGAGTGAGGAATCAATCCCAGAATAGGAATTGGTATTGAATACTTGACCCTTATAACTCATAATAGGATTATTTGGTAAGGTTGTGCCCTATGTTTTTTTATCATCGTTCATTCTTGTTCGCTTGCTTCTTGACAAATTAAGCTAGTTCTCTTTGCTTTAATAATCATTTATTTTAATAGTTAAGTATATCTTTCGACTGAACTCGTCTCTGTGGGATCGACCTCGTACTTACACCTTTCGTGCTATGATAGTACACTTGTGCACTTGCGAGTATTTTAACATCATTGCAACCGGAAGGGTCAAAAACCTTGGTAACCGGTTTGACCTACCTGAAAACCGATCTTAATATCATCCAACTAGCCGATCAAAGTTTTAGCAACTTGAACCGAACTTAACTATTGACTAACGGTCAACTAACACCGTTTGATGACGTGACACAACTGCCGACTGTGTGCTGGCATGGCAGAGATAATGTGGCCTGGTCGGTAGACTTGCTGACTTGTTAGATGACGTTGTGATGCCCCGACCCGAAATTTACACACTGAGCCGAGTGCGCAACTATAGATGTGTACACCGTCACTAAGGATCTCACCACACGCCATCCTAATCCCGGATTCTAACAAAACTTTGACAGCACCTCCCCGTATATCGGAAGGTGCCAACCTGTAGTCAAACATCACATCCATATAAGAAACAAAATCAATAACAATTCAATACAATTTCGTAGCCTAGCAGGGTCTCAGGCCATCTAACCACATTCACACTCTAGGCAGTGCCTCAGGCTTCCTAATCACATGCAAATAATATGCAGAACATCATCACATAATTAGCAATAACAATGACTATCAAAGTCAACAAATCCTGACCCATGGTCTATCATCTTGGTACGTGAGTCACGAATCACACGACATACACCCCCGGCCATCCATCATACATACTGAATAGGTATTTAAGCAACTTAATATTCAACTGCATCAAAGTACTAAATGTACTCGAATAACCAATAAGTTCCCAGCACATTATACTAAGGCTCCTAGTGTTCCTAGGGTGGTTAACATAAACTAAACCAACTAATGGAGATGACCAGAGAATATGGGATTATATCATTATACAATCCTTGTCTAGCCAAAGTGGGAGTGAAGCTCTTCCTTGTAGTGGCTCTTGCTTAATGAATGCTCGCTCTTCGACTCCAAACAAAGAGAAAGAATTGAAATATAATTAGTAGGCCTTTATACAGCAGTTATAAAGATACGTCAATCCATTAATGGGTTAATATCACTTTTAGTCACCCAAAGATAGGTCATTCACATCTCATTTATAAAACTTGCATTTTTCACAACATAATTTCTATTTTGTTCCAGTCTGCACACCCAGGTAGGTTATCACACTGCTGAATAGCAAAACTATCCATGTGGCTGTTTGACCATCTACCACCGTCTCATTAATAACATGTGTTACCTTTGTGATTGTCTTTTATATTTACAAATAAAATAATAAATAAATAATCAAATAATAAATAATTACAAAGATAAAACTATTGAGCGACGTTGCTTACCATCCAATCTCAAACTAGATGCCTGCGTGTCTTTTATAGTGCATGGACACATCTTGATAAACTTTGTCAATTCATGATAAGACTTACTTATTATCTCCTATAAAACAACTGTAGAAAAACAAAAGTCTCCAATTAATATTGGTCATTTATCCAGAAAAGACTCCAAGTGATATTAGTCATTTATCCGCTACGAGTTTTAACTGAAGTAGACTTCAATGACTTGAACCATTAACACGACACTTATTTTGTTTTATCTACATCACTTATTTTGCATTATGTTTATAAAAGAAAATTATGAAACTCATGCATGCAATACAAAATCAGTTATGTAATAGCCACCTAGTAATACATGTAATAATACTTGTAACACCTAAATCTGATTTGAGATAACTTACCTCGATGTTACATCACCTACACACATTTAGGTTATCACACAATTGTCATATCATAGGCTTTTACAAACCAACAATCTCCCCTTGACAATTGACACCTAGGCTTGTTGTAGGTTATCTTGTGTGTATCTGGTTGTCTTTGCCTTGGTAAAGCAAGTTTGTTATAGGCTACCTCAGTTCCATCTATTTAACGTTGCCTCGATAAGGTAGGTTTTTTGGAGGCTACCTCAACGTGATCTACACTTGCATATTCTTCTTTATCAGCAACTAAAGCTTTATGGACCAATATGCATCTCAATTCTAACTTCTTGACCTAACATTTCTTCATTTGAGATGTTTGTGGAGGTGGTTTCATATCATGTGATTTCTCAAGAGCGGCAGTTTATTTTTCAGCAAGATTTTGTAACTTATTTTGAAGAAACGTTTTCTGCACATTCTCAATGTTAGTCTTCCTGGACAAATATGATTTAGACATTCCATATAAGTTAGGACCGTAAGGTCATATATGGCCCCAAATTCCACATTGATGACAGATAGGAATGTACTTACCTTTATCATGCCTTTGAGAATTTTGCCTTTCAAAGATTGGTTGAGTAGTCCTACCAAAATTATATGAAATTTCATAGCTTTGATATGAAGAAGATCTATTACCTGGCATACTTACCCCGTTTCGAATGGCTAATCTCTTCTCTTCTTGTTCCAAAGTTTTGGATGAAGAAGACATAATTTTCATGAAATTTTAGAGAAATGTGTGTATGTGATTCAGTCTTGAAGCTCTCACTTTTTTCACATCCTAACCAAATGTCTCCTTGTCCATCCTTTGCTTGTCAAGGATATCCTCCAATTTGTTAGATCCTGATTCAAATTTATTAATATTTGAACATACCTTCCTTAGCATATGTTTCCTTTTGGCCTCTTTCTCTCGAGGTAGGTTACATCAGGCTACCTCAAATGGGCAATGTTCTTCAAGATCTAAAATTTCTTCTTCCAGCTCCTTGATTTTACCTTTTCCTTTATTATCTTTAGCGAGCAACTCATTTTCTTTGATAAGTTTCAGCTTCTCTTTCTTGTCCCTAACGCACTCTTCAAATAGATTATTGTATGCCACTTAAAGTTTACTCCTATTAAGTTCATAATCACTATCATTAATGCTAAACCTGGTTGTAATATTTGAGGCTACAACTGGAAATGCAATTGAAGTCTTCAATTTTTCGTCTTCAGACTTTGAATCTAAATCTTCTTTCGTGTCATCATTCAAGGTCATCTGATATTTTTTTTTCCTGTTTACACATTCCTATGCAAAATGGCCAAAACCTTGACACTTAAAACACTTAACAGTTTTAGATTCCTTGCCTAACTTTTCAACCTTCTTTGAATCAAATGTTGATGTTTTACCCTTTTTGAACTCTTTGAGCTTCTTGTTCTTCATAAATTTCTTGAAATTCTTTGTTAGTAATGCAAACTCATCAAGATCTTCATTATAATCATTGGTTGAATTAAGAGAAATACCTTTAGTTTTTTATTGAGACAATAAATGTACCTCATAGGTTTGTAGTGAACCTACCAATTCCTCAACCTTAATCATTTCAATACATTTGCTTTCTTCAATGGCTGCAAGTTTCACCATAAATCTCTCCGACAATGATTTAATAATTTTTCTTACAATCTTGTTTGGAGGAATGGGTTCACCAAGTGTGAATGATGAATTTGAAATGTCATTTAACTTAGGCATAGAATTCATCAAAACTCTCTTTTTCCTCCATCCTTAGAGTTTCGAACATGGTTGTTAAGCACTACAGTTTTGCATGTTCGATAGTAGTTGTTCCTTAATGTGTTACCTCCAGTAAATCCCAAGTTTGTTTGGCTATTTTACAATATGAAATTCTATGAAACTCATCAATTGTCATAGCTAAAAATAGAGTATATATTGCCTTGCTATCCCAACCTGCTATCAAATAAGTTTTAACCCAAGTATTGAGAGGTTTTGGAATATCTTTACCTCTAGAATCAATACTATTTGGTGCAGTATAACAATGTACAATTGATAACCAAACCTGCCCATCTATCGATTTTAAATAAGCTCTCATTCGCGCCTTCCAATAAGAGTAATTTGAGTCATCAAAATGTAGTATATGATTTGCTCTGGTTTCCATGTTGGCACTTGCTCCTATACAAATTGTGAATTTGGTGTACCTCACCAAGATTATTAGTCAACAAAAGAATTCCAGGATTTTTATGAGGAAAACCAAACTTGAGAAAAATCTTGAGTTTATGAGCAACTAACGTTTCATAACAATCAATAAAATGAACCAAGATTACAACCCTATGTTTTGACTAAAGAACTTGCTTGTATGTCATGCTCAGTGTATGTTTTGATTCAACTCAATCCACCAAGAATGAGTATGCTTCTATCGGCTCTAGAAGTATTCATTTCCACGAAGATGGCAAAACTCGACTTCACCAAGAGTATCTTTGAACCTTTTCAGTGGATCACCAAATCAACAAGAATAAATAAAAGTTCTCTCACTTAAACTAGTCTCATAGGATTCACATTAATCATCTCACAATTTTCAAGAATAAAATTTGAGAGAATATCAACAAAATCGAAGCTCAAATAACAAGAGTAAAGCACTTCGTAATTGCTTCGGGTTCAATTCCAAACTAGATGCCCGTGTGTCTTTTATAGTGCATGAGAAACATCCTGATAACTGTTATCAATTCATGATAAGACTTGCTTATTCTCTCCTATAAAACAAGTGTGTAGATAAAACAAAAGTCTTTAATTGAGTAGTTATTTATCCATTAGGAGTTTTAATTAAAGTATACTTCAATGACTTTAGCCATTAACACGACACTTATTTTGTTTTATCTACATTACTGATTTTGCATTATCTTCATAAAAGAAAATTATGAAACTCATGCATGCAAAATCAGTTCTGTAATAGCCACCTAATAATACACGTAATAATACTTGTAACACCTAAATCTAATTTGAAGTAACTTATCTCGAGGTTACATCACCTACGCACATTTAGATTATCACACAATTGTCATATCTTAGGTTTTTACAAACCAACAATCTCCTCTTTGACAATTGGCACCTAGGATTTTAAAAACCAACATCAAGTAATTGGTTAGTTTAAATTCTAACCAAAATCATTTTTTAAACTGAAAAGGAAAACAATTTCAAAACACACCCATAATTCTAAGGAATGATAATATTTGATTGTGCCTCTTTCATTTTGCGTTTTTATGGGAAATTTTTGATTTTCTATGGACTTTTGTTTTTGATGTGTGCAATTTCGTTCTTTTGAAACAAAGGTGGAAGTAATACTTGTCTTGATATATAATTTGTATATTGATTGCATTTTTAAAATTTATCGTTGGTGGAAGCTAGTGAAAATCAAAATGTCAGAAACTGTGAGGATAATTTCTCAACTTTTTTATTGGACACATGTGCTTTTTTCACTTTCTATTCTTGATTTCTCTACTCATAATAATATTAATATTGTAATGCGGTGAACATTATTTAGATAATTTTTTTAAATGTGATTGAGACTATTATAATACTACAAAATTTTAAAAAATTTAGGGATTTGATGCTGGAACCGTCAACACTTATTTTGATTTTTCCAGCAGGAGGGAAGGATCATGCCGAAGTGATAGATTGAATAGGCCGACTAGGAGAAATCGAGTGACAGCAGTCCAAAAAAATCTAGTTGAAGCCCATTAATGTTATTGCGTTTGTTTATCAAAAATGTTATAGAACCCAACTTTTATTAGCCCATCTCAATTCAAGTCTACAAGTCATGCTATGTTGGCATGCCATGTAAGTAGGTCAAGCTAGACTTCTAAAAAAAATCAATCAATAATATTCACTTACAAAACATATTTTATTTATTTTTTCAGAAACGAAAATGTAAAAAGTTTTATGTCTCAAAATACATGTTAGATTTCAAAAAAAATTACATATTTGAACTCTGCGCGTAAAACTCTTTCTAATAAGATCTACTATCGATAGTTTTTTTTTGCGTTTTCTCAATTACATTGTCTTTAAAAATAATGTAATTCATATATATGATGTGTAGAGTATTATTCAAGCTGAAATTTTATTACACTATAATAGGAATATATATATATATATATATTCATTGTTTTTTAAATTTTAATTGAAATTACGTTGGGTACCGGAATTCGTTAGGGTTTAGTAGTTAGGACCTTAGGGTTTACCACTTGAGACATTTATAATTTTATTAGTGAATCTATTATGGTTTAGCGAATTTGAGCCTTTTAGTTTACAACATGGAAATCAGATATACGAGCCTGTTAGGTTTAGCGAATTCATTCCATTTAGGGTTTGACACTTATTCTCTAGGTTACAACATGAAAATCTGATAAACGAGCTCGTTAGAGTTTAGCGAATTCATTCTCTTAGGGTTTAACACTTATTATTTAGGTTACAACATGAAAATTCGATACACGAGGTCATATCAATATCCATAAACAAACACTGGAACTTACATAACTCACATATCAATAAAAAATAATATAATTAAAACAATGTAATTAAAAAAAAATAATGTAATTAAAAATGACTGAATAAAATCTATCAATGATAGAAGTGTTTTAAAATTTCGTTTTAAAAAAATACCCTCTGCAATGGGTCTTTTAAAATGAGATATTCTTATTTTTAAAATTTTGATTTTTCCATGCCATATGCTTACAAAGTGCCGCAATCGGTTTTACGAAAGAAAATTTAAAGAACTCGCCACCAATTATAATAGGTGTAATTGATCATCATAAAAATAATTTGGTCTACGGAAATCCAGAAAAAGTTTATTACTTATGGGGAAGGTGTGAGGCACCCCACAACGTCTGTTTTAAAAAACAGTTGTCAATTTATCTTTTATTATCCCATTAAATTATTTAAGAAAATCAATTGCGATATTTTTAACAAAAATATATACAGGGCATGATAATTATATATGAGATATAAAAACTATACTGAGAGTCTGTTGTTGAGGCTCATGGGACCCTTTCATCCAATGGTTAGGTTTTCACAAGACACTCTCACCTCAAGAATTTCTCCGATGGTACATCCAATGCAGTCTCCCAAATTAATTTCATCGTTGGTTAAGACTTTTGATATAATCTTTATACATAAATAAAATACACAATATGGGTTTTTGAAATTAAAATAGAAAAAAATAAACTATAAGAATAATAATAATTAATGACATAAATAAATAAAAATAAGAAAAAAATGTTGGGAATCGATTTTTGCGGACTAAACGATATTGAAATTATCGTTAATCCTTAATTAAACATATTATCATTCTAAATCATACAATTGACACATATAATCAAATAGCACAAAACAATCATGTAATTCACATATAATCATGAAAAGGCATGCTTCAATCAAATAATATATTAATAACGGATTTAACAACTAATACACACATATGGATGGGACCTCGGTTTCTTTTTTATGTGGATAATTTATCATTTCAACCATACTATTAAATTAGTACGATTGAAAACTATGACTTCTTACGGAGAGAAAATTATTATATTGAAAGCTCCATATTAGATTTCATGAAATCTGTTTGCACCATAATTGTACAGGGTTGATGAGTGAGATTGGAGCAAAGAAAGATGGGCCATAGGTAATAGAATGACTGAACTGGATGGTTAGGTGCAATTTGTTTTGGGTTTGTAATTAGTAGGTCCTTAATTTTGTTTAAAATATTGGCCCATATTTAAGAGTTGTTAGAGTGAAGACTTAGTCTTAAAAGCCACCTACAATTTAGGAGATAAGGGTGTATTTTTCTATTTTTGTGGAAATATTGTTTGAGTTGGAAGAGGCAATATGGAGCTCGAATGGAGGATACTTTACAGGTTATAACACCATTACAGCATGTCGCAACCGGGTTTGCGAGAGAAATTTTAAAAGAGAGTCGCCACCAATTGTAATAGGTGCAATTAGTCACCAATAAAATCAATTTGGTCTGCGAAAATCCAGAAAAATGGATAAGTGAGTTTGTTACGTATGGGGAAGGTGTGAGGCACCCCACAACGTCTGTTTTAAAAAAATAGTTGCCAACTTAACTTTTATTATCCCATTAAATGATTAAGAAAATCAAGTACGACATATTAACAAAATATATACATTGAGTACGATAATTAGACAGAATATAAAAACTATATTGAGAATCTAATATTGAGGTTCATAGGACTCTTCCATCCAATGGTCAAGTATCCATGAAACACCCTCACCTCAAGAATTTTCTCTGAGGGTGCATCCAATGCATTCCCCAAATCAGTTCCATCGTAGGTTAAGACTTTCGATATAATTTTTATACACATAAAATATACAATATGAATGCTGAAAAATAAAAATAAGAACTCTTCTCCATACAATGGTTAGAAATTTTCTAAAAATTTCCTCAAGAATCCCATCGAAAACATCCAATACCACTCGATTGGTTCCGTCGTCGGATTGAACTTTTGATATAATTTTTATATACAATATGAATGCTAAAAAAAAATCATCTCCATCCAATGGATGAGAATTTCATAAGATTTTATCCTCAAGAATCCTTTTGAGATAGCATCCAATGCTTCCCCGTTTGGTTCCGTCGTCGGATTAACCTTTTCATATAATTTTTATATACAATATGAATGCTAAAAAAAATCCTCTCCATCCAATGGATGAGAATTTCATAAGATTTTATCCTCAAGAATCCTTTTGAGATAGCATCCAATGCTTCCCCGTTTGGTTCCGTCGTCGGATTAACCTTTTCATATAATTTTTATATACAATATGAATGCTAAAAAAAATTCTCTCCATCCAATGGATGAGAATTTCATAAGATTTTATCCTCAAGAATCCTTTTGAGATAGCATCCAATGCTTCCCCATTTGCTTCCGTCGTTAGATTAAACTCCAATATATTACACAACTCTAAGCATGTAATGTAAATACTCAGGCCCGAATTTAACTACCTCTTCTTGGCCCATGAAACAGCAAATGATTCATTCCCTAATTTCTTAAATCTGGCCCAATATGAAGGGACAAATTAGAAAGCCCAAGATGGCTCAAATCTGATGTATCTTCTCTCAGGCCCGAATTCCCAAAAAGCCCTAATACCCAAATAATGTGCACTAAACCCAAATAAACACCATAAGCCCTAAAACAATTTTAAGCCCATATACAACATTCAAAGACTAAAAAAATAAGGAGAAATGCTCAAAATACAGTTTCGGAATAGTGACCTTTGGAGGATTATCCATGGTTCGATTTGCCCGGTTTTTGGACAGTGGCTAGAGAACAGTGGGTTCTTGATTTTGAACGGTCGGATTTTGATTTAAAGCTTCAGAAGGACAGTTTTGAAATTGTTTTCCAAACTGATTTGTGGTTGGATTTGGCTGATTTTTGGACAGTGGTTAGGGGACAATGGGGTCTTGGTTTTGAACGGTTAGATTATGATTTGAAGTTTCGGAAGGTCAATTTAAAAACCAGTTTCAAAACTGATTTGTCTAGGGATATTTCTAAAAATGGAGTTTTGGGAATGGTGACAGATGGAGGGCCATCCGCGGTTCGATTTGGCTGATTTTTGGACAGAGATTAGAGGACAGAGTGATCTCAATTTTGAACAGTCCGATTATGATTTGAAGCTTTAGAAGGTGAACGTATGATGGCAGTGAGGATGGTGGTTTGTGTGGTGATGTTGTGTAATGGAAGAGGGGAAGAATTGTGATGATGACTTAAGTTGAGAGAATAAATTTAGGGTTGCTGGATCCAAGAGAATAAGGGTTTTCCCCTCCTTTCTTGAGTGATATTTTTGGTATAAGAAGAGAAGAGGTGGTGGTAGTGGTTAGGGTAGGTGGAGATTAGGTGGGGGTGGGTGAATTAGTAGGTAGGAATGGTTGGTGGGTGATAGTGATGGAGGAGTGGGTGAAGATGGTGGGTGAGAGATTGTGCCCAAAAGTCATCCAAAACAAATATTATCGAGCCTCCAAAAATAAAAATATTGGACCGAACCCGGACAAAAATAGGGTACTACAGCTGCCCCCTTTGTGTGACCTTTACATAGTAATGGCGCGCAAAGGAGTAGTAAACCTATTTTTAGTCCAATTTCACGAAAATGCACGGGATCACTACAGCCATTCACGGCTTGGCTGGCTATTGGAAATGATTTTTTTATTTTTTTATTTTTGAAAAAAATGCTTGGGATCACTAGAGCCATTCCCGGCTTGGCTAATCACTGAAAGAAATTTTTGAAAAATCCTCGGGATCACTAGAGCAATCCCCGGCTTGGCTGATCATTGGAAATTATTTTTTTTTAAAAATGCTCGGGATCACTAGGGTCATTCCCGGCTTGACCAATCATTGAAATATTATTTTTTTTTTTGAAAAATGCTCAGGATCACTAGGGCCATTCCCGGCTTGGATAATCATTGGAAATGATTTTTTGAAAAATGCACGGGATCACTAGGGCCATTCCCGGCTTGGCTAATCATTGGAAATGATTTTTGAAAAAATGTTCGGGATCACTAGGGCCATTCCCGGCTTGGCCATTCATTGAAAATGATTTTTTTTGAAAAATGCACGAGATCACTAGGGTCATTCCCGGCTTGGCTAATCATTGGAAATGATTTTTGAAAAAATGCTTGGGATCACTAGGGCCATTCCCGGCTTGGCCAATCATTGAAAATGAATTTTTTTGAAAAATGCTCGGGATCACTAAGGCCATTCCCGGCTTGGCGAATCATTGAAAATGATTTTTTTTTTAAAATGCTCGGGATCACTAAGGCCATTCCCGGCTTGGCGAATCATTGAAAATGATTTTTTTTGAAAAATTCTCGGGATCACTATGGCCATTCCCGGCTTGGCTGATCATTGGAAATGATTTTTTTTGAAAAATGCTCAGGATCATTAGGGCCATTCCCGACTTGGCTAATCATTGGAAATTTCATTCCCGGCTTGGCCAATCATTGAAAATGAATTTTTTTTTTCTTTTGAAAAATGCTCGGGATCACTAAGGCCATTCTCGGCTTGGCGAATCATTGAAAATGATTTATTTTTTTTTGAAAAATGCTCGGGATCACTAGGGTCATTCCTGGCTCAGTTTGTGCAAAATAATAGTGCATGAGATCTGTGATCCACTCCCCACTTGGGCAAGACATAAAACATTTGGAGAAAGAGATGCATACCTGATTCATGAAAATTGACTGAATTTGTACTGTTTGAACAAACCTGTCAAATGATAAGCAACATGCGATGATGATGCACGCAATGACATATATTGCTCAATCATGAATGTCTCACTTGGAATGAATGCAATCCTCTCAAGTTTTTCTTTCTTTCCTTTTTTTGTTTTTTTACTCTCTCTCTCTCTCTCTCTCTCGCCCCTCTTCTTTTTTTTTTGTTTTTTTTTGTTGTTGACCAATTTTCTTCAAAACTCATATGTGCCCATATTTCTTAATTAAAACTTTTTCCATTTTTATGTTTCGGATCATTCCTCTGCTAATAATACATATCTCGACCACGGGGTTTTTTCCTATCCCTTTTTCAGTGTAGGACACCAACATCTATCAATGTCCTGACAAAAAGTAATATTCAAATGCACTTATCACGTTTTCTATCATAACTTTGTCAATGATGAAATTAACAATACGACTATTCATGTCAAATGGAAAAACTTATTGGAAGAAGAATGAGATGTGAAAATGGATGGGCAAAGTCAAAGAAATGATTACTTCGATAACGTTTAATAAAAAATGATGAGTGACGGTAGGAAGCTTATTTTGACTGAGAAATGGTGACGTCAAAGAAATGAGAAATAGACTGAGTTTTTCCAAGATAAAAATTGTGACAATTCAAAGATTATGCCTAAACTGCCCCAGTTTTGGTGTGCCCCCAATTAACAATGATTGAATCCAATTTGCGTCTAATTATTTCTAATCGTCTCATAATCTTTCAACAAGCTTTTTCTTCTGATCTAATGGTCGCACCAAAACCTGCCCCAGTTTTGGTGCAGGTCTAAATTGACTATCACTATGCCTGAAATTTTCCATATCTGTCAATAGACCTCTCCTTTGGGCTGAATTCCTTCCATGGTGAAATATGTGTGACATGGACCAAAACTGCCCCAGTTTTGGTGCGTGTTTCAAATTATTGTCTGTAAATCTGGCTATTATGAAGTCCATTCCGTATCTTCACCCATATCAATACAAGTCAAGTTGACGACCAATCTTGACACTGTTCAAAATTCAACAAGCCCGTGTCTCAACACACAGTCCGAATTGAGTGTGCTTTTTTTTTCTTTTTTTTTCTTTCTTTGCTTTTTTTCCTAATTTTGCCTAGAGCGCCATTCCAGGTTTTCACTCTAGCGGGATTTTTTTTTTGTCATGATTATGCAAATACCTCCATTGAATATATGGAGTAAAGCAAAACAGTTGTTCAATTTGTTCATTGGAAACAGATCAACTAACTTCCTCAAACGATAAACAACAATAGAAATACATTGTCTGCAATGCTCAACAATTAATGAAATGATGGAAAATAAAATCTTGATTGCAATCCCGGATGTTCATGATTTTCTAGAGGATAACAGTCATGTTGTTGGGCTTGTGCAGTAGAAAACTGCATGGTATGCATTCCAAAATCACTGGACGACTGATTAGGCATGTGTGTCATGGTTCCCTGGTTGCCTGCAATATATGTCACTAACAGATCAATACTTTTGGACAAGTGATCCAGACGTGCCTCAATCTGCGTTAACCTTTCAGCTACATCAATGATTTCGGATAACTGTGAATGATGAACAGTAGGGGGTTCAGCGATAACTGAGAATGATGAACAGTAGGGGGTTCAGCCACAGTAGGAGTCTCAACATTATCATCATCCTTATATCTTCTGATCATTCGGTGATCAATCGCACATTTAGGATACTGTACCTCCTCATGTGGTGCCCAAAGAACTCCAGCTTTCATGCACAATATGCATATCAGAGAGGGCAAACAAAAGCCCTATGGTTGTTGTATTGCGACAACTGTGCACAATTGAATTGTGCAAAACTTTGCCAATATCAACTGATTTTCTATGTAGAATACAATAAAGCAAAATTGCTCTATTTTTGGGAATATCTGTTGAATGAGTGCTTGGCATGAGCTTCGCCCAGATAAATCGCATCCAAGTCCTACTATTTTTTATCATAGTAGATGTGGGAAATAAGACTTCCACCCCGTTAAATTTCTTCCAGGCAGCTCCTGGCTTACACAACGTGAGAATCACCTTCATCCATAATTGTATCAGACTCCAGCAAGGCAGAGAAATCGTCATTGACGATGTCTGGAAGATTGTAGACTGCATTGATGGTTTTGCTATCAAATGGGACCATCATACCCCGAACATATACATGTTCATACCCTACAACTGCATTTGCATAAAATTCCCTTACCACTGGGACAACTGCGGGTTTTGGCTGTGCAACAAAATCCTCCCAACCTCGCTCAGCAATAATTTTTGCGATTGCAGGCTCTGCTGTTAAAGAAGTTTGCAAACCTCTCTCTGGAATAATTTTTCTCCCCCTTATTGAGAGGATTGCTCAAATGGTCTTTTGGTAGCCATAGAGATGAGCTAACTGAGGTGGTTCAAAATCAACCCGTGTAGTGGGAGAAGATCACGAAGGATTTCAAACAAGGAGTTTTAGCGGTGTAAGAAAAGAGAAAAATTTGGCAGATGGCCTGCTAGTAAAGCTGAGTTGACGGTGAAGAGGTGACTCAAAGATAAAGAAGACGAAGTTGGCCAGAAGATAGAAACAACATTGAAGAAGGGTTTGAATAAAATGTCATGAAAGACAGAGAGGAGAGGAAAAGTCAGGATACACGGTGAGTATATGGAAGAGACCACAAAAAATGCGGCTCAAGGTGGCGAAAGAGACAAAAATCATTAAAGAAAAGTTGAAAAATTGGCAAGAAAAGGAGACAATGGAGGAAGATTGGAACACCTGCCTCAATTAGTGATTGAGATGGTGAATGATTGTAAAATATCTCATTTGGCAACCAAAAGAACCACAAACAAGGAAATCACTCATTTAACAACAAAACTTGTCTTTATATGGTCAATATAGTAAACTATGACTATTTGCTCCCCAACCATGCCCATTATTAATGGTATCAGTTCAAATCATTTCAGCCGCATTAAAACCGTTGGTCTTAATCACACAGTCAATGCACGTTATCCTCACCATTGCCACCATTATCAATCAGCACGTGGTCACATAACAAAAGTATTTATTGCACTATCCACTTGTATGGGAGCCACATATTTCTTTCTGAATTTCTTCCGTAATCTGTTTGGTTTCCCTGTCATTTTCTGAGTCATTTGACCAATATTCTCTTCCCTCACTGTACCTGAGGATTCAAATCTAACATCCCTGTCAGGGTGACAAAAAATATTCTGATGATATCTCAAATCTATTCCCCGTGTCAGAGAAGGATTCAACATTATTTATTGAGTGCACCCAAAAACTGTTTCATTAGGTTCGTCTTTTTCATCATCGTCAATTTCAATCTTGGTGAATGGAATGATAGAACGTGTGAGATTTGGAAATTATGAAAAAAATGAAAGAGAATGATTTTGAGAATTTTGAACGAAGAGCTTTATTCATAGTGATAATATAGAAAAGAAGAAATGATGCAACATGCAACAGCCGTATTAAAACTTCATCAAAGACAATGTAAGGACATGCTCATTACAAAACACAATAAGTGGTCATGAGCTAGACCACAAATGGTTGTGCATTTAGAGATTACTCCTTGAGGCCATTGATAAGATACTAGAAATTGCCACACCGATCCAGTTACTAAGCTCAAAAACCAATGGGCGAGAAATGATTAGTAGTAGAGTTGACTTATTTATATAACAGCAACATGAAGATTAAACGTCAATGCCCCAATATTATCATTTGCCAATGATTTTTATTTTTATTTCTATTTTGTATTTTTTTGTCATTTTTTTTATACCAACTTCATTAATATATGCATGATTGTGAATTTATGTACATTCTATAAACAAATGAACTATTGTACATGTGATGGTAATGAATGACACATATATACATGGATAAAACCTAACTAACATATGCAAAATAATACAGGAAATGTATATACATACATGTATGAGTGAAAGAGGGGTATATACATGGGCATAACTTTAAATGATGTATGCAAGATAAGTACGTGAAACCTTTATGTACAATCAAAAACAATATATGTACGAATCAAAACAAAACATTATATACAACAAACACAACAATGTATGTACAACAAAATGAGATAATATATACAACACCCTAAAGACATAAGGTTAGAAGTAGTGTCCTGTGTCCTATGACTATGGTAATTGGTTATGGACAATCTAGGCTCCCGACTTATTCCCCCGCCAGTGTCCAGTGAGGATTTTTCGCGAGCCTGCACAGGGAATGAAATCCCTCGAAGGTCTCGTTTACTTCATCCTCTCCTAAGGGTTTTGATCCCGAGTTGTTGGACTCATGCAAAGGTATCGTGCACAATGTGTCACTACAAGAAATACACTAATTGCCGACGGATTATTCCGTCGGCAATATATGAATTTTCGTCGGTAAAATGTTTTACCGACGGAATTCCGATCAACAAATTTGCGTCGGCATATAGATCGTAGGTAATGTTTTTGCGACGGAAAATATTTTCGGTCGGTAAATACCGACGATTTACCGACCACCAAGCTGTCAGTAATTAAATTCAAAAAAAAATAAAAAATTCCGTCGGAAATCCGTCGGTATAAATAAATTAATACATTTTAGAATTTTAAAAAAGCCGTCGGTAATCCGTCGGTATAAATAAATTAATAATTTTAAAAAATTTTAAAAAGCCGTCGGTAATCCGTCGGTATAAATAAATTAAAATTTTCAAAAATCTGTCGGTATAAATAAATTAATAAATTTTAAAATTTTAAAAAATCCGTCGGTATATATAAATTAATAATTTATAAAATTTTAAAAATCCGTCGGTAATCCGTCGGCAAAAAATAAATTTTTTTACAGAAAAATTTGAAAAATGTTGTTACAGAGCCTGTAAATGTTGTAACATAAGCCTGTAAGTAAAAAAACAGCACACAAAATAAATTCCAAAATCACTGAATATTTGAAATATAATAAATAGTTCATCGTAATACATAATCAAATGTAATAATAATACAAGTGCAAATATGTCAGTAAATACAGTCTATCAGTTGCCTCCTGTAGGGCTCTCGCCATCTGGTGGCGATGGAGGAGAGGGATGACGAGAGGTATGGAAGTATGTCTGCATCTGTCGCTGCATCTCCTCCATCTGCTGACGCATCTGCTCCATCTGCTGTTGCATCTCCTCCACCCGCTTCTGCATATGCTCATCCTGCCTCTCAGGTGCAGGAAACTGGACAGAAGATCCACTCGAAGATGGATAGAAGGTAGATGCCTGAGACCCAATGCCGTACACCCTCCTCTTCTTCTCTCCACCGACCGCCCGATAATAAATATCTCTCTCATCGATCGATTGGGAGGAAGAGGATCCTGTCTCGAGCTGAGATAGAGACTGTCGGGTAGCCTCAACAGCCTCCTGTGAACATACATAAAACATTTTATAAGTTACACTAATTTTTGAAAATTTCGACAGAGTCTCCCCTATTTTTTGAATAAAAACCCAACCTGAAAATAGTTGAAAAAGCACTTAAAACAAATATATGCATATAATTTGTCAATTCATCCTCCATTCCATTTATCTAGAGATCCAGTATCCAACACATGCATTTAGTATCCAAAAAAGTTGAACTTTGTCTTAGGCAATAGAAACTCACATGGACTCGTCGAGCTTTATCATCAACAAAAGTCTAGCGGTCATGACTCCTAGTGTGTGTATACTTGAACAGTTCATACGGGGTAACCTCTAGACCTATCTCATCCCTCTAGAAAATAATAAAGTTATGAAACTCTATCATATATGATTTTAAATAATGTAATGAAATATAAATTCTTACGTACCATTCTAGAAGCATGTGTGGCATGTGTCACCGAACCACCAGTATGTGTCGCACCCATGCGACGGTTGGCAGCATTTTGCTGGGCTCGCCGAACATACTCGGGATGGTGCCAGTCATGCATATCGCTATAGCGGTTGGCAGCCTTCTTCCCCCAAGCGATCTTCACTAATGCATCGATTGCCTCCTCTCATATGAAATATTTCTAACACATAAAATGGAGTTAGTTAGATCAATATTAATTACATTAAGCAGTTTTTACATAAATTAAGTGAATATCAGAAATAATAATTAATAAAAGAAGTTCGATTACCTTAAACTCATTCCAATAGAACTCCTTCACCTCTGTAGATATCTTCTTCCACGACGACCCATTCTCGCATATTCGCTCCTCAAATATCTTTCAAATCCTCCTCGAACATGGCTCGGAAGGAAACAACCTAAAAATTAAATTTCATACAATTAAACATATTATTGACAAATCAATATGTTTCAATTAGTCATAAATTATTCACTACTTACCCCTCATTCTGAATAGTAATATGGCGTCGACACTCCACACCCTGTGTCGATGAAGAATCTGCTCTAGTACCATCGACGGGAGTACCTGATGAAGAACATGCTCTAGTGGCATCGATGGGAGTACCCGTCACTGGAGTACCACTACCATCAATGGGATTACCCGTCACTGGAGTACCACTACCATCGATGGGGGTACCAATCTGCAGCTGCTGCGATGACGGGGTCGGAGATGATGATGGGGTTGTGGAACCGCCATGAGCTCTACCGGTGCTCGATGAGCTATATCTTCCACGACTGGAACCTCGAGCACCTCCACCTCTAGTCATCTATGAAACTAGCAAACATTTCATATACTGTTGAATATACTAAAATAGATCATTTGATAATATGAAAAAACTAACATTGATTGTTAAACAATATATAAATAAACAGAAACTCGGAACATAACATATTAGATAAATAAACAGAAACTCCAAACATAACATATTACATAATAGATATTCTTAATTATTGTCTGAAACATAATCTTCAAATTCTGACTCTACTTCATCACTGACTTCATCTTCTTCTTCATCGTCCTCTTCATCATCAAAATCATCCAAATCTATTAAAGGTCCACTTGGATCATTTAGTGGACCGTCTAGAACATTCGCACTCACAAAAAATGGTTGCACTTCGGACTCCTCTTGTTGGAATGCTACTGATGTCGTGGTATTGGAATTTTCTGTTGATTCTGGCATATCAACAATTGGTCTAGCCTTTATGCTACAAACTGCCAACCAGTCACCCTTGTCACGCCTTAAGCTCGGATATGGTGCATAATACACTTGTTGGGCTTGCATTGCTAGAATGAATGGTTCATATTTGTTGAAACGACGTCTCTGATTAACCTCCACAAGATTACACTGATGATGAACCTTCATTCCAACATTTGGCGTCGGGTCAAACCACTCACACTTGAACAATACTGTTCTTTTGATTGGTAGCCTAGGATACTCCAAAATTAGGATTTCATCTACCATACCATAGTAGTCACTAGAAGACTCACTATAATTCGTCCCCTTAATGCAAACTCCACTATTCACCGTTGCTTTTTGTAACCCATGATTTCTTGTATGAAATTTGAAGCCATTAACAAAGTACACTGGTACAGACTTGGCATTTCTTAAAGGCCATTGAGATAGATCTCTGATGAATTGGTTTGAAATGTCATTCAAGGGATCGTTTGCCTATAGCAGAAACCACAAGAAAAGTCTTCGTTAGACATACAATTGAAAAAAAGTTTGGAGTTTTATTTTTTGAAGAACTTACGTATCGCCTGAACCAAAATGCAAATTCATTCTCTAATGTCGTATCTACTGAGGCCTCGCTCATAACACCCATACTTTGTACATTTTCACAGAATATCCTAAGATATATGAACATGCACATGTATAGGTATTAAACACCCACAGTTTTATTGAAAAATATTTAATTATAGCATAAACACTTACCCGACATATTGCTCAATCTCTTGGCAGTTAAGAAGTATGTATGTTTGAGCTGCCAATAATTCTCGTTCATTAAGTGGTCTAATTTTTGATTTTCCGTAAGCTCTGCCAGGATGGGTAAATATAGCCAAATTTCCTTCCATCGTAAGTCCTTCACCACCATCATCATTCCGTGGAACTTTTCTGTGCCTCGTGTGTACATGAGGCTCAAAGTAATATGAACAAAAGCTGGATGATTCTTCAAGTAGATATGCATTGCATATGGATCCTTCAACCCTAGCTTTGTTTTTCACATTCTTCTTCAAGTGTCATAGGAACCGTTCAAACGGATACATCCAGCGGTACTGGACTGGACCTGCTATTCTCGCCTCATATGGCAAATGGATCGGCAGGTGCTCCATTGAGTTAAAGAATGCTGGAGGAAATATACGTTCCAACTTGCACAAAATGATAGGAATTTGCATCTCCAATCTACTCATCTCATCCACTCTGAGTTTTGAACATGTTAACTCCTTAAAAAATAAGCTCAACTCAGTCAATGCAGCAATTCACGAAATGCTATAGGAATCAAACGTTGCATGAACACATGATAGTCATGACTTTTCATCCGAAACATCTTATATTTCTTCATGTCTACACATCGTCCCATGTTCGACACATACCCATCTGGGAACTTCAGAGTTCTTACCCATTCACAAACTGCTTGTTTACCAGCCTTCTCTAGCGAGTAACAAGCCTTTGGATATTTTCCAGTAGCAGAATTCATTTCTAACTCTTTTCAGCGACAAATAACTTTCATATCTTCACGTGCTTTTGCGTTGTCTTTTGTTTTTCCTTCAATATTCATGACAGTGTTAAACAAATTTGCAAATACATTCTTCTCAATGTGCATCACATCGAGATTATGGCGAATGAGGTTTGTTCTCCAATATGGCAAATCCCAAAAGATACTGCGCTTCCTCCAACCACAACTAGAAATTCCGCACATCTGCTGATTACGTGTTTCCCCGCCCTCCTCAGTCACTTTCTCCATGCCAAAAGCAATGATACACTGAAATATATCTTCACTAGATAGTATGGGTGGAGCCATTTCTGTGACAACAGTATTCTTCCTAAACCAGTTCTTGTTCCTCCTATAAGGGTGGTCGTAAGGAAGGAACTTGCGATGATTGTCGAACCACGATGTCTTACCCCCTCTACGAAGTGAAAACGCCTAGAATCTTCCATATAATCTAGGGAGCTTTATACTCGTAAAATTTGACATAAAAGAACAATAAAAAAGTGTACACCGACAAACTTTGATGGTCCAAAATTGCTCAACTCTCTCGATGGAGGTGTTTTTAACAGTTTGGTCCAATTTAGAACGAAATTTGTTCTCTTTTCAACGAAACAATCTACGAAGCGAATAAAGGTAAATTTGGACATAAAGCGACAATAAAAAGTGCATACCTATCAGCTTTGACGATTCGGAATTACTCAACACTATCCATGGAGGCGATTTTAACGGTTTTGTCCATTTAGGAGCATGAGTTGGTCTTTTGGCAACGAAACAATCAACGGAGCCCATAGTCGTAAAATTTGACATAAAATAACAATGAAAAGTGTACACCGACCAAATTTGATGGTTCGGAATTTCTCAATTCTCTCCATGGATGAGCTTTTAACGGTTTTGTCCATTTGAGATCAAAAGCTGCTCTTTTTGACGAGGATACAATATATGAAGCGTATTACCAGTAGTGAATTTGGACATAAAGCAACAATGAAAAATGTACACCTATCAACTTTAATGGCTCAGATTGCTCAACTCTCTCCACGGGGGAGCTTTCTTACGATTTTGTCCATTTGGAAACAAGGGTTGGTGTTTTGGCAACGAAACAATCTACAAGGTCCATACTCGTAAAATTTGATGTAAAAGAACAATAAAAGGGGCACACCGACAACCTTTGATGATTCGAAATTGATCAACTCTCTCGACAGAGGTGCTTTTAACGGTTTCGTCCAATTAAGAAGGAAAGTTGTCCTTTTAGCAGAAAAATAATCTGCGAAGCGAACGCTAGTAAATTTGGACATAAAGCAACCATAAAAAGTGCACACCTATCATGTTTGATGGTTCGGAATTGCTCAACAGAGGTGTTTTTAACGGTTTTGTCCAATTAAGAAGGAAAGTTGTTGTTTTAGCAACAAAATAATCTACGCAGCGAATGCTAGTAAATTTGGACATAATGCAAAAATAAAAAGTGCACACCTATCAAGTTTGATGATGGTTTGGAATTGCTCAAGTCTCTCCATGTCAGGGGTTTTGCCCATTTGAGACAGAAAGTTGGTCTTTTGGCATCGAAACAATATATGAAGCCTATATTCCTGAGATTTGACGTCAAATCACAATGAAAAGTGTACGCCGACCAACTTCGACGGTTATGAATAGCTCAACTCTCTCCATGGACGAACTATTAACGGTTTTCTCCATTCGGGAAGGAAAGTTGGTCTTTCTGGCAACGAAACAATCAATGGAGCCTTAATAGTCATAAAATTTGACATAAAATAACAATGAAAAATGTACACTGACCGACTTTGATGTTTCGAAATCGCTCAACTCTCTCCATGGAGGAGCTTTTAACGTTTTTCTCCATTTGAAATCGAAAGTTGGTCTTTTCGGCAAAGAAACGATAAATGAAGCGCATACTAGTAAATTTGGACATAAAGCAACAATAAAAAAGTGTACACCTATCAGCTTTGATGGTTCGGATTGCTCAACTCTGTCCATGGAGGAGCTTTTAAAGGTGTTGTCCATTTGAGATCGACAGTTGGTCTTTTTGACAACGAAACAATCTAAGAAGCGTAAATTTACACATAAAGCAACAATAAAAAGCGTACACATATCAACTTTGATGTTTCGGAAGTGCTGAACTCTCTCTATGGAGAAGCTTTTAACAGTTTTGTCCATTTGACATAGAATGTTGCTCTTTTGGCATCGAAACAATCTATGAGGCCTATAGTCGTAAAATTTGATATAAAATAACAATAAAAAGTGAAAACCTATCAACTTCAATGCTTCGGAATTGCTCAACTCTCTTCATGGAGGAGCTCATAACGGTTTTATCCATTTGAGACAGAAAGTTGTTGTTTTGGCATCGAAATAATCTAGGGAGCTTATACTCATAAAATTTGACATAAAAGAACAATAAAAAGTGTACACCGATCCACTCTGATGGTCCTAAATTGCTCAACTCTCTCGATGGCGGTGTTTTTAACAGTTTTGTCCAATTTAGAACGAAATTTGTTCTCTTGACGACGACACAATCTAAGAAGCAATAATACTAGTAAGTTTGCTCAACTCTCCCTATGGAGGAGAATTTAACGGCTTTGTCCATTTGAGATAGAAAGTTGGTGTTTTGGCATCGAAATAATCTAGGGAGCCTTATACTCGTAAAATTTGACATAAAAGAACAATAAAAAAGTGTACACCGACAAACTTTGATGGTCCAAAATTGCTCAACTCTCTCGATGGAAGTGTTTTTAACAGTTTGGTCCAACTTAGAACGAAATTTGTTCTCTTTGCAACGAAACAATCTACGAAGCGAATACTGGTTAATTTGGACATAAAGCGACAATAAAAAGTGCGTACCTATCAACTTTGACGATTCGGAATTACTCAACACTATCCATGAAGGCGATTTTAACGGTTTTGTCCATTTAGGAGCATGAGTTGGTCTTTTGGCAACGAAACAATCAACGGAGCCCATAGTCGTAAAATTTGACATAAAATAACAACGAAAAGTGTACACCGACCAAATTTGATGTTTTGGAATTGCTCAATTCTCTCCATGGATGAGCTTTTAACGGTTTTGTCCATTTGGGATCGAAATCTGCTCTTTTTGACGAGGATACAATATATGAAGCGTATTACCAGTAGTGAATTTGGACATAAAGCAACAATGAAAAGTGTACACCTATCAACTTTAATGGCTCGGATTGCTCAACTCTCTCCATTGGGGAGCTTTCTTACGATTTTGTCCATTTGGAAACGAAAGTTGGTGTTTTGGCAACGAAACAATCTACAAAGTCCATACTCGTAAAATTTGACGTTAAAGAACGATAAAAGGGGCACACTGACAACCTTTGATGGTTCGAAATTGATCAACTCTCTCGATAGAGGTGCTTTTAATGGTTTCGTCCAATTAAGAAGGAAAGTTGTCCTTTTAGCAGCAAAATAATATACGAATCGAACGCTAGTAAATTTGGACATAAAGCAACAATAAAAAGTGCATACCTATCATGTTTGATGGTTCGGAATTGCTCAACAGAGGTGCTTTTAACGGTTTTGTCCAATTAAGAAGGAAAGTTGTTGTTTTAGCAAAAAAATAATCTACGAAGCGAATGCTAGTAAATTTGGACATAATGCAAAAATAAAAAGTGCACACCTATCAAGTTTGATGATGGTTCGGAATTGCTCAAGTCTCTCTATCCCAGGGGTTTTGTCCATTTGAGATAGAAAGTTGGTCTTTTGGCATCCAAACAATCTACGAAGCCTATATTCTTGAGATTGGACATCAAATCATAATGAAAAGTGTACGCCGACCAACTTCGACGGTTATGAATAGCTCAACTCTCTCCATGGACGAACTATTAACGGTTTTGTCCATTCGGGAAGGAAAGTTGGTCTTTCTGGCAACGAAACAATCAATGGAGCTTTAATAGTCGTAAAATTTGATATAAAATAACAATGAAAAATGTATACCGACCGACTTTGATGTTTCGGAATCGCTCAACTCTCTCCATGGAGGAGCTTTTAACGTTTTTCTCCATTTGAGATCGAAAGTTGGTCGTTTCGGCAAAGAAACGATAAATGAAGCGCATACTAGTAAATTTGGACATAAAACAACAATAAAAAAGTGTACACCTATCAGCTTTGATGGTTCGGATTGCTCAACTCTGTCCATGGAGGAGCTTTTAAAGGTGTTGTCCATTTGAGATCGACAGTTGGTCTTTTTGACAACGAAACAATATAAGAAGCATAAATTTACACATAAAGCAACAATAAAAAGCGTACACATATCAACTTTGATGTTTCGGAAATGCTCAACTCTCTCTATGGAGAAGCTTTTAACAGTTTTGTCCATTTGACATAGAATGTTGCTCTTTTGGCATAGAAACAATCTATGAGGCCTATAGTCGTAAAATTTGATATAAAATAACAATAAAAAGTGAAAACCTATCAACTTCGATGCTTTGGAATTGCTCAACTCTCTTCATGGAGGAGCTCTTAACGGTTTTATCCATTTGTAATAGAAAGTTGTTGTTTTGGCATCGAAATAATCTAGGCAGCTTATAATCGTAAAATTTGACATAAAAGAACAATAAAAAGTGTACACCGATCCACTCTGATGGTCCTAAATTGCTCAACTCTCTCGATGGCGGTGTTTTTAACAGTTTTGACCAATTTAGAATGAAATTTGTTCTCTTGACAACGACACAATCTAAGAAGCAATAATACTAGTAAGTTTGGACATAAAGCAAAGATAAAAAGTGCATACCCATCAAATTTGATGGTTCAGAATTGATCAACTCTCTCCGTGGAGGACATTCTTTGAGATTTTGTCCATTTGGGAACGAAAGTTGGTATTTTGGCAACGAAACAATCTACGGAGTCTATACTCGTAAAATTGGACATAAAAGAACAATAAATGGTTCGAGATTGCTCAACATTCTCGATAGAGGTGCTTCGAACGGGCTGTTCTTTTGACAACCAAACAAACTACAAAGCGAACGCTAGTAAGCTTGGACATAAAGCCACAATAAAAGGTTCACACCTATCAACTTTGATAACTGAGGATTGTTCAACTCTCCCTATGGAGGAGAATTTAACGGCTTTGTCCATTTGAGATAGAAAGTTGGTGTTTTGGCATCGAAATAATCTAGGGAGCTTTATACTCGTAAAATTTGACATAAAAGAACAATAAAAAAGTGTACACAGACAAACTTTGAAGGTCCAAAATTGCTCAACTCTCTCGATGGAGGTGTTTTTAACAGTTTGGTCCAATTTAGAACAAAATTTGTTCTCTTTTCAACGAAACAATCTACGAAGTGAATACTGGTAAATTTGGACATAAAGTGACAATAAAAAGTGCATACCTATCAACTTTGACGATTCGGAATTACTCAACACTATCCATGGAGGCGATTTTAACGGTTTTGTCCATTTAGGAGCATGAGTTGGTCTTTTGGCAACGAAATAATCAACGGAGCCCATAGTCATAAAATTTGACATAAAATAACAATGATAAGTGTACACCAACCAAATTTGATGGTTCGGAATTGTTCAATTCTCTCCATGTATGAGCTTTTAATGGTTTTGTCCATTTGGGATCGAAAGCTGCTCTTTTTGACGAGGATACAATATATGAAGCGTATTACCAGTAGTGTATTTGGACATAAAGCAACAATAAAAATTGTACACCTATCAACTTTGTCCATTTGGAAACGAAAGTTGGTGTTTTGGCAACGAAACAATCTACAAAGTCCATACTCGTAAAATTTGACATAAAAGAACAATAAAAGGGGCACACCGACAACCTTCGATGGTTCGAAATTGATCAACTCTCTCGACAGAGGTGCTTTTTTAACGGGTTCGTCCAACTAAGAAGGAAAGTTGTCCTTTTAGCAGCAAAATAATCTACGAAGCGAACGCTAGTAAATTTGGACATAAAGCAACAATAAAAAGTGCACACCTATCAAATTTGATGATGGTTCGGAATTGCTCAACAGAGGTGCTTTAAATGGTTTTGTCCAATTAAGAAGGAAGTTGTTGTTTTAGCAACAAAATAATCTAAGAAGCGAATACTAGTGAATTTGGACATAAAGCAACAATAAAAAGTGCACACCTATTAAGTTTGATGATGGTTCGGAATTGCTCAAGTCTCTCCATGTTAAGGGTTTTGTCCATTTGAGATAGAAAGTTGGTCTTTTGGCATCGAAACAATCTACGAAGCCTATATTCCTGAGATTTGACATCAAATCACAATGAAAAGTGTACGCCCACCAACTTCGACGGTTCGGAATAGCTCAACTCTCTCCATGGACAAAGAATAAAGGCTTTTGTCCACTCGGGAATGAAAGTTGGTCTTTTGGGAACGAAACAATCAATGGAGCCTATAGTTGTAAAATTTGACATCAAATATCAATGAAAAATGTACGCCGACCGACTTTGATGTTTCGGAATCGCTGAACTCTCTCCATGGGGGAGCTTTTAACGGTTTTCTTCTCCATTTGAGATTGAAAGTTTGTCTTTTCGGCAAAGAAACGATAAATGAAGCGCATACTAGTAAATTTGGACATAAAGCAACAATAAAATGTGTACACCTATCAGCTTTGATGGCTCGGATTGCTCAACTCTGTCCATGGTGGAGCTTTTAAAGGTGTTGTCCATTTGAGATCGACAGTTGGTATTTTTGACAACGAAACAATCTAAAAAGCGTAATTTTACACATAAAGCAACAATAAAAAGCGTACACATATCAACTTTGATGTTTCGGAAATGCTCAACTCTCTCTATGGAGAAGCTTTTAACAGTTTTGTTTATTTGACATAGAATGTTGTTCTTTTGGCATCGAAACAATCTATGAGTCCTATTGTCATAAAATTTGATATAAAATAACAATAAAAAGTGAAAACCTATAAACTTCGATGCTTCGGAATAGCTCAACTCTCTCCAAGGATGAACTATTAACGGTTTTGTCCACTCGGGAACGAAAGTTGGTCTTTTGGCAACGAAACAATCAATGGAGCCTATAGTCGTAAAATCTAATATCAAATATCAATGAAAAATTTACGCCGACCGACTTTGATGTTTCGGAATCGCTCAACTCTCTCCATGGGGGAGCTTTAAACGGTTTTCTTCTCCATTTGAGATCGAAAGTTGGTCTTTTCGGCAAAGAAATGATAAATGAAGCGCATACTAGTAAATTTGGACATAAAGCAACAATAAAAAAGTGTACACCTATCAGCTTTGATGGCTCGGATTGCTCAACTCTGTCCATGGAGGAGCTTTTAAAGGTGTTGTCTGTTTGAGATCGACAGTTGGTCTTTTTGACAACGAAACAATCTAAGAAGCGTAAATTTACACATAAAGCAACAATAAAAAGCGTACACATATCAACTTTGATGTTTCGGAAATGCTCAACTCTCTCTATGGAGAAGCTTTTAACAGTTTTGTCCATTTGACATAGAATGTTGGTCTTTTGGCATCGAAACAGTCTATGAGGCCTATTGTCGTAAAATTTGATATAAAATAACAATAAAAAGTGAAAACCTATAAACTTCGATGCTTCGGAATTGCTCAACTCTCTTCGTGGAGGAGCTCTTATCGGTTTTGTCCATTTGAGATAGAAAGTTGTTGTTTTGGCATCGAAATAATCTAGAGAGCTTATAAGCGTAAAATTTGACATAAAATAACAATAAAAAGTGTACACCGATCCACTTTGATAGTCCAAAATTGCTCAACTCTCTCGATGGCGGTGTTTTTAATAGTTTTGTCCAATTTAGAACGAAATTTGTTCTCTTGACAACGACACAATCTAAGAAGCAATAATACAAGTATGTTTGGACACAAAGCAGCAACGAAAAAAAGTTCATACCCATCAAATTTGCTGGTTCGGAATTGCTCAACTCTCTCCGTGGAGGAGCTTCTTTAAGGTTTTGTCCATTTGGGAACGAAAGTTGGTATTTTTTCAACGAAACAATCTACGTAGTCTATACTCGTAAAATTGGACATAAAAGAACAATAAATGGTGTACACCGACCAACTTTGATGGTTCGAAATTGCTCAACATTCTCGATACAGGTGCTTCGAAGGGGCTGTTCTTTCGACAGCCAAACAAACTACGACGCGAACGCTAGTACGCTTGGACATAAAGCAACAATAAAAGGTTCACACCTATCAACTTTGATAATTGAGAACTGTTCAACTCTCCCTGTGGAGGAGAATTTAACGACTTTGTCCATTTGAGATAGAGAGTTTCTGTTTTGGCATCGAAATAATCTAGGGAGATTTATACTCGTAAAATTTGACATAAAAGAACAATAAAAAAGTGCACACCGAGAAACTTTGATGGTCCGAAATTGCCCAACTCTCTCGATGGAGGTGTTTTAAACAGTTTGGTCCAGTTTAGAACGAAACTTGTTCTCTTTTCGACGAAACAATCTATGAAGCGAATACTAGTAAGTTTGGACATAAAGCGACAATGAAAAGTGCATACCTATCAACTTTGACGATTCGGAATTACTCAACACTATCCATGTAGGCGATTTTAACGGTTTTGTCCATTTAGGAGCATGAGTTGGTCTTTTGGCAACGAAACAATCAACGGAGCCCATAGTCGTAAAATTTGACATAAAATAACAATTAAAAGTGTACAACGACCAAATTTGATGGTACGGAATTGCTCAATTCTCTCCATGGATGAGCTTTTAACGGTTTTGTCCATTTGGGATCGAAAGTTGCTCTTTCTGACAAGGAAACAATATATGAAGCGTATAACAGTAGTGAATTTGGACATAAAGCAACAATAAAAAGTGTACACCTATCAACTTTAATGGCTCGGATTGCTCAACTCTCTCCATGGGGGAGCTTTCTTACGATTTTGTCCATTTGGAAACGAAAGTTGGTGTTTTAGCAATGAAAGAATCAACAAAGTCTATACTCATAAAATTTGACATAAAAGAACAATAAAAGGTACACACCGACAACGTTTGATGGTTCGAAATTGATCAACTCTCTCTACAGAGGTGCTTTTAACGGTTTCGTCAAATTAAGAAGTAAAGTTGTTCTTTTAGCAACAAAATAATCTATGAAGCGAACGCTAGTAAATTTGGACATAAAGCAACAATAAAAAGTGCACACCTATCAAGTTTCATGATGGTTCGGAATTGCTCAAATCTCTCCATGTTAAGGATTTTTTCCATTTGAGATAGAAAGTTGGTCTTTCGGCATCGAAACAATCTACGAAGCCTATATTCCTGAGATTTGACATCAAATTACAATGAAAAGTGTATGCCGACAAACTTCGACGGTTCGGAATAGCTCAACTCTCTCCATGGACGAACTATTAACGGTTTTGTCCATTCGGGAACGAAAGTTGGTCTTTTTGCAACGAAACAATCAATGGAGCCTATAGTCGTAAAATTTGACATAAAATACCAACGAAAAATGTACGCCGACCGAATTTGATGTTTTGGAATCGCTCAACTCTCTCTATGGAGAAGCTTTTAACAGTTTTGTCCATTTGACATAGAATGTTGGCCTTTTGGCATCGAAACAATCTATGAGGCCTATTGTCGTAAAATTTGATATAAAATAACAATAAAAAGTGAAAACCTATCAACTACGATGCTTCGGAATTGCTCAACTCTCTTCAGGGAAGAGCTCTTAACGGTTTTGTCTATTTGAGATAGAAAGTTGTTGTTTTGGCATCGAAATAATCTAAGGAGCTTATACTCACAAAATTTGACATAAAAGAACAATAAAAAGTGTACACCGATCCACTTTGATGGTCCAAAATTGCTCAACTCTCTCGATGGCGGTGTTTTTAACAGTTTTGTCCAATTTAGAACGAAATTTGTTCTCTTGACAACGACACAATCTAAGAAGCAATAATACTAGTAAGTTTGGACACAAAGCAGCAACGATAAAAAGTGCATACCTATCAAATTTGATGGTTCGGAATTGCTCAACTCTCTCCGTGGAGTAGCTTCTTTAAAGTTTTGTCCATTTGGGAACGAAAGTTGGTATTTTGGCAACGAAACAATCTACGGAGTCTATACTCGTAAAAATGGACGTGAAAGAACAATAAATGGTGTACACCGACCAACTTTGATGGTTCGAAATTGCTCAAAATTCTCGATAGAGGTTCTTCGAACGGGCTGTTCTTTTGACAGCCGAACAAACTACGAAGCGAAAGCTAGTAAGCTTGGACATAAAGCGACAATAAAAGGTTCACCCCTATCAACTTTGATAATCGAGAATTGTTCAACTCTCCCTATGGAGGAGAATTTAACGGCTTTGTCCATTTGAGATAGAAAGTTGGTATTTTGGCATCGAAATAATCTAGGGAGCTTTATACTCGTAAAATTTGACATAAAAGAACAATAAAAAAGTGCACACCGACAAACTTTGATGGTCCGAAATTGCCCAACTCTCTCGATGGAGGTGTTTTTAACAGTTTGGTCCAGTTTAGAACGAAACTTGTTCTCTTTTCGACGAAACAATCTACGAAGCGAATACTAGTAAGTTTGGACATAAAGCGACAATAAAAAGTGCATACCTATCAACTTTGATGATTCGGAATTACTCAACACTATCCATGAAGGCGATTTTAACGGTTTTGTCCATTTAGGAGCATGAGTTGGTCTTTTGGCAAAGAAACAATCAACGGAGCTCATAGTCGTAAAATTTGACATAAAATAACAATGAAAAGTGTACACCGACCAAATTTGATGGTTCGGAATTGCTCAATTCTCTCCATGGATGAGCTTTTAACGGTTTTGTCCATTTCGGATCGAAAGTTGCTCTTTCTGACAAGGAAACAATATATGAAGCGTATACCAGTAGTGAATTTTGACATAAAGCAACAATAAAAAGTGTACACCTATCAACTTTAATGGCTCGAATTGCTCAACTCTCTCCATAGGGGAGCTTTCTTACGATTTTGTCCATTTGGAAACGAAAGTCGGTGTTTTAGCAACGAAACAATCTACAAAGTCCATACTCATAAAATTTGACATAAAAGAACAGTAAAAGGGGCACACCGACAACCTTCGGTGGATCGAAATTGATCAACTCTCTCGACAGAGGTGCTTTTAACGGTTTCGTCCAATTTAGAAGGAAAGTTGTTCTTTTAGCAACAAAATAATCTACGAAGCGAACGCTAGTAAATTTGGACATAAAGAAACAACAAAAAGTGCACACCTATCAAGTTTGATGATGGTTCGGAATTGCTCAACAGAGGTACTTTTAACGGTTTTGTCCAATTCAGAAGGAAAGTTGTTGTTTTAGCAACAAAATAATCTAAGAAGCAAATTTGGACATAAAGCAACAATAAAAAGTGCACACCTATCAAGTTTCATGATGGTTCGGAATTGCTCAAGTCTCTCCATGTTAAGGGTTTTGTCCATTTGAGATAGAAAGTTGGTCTTTCGGCATCGAAACAATTTACGAGGCCTATATTCCTGAGATTTGACATCAAATTACAATGAAAAGTTTACGCCGACCAACTGCAACAGTTCGAAATAGCTCAACTCTCTCCATGGACGAACTATTAATGGTTTTGTCCATTCGGGAACGAAAGTTGGTCTTTTGGCAACGAAACAATCAATGGAGCCTATAGTCATAAAATTTGACATAAAATACCAACGAAAAATGTACGCCGACCGAATTTGATGTTTCGGAATCGCTCAACTCTCTCCATGGGGGAGCTTTTAACGGTTTTCTTCTCCAATTTAGAACGAAATTTGTTCTCTTGACAACGACATAATCTAAGAAGCAATAATACTAGTAAGTTTGGACACAAAGCAGCAACGATAAAAAGTGCATACCTATCAAATTTGATGGTTCAGATTTGCTCAACTCTCTTCGTGGAGTAGCTTCGTTAAAGTTTTGTCCATTTGGGAACGAAAGTTGGTATTTTGGCAACGAAACAATCTACGGAGTCTATACTCATAAAAATGGACATGAAAGAACAATAAATGGTATACACCGACCCACTTTGATGGTCCAAAATTTCTCAACATTCTCGATAGAGGTGCTTCGAACGGCCTGTTCTTTTGACAGCCAAACAAACTACGAAGCGAAAGCTAGTAAGCTTGGACATAAAGCCACAATAAAAGGTTCACACCTATCAACTTTGATAATTGAGAATTGTTCAACTCTCCCTATGGAGGAGAATTTAACGGCTTTGTCCATTTGAGATAGAAAGTTGGTGTTTTGGCGTCGAAATAATCTCGGGAACTTTATACTCATAAAATTTGACATAAAAGAACAATAAAAAAGTGCACACCGACAAACTTTGATGGTCCGAAATTGCCAACTCTCTTGATGGAGGTGTTTTTAATAGTTTGGTCCAGTTTAGAACGAAACTTGTTCTCTTTTCGACGAAACAATCTACAAAGCGAATACTAGTAAGTTTGGACATAAAGCGACAATAAAAAGTGCATACCTATCAACTTTGACGATTCGGAATTACTCAACATTATCCATGGAGGCGATTTTCACGGTTTTGTCCATTTAGGAGCATGAGTTGGTCTTTTGGCAACGAAACAATCAACGGAGCCCATAGTCGTAAAATTTGACATAAAATAACAATGAAAAGTGTACACCGACCAAATTTGATGGTTCGGAATTGCTCAATTCTCTCCATGGATGAGCTTTTAACGGTTTTGTCCATTTGGGATCGAAAGTTGCTCTTTCTGACAAGGAAACAATATATGAAGCCTATACCAGTAGTGAATTTGGACATAAAACAACAATAAAAAGTGTGCACCTAACAACTTTAATGGCTCGGATTGCTCAACTCTCTCCATGGGGGAGCTTTCTTACGAGTTTGTCCATTTGAAAACGAAAGTTGTTGTTTTGGCAACGAAACAATCTACAAAGTCCATACTCGTAAATTTTGACATAAAAGAATAATAAAAGGGGCACACCGACAACCTTCGATGGTTCGAAATTGATCAACTCTCTCGACAGAGGTGCTAGTAACGGTTTCGTCAAATTAAGAGGGAAAGTTGTTCTTTTAGCAACAAAATAATCTACGAAGCGAACGCTAGTAAATTTGGACATAAAGAAACAACAAAAAGTGCACACCTATCAAGTTTGATGATGGTTCAGAATTGCTCAATAGAGGTGCTTTTAACGGTTTTGTCCAATTAAGAAGGAAAGTTGTTGTTTTAGCAAGAAAATAATCTAAGAAGCAAATACTAGTAAATTTGGATATAAAGCAACAATAAAAAGTGCACACCTATCAAGTTTCATGATGGTTCGGAATTGAACAAGTCTCTCCATGTTAAGGGTTTTGTCCATTTGAGATAGAAAGTTGGTCTTTCGGCATCGAAACAATCTACGAAGCCTATATTCCTAAGATTTGACATCAAATTACAATGGAAAGTGTACGCCGACCAACTTCGACGGTTCGGAATAGCCCAACTCTCTCCATGGATGAATTATTAACGGTTTTGTCCATTCAGGAACGAATGTTGGTCTTTTGGCAACGAAACAATCAATGGAGCCTATAGTCGTAAAATTTGACATAAAATACCAACGAAAAATGTACACCGACCGACTTTGATGTTTCGGAATCGCTCAACTCTCTCCATGGGGGAGCTTTTAACGGTTTTCTTCTCCATTGGAGATCGAAAGTTGGTCTTTTCGGCAAAGAAACGATAAATGAAGCGCATACTAGTAAATTTGGACATAAAGCAACAATAAAAAAGTGTACACCTATCAGCTTTGATGGCTCGGATTGCTCAACTCTGCCATGGAGGAGCTTTTAAAGGTGTTGTCCATTTGAGATCGACAGTTGGTCTTTTTGACAACAAAACAATCAAAGAAGCGTAAATTTACACATAAAGCAACAATAAAAAGCATACACATATCAACTTTGATGTTTCGGAAATGCTCAACTCTCTCTATAGAGAAGCTTTTAACAGTTTTGTTCATTTGACATAGAATGTTGGTCTTTTGGCATCGAAACAATCTATGAGGCCTATTGTCGTAAAATTTGATATAAAATAACAATAAAAAGTGAAAACCTATCAACTTCAATGCTTCGGAATTGATCAACTCTCTTCGTGGAGGAGCTCTTAACGGTTTTGTCCATTTGAGATAGAAAGTTGTTGTTTTGGCATCGAAATAATCTGGGGAGCTTATACTCGCAAAATTTGACATAAAAGAACACTAAAAAGTGTACACCGATCCACTTTGATAGTCCAAATTTGCTCAACTCTCTCGATGGCTGGGTTTTTAACAGTTTTGTCCAATTTAGAACGAAATTTGTTCTCTTGACAATGACACAATCTAAGAAGTAATAATACTAGTAGGTTTGGACACAAAGTAGCAACGATAAAAAGTGCATACCTACCAAATTTGATAGTTCGGAATTGCCCAACTCTCTCCGTGGAGTAGCTTCTTTAAGGTTTTGTCCATTTGGGAACGAAAGTTGGTATTTTGGCAACGAAACAATCTACGGAGTCTATACTCGTAAAAATGGACATGAAAGAAGAATAAAAGGGGCACACCGACAACCTTCGATGGTTTGAAATTGATCAACTCTCTCGACAGAGGTGCTTTTAACGGTTTCGTCCAATTAAGAAGGAAAGTTGTTCTTTTAGCAACAAAATAATCTACGAAGCGAACGCTAGTAAATTTGGACATAAAGAAACAACAAAAACTGCACACCGATCAAGTTTGATGATGGTTCGAAGTTGCTCAACAGAGGTGCTTTTAACGGTTTTGTCTAATTAAGAAGGAAAGTTGTTGTTTTTGGAACAAAATAATCTAAGAAGCGAATACTAGTAAATTTGGATATAAAGCAACAATAAAAAGTGCACACCTATCAAGTTTGATGATGGTTCGGAATTGCTCGCTCAAGTCTCTCCATGTCAAGGGTTTTGTCCATTTGAGATAGAAAGTTGGTCTTTCGGCATCGAAACAATCTACGAAGCAAATATTCCTGAGATTTGACATCAAATCACAATGAAAAGTGTACGCCGAACAACTTCGACGGTTCGGAATAGCTCAACTCTGTCCATGGACGAACTATTAACGGTTTTGTCCATTCGGGAACGAAAGTTGGTCTTTTGGCAATGAAAAAATCAATGGAGCCTATAGTCGTAAAATTTGACATAAAATACCAAAGAAAAATGTACGCCGACCGACTTTGACGTTTCGCAATCGCTCAACTCTCTCCATGGGGGAGCTTTTAACGGTTTTCTTCTTCATTTGAGATTGAAAGTTGGTCTTTTCGGCAAGGAAACGATAAATGAAGCGCATACTAGTAAATTTGGACATAAAGCAACAATAAAAAAGTGTACACCTATCAGCTTTGATGGCTCGGATTGCTCAACTCTGTCCATGGAGGAGCTTTTAAAGGTGTTGTCCATTTGAGATCGACAGTTGGTCTTTTTGACAACGAAACAATCTAAGAAGCGTAAATTTACACATAAAGCAACAATAAAAAGCGTACACATATCAACTTTGATGTTTCGAAAATGCTCAACTCTCTCTATGGAGAAGCTTTTAACAGTTTTTGTCCATTTGACATAGAATGTTAGTCTTTTGGCATCGAAACAATCTATGAGGCCTATTGTCGTAAAATTTGATATAAAATAACAATAAAAAGTGAAAACCTATCAACTTATGGGGGAGCTTTTAACGGTTTTCTTCTCCATTTGAGATCGAAAGTTGGTCTTTTCGGCGAAGAAACGATAAATGAAGCGCATACTAGTAAATTTGGACATAAAGCAACAATAAAAAAGTGTACACCTATCAACTTTGATGGCTCGGATTGCTCAACTCTGTCCATGGAGGAGCTTTTAAAGGTGTTGTCCATTTGAGATCGACAGTTAGTCTTTTTGACAACGAAACAATCTAAGAAGCGTAAATTTACAAATAAAGAAACAATAAAATGCGTACACATATCAACTTTGATGTTTCGGAAATGCTCAACTCTCTCTATGGAGAAGCTTTTAACAGTTTTGTCCATTTGACATAGAATGTTGGTCTTTTGTCATCGAAACAATCTATAAGGCTTATTGTCGTAAAATTTGATATAAAATAACAATAAAAAGTGAAAACCTATCAACTTCGATGCTTCGGAATTGCTCAACTCTCTTATTGGAGAAGCTCTTAACAGTTTTGTCCATTTGAGATAGAAAGTTGTTGTTTTGGCATCAAAATAATCTGGGGAGCTTATACTCGCAAAATTTGACATAAAAGAATAATAAAAAGTGTACACCGATCCACTTTGATAGTCCAAAATTGCTCAACTCTCTCGATGGTTGTGTTTTTAACAGTTTTGTCCAATTTAGAACGAAATTTGTTCTCTTGAAAATGACACAATTTAAGAAGCAATAATACTAGTAAGTTTGGACACAAAGTAGCAACGATAAAAAGTGCATACCTATCAAATTTGATGGTTTGGAATTGCTCAACTCTCTCCGTGGAGTAGCTTCTTTAAGGTTTTGTCCATTTGGGAACGAAAGTTGGTATTTTGGCAAAGAAACAATCTACGGAGTCTATACTCGTAAAAATGGACATGAAAAAAGAATAAAAGAGGCACACCGACAACCTTCGATGGTTTGAAATTGATCAACTCTCTCGACAGAGGTGCTTTTAACGGTTTCGTCCAATTAAGAAGAAAAGTTATTCTTTTAGCGACAAAATAATCTACGAAGCGAACGCTAGTAAATTTGGACATAAAGAAACGACAAAGAGCGCACACCTATCAAGTTTGATGATGGTTCGGAATTGCTCAACAGAGGTACTTTTAACGGTTTTGTCCAATTAAGAAGGAATGTTGTTGTTTTAGCAACAAAATAATCTAAGAAGCGAATACTAGTAAATTTGGACATAAAGCAACAATAAAAAGTGCACACCTACCAAGTTTGATGATGGTTCGGAATTGCTCGCTCAAGTCTCTCCATGTGAAGGGTTTTGTCCATTTGAGATAGAAAGTTGGTCTTTCGGCATCGAAACAATCTACGAAGCCTATATTCCTGAGATTTGACATCAAATCACAATGAAAAGTGTACGCCGACCAACTTTGACGGTTTGGAATAGCTCAACTCTCTCCATGGACGAACTATTAACGGTTTTCTCCATTTGGAAACGAAAGTTAGCCTTTTGGCAACGAAACAATCTATGAGGCCTATTGTCGTAAAATTTGATATAAAATAACAATAAAAAGTGAAAACCTATCAACTTCGATGCTTCGGAATTGCTCAATTCTCTTCATGGAGGAGCTTTTAACGGTTTTGTCCATTTGAGATAGAAAGTTGCTGTTTTGGCATCGAAATAATCTGGGGAGCTTATACTCGCAAAATTTGACATAAAAGAACAATAAAAAGTGTACACCGATCCACTTTGATGGTCCAAAATTGCTCAACTCTCTCGATGGCGGTGTTTTTAACAGTTTTGTCCAATTTAGAATGAAATTTGTTCTTTTTACAACGACACAATCTAAGAAGAAATTATACTAGTAAGTTTGGACACAAAGCAGCAACGATAAAAAGTGCATACCTATCAAATTTGATGGTTCGGAATTGCTCAACACTCTCCGTGGAAGAGCTTCTTTAAGGTTTTGTTCTTTTAGCAACAAAATAATCTACGAAGCGAACGCTAGTAAATTTGGACGTAAAGCAACAATAAAAAGTGCACACCTATCAAGTTTGATGATGGTTCGGAATTGCTCAACAGAGATGCTTTTAACGGTTTTCTCCAATTAAGAAGGAAAGTTGTTGTTTTAGCAACAAAATAATCTACAAAGCGAATACTAGTAAATTTGAACGTAAAGCAACAATAAAAAGTGCACACCTATCAAGTTCGATGATGGTTCGGAATTTCTCATGTCTCTCCATGTTAAGGGTTTTGTCCATTTGAGATAGAAAGTTGGTCTTTTGGCATCGAAACAATCTACGAAGCCTATATTCCTTAGGATTTGACATCAAATCACAATGAAAAGTGTACGCCGACCAACTTTGAAGGTTCAGAACGGCTCAACTCTCTCCATGGACGAGCTATTAACGGTTTTGTCCATTAGGGAACGAAGTTGGTCTTTTGGCAACGAAATAATCAATGGAGCCTATTATAGGTGTAAAACTTGACATAAAATAACAATGAAAAATGCACACCGACCGACATTGATGTTTCGAAATCGCTCAACTCTCTCCATTGAGGGGCTTTTCACGGTTTTCTTCTCCATTTGAGATCGAAAGTTGGTCTTTTTGGCAAAGAAATGATAAATGAAGAGCATACTAGTAAATTTGGACATAAAGCACAATAAAAAAGTGTACACCTATCAGCTTCGATGGCTCGGATTGCTCAACTCTGTCCATGGAGGAGCTTTTAAAGGTGTTGTCCATTTGAGATCGACAGTTGGTCTTCTTGACAACAAAACAATCTAAGAAGCGTAAATTTACACATAAAGCAACAATAAAAAGTGTACACATATCAACTTTGATGTTTCGGAAATGCTTAACTCTCTCTATGGAGAAGCTTTTAAAAATCTTGTCCATTTGACATAGAATGTTGGTCTTCTGGAATCGAAACAATCTATGAGGCATATAGTCGTAAAATTTGATATAAAATAACAATAAAAAGTGAAAACCTATCAACTTCGATGCTTCGGAAATTCTCAACTCTCTTCGTGGAGGAGCTCCAAACGGTTTTGTCCATTTGAGATACAAAGTTGCTGTTTTGGCATCGAAATAATCCATGGAGCTTATACTCGTAAAATTTGACATAAAAGAACAATAAAAAGTGTACACCGATCCACTTTGATGGTCCAAAATTGCTCAACTCTCTTGATGGCGGTGTTTTTAACAGTTTTGTCCAATTTAGAACGAAATTTGTTCTCTTGACAACGGCACAATCTAAGAAGCAATAATACTAGTAAGTTTGGACATAAAGCGGCAACGATAAAAAGTGCGTACCTATCAAATTTTATGGTTCGGAATTGCTCAACTCTCTCCGTGGAGGAGCTTCTTTTAAGGTTTTGTCCATTTGGGAACGAAAGTTGGTATTTTGGCAACGAAACAATCTACGTAGTCTATACTCGTAAAATTGGACATAAAAGAATAATAAATGGTGTACACCGACCAACTTTGATGGTTCGAAATTGCTCAACATTCTCGATACAGGTGCTTCGAAGGGGCTGTTCTTTCGACAGCCAAAAAAACTACGAAGCGAACGCTAGTACGCTAGGACATAAAGCAACAATAAAAGGTTCACACCTTTCAACTTTGATAATTGAGAACTGTTCAACTCTCCCTATGGAGGAGTATTTAACGGCTTTGTCCATTTGAGATAGAGAGTTTCTGTTTTGGCATCGAAATAATCTAGGGAGATTTATACTCGTAAAATTTGACATAAAAGAACAATAAAAAAGTGTACACCGACAAACTTTGATGGTCCAAAATTGCCAAACTCTCTCGATGGAGGTATTTTTACCAGTTTGGTCCAGTTTAGATCGAAATTTGTTCTCTTTTCGACGAAACAATTTTCGAATCGAATACTAGTAAATTTGGACATAAAGCGACAATTAAAAGTGCATACATATCAATTTTGACGATTCGGAATTACTCAACACTATCCATGGAGGCGATTTTAACGGTTTTGTCCATTTAGGGGCATGAGTTGGTCTTCTGGCAACGAAACAATCAACGGAGCCCACAGTCGTAAAATTTGACATAAAATAACAATGAAAAGTGTACATCGACCAAATTTGATGGTTCGGAATTTCTCAATTCTCTCCACGGATGAGCTTTTAACGGTTTTGTCTATTTGAGATCGAAAGTTGCTCTTTCTGACAAGGAAACAATATATGAAGCGTATACCAGTAGTGAATTTGGACATAAAGCAACAATAAAAAGTGTACAACTATCAACTTTAATGGCTCGGATCGCTCAACTCTCTCCATGGGGGAGCTTTCTTACGATTCTGTCCATTTGGAAACGAAAGTTGGTGTTTTGGCAACGAAACAATCTACAAAGTCCATACTCGTAAAATTTGACATAAAAGAACAACAAAAGGGGCACACCGACAACCTTTGATGGTTCGAAATTGATCAACTCTCTCGACGGAGGTGCTTTTAACGGTTTCGTCCAATTGAGAAGGAAAGTTGTTCTTTTAGCAACAAAATAATCTACGAAGCGAACATTAGTAAATTTGGACATAAAGCAACAATAAAAAGTGCGCACCTATCAAGTTTGATGATGGTTCGGAATTTCGCAACAGAGGTGCTTTTAACGGTTTTGTCCAATTAAGAAGGAAAGTTGTTGTTTTAGCAACAAAATAATCTACGAAGCGAATACTAGTAAATTTGAACGTAAAGCAACAATAAAAAGTGCACACCTATCAAGTTTGATGATGGTTCGGAATTGCTCATGTCTCTCCATGTTAAGGGTTTTGTCCATTTGAGATAGAAAGTTGATCTTTTGGCATCGAATCAATCTACGAAGCCTATATTCCTTAGGATTTGACATCAAATCACAATGAAAAGTGTACTCCGACCAACTTTGAAGGTTCGGAATGGCTCAACTCTCTCCATGGACGAGCTATTAACGGTTCTGTCCATTCGGGAACGAAAGTTGGTCTTTTGGCAACGAAACAATCAATGGAGCCTATTATAGTCGTAAAATTTGACATAAAATAACAATGAAAAATGCACACCGACTACTTTGATTTTTCGGAATCGCTCAACTCTTTCCATGGAGGGGCTTTTAACGGTTTTCTTCTCCATTTGAGATCAAAAGTTGGTCTTTTCGGCAAAGACACCTATCTGTTTTCATGGCTCGGATTGCTCAACTCTCTCTATGGAGGAGCTTTTAACAGTCTCGTACATTTGACATAGAATGTTGGTCTTTTGGAATCGAAACAATCTATGAGGCCTATAGTCGTAAAATTTGATATAAAATAACAATAAAAAGTGAAAACCTATCAACTTCGATGCTTCGGAATTGCTCAACTCTCGTCGTGGAGGAGCTCTTAACGGTTTTGTCCATTTGAGATAGAAAGTTGCTATTTTGGCATCGAAATAATCTAGGGAGCTTACACTCTTAAAATTTGACATAAAAGAACAATAAAAAGTGTACACCGATCCACTTTGATGGTCCAAAATTGCTCAACTCTCTCGATGGCGGTGTTTTTAACAGTTTTGTCCAATTTAGAACGAAATTTGTTCTCTTGCAACGACACAATCTAAGAAGCAATAATACTAGTAAGTTTGGACATAAAGCGGCAACGATAAAAAGTGCGTACCTATCAAATTTTATGGTTCGGAATTGCTCAACTCTCTCCGTGGAGCAGCTTCTTTTAAGGTTTTGTCCATTTGGGAACGAAAGTTGGTATTTTGGCAACGAAACAATCTACGTAGTCTATACTCGTAAAATTGGACATAAAATAACAATAAATGGTGTACACCGACCAACTTTGATGGTTCGAAATTGCTCAGCATTCTCGATAGAGGTGCTTCGAACGGGCTGTTTTTTCGACAGCCAAACAAAGTACGAAGCGAACGCTAGTACGCTTGGACATAAAGCAACAATAAAAGGTTCACACCTATCAACTTTGATAATTGAGAACTGTTCAACTCTCCCTATGGAGGAGTATTTAATGGCTTTGTCCATTTGAGATAGAGAGTTGGTGTCTTGGCATCGAAATAATCTAGGGAGCTTCATACTCGTAAAATTTGACATAAAAGAACAACAAAAAAGTGTACACCGACAAACTTTGATGAGGAGCTCCTAACGGTTTTGTCCATTTGAGATAGAAAGTTGTTGTTTTGGCATCGAAATAATCAAGGGAGCTTATACTCGTAAAATTTGACATAAAAGAACAATAAAAAAATGTACACCGATCCACTTTGATGGTCCAAAATTGCTCAACTCTCTCGATGACGGTGTTTTTAACAGTTTTGTCTAATTTAGAACGAAATTCGTTCTCTTGACAACGACACAATCTAAGAAGCAATAATACTCGTAAGTTCCACATAAATAGACGATAAAAAGTGTGTACCTATCAAATTTGATGGTTCGGAATTGCTCAACTCTCTCCGTGGAGGAGCTTCTTTAAGGTTTTGTCCATTTGTGAACGAAAGTTGGTATTTTGGCAACGAAACAATCTGCGGAGTCTATAGTCGTAAAATTGGACATAAAAGAACAATAAATGGCGTACACCAACCAACTTTGATGGTTCAAGGTTGCTCAACATTCTCGATAGAGGGTGCTTCGAACGGGCTGTTCTTTTGACAGCCAAAAAAACTACGAAGCGAACGCTAGTAAGCTTTGACATAAAACAACAATAAAAGGTTCACACCTATCAACTTTGATAACAGAGAATTGTTCAACTCTCCCTATGGAGGAGAATTTAACGGCTTTGTCCATTCGAGACAGAAAGTTGGTGTTTTGGCATCGAAATAATCTAGGGAGCTTTATACTCGTAAAATTTGACATAAAAGAACAATAGAAAAGTGTACACCGACAAACTTTGATGGTCCAAAATTGCTCAACCCTCTCGATGGAGGTGTTTTTAACAGTTTGGTCCAATTTAGAACGAAATTTGTTCTCTTTTCAACGAAACAATCTATGAAGCGAATACTAGTAAATCTGGACATAAAGCGACAATAAAAGGTGCATACCTATCAACTTTGACGATTCGGACACTATCAATGGAGGCGATTTTAACGGTCTATTCGCAACGAAAAAATCAACGGAGCCAATAGTCATAAAATTTGACATAAAATAACAATGAAAAGTGTACGCCGACAACATTTGATGGTTCGGAATTACTCAACACTATCCATGGAGGCGATTTTAACGGTTTGGTCCATTTAGGAGCGTGAGTTGGTCTTTTGGCAACGAAACAATCAACGGAGCCCATAGTCGTAAAATTTGACATAAAATAACAATGAAAAGTGTACGCCGACAAAATTTGATGGTTCAGAATTGCTCAATTCTCTCCATGGATGAGCTTGTAACGGTTTTGTCCATTTGGGATCGAAAGTTGCTCTTTTTGACAAGGAAACAATACATGAAGCGCATAATACCAGTAGTGAATTTGGACATAAAGCAACAATAAAAAGTGTACACCTATCAACTTTAATGGCTCGGATTGCTCAACTCTCTCCATGGGGGAGCTTTCTTACGAGTTTTTCCATTTGAAAACGAAACAATCTACAAAGTCCATACTCGTAAAATTTGACGTTAAAGAACAATAAAAGGGGCACACCGACAACCTTTGATGGTTCGAAATTGATCAACTCTCTCGACAGAGGTGCTTTTAACGGTTTCGTCCAATTAAGAAGGAAAGTTGTTCTTTTAGCAGCAAAATAATCTACAAAGCGAACGCTAGTAAATTTTGACATAAAGCAACAACAAAAAGTGCACACCTATCAAGTTTGATGATGGTTCGAAATTGTTCAAGTCTCTCCATGTTAAGGGTTTTGTCCATTTGAGATACAAAGTTGGTCTTTCGGCATCGAAACAATCTACGAAGCCTATATTTCTGGGATTCGACATCAAATCACAATGAAAAGTGTACGCCGACCAACTTCGATGGTTTAGAATAGCTCAACTCTCTCCATGGACGAACTATTAACAGTTTTGCCCATTCGAGAACGAAAGTTGGTCTTTTGGCAACGAAACAATCAATGGAGCCTATAGTCGTAAAATTTGACATAAAATAACAACGAAAAATGTACACCGACCGACTTTGATGTTTCGGAATCGCTCAACTCTCTCCATGGAGGGGCTTTTAACGGTTTTCTTCTCCATTTGAGATCGAAAGTTGGTCTTTTTCGGCAAAGAAACTATAAATGAAGCGCATGCTAGTAAATTTGGACATAAAGCAACAATGAAAAAGTGTACACCTATCAGCTTTGATGGCTCAGATTGCTCAACTCTGTCCATGGAGGAGCTTTTAAAGGTGTTGTCCATTTGAGATCGACAGTTGGTCTTTTTGACAACGAAACAATCCAAGAAGCGTAAATTTACACATAAAGCAACAATAAAAAGCGTACACATATCAACTTTGATGTTTCAGAAATGCTCAACTCTCTCTATGCAGAAGCTTTTAACAGTTTTGTCCATTTGACATAGAATGTTGGTCTTTTGGCATCGAAACAATCTATGAGGCCTAGAGTCGTAAAATTTGATATAAAATAACAATAAAAAGTGAAAACCTATCAACTTCGATGCTTCGGAATTGCTCAACTCTCTTAATGGAGGAGCTCTTAACGGTTTTGTCCATTTGAGATAAAAAGTTGTTGTTTTGGCATCGAAATAATCTAGGGAGCTTATACTCGTAAAATTTGACATAAAGGAACAATAAAAAGTGTACACCGATCCACTTTGATGGTCCAAAAGTGCTCAACTCTCTCGATGACGGTGTTTTTAACAATTTTGTCCAATTTAGAGCGAAATTCGTTCTCTTGACAACGACACAATCTAAGAAGCAATAATACTCGTAAGTTCCACATAAAGTAATGATAAAAAGTGCATACCTATCAAATTTGAAGGTTCGAAATTGCTCAACTCTCTCCGTGGAGGAGCTTCTTTAAGGTTTTGTCCATTTGGGAACGAAAGTTGGTATTTTTGGCAACGAAACAATCTATGAAGTCTATACTCGTAAAATTGGACATAAAAGAACAATAAATGGTGTACACCGACCAACTTTGATGGTTCGAGATTGCTCAACATTCTCGACAGAGCGTGCTTCGAACGGGCTGTTCTTTTGATAGCCAAACAAACTATGAAGCGAACGCTAGTAAGCTTGGACATAAAGCAACAATAAAAGGTTCACACCTATCAACTTTGATAACTGAGAGTTGTTCAACTCTCCCTATGGAGGAGAATTTAACGGCTTTGTCCATTCGAGATAGAAAGTTGGTGTATTGGCATCGAAATAATCTAGGGAGCTTTATACTCGTAAAATTTGACATAAAAGAACAATAGAAAAGTGTACACCGACAAACTTTGAAGGTCCAAAATTGCTCAACTCTCTCGATGGAGGTGTTTTTAACAGTTTGGTCCAATTTAGAACGAAATTTGTTCTCTTTTCAACGAAACAATCTACGAAGCGAATACTAGTAAATCTGGACATAAAGCGACAATAAAAAGTGCAAAGCTATCAACTTTGATGATTCGGAATTACTCAACACTATCCATGGAGGCGATTTTAACGGTTTTGTCCATTTAGGAGCATGAGTTGGTCTTTTGGCAACGAAACAATCAACGGACCCCATAGTCACAAAATTTGACATAAAATAACAATGAAAAGTGTACACCGACAAAATTTGATGGTTCGGAATTGCTCAATTCTTTCCATGGATGAGCTTGTAAGGGTTTTGTCCATTTGGGATCGAAAGTTGCTCTTTTGGACAAGGAAACAATACATGAAGCGCATAATACCAGTAGTGAATTTGGACATAAAGCAACAATAAAAAGTGTACAACTATCAACTTTAATGGCAAGGATTGCTCAACTCTCTCCATGGGGGAGCTTTCTTACGATTTTGTCCATTTGGAAACAAAACAATCTACAAAGTCCATACTCGTAAAATTTGACGTTAAAGAACAATATAAGGGGCACACCGATAACCTTTGATGGTTCGAAATTGATCAACTCTCTCGACAGAGGTGCTTTTAACGGTTGCGTCCAATTAGGAAGGAAAGTTGTTCTTTTAGCAGCAAAATAATCTACAAAGCGAACGCTGGTAAATTTGGACATAAAGCAACAATAAAAAGTGCACACCTATCAAGTTTGATGATGGTTCGAAATTGCTCAAGTCTCTCCATGTTAAGGGTTTTGTCAATTTGGGATAGAAAGTTGGTCTTTCGGCATCGAAACAATCTACGAAGCCTATATTCCTGAGATTCCACATCAAATCACGATGAAAAGTGTACGCCGACCAACTTCGACGGTTCGGAATAGCTCAACTCTCTCCATGGATGAACTATTAACGGTTTTGCCCATTCGGGAACGAAAGTTGGTCTTTTGGCAACGAAACAATCAATAGAGCCTATTGTCATAAAATTTGACATAAAATAACAACGAAAAATGTACACCGATCGACTTTGATGTTTCGGAATCGTTCAACTCTCTACATGGAGGAGCTTTTAAAGGTTTTCTTCTCCATTTAAGATCGAAAGTTGGTCTTTTTCGGCAAAGAAACGATAAATGAAGCGCATGCTAGTAAATTTGGACATAAAGCAACAATAAAAGAGTATACACCTATCAGCTTTGATGGCTCGGATTGCTCAGCTCTGTCCATGGAGGAGCTTTTAAAGGTGTTGTCCATTTGAGATCGACAGTTGGTCTTTTTGACAACAAAACTATCTAAGAAGCGTAAATTTACAAATAAAGCAACAATAAAAAGCGTACACATATCAACTTTGATATTTCGGAATTGCTCAACTCTCTCTATGGAGAAGCTTTTAACAGTTTTGCCCATTTGACATAGATTGTTGGTCTTTTGGCATCGAAACAATCTATGAGGCCTATAGTCGTAAAATTTGATATAAAATAACAAGAAAAAGTGAAAACCTATCAACTTCGATGCTTCGGAAATGCTCAACTCTCTTCATGGAGGAGCTCCTAACGGTTTTGTCCATTTGAGATAGAAAGTTGTTGTTTTCGCATCGAAATAATCTAGGGAGCTTATACTCGTAAAATTTGACATAAATGAACAATAAAAAGTGTACACCGATCCACTTTGATGGTCCAAAATTGCTCATCTCTCTCGATGACGGTGTTTTTAACAGTTTTGTCGAATTTAGAACGAAATTCGTTCTCTTGACAACGACACAATCTAAGAAGCAATAAAACTCGTAGGTTCCACATAATGCAACGATAAAAAGTGCGTACCTATCAAATTTGATGGTTCGGAATTGCTCAACTCTCTCCGTGGAGGAGCTTCTTTAAGGTTTTGTCCATTTGGGAACGAAAGTTGGTATTTTGGCAACGAAACAATCTACGGAGCCTATACTCATAAAATTGGACATAAAAGAACAAGAAATGGTGTACACCGACCAACTTTGATGTTTCGAGATTGCCCAACATTCTCGATAGAGGGTGCTTCGAACGGGCTGTTCTTTTGACAGCCAAACAAATTACGAAGCGAACACTAGTAAGCTTGGACATAAAGCAACAATAAAAGGTTCACACCTATCAACTTTGATAACTGAGAATTGCTCAACTCTCCCTATGGAGGAGAATTTAGCGGCTTTGTCCATTTGAGATAGAAAGTTGGTGTTTTGGCATCGAAATAATCTAGGGAGCTTTATACTCGTAAAATTTGACATAAAAGAACAATAGAAAAGTGTACACCGACAAACTTTGATGGTCCAAAATTGCTCAACTCTCTCGATGGAGGTGTTTTTAACAGTTTGGTCCAATTTAGAACAAAATTTGTTTTCTTTTCAACGAAACAATCTACGAAGCGAATACTAGTAAATCTAGACATAAAGCGACAATAAAGGGTGCATACCTATCAACTTTGACGATATGGAATTACTCAACACTATCCATGGAGGCGATTTTAACGGTTTTGTCCATTTATGAGCATGAGTTGGTCTTTTGGCAACGAAACAATCAACGGAGCCCATAGTCGTAAAATTTGACATAAAATAACAATGAAAAGTGTACTCCGACAAAATTTGATGGTTCGGAATTGCTCAATTCTCTCCATGGATGAGCTTGTAAAGGTTTTGTCTATTTGGGATCGAAAGTTGCTCTTTTTGACAAGGAAACAATACATGAAGCGCATAATACCAGGAGTGAATTTGGACATAAAGCAACAATAAAAAGTGTACACCTATCAACTTTAATGGCTCGGATTACTCAACTCTCTCCGTGGGGGAGCTTTCTTACGATTTTTTCCATTTGGAAACGAAACAATCTACAAAGTCCATACTCGTAAAATTTGACTATAAAGAACAATAAAAGGGGCACACCGACAACCTTGTATGGTTCGAAGTTGATCAACTCTTTTGACAGAGGTGCTTTTAACGGTTTCGTCCAATTAAGAAGGAAAGTTGTTCTTTTAGCAGCAAAATAATCTACGAAGCGAACGCTAGTAAATTTGGACATAAAGCAACAATAAAAAGTTCACACCTATCAAGTTTGATGATGGTTCGGAATTGCTCAAGTCTCTCCATGTTAAGGGTTTTGTCCATTTGAGATAGAAAGTTGGTCTTTCGACATCGAAACAATCTACGAAGCCTATATTCCTGAGTTTCGACATCAAATCAAGATGAAAAGTGTTCGCTGACCAAGTTCGACGGTTTTGAATAGCTCAACTCTCTGCATGGACAAACTATTAACGGTTTTGCCCATTCGGGAACGAAAGTTGGTATTTTGGCAACGAAACAATCAATGGAGCCTATAGTCGTAAAATTTGACATAAAATAACAACGAAAAATGTACACTGACCGACTTTGATGTTTCAGAATCGCTCAACTCTCTCCATGGAGGGGCTTTTAACGGTTTTTTTCTCCATTTGAGATCGAAAGTTGGTCTTTTTCGGCAAAGAAACGATAAATGAAGCGCATGCTAGTAAATTTGGACATAAAGCAACAATAAAAGAGTGTACACCTATCAGCTTTGATGGCTCGGATTGCTCAGCTCTGTCCATGGAGGAGCTTTTAAAGGTGTTGTCCATTTGAGATCGACAATTGGTCTTTTTGACAACGAAACAATCTAAGAAGCGTAAATTTACACATAAAGCAACAATAAAAAGCGTACACATATCAACTTTGATGGTTCGGATGTCACGCCCCGTTTCCGGAGACGCGACTGGGTGCTCTCTTCGCACCCTTCCTAGGTCACTATTGTGAACATCCGGGATCAACCGGAAATCCGGCGGCACCTCCCCGTATATCGGAGAGCGCCCACCTGCATCAAAAATGCAGCAACAACAACATCACACTAGCAACCTAGCAAACATAGGCCTCGGGCCTCAACCACATGCAATCCTGACCCTAGGCCTCAGGCCATCCACTACCAGCATGCACAAACTGATGGCATCACAAAATAAATCCACACACAGATTTTTATATCATCAAATATAACCATAATTCAACATCTATATCCAGGCAAGCACAACCGTGCCAAAAGGTTATATTCTCACAACTTAGATATACTACATACACCCACATGCATAGAGTATATCTCTATTACCCCATCCTACCTAGGGCCATCCATGTCACGTCCCGCTCACCGATCCGCACCAACGGTACTCGTACCGGTATCTCCTATGGAAGGATGAAAGTAAAGGAGTGAGCTAGAAGCTCAATAGGGTATGAAGTAAACATCAATATAGGCAGAACTATAAGGAAGCAATGCATCAAAATGTAACTACCACATGAACGTAGACTAAACAAATTCACATCAACATTTACCCGGGTAACCCTTTTGGAGCATAACAACCACAATATCATTGCAACTCAATGAAATATTGCATGGGAGCAAGCTCACCACAACCAACCACTCCTAGGATCATCCGGTTGCGTGAACCTATCACGCCCGCACCCCACAAGGCAAGTCACTCTTGACCTTACCCCTAGTGCGTTACCCCACATGAGGTTCACGTGACTTGGTGATAACAACCTTCACCTTGCCATCCTCCCATGTGGCTTTCAAGTAACCTAAAGGTTCCCGAGTCCGTACCCGAGTCCCTCATGCATCTCTAATGCAGTATGACATGTCATGCCGAATCGATAAGTATATTTAATACCCTATATACTTTACATAACTACCATGATGCATGAATGAAGGCTCACAACGTGTCCGTAAATGACGGAACACTAATTCGGGTCATGCAACATTCGACATCAAACAATGATCCACACAAGGCTCTTTTCCCCTTAGAAGCAATTTAGGCGGAAACTCAAATAATGGCGACCAATGAAGGATCGAAACGCTATTTAGGCAACAATAACGAATGATAGATAGAAAGGTTGGAAATCCCCTACCTCGTTCCGAGCCAACACACAAATTCTCAAATTTAGGGTTTTAACCCTTGGTTCTCCCAACCTATCGATTCACATCCAATTGAACTCATATAATCAAACCAAAAATACCATATTTGTTCACGCCTAGGCGCACACCTCCAAGGCGTGTCATCTCAATTTTACTTACTTCGTCTCGGTCTTAGCTTCGATTTGATATATTATGGGCCCGAAACGGACATCTGTGCTAAAATTTATGACCCATTTAACGAACCTAGCTCAAAAACTACTTTTCCATGATTCGTACCTCACGGATCATCCGTAATTAATTCAAACCTAAATTTTTTTGGGTCGGGGTTTCACATCCTCCCCCGCTTAAAGAAATTTCGTCCCGAAATTTAACTACACACGTACCTGAATCTTCGAACAACTTCGGGTACTTCTCCTTCATTCTGGATTCCAACTCCCAAGTTGCTTCTTCAACTCCATGATACATCCACATCACCTTTACTAATGGAATCACACTCGACCTCGTGACCTTGTTCTGTCGGTCTAGAATTTTCACCGGTTGAAGAGTGTAACTTCCATCTTCCTCAACTTCAAACGTAGTCCAATCTATCACATGCGACGAATCCGGCTCATATTTCCGAAGCATTGATACATGGAATACATTGTGAACCTTCTCAAGCTTCGGTGGAAGTGCCAAACGATACGCCACCGGTCCAACTGTCTCCAAAATCTCAAATGGCCCCACAATTCTCGGTGCCAACTTCCCATGCTTACTATATCTCTGAATCCCCCATCTCGGACTAACCTTCAAGAAAACCTTATCGCCTGCAGCGAACTCCAAAGGTCTCCTCCTCCGGTCAGCATAAGACTTATGTCGACTCTGTGCGGTGACCAACCGCCTTCGGATCTCATCCACTCTCTCTCGAGCTTCCTTGACCATCTCCGGTCCTGAAACAACTTTCTCACCAACGTCCGCCCAACACAAGGGCGACCTACAAGGCCTCCCGTAGAGCGCTTCATAAGGTGCCATTCCGATACTACTTTGGAAAGAGTTGTTATACATAAACTCCGCCAAATGTAAATATTGATCCCAACTTCCTCCAAAATCAACTACACATGCCCATAGCATATCCTCCAAAACCTGTATGGTTCTCTCACTCTGCCCATCACTCTGAGGATGATAAGCTGTAGAGAAATCCAACTTCGTTCCCAATGCCTCCTGTAAACTACTCCAGAATCTACCTGTGAACCGCGGGTCCCGGTCCGACACAATAGACAATGGAATTCCGTGAAGTCTCACAATCTCCTTGACATACATAGTACTCAAGGTCTCCAACAAATCCGTCTTGTTCATGGGTAAGAAGTGTCCAGACTTGGTCAATCTGTCCACTATCACCCAAATCGTGTCATGCCTCCTCTGAGTCATTGGCAACGCCGTCACAAAGTCCATAGTGATCTTCTCCCACTTTCATTCCTCTACTGGTAATGGTTGCAACAACCCTGCTGGCCTTTGATGTTTTGCCTTCACTTGCTGACAAGTTAGATATTTTACCACAAACTTAGCCACATCGGCTTTCATACCTCTCCACCATAAATTTCGCTTCAAGTCTCGGTACATCTTCATACCCCCGGGATGTATGGCAAACCACGAATGGTGTGCCTCCTTCAGAATCTCTTGCCTTAACTCATCATCATCGGGAACTACTAGTCTTCCCATATACCGTACTCCACCATCATTCCCTCGAACCCATCCAAGACTCTAATCAATCACATCAAATGTATGATCCCCATTCTGTGCATCTATAACCTTCTGAACCATTAAAGGTCTCGAAGTTATAGAACACAAATAGGTCTTTTCCTCTTGACTCCTCAACTCCAATCCAAACTCATTGATTGTCTCCACAAGTTCCCACTCATGCATGAATAAGCTAGTAACTCTCTGCTTCCTACTCAATGCATCCGCAACCACATTTGCTTTACCAGGATGGTATTGCAAATTAAAATCAAAATCCTCCAAGTACTCCACCCACCGCCTTTGCCGTAAGTTCAACTCTTTTTGGGTGAATAGGTACTTGAGGCTTTTGTGATCCGAGAACACATCAAACGTCTCTCCGTAGAGATAGTACCTCCACTGCTTAAGAGCAAATACCACTGCCGCCAACTCCAAATCATGCACTGGATAATTCTTCTCATGCGTCTTCGGCAACCTCGAACCATACTCTATCACTCGGCCCTGCTGCATCAACACACAACCCAACCCGACTCCAGATGCATCGCAATACACCTGATAGCCAACATTCCTCTCCGGAACTACTAACACTGGAGGTGTTGTCAACCTCTTCTTCAACTCTTCAAATGCGGCTTTACATTCGTCTGTCCACACAAACGGTGTCCCCTTCTTTGTGAGCTGCGTCATCGGCGAAGCAACTCTTGAGAAGTCCTCAATAAACCTCCGGTAGTAACCTGTCAACCCTAGGAAACTCCGGATTTCAGTCACATTCTTCGGTCTCTCCCAATTCAAAACCGACTCAACTTTGGAGTAGTCAACCGCTATGCCTTCTTGAGTGATCACATGGCCTAGGAACTTCACCTCTGTGGCCCAAAATTCACACTTACTCAATTTAGCATACAGTTGATTCTCCCTCATCGTCTGTAACACTACCCACAAGTGTTCCTCATGCTCTTCCTCCGTAGGAGAATAAATCAATATATCATCAATAAACACAACTACAAACTTGTCCAAAAACGGTCGAAGAACCCTTTGCATTAGGTCCATGAATACCACCGGGGCATTTGTCAACCCAAACGGCATCACAAGGAACACATAATGCCCATAACGAGTTCTAAACGCTGTTTTCTGGATATCCTCATCCTTAATCCTCAACTGATGATAACCCGACCTCAAGTCAATCTTAGAGAAGTGCCTAGCACCTCTCAATTGGTCAAACAAATCATTGATCCTAGGCAACGGATACTTATTCCTCACTAAAACTTTATTCAACTGCCTATAATCAATACACATCCTCAAACTTCAGTCTTTCTTCTTGACGAACAACACCGGTGCTCCCCACGGGGACACACTCGGTCTAATGAATCCCAAGTCTACCAACTCCTCTAATTGAGAACTCAACTCCTTCAACTCTGCTGGAGCCATCCGATACGGCGGAATCGAAATCGGCTTGACATTCGGATGCAACTCAATAGCAAAGTCAATCTCCCTCTTCGGAGGTAATCCCGACAACTCTTCCGGAAATACATCCGTAAACTCCTCCACTATCAATATCGATGTAGCTACATCGCCCTTAGGCGCCGAAGTCACTAAACTCGCAACTCTACAATTTTGGTACGAAGGATTATCCATGAAATGTGGGCATGGAATCCCCTTCGATCCCATCAACTGAATTACTCCTCCCTCGGGTACTCTAAGAGTAATCTTCCTCTCCCAAAAGTCAAGCAACCCTTGGTGCTTCGTCAACCAATCAACTCCAAGAATCACATCGAAATCCTGGAAATCTAGTACATACAAGTCGGCTTCCAGAGATATTTCTCCAAACCGACACTCACATCCGAACACTACCCCCTCTAATGTGGTGAAATATCCAAATGGTGAGGATACCGTGAACATTCGCCTTATTGGCGAAATCTCCACCTCTAGTGCGTGTGCTAACGAACTAGTAATGAAAGATGAGGTCGCCCTAGAATCAAACAAGACTCTTGCCCAACAATTAAAAATCAAGAAGGTACCTCCAATGAAATTTGGATGCTCCTGCGCCTCCTGATGACCCAATGCATAGACACGTCCCTCTATCAGTGCATTCTGCTGCTGCTGTGGCTGACGAGTCCCACCCAGCCCCCTTCCTCCTGTTGGAACATTGGAAGGAGGAGCCGGAGGCGGTACTCCCGGTATACTCTGCTGCTGTGCTCTCTGGTTGTCCTCCGGACACTCACTCTTTCTGTGACCCAACTTGCCACACCCATAGCACTTAAACCCAGAAAGCTTGCACTCACTTGCCTTGTGCCCCTCTTTTCCACACTTGAAGCATGTTATCTTACTCCATGGTAGCCTTGGACCCTTGCCTCGGTCCCCTCTCTGTTGACGAAAATCCATTCTCGGTTTCTTGTGGCTACTACCACCACCACTACTACCCTCAATAACTGGACGCTTCCTCTGAGCTTCACTTTTCTCACTCAACTCAAAATCGAGAGCCATCTCCACTGTGTCCTGATATGACACCACCCTAGTGGCCATCACCATCCTACCAAGACTGGGAAGTAACCCATCTCAGTACCTTACTGCCTTTTTCACATCCGTTGGAGCAAACTCCTTCCCATACCAGTATAACTCCTCAAACTGCTTGGTGTACTGAGACACCGTCATCTCTGTTGTTTGCAACAAATCTAGAAACTAATTGGCCTTCTCCGTTTGCAGAGGCCTTGGCACAAACTTCTGCATAAACAACTGCTCAAACGAAGTCCAAGTCAGCTCATTCCATCTCTGACCCATGGACGTCCACCATTCATAGGCCGCACCACTCAAATAGTAGAATATAAACTTCACCCGTCTCTCATCGGGTATCTCAAGAGTGTCCATCCTCATACTCAGCTGATTGAACCACTCCTCCGCCCCCACACCCGTTCCATCTCCAGAAAAGGTTGGAGGAGTAGTCCTCCTCAATTGGTCCACCTCATACATCCCTCTCCCAGCTCTAGGTACTGCTGCTACCTCAGTTGTAGCCTGTGGTACAACTCCCTCAGTACGAGTGCCAGTTGCACCTATCGCCTGAGCCACTGCCTGTGCTATCGTCTGTGCTTGTGTCTGCACCATACTCATCATAAAGCTAGCAAGACCCTCCATCGTCACGGGTTGCCCCCCTGTAGTAACAGGAGCAACCTGCACCACAGGTGGTGCCTGCTGTGCTACATCATCAGTCTGTAGTCCCTCCTGAACTATCTCCTCATCTCTCACATCAGGGTCTACTCTCGGAACTAAACCCTCAGTACTCGGTGTGCGTCTAGCCACTCGCTCCGCACTTCTACCATGGCCTCTACCCGTCCCTCGTTGGCCTTCGCCACGAGGTACCTCAGCTGTACTATCAGATCGCACAGTCCTACGAGTATTCATCTGCATGGCAACAGATAATACTATTTAATACACTACTCAAACGAGGATTTAAGGGGAAAGGAAAACATACCTGATCAGCAGCAGTCGTGACATGGCCTGGAATGTACTACACTACAACTAGGATCCAACACCCCAGATCCTATAAAGAGCCGTAAACCTCGCTCTGATACCAAATTGTCTCGCCCCGTTTCCGAAGACGCGACTGGGTGCTCTCTCCGCACCCTTCCTAGGTCACTAGTGTGAATATCCGGGATGAACCGGAAATCCGGCGGCACCTCCCCGTATATCAGAGAGCGCCCACCTGCATCAGAAACGCAGCAACAACAACATCACACTATCAACCTAGCAAACATAGGCCTCGGGCCTTAACCACATGCAATCCTGATCCTAGGCCTCAGGCGATCCACTACCAGCATGCACAAACTGATGGCATCACAAAATAAATCCACACACAGATTTTTATATCATCAAATATAACCATAATTCAACATCTACATCCAGGCAAGCACAACCGTGCCAAAAGGTTATATTCTCACAACTTAGATATACTACATACACCCATATGCATAGAGTATATCTCTAGCACCCCATCCTACCCAGGGCCATCCATGTCACGTCCCGCTCACCGATCCGCACCAACGGTACTCGTACCGGTATCTCCTGTGGAAGGAAGTAAGTAAAGGAGTGAGCTAGAAGCTCAGTAGGGTATGAAGTAAACATCAATATAGGCAGAACCATAAGGAAGCAATGCATCAAAATGTAACTTCCACATGAACGTATACTCAACAAATTCACATCAACATTTACCCGGATAACCCTTTTGGAGCATAACAACCACAATATCATTGCAACTCAATGAAATATTGCACGGGAGCAAGCTCACCACAACCAACCACTCCTAGGATCATCCGGTGGCGTGAACCTATCACGCCCGCACCCCACAGGGCAAGTCACTCTTGACTTTACCCCTAGTGCGTTACCCCACATGAGGTTCACGTGACTTGGTGATAACAACCTTCACCTTGCCATCCTCCCATGTGGCTTTCAGGTAACCTAAAGGTTACCGAGTCCATACCCGAGTCCCTCATGCATCTCTAATGCAGTATGACATGTCATGCCGAATCAATAAGTATATATAAATACCCTATATACTTTATATAACTACCATGATGCATGAATGAAGGCTCACAACGTGTCCGTAAATGACGGAACACTAATTCGGGTCATGCAACATTCGACATCAAACAATGATCCACACAAGGCTCTTTTCCCCTTAGAAGCAATTTAGGCGGAAACTCAAATAATGGCGACCAATGAAGGATCGAAACGCTATTTAGGCAACAATAACGAATGATAGATAGAAAGGTTGGAAATCCCCTACCTCGTTCCGAGCCAACACACAAATTCTCAAATTTAGGGTTTTAACCCTTGGTTCTCCCAACCTATCGATTCACATCCAATTGAACTCATATAATCAAACCAAAAATACCATATTATCATATCAATAACAATTTAATCAACCAATTCGAAATTACTTACTTCTCTCTCTAGAAATTCCTTCCAAAATCCTCCAAACTCACTCCAAGCTCAACTCCACTTCAAAACACAAACCAATCTACATAAACATCCAAAATCAACCTATAATCAACATATCTAAAGCATAGAGCTCATCTCCCTAAGAATCAAACGAATCTAACAAAAACCTAGAATTTAAAAACTATGGAAAAACTTACCAAAATCTTCAAACATAGCTTGAATCTTCAATATAGCACTCCAATCATCATGAATCCTCAAGAATTAGGTTGAATCCTTGCTTGAAACCATTTCTCTCTCTAGAATCGTCATTCTCTCTCACTCTAGGACTGAAAATACCCAGAAATTACTCTACTGGATCGCTGGAACTCTTTTTGAAAGCTCGGGTCGCACCTAGGCGCTACTTTGGGCGCCTAGGCGCTCTGGCCTAACTGGTTTTACCATAACACGCTGTCTTCGGCGCTACTCGGTGCATTTTTGTTCACGCCTAGACCCACACTGCCTAGGCGTGTGATCTCAAAATTGCTCAACTCTCACAATGACGGTGTTTTTAACAGTTTTGTCGAATTTAGAACGAAATTCGTTCTCTTGACAACGACACAATCTAAGAAGCAATAAAACTCGTAGGTTCCACATAATGCAACGATAAAAAGTGCGTACCTATCAAATTTGATGGTTCGGAATTGCTCAACTCTCTCCGTGGTGGAGCTTCTTTAAGGTTTTGTCTATTTGGGAACGAAAGTTGGTATTTTGGCAACGAAACAATCTTCGGAGTCTATACTCATAAAATTGGACATAAAAGAACAATAAATGGTGTACACCGACCAACTTTGATGGTTCGAGATTGCTCAACATTCTCGATAGAGGGTGCTTCGAACGGGCTGTGCTTTTGACAGCCAAACAAACTACGAAGCGAACGCTAGTAAGCTTGAACATAAAGCAACAATAAAAGGTTCACACCTATCAACTTTGATAACTGAGAATTGCTCAACTCTCCCTATGGAGGAGAATTTAGCGGCTTTGTCCATTGGAGATAGAAAGTTGGTGTTTTGGCATCGAAATAATCTAGGGAGCTTTATACTCGTAAAATTTGACATAAAAGAACAATAGAAAAGTGTACACCGACAAACTTTGATGGTCCAAAATTGCTCAACTCTCTCGATGGAGGTGTTTTTAACAGTTTGGTCCAATTTAGAACGAAATTTGTTCTCATTTCAACGAAACAATCTACGAAGCGAATACTAGTAAATCTGGACATAAAGCGACAAGAAAAGGTGCATACCTATCAACTTTGACGATTCGGAATTACTCAACACTATCCATGGAGGCGATTTTAACGGTTTTGTCCATTTAGGAGCATGAGTTGGTCTTTTGGCAACGAAACAATCAACGGAGTCCATAGTCGTAGAATTTGACATAAAATAACAATGAAAAGTGTACGCCGACAAAATTTGATGGTTCGAAATTGCTGAATTCTCTCCATGGATGAGCTTGTAACGGTTTTGTCCATTTGGGATCGAAAGTTGCTCTTTTTGACAAGGAAACAATACATGAAGCGCCTAATACCAGTAGTGAATTTGGACATAAAGCAACAATAAAAAGTGTACACCTATCAACTTTAATGGCTCGGATTGCTCAACTCTCTCCCTAGGGGAGCTTTCTTACGATTTTGTCCATTTGGAAACGAAACAATCTACAAAGTCCATACTCGTAAAATTTGACGTTAAAGAACAATAAAAGGGGCACACCGAAAACCTTTGATGGTTCGAACTTGATCAACTCTCTCGACAGAGGTGCTTTTAACGGTTTCGTCCAATTAAGAAGGAAAGTTGTTCTTTTAGCAGCAAAATAATCTACGAAGCGAACGCTAGTAAATTTGGACATAAAGTAACAATAAAAAGTGCACACCTATCAAGTTTGATGATGGTTCGGAATTGCTCAAGTCTCTCCATGTTAAGGGTTTTGTCCATTTGAGATAGAAAGTTGGTCTTTCGGCATCGAAACAATCTACAAAGCCTATATTCCTGAGATTCGACATCAAATCACGATGAAAAGTTTACGCTGACCAACTTCGCCGGTTTTGAATAGCTCAACTCTCTGCATGGACGAGCTATTAACGGTTTTGCCCATTCGGGAACGAAAGTTGGTATTTTGGCAACGAAACAATCAATGGAGCGTATAGACGTAAAATTTGACATAAAATAACAACGAAAAATGTACACTGACCGACTTTTATGTTTTGGAATCGCTCAACTCTTTCCATGGAGGGGCTTTTAACGGTTTTCTTCTCCATTTGAGATCGAAAGTTGGTCTTTTTTGGCAAAGAAACGATAAATGAAGCGCATGCTAGTAAATTTGGACATAAAGCAACAATAAAAGAGTGTACACCTATCAGCTTTGATGGCTCGGATTGCTCAACTCTGTCCATGGAGAAGCTTTTAAAGGTGTTGTCCATTTGAGATCGATAGTTGGTCTTTTTGACAACGAAACAATCTAAGAAGCGTAAATTTATACATAAAACAACAATAAAAAACGTACACATATCAACTTTGATGGTTCGGAAATGCTCAGCTCTCTCTATGGAAAAGCTTTTACAGTTTTGCCCATTTGACATAGAATGTTTGTCTTTTGGCATCGAAACAATCTATGAGGACTATAGTCAAAAAATTTGATATAAAATAACAATAAAAAGTGAAAACCTATCAACTTCGATGCTTCAGAATTGCTCAACTCTCTTCATTGAGGAGCTCCTAACGGTTTTGTCCATTTGAGATAGAAAGTTGTTGTTTTGGCATCGAAATAATCTAGGGAGCTTATACTCATAAAATTTGACATAAAAGAACAATAAAAAGTGTACACCGATCCACTTTGATGGTCCAAAATTGCTCAACTCTCTCGATGATGGTGTTTTTAACAGTTTTGTCCAATTTAGAACGAAATTCGTTCTCTTGACAACGACACAATCTAAGAAGCAATAAAACTCGTAAGTTCCACATAAAGCAACGATAAAAAGTGCGTACCTATCAAATTTGATGGTTCGGAAGCTCAACTTTCTCCGTGGAGGAGCTTCTTTAAGGTTTTGTCCATTTGGGAACGAAAGTTGGTATTTTGGCAACGAAACAATCTACGTAGTCTATACTCGTAAAATTGGACATAAAAGAACAATAAATGGTGTACACCGACCAACTTTGATGGTTCGAGATTGCTCAACATTCTCGATAGAGGGTGCTTCGAACGGGCTGTGCTTTTGACAGCCAAACAAACTACGAAGCGAACACTAGTAAGTTTGGACATAAAGCAACAATAAAAGTTTCAGACCTATCAACTTTGATAACTGAGAATTGCTCAACTCTCCCTATGGAGGAGAATTTAGCGGCTTTGTCCATTTGAGATAGAAAGTTGGTGTTTTGGCATCGAAATAATCTAGGGAGCTTTATACTCGTAAAATTTGACATAAAAGAACAATAGAAAAGTGTACGCCGACAAACTTTGATGGTCCAAAATTGCTCAACTCTCTCGATGGAAGTGTTTTTAACAGTTTGGTCCAATTTAGAATGAAATTTGTTCTCTTTTCAACGAAACAATCTACGAAGCGAAGACTAGTTAATCTGGACATAAAGCGACAATAAAAGGTGGATACCTATCAACTTTGACGATTCGGAATTACTCAACACTATCCATGGAGGCGATTTTAACGGTTTTGTCCATTTAGGAGCATGAGTTGGTCTTTTGGCAACGAAACAATCAACGGAGCCCATAGTCGTAAAATTTGACATAAAATAACAATGAAAAGTGTACGCCGACAAAATTTGATGGTTCGGAATTGCTCAATTCTCTCCATGGATGAGCTTGTAAGGGTTTTGTCCATTTGGGATCGAAAGTTGCTCTTTTTGACAAGGAAACAATATATGAAGCGCATAATACCAGTAGTTAATTTGGACATAAAGCAACAATAAAAAGTGTACACCTATCAACTTTAATGGCTCGGATTGCTCAACTCTCTCCGTGGGGGAGATTTCTTACGATTTTGTCCATTTGGAAACGAAACAATCTACAAAGTCCATACTCGTAAAATTTGACGTTAAAGAACAATAAAAGGGGCACACCGACAACCTTTGATGGTTCGAAGTTGATCAACTCTCTCGACAGAGGTGCTTTTAACGGTTTCGTCCAATTAAGAAGGAAAGTTGTTCTTTTAGCAGCAAAATAATCTACGAAGCGAACGCTAGTAAATTTGGACATAAAGCAACAATAAAAAGTGCACACCTATCAAGTTTGATGATGGTTCGAAATTGCTCAAGTCTCTCCATGTTAAGGGTTTTGTCCATTTGAGATAGAAAGTTGGTCTTTCGGCATCGAAACAATCTACGAAGCCTATATTCCTGAGATTCGACATCAAATCACGATGAAAAGTGTACGCCGACCAACTTCAACTGTTCGGAATAGCTCTGTTCTCTCCATGGATGAACTATTAACGGTTTTGCCCATTCGAGAATGAAAGTTGGTCTTTTGACAACAAAACAATCAATGGAGCCTATAGTCGTAAAATTTGACATAAAATAACAATAAAAAATGTAGACTGACCGACTTTGATGTTTTGAAATCGCTCAACTCTCTGCATGGACGGGCTTTTAACGGTTTTCTTCTCCATTCGAGATCAAAAGTTGCTCTTTTTCGGCAAAGAAATGATAAATGAAGCGCATGCTAGTAAATTTGGACATAAAGCACAATAAAAGAGTGTACACCTATCAGCTTTGATGGCTGGGATTGCTCAACTCTGTCCACGGAGGAGCTTTTAAAGGTGTTGTCCATTTGAGATCGACAGTTGGTCTTTATGACAACGAAAGAATCTAAGAAGCGTAAATTTACACATAAAGCAACAATAAAAAGCGTACACATATCAACTTTGATGGTTCGGAAATGCTCAACTCTCTCTATGGAGAAGTTTTTAACAGTTTTGCCCATTTGACATAGAGTGTTGGTCTTTTGGCATCGAAACAATCTATGAGTCCTATAGTCATAAAATTTGATATAAAATAACAATAAAAAGTTGAAACCTATCAACTTCGATACTTTGGAATTGCTCAACTCTCTTCATTGAGGAGCTCCTAACGGTTTTGTCCATTTGAGATAGAAAGTTATTGTTTTGGCATCGAAATAATCTAGGGAGCTTATACTCGTAAAATTTGACATAAAAGAACAATAAAAAGTGTACACCGATCCACTTTAATTGTCCAAAATTGCTCAATTCTCTCGATGACGTTGTTTTTAACAGTTTTGTTCAATTTAGAACGAAATTCGTTCTCTTGACAACGACACAATCTAAGAAGCAATAAAACTCGTAAATTCTACATAAAGCTACGATAAAAAGTGCGTACCTATCATATTTGATGGTTCGGAATTGCTCAACTCTCTCCGTGGAGGAGCTTCTTTAAGGTTTTGTCCATTTGGGAACAAAAGTTGGTATTTTGACAACGAAACAATCTACGAAGTCTATACTCGTAAAATTGGAAATAAAAGAACAATAAATGGTGTACACCGACCAACTTTGATGGTTCGAGATTGCTCAACAACATCGATAGAGGGTGCTTCGAACGGGCTGTGCTTTTGACAGCCAAACAAACTACGAAGTGAACGCTAGTAAGCTTGGACATAAAGCAACAATAAAAGGTTCACACCTATCAACTTTGATAACTGAGAATTGCTCAACTCTCCCTATGGAGGAGAATTTAACGGCTTTGTCCATTTGAGATAGAAAGTTGTTGTTTTGGCATCGAAATAATCTAGGGAGCTTTATACTCGTAAAATTTGACATAAAAGAACAATAGAAAAGTGTACACCGACAAACTTTGATGGTCCAAAATTGCTCAACTCTCTCGATGGAGGTGTTTTTAACAGTTTGGTCCAATTTAGAACGAAATTTGTTCTCTTTTCAACGAAACAATCTACGAAGCGAATACTAGTAAATCTGGACAAAAAGCGACAATAAAAGGTGCATACCTATCAACTTTGACGATTCGGAATTACTCAACACTATCCATGGAGGCGATTTTACGGTTTTTCCATTTAGGAGCATGAGTTGGTCTTTTGGCAACGAAACAATCAACGGAGCCCATAGTCGTAAAATTTGACATAAAATAACAATGAAAAGTGTACGCCGACAAAATTTGATGGTTCGGAATTGCTCAATTCTCTCCATGGATGAGCTTGTAACGGTTTTGTCCATTTGGGATCGAAAGTTGCTCTTTTTGACAAGGAAACAATACATGAAGCGCATAATACCAGTAGTTAATTTGGACATAAAGCAACAATAAAAAGTGTACACCTATCAACTTTAATGGCTCGGATTGCTCAACTCTCTCCGTGGGGGAGCTTTCTTACGATTTTGTCCATTTGGAAATGAAACAATCTACAAAGTCCATACTCGTAAAATTTGACGTTAAAGAACAATAAAAGGGGCACACCGACAACCTTTGATGGTTCGAACTTGATAAACTCTCTCGACAGAGGTGCTTTTAACGGTTTCGTCCAATTAAGAAGGAAAGTTGTTCTTTTAGCAGCAAAATAATCTACGAAGCGAACGCTAGTAAATTTGGACATAAAGCAACAATAAAAAGTGCACACCTATCAAGTTTGATGATGGTTTGGAATTGCTCAAGTCTCTCCATGTTAAGGGTTTTGTCCATTTGAGATGGAAAGTTGGTCTTTGGGCATCGAAACAATCTACGAAGCCTATATTCCTGAGATTCGACATCAAATCACGATGAAAAGTGTACGACGACCAACTTCGACTGTTCGGACTAGCTCAACTCTCTGCATGGACGAACTATTAACGGTTTTGCCCATTTGGGAACGAAAGTTGGGCTTTTGGCAACGAAACAATCGATGGAGCCTATAGTCCTCAAATTTGACATAAAATAACAACGAAAAATGTACACTGACCGACTTTGATGTTTCGGAATCGCTCAACTCTCTCTATGGAGGGGCTTTTAATGATTTTCTTCTCCATTTGAGATCGAAAGTTGGTCTTTTTCGGCAAAGAAACGATAAATGAAGCGCATGCTAGTAAATTTAGACATAAAGCAACAATAAAAGAGTGTACACCTATCAGCTTTGATGGCTCGGACTGCTCAACTCTGTCCATGGACGAGCTTTTAAAGGTGTTGTCCATTTGAGATCGACAGTTGGTCTTTTTGACAACAAAACAATCTAAGAAGCGTAAATTTACACATAACGCAACAATAAAAAGCGTACACATATCAACTTTGATGGTTCGGAAATGTTCAACTCTCACTATGGAGAAGCTTTTAACAGTTTTGCCCATTTGACATAGAATGTTGGTCTTTTGGCATCGAAACAATCTATGAGGCCTATAGTCGTAAAATTTGATATAAAATAACAATAAAAAGTGAAAACCTATCAACTTCGATGCTTCGGAATTGCTCAACTCTCTTCATTGAGGAGCTCCTAACGGTTTTGTTCATTTGAGATAGAAAGTTGTTGTTTTGGCATCGAAATAATCTAGGGAGCTTATACTCGAAAAATTTGACATAAAAGAACAATAAAAAGTGTACACCGATCCACTTTGATGGTCCAAAATTGCTCAACTCTCTCGATGACGGTGTTTTTAATAGTTTTGCCCAATTTAGAACGAAATTCGTTCTCTTGACAACGACACAATCTGAGAAGCAATAAAACTCATAAGTTCCACATAAAGCAACGATAAAAAAGTGCGTACCTATCAAGTTTGATGGTTCGGAATTGCTCAACTCTCTCCGTGGAGGAGCTTCTTTAGGGTTTTGTCCATTTCGGGAACGAAAGTTGGTATTTTGGCAACGAAACAATCTACGGAGTCTATACTCATAAAATTGGACATAAAAGAACAATAAAAGGTGTACACCGACCAACTTTGATGGTTCGAGATTGCTCAACATTCTCGATAGAGGGTGCTTCGAACGGGCTGTGCCTTTGACGGCGAAACAAACTACGAAGCGAACGCTAGTAAGCTTGGACATAAAACAACAATAAAAGGTTCACACCTATCAACTTTGATAACTGAGAATTGCTCAACTCTGCCTATGGAGGAGAATTTAGCGGCTTTGACCATTTAGGATAGAAAGTTGGTGTTTTGGCATCGAAATAATCTAGGGAGCTTTATACTCGTAAAATTTGACATAAAAGAACAATAGAAAAGTGTACACCGACAAACTTTGATGGTCCAAAATTGCTCAACTCTCTCGATGGAGGTGTTTTTAACAGTTTGGTCCAATTTAGAACAAAATTTGTTCTCTTTTCAACGAAACAATCTACGAAGCGAATACTAGTAAATCTGGACAAAAAGCGACAATAAAAGGTGCATACCTATCAACTTTGACGATTCGGAATTACTCAACACTATCCATGGAGGAGATTTTAACGGTTTTTTCCATTTAGGAGCATGAGTTGGTCTTTTGGCAACGAAACAATCAACGGAGCCCATAGTCGTAAAATTTGACATAAAATAACAATGAAAAGTGTACGCCGACAAAATTTGATGGTTCGGAATTGCTCAATTCTCTCCATGGATGAGCTTGTAACGGTTTTGTCGATTTGGGATCGAAAGTTGCTCTTTTTGACAGGGAAACAATACATGAAGCGCATAATACCAGTAATTAATTTGGACATAAAGCAACAATAAAAAGTGTACACCTATCAACTTTAATGGCTCGGATTGCTCAACTCTCTCCGTGGGGGAGCTTTCTTACGATTTTGTCCATTTGGAAACGAAACAATCTACAAAGTCCATCCTCGTAAAATTTGACGTTAAAGAACAATAAAAGGGGCACACCGACATCCTTTGATGGTTCGAAGTTGATCAACTCTCTCGACAGAGGTGCTTTTAACGGTTTCGTCCAATTAAGAAGGAAAGTAGTTCTTTTAGCAGCAAAATAATCTACGAAGCGAACGCTAGTAAATTTGGACATAAAGCAACAATAAAAAGTGCACACCTATCAAGTTTGATGATGGTTTGGAATTGCTCAAGTCTCTCCATGTTAAGGGTTTTGTCCATTTGAGATAGAAAGTTGGTCTTTCGGCATCGAAACAATCTACGAAGCCTATATTCCTGAGATTCGACATCAAATCATGATGAAAAGTGTACGCCGACCAACTTCGACTGTTCGGAATAGCTCAACTCTCTGCATGGACGAACTATTAATGGTTTTGCCCATTCGGGAACGAAAGTTGGGCTTTTGGCAACGAAACAATCAATGGAGCCTATAGTCGTAAAATTTGACATAAAATAACAACGAAAAATGTACACTGACCGACTTTGATGTTTCGGAATCGCTCAACTCTCTCCATGGAGGGGCTTTTAATGATTTTCTTCTCCATTTGAGATCGAAAGTTGGTCTTTTTCGGCAAAGAAACGATAAATGAAGCGCATGCTAGTAAATTTGGACATAAAGCAACAATAAAAGAGTGTACACCTATTTGCTTCGACTGCTCGGACTGCTCAACTATGTCCATGGAGGAGCTTTTAAAGGTGTTGTCCATTTTAGATCGACAGTTGGTCTTTTTGACAAAAAAACAATCTAAGAAGCGTAAATTTACACATAAAGCAACAATAAAAAGCGTACACATATCAACTTTGATGGTTCGGAAATGTTCAACTCTCTCTATAAAGAAGCTTTTAACAGTTTTGCCCATTTGACATAGAATGTTGGTCTTTTGGCATCGAAACAATCTATGAGGCCTATAGTCGTAAAATTTGATATAAAATAACAATAAAAAGTGAAAACCTATCAACTTCGATGCTTCGGAACTGCTCAACTATCTTCATTGAGGAGCTCCTAACGGTTTTTTCCATTTGAGATAGAAAGTTGTTGTTTTGGCATCGAAATAATCTAGGGAGCTTATACTCGTAAAATTTGACATAAAAGAACAATAAAAAGTGTACACCGATCCACTTTGATGGTCCAAAATTTCTCAACTCTCTCGATGACGTTGTTTTTAATAGTTTTGTCCAATTTAGAACGAAATTCATTCTCTTGACAAAGACACAATCTAAGAAGCAATAAAACTCGTAAGTTCCACATAAAGCAATGATAAAAAAGTGCGTACCTATCAAATTTGATGGTTCGGAATTGCTCAACTCTCTCCGTGGAGGAGCTTCTTTAAGGTTTTGTCCATTTGGGAACGAAAGTTGGTATTTTGGCAACGAAACAATCTACGGAGTCTATACTCGTAAAATTGGACATAAAAGAACAATAAAAGGTGTACACCGACCAACTTTGATGGTTCGAGATTGCTCAACATTCTCGATAGAGGGTGCTTCGAACGGGCTGTGCCTTTGACGGCCAAACAAACTACGAAGCGAACGCTAGTAAGCTTGGACATAAAGCAACAATAAAAGGTTCACACCTATCTACTTTGATAACTGAGAATTGCTCAACTCTGCCTATGGAGGAGAATTTAGCGGCTTTGTCCATTTGGGATAGAAAGTTTGTGTTTTGGCATCGAAATAATCTAGGGAGCTTTATACTCGTAAAATTTGACATAATAGAACAATAGAAAAGTGTACACCGACAAACTTTGATGGTCCAAAATTGCTCAACTCTCTCGATGGAGGTGTTTTTAACAGTTTGGTCCAATTTAGAACGAAATTTGTTCTCTTTTCAACGAAACAATCTACGACGCGAATACTAGTAAATCTGGACATAAAGCGACAATAAAAGGTGCATACCTATCAACTTTGACGATTCGGAATTACTCAACACTATCCATGGAGGCGATTTTACGATTTTGTCCATTTAGGAGCTTGAGTTGGTCTTTTGGCAACGAAACAATCAACGGAGCCCATAGTCGTAAAATTTGACATAAAATAACAATGAAAAGTGTACACCGACAAAATTTGATGGTTTGGAATTGGTCAATTCTCTCCATGGATGAGCTTGTAACGGTTTTGTCCATTTGGGATCGAAAGTTGCTCTTTTTGACAAGGAAACAATACATGAAGCGCATAATACCAGTAGTTAATTTGGACATAAAGCAACAATAAAAAGTGTACACCTATCAACTTTAATGGCTCGGATTGCTCAAGTCTCTCCGTGGGGGACATTTCTTACGATTTTGTCCATTTGGAAACGAAACAATCTACAAACTCCATACTCGTAAAATTTGACGTTAAAGAACAATTAAAGGAGCACACCGAGAACCTTTGATGGTTCGAAGTTGATCAACTCTCTCGACAGAGGTGCTTTTAACGGTTTCGTCCAATTAAGAAGGAAAGTTGTTCTTTTAGCAGCAAAATAATCTACGAAGCGAGCTAGTAAATTTGGACATAAAGCAACAATAAAAAGTGCACACCTATCAAGTTTGATGATGGTTTGGAATTTCTCAAGTCTCTCCATGTTAAGGGTTTTGTCCATTTGAGATAGAAAGTTGGTCTTTCGGTATCGAAACAATCTACGAAGCCTATATTCCTGAGATTCGACATCAAATCATGATGAAAAGTGTACGCCGACCAATTTCGACTATTCGGAATAGCTCAACTCTCTGCATGGACGAACTATTAACGATTTTGCCCATTCGGGAACGAAAGTTGGGCTTTTGGCAACGAAACAATCAATGGAGCCTATAGTCGTAAAATTTGACATAAAATAACAACGAAAAATGTACACTGACCGACTTTGATATTTCGGAATCGCTCAACTCTCTCCATGGAGGGGCTTGTAATGATTTTCTTCTCCATTTGAGATCGAAAGTTGGTCTTTTTCGGCAAAGAAACTATAAATGAAGCGCATGCTAGTAAATTTGGACATAAAGCAACAATAAAAGAGTGTACACCTATCAGCTTTGATTGCTCGGACTGCTCAACTCTGTCCATGGAGGAGCTTTTAATGGTGTTGTCCATTTGAGATCGACAGTTGGTCTTTTTGACAACAAAACAATCTAAGAAGCATAAATTTACACATAAAGCAACAATAAAAAGCGTACACATATCAACTTTGATGGTTCGGAAATGTTCAACTCTCTCTATGGAGAAACTTTTAACATATTTGCCCATTTGACATAGAATGTTGGTCTTTTGGCATCGAAACAATCTATGAGGCCTATAGTCGTAAAATTTGATATGAAATAACAATAAAAAGTGAAAACATATCAACTTCGATGCTTCGGAATTGCTCAACTCTCTTCATTGAGGAGCTCCTAACGGTTTTGTCCATTTGAGATAGAAAGTTGTTGTTTTGGCATCGAAATAATCGAGGGAGCTTATACTCGTAAAATTTGACATAAAAGAACAATAAAAAGTGTACACCGATCCACTTTGATGGTCCAAAATTTCTCAACTCTCTCGATGACGGTGTTTTTAATAGTTTTGTCCAATTTAGAACGAAATTCGTTCTCTTGACAACGACAAAATCTAAGAAGCAATAAAACTAGTAAGTTCCACATAAAGCAACGATAAAAAAGTGCGTACCTATCAAATTTGATGGTTCGGAATTGCTCAACTCTCTCCGTGGAGGAGCTTCTTTAAGGTTTTTTCCATTTGGGAACGAAAGTTGGTATTTTGGCAATGAAACAATCTACGGAGTCTATACTCGTAAAATTGGACATAAAAGAACAATAAAAGGTGTACACCGACCAACTTTGATGGTTCGAGATTGCTCAACATTCTCGATAGAGGGTGCTTCGAACGGGCTGTGCCTTTGACGGCCAAACAAACTACGAAGCGAACGCTAGTAAGCTTGGACATAAAGCAACAATAAAAGGTTCACAACTATCAACTTTGATAACTGAGAATTTCTCAACTCTGCCTATGGAGGAGAATTTAGCGGCTTTGTTCATTTGAGATAGAAAGTTGGTGTTTTGGCATCGAAATAATCTAGGGAGCTTTGTACTAGTAAAATTTGACATAAAAGAACAATAGAAAAGTGTACACCGACAAACTTTGATGGTCCAAAATTCCTCAACTCTCTCGATGGAAGTGTTTTTAATAGTTTGGTCCAATTTAGAATGAAATTTGTTCTCTTTTCAACGAAACAATCTACGAAGCGAAGACTAGTTAATCTGGACATAAAGCGACAATAAAAGGTGGATACCTATCAACTTTGACGATTCAGAATTACTCAACACTATCCATGGAGGCGATTTTAACGGTTTTGTCCATTTAGGAGCATGAGTTGGTCTTTTGGCAACGAAACAATCAACGGAGCCCATAGTCGTAAAATTTGACATAAAATAACAAATGAAAAGTGTACGTGGACAAAATTTGATGGTTCGGAATTGCTCAATTCTCTCCATGGATGAGCTTGTAACGGTTTTGTCCATTTGGGATTGAAAGTTGCTCTTTTTGACAAGGAAACAATACATGAAGCGCATAATACCAGTAGTTAATTTGGACATAAAGCAACAATAAAAAGTGTACACCTATCAACTTTAATGGCTCGGATTGCTCAACTCTCTCCGTGAGGGACATTTCTTACGATTTTGTCCATTTGGAAACGAAACAATCTACAAAGTCCATACTCGTAAAATTTGACGTTAAAGAACAATAAAATGGGCACACCGACAACCTTTGATGGTTCGAAGTTGATCAACTCTCTTGACAGAGGTGCTTTTAACGGTTTCGTCCAATTAAGAAGGAAAGTTGTTCTTAGCAGCAAAATAATCTACGAAGCGAACGCTAGTAAATTTGGACATAAAGCAACAATAAAAAGTGCACACCTATCAAGTTTGATGATGGTTCGGAATTGCTCAAGTCTCTCCATGTTAAGGGTTTTGTCCATTTGAGATAGAAAGTTGGTCTTTCGGCATCGAAACAATCTACGAAGCCTATATTCCTGAGATTCGACATCAAATCACGATGAAAAGTGTACGCCGACCAATTCCGACGGTTCGGAATTGCTCAACTCTCTGCATGGACGAACTATTAATGATTTTGCCCATTCGGGAACGAAAGTTGGTATTTTGGCAACGAAACAATCAATGGAGCCTATAGTCGTAAAATTTGACACAAAATAACAACGAAAAATGTACACCAACCGACTTTGATGTTTCGGAATCGCTCAACTCTCTCCATGGAGGGGCTTTTAAGGGTTTTCTTCTCCATTTGAGATCGAAAGTTGGTCTTTTTTGGCAAAGAAACGATAAATGAAGCGCATGCTAGTAAATTTGGACATAAAGCAACAATAAAAGAGTGTACACCTATCAGCTTTGATGGCTCGGATTGCTCAGCTCTGTGCATGGAGGAGCTTTTAAAGGTGTTGTCCATTTGAGATCGACAGTTGGTCTTTTTCACAACGAAACAATCTAAGAAGCGTAAATTTACACATAAAGCAACAATAAAAAGCGTACACATATCAACTTTGATTGTTCGGAAATGCTCAACTCTCTATATGGAGAAGCTTTTAACAGTTTTGCCCATTTGACATAGAATGTTGGTCATTTGGCATCGAAAGAATCTATGAGGCCTATAGTCGTAAAATTTGATATAAAATAACAATAAAAAGTGAAAACCTATCAACTTCCATGCTTCGGAATTGCTCAGCTCTCTTCATGGAGGAGCTCCTAACGGTTTTGTCCATTTGAGATAGAAAGTTGTTGTTTTGGCATCGAAATAATCTAGGGAGCTTATACTCGTAAAATTTGACATAAAAGAACAATAAAAAGTGTACACCGATACACTTTGATGGTCCGAAATTGCTCAACTCTCTCGATGACGGTGTTTTTAACAATTTTGTGCAATTTAGAACGAAATTCGTTCTCTTGACAACGACACAATCTCAGAAGCAATAAAACTCCTAAGTTCCACATAAAGCAACGATAAAAAGTGCGTACCTATCAAATTTGATTGTTCAGAATTGCTCAACTCTCTTCGTGGAGGAGCTTCTATAAGAACAATAAATGGTGTACACCGACCAACTTTGATGGTTCGAGATTGCTCAACATTCTCGATAGAGGGTGCTTCAAACGGGCTGTGCTTTTGACAACCAAACAAACTACGAAGCGAACGCTAGTAAGCTTGGACATAAAGCAACAATAAAAGGTTCACACCTATCAACTTTGATAACTGAGAATTGCTCAACTCTACCAATGGAGGAGAATTTAGCGGCTTTATCCATTTGAGATAGAAAGTTGGTGTTTTGGCATCGAAATAATCTAGGGAGCTTTATACTCGTAAAATTTGACATAAAAGAACAATAGAAAAGTGTACACCGACAAACTTTGATGGTCCAAAATTGCTCAACTCTCTCGATGGAGGTGTTTTTAACAGTTTGGTCCAATTTAGAACAAAATTTGTTTTCTTTTCAACGAAACAATCTACGAAGCGAATACTAGTAAATCTAGACATAAAGCGACAATAAAGGGTGCATACCTATCAACTTTGACGATATGGAATTACTCAACACTATCCATGGAGGCGATTTTAACGGTTTTGTCCATTTAGGAGCATGAGTTGGTCTTTCGGCAACGAAACGATCAACGGAGCCCATAGTCGTAAAATTTGACATAAAATAACAATGCAAAGTGTACGCCGAAAAAATTTGATGGTTCGGAATTGCTCAATTCTCTCCATGGATGAACTTGTAACGGTTTTGTCCATTTGGGATCGAAAGTTGCTCTTTTTGACAAGGAAACAATACATGAAGCGCATAATACCGGTAGTGAATTTGGACATAAAGCAACAATAAAAAGTGTACAACTATCAACTTTAACGGCTCGGATTGCTCAACTCTCTCCATCGGGGTGCTTTCTTACGATTTTGTCCATTTGGAAACAAAAAAATCTACAAAGTCCATACTCGTAAAATTTGACATTAAAGAACAATAAAAGGGGCACACCGACAACCTTTGATAATTCGAAGTTGATCAACTCTCTCGACAGAGGTGCCTTTAACGGTTTCGTCCAATTAAGAAGGAAAGTTGTTCTTTTAGCAGCAGAATAATCTACGAAGCGAACGCTAGTAAAATTGGACATAAAGCAACAATAAAAAGTGCACACCTATCAAGTTTGATGATGGTTCGGAATTGCTCAAGTCTCTCCATGTTAAGGGTTTTGTCCATTTCAGACAGAATGTTTGTCTTTCGGCATCGAAACAATCTACGAAGCCTATATTCCTGAGATTGGACATCAAATCACAATGAAAAGTGTACGCCGACCAACTTTGAGGGTTCGGAATAGCTCAACTCTCTCCATGGACGAACTATTCACGGTTTTGCCCATTCGGGAACGAAAGTTGGTCTTTTGGCAACGAAACAATCAATGGAGCCTATACTCGTAAAATTTGACATAAAATAACAATGAAAAATGTACACCGACCGACTTTAATGTTTCGGAATCGCTCAACTCTCTCCATGGAGGGGCTTTTAACGGTTTTCTTCTCCATTTGAGATCGAAAGTTGGTCTTTTTCGGCAAAGAAATGATAAATGAAGCGCATGCTAGTAAATTTGGACATAAAGCAACAATAAAAAAGTGTACACCCATCAGCTTTAAGGGCTCGGATTGCACAACTCTGTCCATGGAGGAGCTTTTAAAGGTGTTGTCCATTTGAGATCGACAGTTGGTCTTTTTGACAACGAAACAATCTAAGAAGGGTAAATTTACACATAAAGCAACAATAAAAAGCGTACACATATCAACCTTGATGTTTCCGAAATGCTCCACTCTCTCTATGGAGAAGTTTTGTACAGTTTTGTCCATTTGACATAGAATGTTGGTCTTTTGGCATCGAAATAATCTATGAGGCCTATAGTCATAAAATTTGATATAAAATAACAATAAAAACTGAAAACCTATCAACTTCGATGCTTCGGAATTGCTCAAATCTCTTCATGGAGGAGCTCTTAAAAGTTTTTTCCATTTGAGATAGAAAGTTGTTGTTTTCGCATCGAAATAATCTAGCGAGCTTATACTCGTAAAATTTGACATAAAAGAACAATAAAAAGTGTACAGTGATCCACTTTGATGGTCCAAAATTGTTCAACTCTCTCGATGACGATGTTTTTAACAGTTTTGTCCAGTATAAAACAAAATTCGTTCTCTTGACAACAACACAATTTAAGAAGCAATAATACTCGTAAGTTCCACATAAAGCAACGATAAAAAGTGCGTACCTATCAAATTTGATGGTTCGGAATTGCTCAACTCTCTCCGTGGAGGAGCTTCTTTAAGGTTTTGTCCATTTGGGAACCAAAGTTGGTATTTTGGCAACAAAACAATCTACGGAGTCTATACTCGTAAAATTGGACAAAAAAGAACAATAAATGGTGTACATCGACCAACTTTGATGGTTCGAGATTGCTCAACATTCTCGATAGAGGGGGCTTCGAACGGGCTGTTCTTTTGACGGCCAAACAAACTACGAACGAACGCTAGTAAGCTTGGACATAAAGCAACAATAAAAGGTTCACACCTATCAACTTTGATAACTGAGAATTGCTCAACTCTCCCTATGGAGGAGAATTTAGCGGCTTTGTCCATTTGAGATAGAAAGTTGGTGTTTTGGCATCGAAATAATCTAGGGAGTTTTATACTCGTAAAATTTGACATAAAAGAACAATAGAAAAGTGTACACTGACAAACTTTGATGGTCCAAAATTGCTCAACTCTCTCGATGGAGGTGTTTTTAACAGTCTGGTCCAATTTAGAACGAAATTTGATCTCTTTTCAACGAAACAATCTACGAAGCAAATACTAGTAAATCTGGACATAAAGCGACAATAAAAAGTGCATACCTATCAACTTTGACGATCCGGAATTACTCAACACTATCCATGGAGGCGATTTTAACGGTTTTGTCCATTTAGGAGCATGAGTTGATCTTTTGGCAACGAAACAATCAACGGAGCCCATAGTCGTAAAATTTGACATAAAATAACAATGAAATTTGTACGCCGACAAAATTTGATGGTTCGGAATTGCTCAATTCTCTCCATGGATGAGCTTGTAACGGTTTTACCCATTTTGGATCGAAAGTTACTCTTTTTGACAAGGAAACATTACATGAAGCGCATAATACCAGTAGTGAATTTGGACATAAAGCAACAATAAAAATGTACACCTATCAATTTTAATGGCTCGGATTGCTCAACTCCCTCCATGGGGGAGCTTTCTTACGATTTTGTCCATTTGGAAAGGAAACAATCTACAAAGTCCATACTCGTAAAATTTGACATTAAAGAACAATAAAAGGGGCACACCGACAACCTTTGATGGTTCGAAGTTGATCAACTCTCTCGATAGAGGTGCCTTTAACGGTTTCGTCCAATTAAGAAGGAAAGTTGTTCTTTTAGCAGCAAAATAATCTACGATGCGAACGCTATTAAATTTGGACATAAAGCAACAATAAAAGGTGCACATCTATCAAGTTTGATGATTGTTCGGAATTGCTCAAGTCTCTCCATGTTAAGGGTTTTGTCCATTTCAGATAGAAAGTTGGTCTTTCGGTATCGAAACAATCTACGAAGCCTATATTCCTGAGATTTGACATCAAATCACAATGAAAAGTGTACGCCGAGCAATTTCGACGGTTCGGAATAGCTCAACTCTCTCCATTGACGAACCATTAACGGTTTTGCCCATTCGGGAACGAAAGTTGGTCTTTTGGCAACGAAAAAATCAATGGAGCCTATAGTCGTAAAATTTGACATAAAATAACAATGAAAAATGTACACCGACCGACTTTGATGTTTCGGAATCGCTCAACTCTCTCCATGGAGGGGCTTTTAACGGTTTTCTTCTCCATTTGAGATCGAAAGTTGGTCTTTTTCGGCAAAGAAACGATAAATGAAGCGCATGCTAGTAAATTTGGACATAAAGAGACAATAAAAAAGTGTACACCTATCAGCTTTGATGGCTCGGATTGCTCGACTCTGTCCATGACGGAGCTTTTAAAGGTGTTGTCCATTTGAGATCGACAGTTGGTCTTTTTGACAACGAAACAATCCAAGAAGCGTAAATTTACACATAAAGCAACAATAAAAAGCGTACACATATCAACTTTGATGTTTCGGAAATGCTCAACTCTCTCTATGGAGAAGCTTCTAACAGTTTTGTCCATTTGACATAGAATGTTGGTCTTTTGGCATCGAAATAATCTATGAGGCCTATAGTCGTAAAATTTGATATAAAATAACAATAAAAACTGAAAACCTATCAACTTCGATGCTTCGGAATTGCTCAACTCTCTTCATGAAGGAGCTCCTAACGGTTTTTTCCATTTGAGATAGAAAGTTGTTGTTTTGGCATCGAAATAATCTAGCGAGCTTATACTCGTAAAATATGACATAAAAGAACAATAAAAAGTGTACACCGATCCACTTTGATGGTTCAAAATTGCTCAACTCTCTTGATGACGGTGTTTTTTTACAGTTTTGTCCAATTTAGAACGAAATTCGTTCTCTTGACAACGACGCAATCTAAGAAGCAATAATACTCGTAAGTTCCATATAAAGCAACGATAAAATGTGCGTACCTATCAAATTTGATGGTTCGGAATTGCTCAACTCTCTCCGTGGAGGAGCTTCTTTAAGGTTTTGTCCATTTGGGAACCAAAGTTGGTATTTTGGCAACAAAACAATCTACGGAGTCTATACTCGTAAAATTGGACAAAAAAGAACAATAAATGGTGTACACCGACCAACTTTGATGGTTCGAGATTGCTCAACATTCTCGATAGAGGGGGCTTCGAACGGGCTTTTTCTTTTGACAGCCAAACAAACTACGAAGCGAACGCTAGTAAGCTTGGACATAAAGCAACAATAAAAGGTTCACACCTATCAACTTTGATAACTGAGAATTGCTCAACTCTCCCTATGGAGGAGAATTTAGCGGCTTTGTCCATTTGAGATAGAAAGTTGGTGTTTTGGCATCGAAATAATCTAGGGAGTTTTATACTCGTAAAATTTGACATAAAAGAACAGTAGAAAAGTGTACACCGACAAACTTTGATGGTCCAAAATTGCTCAATTCTCTCGATGGAGGTGTTTTTAACAGTCTGGTCCAATTTAGAACGAAATTTGATCTCTTTTCAACGAAACAATCTACGAAGCGAATACTAGTAAATCTGGACATAAAGCGACAATAAAAAGTGCATACCTATCAACTTTGACGATTCGGAATTACTCAACACTATCCATGGAGGCGATTTTAACGGTTTTGTCCATTTAGGAGCATGAGTTGGTCTTTTGGCAACGAAACAATCAACGGAGCTCATAGTCGTAAAATTTGACATAAAATAACAATGAAAACTGTACGCCGAAAAAATTTGATGGTTCGGAATTGCTCAATTCTCTCCATGGATGAGCTTGTAACGGTTCTGTCCATTTGGGATCGAAAGTTGCTCTTTTTGACAAGGAAACAATACATGAAGCGCATAATACCAGTAGTGAATTTGGACATAAAGCAACAATAAAAAGTGTACAGCTATCAACTTTAATGGCTCGGATTGCTCAACTCTCTCCATGGGGGAGCTTTCTTACGATTTTGTCCATTTGGAAACGAAACAATTTACAAAGTCCATAGTCGTAAAATTTGACGTTAAGGAACAATGAAAGGGGCACACCGACAACCTTTGATGGTTCGAAGTTGATCAACTCTCTCGACAGAGGTGCCTTTAACGGTTTCGTCCAATTAAGAAGGAAAGTTGTTCTTTTACCGGCAAAATAATCTACGAATCGAACGCTAGTAAATTTGGAAATATAGCAACAATAAAAAGTGCACACCTATCAAGTTTGATGATGGTTCGAAATTGCTCAAGTCTCTCCATGTTAAGGGTTTTGTCCATTTGAGATAGAAAGTTGGTCTTTCGGCATCGAAACAATCTACGAAGCCTATATTCCTAAGATTTGACATCAAATCGCAATGAAAAGTGTACGCCGACCAACTTCGACGGTTCGGAATAGCTCAACTCTCTCCATGGACGAACTATTAACGGTTTTGCCCATTCGGGAACGAAAGTTGGTCTTTTGCCAACGAAACAATCAATGGAGCCTATAGTCGTAAAATTTGACATAAAATAACAACGAAAAATGTACACCGACCGACTTTGATGTTTCGGAATCGCTCAACTCTCCCCGATAAGTAGTATGTCATCCACACACAATACCAGGAAGACTTTTGTGCTCCCACTAACCCTTTGATAGACACAAGGTTCATCCTCATTTTGATTGAAACCAAACTCTTTGATTGTTTCATCAAAACGTAGATTCCAGCTTCGAGAAGCTTGCTTTAATCCATAAATCGATCGTTGCAACTTACAAACTTTACCAGCATTCTCTGGAGTGACAAAACCCTCAGGCTGTGTCATGTACACATCCTCGAGGAGATTCCCATTAAGGAATGCAGTCTTGACATCCATTTGCCAGATTTCATAATCATAGAATGCTCCAATAGCAAGCAAGATTCTGATATATTTAATCATGGCAACTGGAGAAAAAGTCTCATCATAGTCTATACCATGAATTTGCTTGAAACCCTTTGCAACCAATCGCCCCTTAAAGGTATGTACCTCCCCATCCATGTTAGTTTTCTTTTTGAAAACCCACTTGCACCCAATGGGTTTTACCCCTTCAGGTGGGTCATCCAAGGTCCATACCTTGTTGACATACATGGATTCCATCTCAGATCTCATGGCCTCTAGCCATTTCTCAGACTCTGGACCCGTAATAGCCTCTTGGTAGGTTGTTGGCTCATTTTGATCTATGATCAATACATCGCCATGTTGAGACACCAGAAATCCATATCTCTTAGGCTCATGACATTGCCTACCAGACTTACGTGGGCCTTGTGTTACTTGAGCAGATTCTTGTTCCACAACAACTTGTGGTGCCTGCTCATGTTTCGTCATAGGTTCAGCGTTCTCTTGTGTGTCTCGAACTTCTTCGAGTTCTATTTTACTCCCACTGGTTCCTCTAGAGATGAATTCTCTTTCTAGAAAAATACCAGTCCGTGCAACAAACACTTTGCTCTCGGTAGGATTATAGAAATAGTACCCCTTGGAAGAAAGACATACTAGGACGTTTCCCAGTCCATAATTCATATGTTGTCTTTTGAACCAATTTTGAAGGAACGCGATTGAGAGTAAAAACGGCTGTCTCTAAAGCATGTCCCTAAAAGGAAATTGGAAGATCTGTATGACTCATCATTGATCGTACCATGTCTAACAGGGTGCGATTTCTCCTCTCGGAAACACCATTCCATTGTGGTGTTCCAGGAGGAGTGAGTTGTGATACTATACCACACTCTTTCAGATGATCATTAAACTCATGGCTTAGGTATTCTCCACCTCGATATGATCGAAGTGCTTTGATACTTTTGCCAAGTTGGTTTTGTACTACATTCATGAAATCCTTGAACTTTTGAAAAGATTCTGACTTGTGTTTCATAAGGTACACATAGCCATATCTACTGAAATCATCAGTAAATGTAATGAAGTAATAAAACCCACCTCTGGCTAATGAGTTAATAGGCCCACATACATCACTATGTATAAGACCCAACAAATCATTAGCCCTCTCACTATGCCTAGTGAAAGGGGCTTTAGTCATCTTGCCTAATAAACAAGATTTGCATACCTCATATGATTCAAAATCAAATGAGTCCAAGAATCCATCTTTATGAAGTTTGGATATACGTTTCTCATTTATATGGCCCAAGCGACAATGCCAGAGATAAGTGGGGTTCGAATCATTCGATTTGAACCTCTTAGTATTAATGTTATAGACAGATGTTTCGCGATCTAGAATATAGACTCCATTAAACAATTGTGCACTACCATAAAATATTTCATTCAAATAAAATGAACAACATTTGTCCTTTATTAAAAATGAAAAACCCTTCTTGTCCAAACAAGAAATAGAAATAAGATTCCTACTAATAGCAGGCACAAAGTAACAGTTCTCTAATTCCAATACTAGCCCTGAAGGCAAAGTTAAATAATAAGTTCCTACAGATAGGGCAGCAACTCTTGGTCCATTGCCTACTCGTAGGTCCACCTCGCTTTTAGTCAAAGTTCTACTCCTTTTGAGTTCCTGCACATCATTACATATGTGAGAACCACAACCGGAATCTAGTACCCAAGTAGAAGAAGCAGATAAATTGACTTCTATAACAAAAATACCTGAAGTGGAAGTCATACTCCCTTTCTTCTTTTTGAGCTCTTCCAGGTAAACTTGGCAATTCCTCTTCCAGTGTCCAGCGACACCACAGTGGAAACATGTCCCTTCCTTAGCAACTCCACCTTTAGGTTTCAGTGCTTTAGACTTGGGTTTGGGCTGATTGTTGGATCCATTATCCATTTTCTTCTTATAGTTGCCCTTACCCTTGCCCTTGCCTTTGCCCTTTTGAACCATCATTATGGAACTAGACCCTTTTGGCATGTTCTGTTCAGCAGTTCTTAACATAGCTAACAGTTCTGGCGGTGATTTGTCAATTTCGTTCATGTTGTAGTTCACGACAAATTGACCATAGCTCGGAGGCAACGATTGCAGAACTAAATCAATGGCCAACTCTTGGCCCATAGGAAATCCCAACCTCTCAAGACTTTCAACATACCCAATCATTTTGAGTACGTGAGGTTCAACAGGACTTCCTTCCGCTAATTTGCACTGAAATAATGTTTTAGAAACATCATACCTTTCTTGCCGAGCCTGACCTTGATAAAGTTTCTTAAGGTGCCCGATCATATCGTAGGCATCCATGTTCTCATGTTGCTTCTGAAGCTCAGAGTTCATGGTAGCTAGCATGATGCATCCAACATCCAAGGCGTCATCTTGATGCTTCTTGTAAGCATCCTTTTCAGCCCTTGGAGCATTAGCAGCTGGTTGCTCAGGAATAGCTTGCTCTAGGACATACTGCTTTCGCTCATGTTTGAGGACAATCCTCAAATTTTGATACCAGTATAGGAAATTTGTCCCAGTCAGCTTGTCCTTCTCAAAGACAGATCATAGTGTTAGGTTGTTTGAAGTGTTTGATGCCATGGAAATCTACAATAGAAATATGCAAAGTAAATTTCATGCTATTCACATTTAATAAGGTTTTTAAATAAATGTAACTCCCACTATTTTTCTTCAATTAATAGCCCTCACTATTAATTTGGAAAGTCACAACTTTCTAGTGAGCCAAGATCCACAATTCAGTTTGTCTTAAGTTGGCTTTGGCCAATCACCCAAGATGTAGCTTATTTAGGTAGGTAACATTTTACCAATTGCATCACATACAACTCTTGGATAGTTGGGTGAACAACACTTGTTCTAATTCATCTTATGAATTAATGCCCAACTCTATGCCTCAAGGTCTCAATCCTATTGAGATGTCCTAGTTAAGTCAGACCCAATGTTATTGACAATACGGATATCACTATTATCCTTTCGCATCTCACCAAGATAGACAAGGTACTTTGCTTTGGCAAACCTACCTTATGTCGATCATGGCCTTGACGAGTGTCCTTCATTGGAAAGCATCATGTATTTGACTTAATATTTTCTTGAGGGTTTTTAGTCATTAATAAATGATCTCACCATATTAAACATGTTTTATACATCTAATCTAATGCATCTCATACATAGAAATTAAAGTGCATAAATTAAACATGACATTGCTATGGCCTCTACTACATCGATCCTCCCAAGCCAATGAAAGGATCGACAGGTCAACCTAGGTAAAGCATCTTCTCCAAGCGCCTTCCTTGATGATATTTGTTTAGTCTCCATCTCCTCTTTCTTCCATTGAAATCTCTTCATACATTTCAAATCTATACTAACTAATTACAAATTCTAAGCTATGTAACCGTTACATAACGATAGAGAAACCTCGAGTTACATTCGAGGGGAGTAAGATGAGAAGAGAATGTACAATCAGAGATTTAAGAGAAAGGCACGACACGCAGGCCGTATTTAAAATTTACAAACATAACAAATACCTGTCCAATCACATTGGTCTTTAAGGCCATAGCTATGCACCATGCATCATATATCACATAACATATGCATATTTAATAATAATCAAATTTATATAGTGATTTAAAATTAAGTCTTGATATCAAGCTTCGATTTATCACCCTTACGCTGAGTTTGCACCATGCATCATATATCACACACATAAAAAGTGCGTACCTAACAAATTTGATGGTTCCGAATTGCTCAACTCTCTCTCCGTGGAGGAGCTTCTTTAAGGTTTTGTCCATTTGGGAACAAAAGTTGGTATTTTGGCAACGAAACAATCTACGGAGTCTATACTCGTAAAAATGGACATGAAAGAACAATAAATGGTGTACACCGACCAACTTTGATGGCTCGAGATTGCTCAACATTCTCGATAGAGGGTGCTTCAAACGGGCTGTTCTTTTGACAGCCAAAAAAACTACGAAGCGAACGCTAGTAAGCTTGGACATAAAGCAACAATAAAAGGTGTGAACCTATCAACTTTGATAACTGAGAATTGTTCAACTCTCCCTATGGAGGAGAATTTAGCGGCTTTGTCCATTTGAGATAGAAAGTTGGTGTTTTGGCATCGAAATAATATAGGGAGTTTTATACTCGTAAAATTTGACATAAAAGAACAATAAAAAAGTGTACACCGACAAACTTTGATTGTCCAAAATTGCTCAACTCTCTCGATGGAGGTGTTTTTAACAGTTTGGTCCAATTTAGAACGAAATTTGTTCTCTTTTCAACGAGACAATCTACGAAGCGAATACCAGTAAATCTGGACATAAAGCAACAATAAAAAGTGCATACCTATCAACTTTGACGATTCGGAATTACTCAACACTATCCATGAAGGCGATTTTAACGGTTTTGTCCATTTAGGAGCATGAGTTGATCTTTTGGCAACGAAACAATCAACGGAGCCCATAGTCATAAAATTTGACATAAAATAACAATGAAAAGTGTACGCCAACAAAATTTGATGGTTCGGAATTGCTCAATTCTCTCCATGGATGAGCTTTTAATAGTTTTGTCCATTTGCGATAAAAAGTTGCTCTTTTTGACAAGCAAACAATACATGAAGCGCATAATACCAGTAGTGAATTTGGACATAAAGCAACAATAAAAAGTGTACACCTATCAACTTTAATGGCTCGGATTGCTCAACTCTCTCCATGGGGGAGCTTTCTTACTATTTTGTCCATTTGGAAACGAAACAATCTACAAAGTCCATACTCGTAAAATTTGACGTTAAAGAACAATAAAAGGGGCACACCGACAACCTTTGATGGTTCAAAGTTGATCAACGTTCTCGACAGAGGTGCCTTTAACGGTTGCCTCAAATTAAGAAGGAAAGTTGTTCTTTTAGCAGCAAAACAATCTACGAAGCGAAAGCTAGTAAATTTGGACATAAAACAACAATAAAAAGTGCACACCTATCAAGTTTGATGATGGTTCGGAATTGCTCAAGTCTCACCATGTTAGGGGTTTTGTCCATTTGAGATAGAAAGTTGGTCTTTCGGCATCGAAACAATCTACGAAGCCTATATTCCTGAGATTTGACATCAAATCACAATGAAAAGTGTACGCCGACCAACTTCGATGGTTCGGAATAGCTCAACTCTCTCCATGGACGAACTATTAACGGTTTTGCCCATTCGGGAACGAAGGTTGGTCTTTTGGCAACGAAACAATCAATGGAGCCTATAGTCGTAAAATTTGACATAAAATAACAACGAAAAATGTACACCGACCGACTTTGATGTTTCGGAATCGCTCAACTCTCTCCATGGAGGGGCTTTTAACGGTTTTCTTCTCCATTTGAGATCGAAAGTTGGTCTTTTTTGGCAAAGACACGATAAATGAATCGCACGCTAGTAAATTTGGACATAAAGCAACAATAAAAAAATTGTACACCTATCGGCTTTGATGGCTCGGATTGCTCAACTCTGTCCATGGAGGAGCTTTTAAAGGTGTTGTCCATTTGAGATCGACAGTTGGTCTTTTTGACAACGAAACAATCTAAGAAGCGTAAATTTACACATAAAGCAACAATAAAAAGCGTACACATATCAACTTTGATGTTTCGGAAATGCTCAACTCTCTCTATGGAGAAGCTTTTAACAGTTTTGTCCATTTGACATAGAATGTTCGTCTTTTGGCATCGAAATAATCTAGGGAGCTTATACTCGTAAAATTTGACATAAAAGAACAATAAAAAGTGTACACCGATCCACTTTGATGGTCCAAAATTGCTCAACTCTCTCGATGACGGTGTTTTTAACAGTTTTGTCCAATTTAGAACGAAATTCGTTCTCTTGACAACGACACAATCTAAGAAGCAATAATACTCATAAGTTCCACATAAAGCAACGATAAAAAGTGCTTACCTATCAAATTTGATGGTTCAGAATTGCTCAACTCTCTTCATGGAGGAGCTCCTAACGGAGTCTATACATGTAAAATTGGACATAAAAGAATAATAAATGGTGTACACCGACCAACTTCGATGGTTCGAGATTACTCAACATTCTCGATAGAGGGTACTTCGAACGGGCTATTCTTTTGACAGCCAAACAAACTACGAAGCGAACGCTAGTAAGCTTGGACATAAAGCAACAATAAAAGGTGTGAACCTATCAACTTTGATAACTGAGAATTGTTCAACTCTCCCTATGGAGGAGAATTTAGCGGCTTTGTCCATTTGAGATAGAAAGTTGGTGTTTTGGCATCGAAATAATCTAGGGAGCTTTATACTCGTAAAATTTGACATAAAAAAACAATAAAAAAGTGTACACCGACAAACTTTGATGGTCCAAAATTGCTCAACTCTCTCGATGGAGGTGTTTCTAACAGTTTGGTCCAATTTAGAACGAAATTTGTTCTCTTTTCAACGAGACAATCTACGAAGCGAATACTAGTAAATATTTACATAAAGGGACAATAAAAAGTGCATACCTATCAACTTTGACGATTCGGAATTACTCAACACTATCCATGGAGGCGATTTTAGCGGTTTTGTCCATTTAGGAGCATGAGTTGGTCTTTTGGCAACGAAACAATCAACGGAGCCCATAGTCACAAAATTTGACATAAAATAACAATGAAAAGTGTACGCCGACAAAATTTGATGGTTTGGAATTGCTCACTTCTCTCCATGGATGAGCTTGTAACGGTTTTGTCCATTTGGGATCGAAAGTTGCTCTTTTTGACAAGGACACAATACATGAAGCGCATAATACCAGTAGTGAATTTGGACAAAAATCAAGAATAAAAACTATACACCTATCAACTTTAATGGCTCGGATTGCTCAACTCGCTTCATGGGGGAGCTTTCTTACGATTTTGTACATTTGGAAACGAAACAATCTACAAAGTCCATACTCGTAAAATTTGACGTTAAAGAACAATAAAATGGGCACACCGACAACCTTTGATGGTTCGAAGTTGATCAACTCTCTCGACAGAGGTGCCTTTAACGGTTTCGTCCAATTAAGAAGGAAAGTTGTTCTTTTAGCAGCAAAATAATCTATGAAGCGAACGCTAGTAAATTTGGACATAAAGCAACAATAAAAAGTGCACACCTATCAAGTTCGATGATGGTTCGGAATTGCTCAAGTCTCTCCATGTTAAGGGTTTTGTCCATTTGAGTTAGAAAGTTGGCCTTTCGGCATCGAAACACTCTACGAAGCCTATATTCCAGAGATTTGACATCAAATCACAATGAAAAGTTTACGCCGACCAAATTCGACGGTTCGGAATAGCTCAACTCTCTCCATGGACGAACTATTAACGGTTTTGCCCATTCCGGAACGAAAGCTGGTCTTTTGGCAACGAAACAATCAATGGAGCCTATAGTCGTAAAATTTAACATAAAATAACAACGAAAAGTGTACACCGACGGACTTTGATGTTTCGAAATCGCTCAACTCTCTCCATGGAGGGCTTTTAACGGTTTTCTTCTCCATTTGAGATCGAAAGTTGGTCTTTTTCGGCAAAGAAACGATAAATGAAGCGCATGCTAGTAAATTTGGACATAAAACAACAATAAAAGAGTGTACACCTATCGGCTTTGATGGCTCGGATTGCTCAACTCTGTCCATGGAGGGGCTTTTAAAGGTGTTGTCCATTTGAGATCGACAGTTGGTCTTTTTAACAACGAAACAATCTAAGAAGCGTAAACTTACATATAAAGCAACAATAAAAAGCGTACACATATCAACTTTGATGTTTCGGAAATGCTCAACTCTCTCTATGAAGAAGCTTTTAACAGTTTTGTCCATTTGACATAGAATGTTGGTCTTTTGGCATCGAAACAATCTATGAGGCCTCTATAGTCGTAAAATTTGATATAAAATAACAATAAAAAGTGAAAACCTATCAACTTCGATGCTTCGAAATTGCTCAACTCTCTTCATGGAGGAGCTCCTAACGGTTTTGTCGATTTGAGTTAGAAAGTTGTTGTTTTGGCATCGAAATAATCTATGGAGCTTATACTCGTAAAATTTGACATAAAAGAACAATAAAAAGTGTACAACGATCCACTTTGATGGTCCAAAATTGCTCAACTCTCTCGATGACGGTGTTTTTAACAGTTTTGTCCAATTTAGAACGAAATTCGTTCTCTTGACAACGACACAATCTAAGAAGCAATAATACTCGTAAGTTCCACATAAAGCAACGATAAAAAGTGCGTACCTATCAAATTTGATGGTTCGGAATTGCTCAAATCTCTCCGTGGAGGAGCTTCTTTAAGGTTTTGTCCATTTGGGAACGAAAGTTGGTATTTTGGCAACGAAACAGTCTACGGAGTCTATACTCGTAAAATTGGACATAAAAGAACAATAAATGGTGTACACCGACCAACTTTGATGGTTCGAGATTGCTCAACATTCTCGATAGAGGGTGCTTCGAACGGGCTGTTCTTTTGACAGCCAAACAAACTACGAAGCGAACGCTAGTAAGCTTGGACATAAAGCAACAATAAAAGGTTCACACCTATCAATTTTGATAACTGAGAATTGTTCAACTCTCCCTATGGAGGAGAATTTAGCGGCTTTGTCCATTTGAGATAGAAAGTTGGTGTTTTGGCATCAAAATAATCTAGGGAGCTTTATACTCATAAAATTTGACATAAAGGAACAATAAAAAAGTGTACACCGACAAACTTTGATGGTCCAAAATTGCTCAACTCTCTCGATGGAGGTGTTTTTGTCACGCCTAATTTCCGGAGACGCGACTGGGTGCTCTCTCCGCACCCTTCCTAGGTCACTAGTGTGAACATTGGGGTTTAACCGGAAATCCGGCGGCACCTCCCCGTATATCGGAGAGTGCCCACCTGCATTAGAAACGCAGCAACAACAACATCACACTAGCAACCTAGCAAACATAGGCCTCGGGCCTCAACAACATGCAATCCTGACCCTAGGCCTCAGGCCATCCACTACCAGCATGCACAAACTGATGGTATCACATATAAATCCACACACATATTCTTAAATCATCGAATATAACTATAATTCAACATCCACATCTACATGATGCACAACCGTGCCAAATAGTTATAATCTCTCAACATAGATATACTACATACACCCACATGCATAGAGTATATCTCTAGCACCCAACCTATCCAGGGCCATCCATGTCACGTCCCGCTCACTGATCCGTACCACCGGTACCCGTACCAGTATCTCCTGTGGAAGGAAAACAAATAAAGGAGTGAGTTAGAAGCTCAGTAGGGTAAGGAAATACACATTGTTATAGGCAGAATCAAAAGGGAGTAATGCAACAATATGTACCTACCACATGAACGTATACTCAACAAAATCACATCAACATTTACCCGGATAACCCTCTCGGTGCACAACAAGCACAATAACATTGCAACCCAATGAATATTGCACGGGAGCAAGCTCATCACAACCAACCACTCCTAGGATCATCCGGTTGCGTGAACCTATCAAGCCCGCACCCCACAAGGCAAGCCACTCTCGAACTCGCCCCTAGTGCGTTATCCCACATGGGGTTCACGTGACTTGGTGATAACAACCTTCACCTTGCCATCCTCCCATGTGGCTTTCAAGTAACCTAAAGGTTCCCGAGTCCATACTCGAGTCCCCCATGCATCTCTAATGCATTATGACATGTCATGCCGAATAGATAAGTATATATGGAAATCCTATATATCTTACATAACTACCATGATGCATGAACGGAAAATCACTACGTGTCCGTAAATGACGGAACACGAATCGGGTCATGCAACATTCAACATCAACAATAATTCACACTAGGCTCGTTTCCCCTTAGAAGCAATTAAGGCGGAAACACAAACAATGGCGACCAATGAAGAATAGGAACGCTATTTAGGCAACAATAACGAATGTTAGATAGAAAGGTTGGAAATCCCCTACCTCGTTCCGAGCCAACACACAATTTCTCAAACTTAGGGTTTTAACCCTTGGTTCTCCCAACCTATCGATTCACATCAAATAGCACTCATACAATTAATCCAAAAATTCCATATTATAATATGAATCACAATTTAATCAACAAAATTATAACACTTACTTTCTCTCTCTAGAAATTCCTCTAAAAATCTTCAATCTCAACCCAAGCTTAAATCATCTCCAAATCATGAATCAATCTACATATACATCCAAAATCAACCTAGGATTAACATATCTAACCCATAGAAATCAACTCTAACCAAAACTAACAAGATCTACTCAAAACCCTAGAAAAGGAAAAATGAACAATCTTACCTCCAAGGCTTGAATCTTCCTTGAATCCTCTCTAAATCTCCAAACCAAGCTTTAATCTCCAAGAAATCACCTCAAACACACTTCTCTCTCCAGAATCGTCGCTCTCTCTCTCTCTAGAACTGAAACATATCAGAAAAATGTCTAAAATGACTCGTTGGAGCCTTTTGAAAAACACGGGTAGCGCCTAGGCGCCTGACCTATTGAAATTTCTCCCTGGCGAGCTGCTCTTGGCGGAAATCCTGGCCGTGCGCGATTTCCACGCCCAGGCAGGATGCGCCTAGGCGGGCGCCCCTGCGCCTACTCCACAATTGCCCGCCCACTGGACTGGGCGCTGCGCCTAGGCGCCCTGGGCTGCGCCAAGTCCAGTGTCTCCTCCTTTGGACTTCAACATCGTCCCTGCATCTGCTGGATTAGGCGCCTCTAGGAGCACCTCTGCACACGCCTAGGCGCACACCGCCTAGGCGTGTTACTCGGGCGCCTAGGCGCCCCAGCTTCTTCTGGTGCTCTTCATTTCCAGCCCCCAATGGACTAGGCGCAGCGCCTAGGCGCCCCCTGGTGCGCCTAGTCCAGTTTTTCCCTTTGTGAAAAACTCAAAAATCAGAAAAAAAAATTTGGGTCGGGGTTTTACAGTTTTTAACAGTTTGGTCCAATTTAGAACGAAATTTGTTCTCTATTCAACGAGACAATCTACGAAGCGAATTCTAGTAAATCTGGACATAAAGCGACAATAAAAAGTGCATACCTATCAACTTTGACGATTCGGAATTACTCAACACTATCCATGGAGGCGATTTTAACGGTTTTGTCCATTTAGGAGCATGAGTTGGTCCTTTGGCAACGAAAATTAAGAAGGAAAGTTGTTCTTTTAGCAACAAAATAATCTACGAAGCGAACGATATTAAATTTTGACATAAAGCAACAATAAAAAGTGCACACCTATCAAGTTTGATGATGGTTCGAAATCACTCAAGTTTCTCCATGTTAAGGGCTTTGTCCATTTGAGATGGAAAGTTGGTCTTTCGGCATCGAAACAATCTACGAAGCATATTTTTCTGAGATTTGACATCAAATCACAATGAAAAGTGTACGCCGACCAACTTCGACGGTTCGGAATTGCTCAACTCTCTCCATGGATGAAGTATTAACGGTTTTGCCCATTCGGGAACGAAAGTTGGTCTTTTGGCAACGAAACAATCAATGGAGCCTATAGTCGTAAAATTTGACATAAAATAACAACGAAAAGTGTACACCGACCGACTTTGATGTTTCGGAATCGCTCAACTCTCTCCATGGAGGAGCTTTTCACGGTTTTCTTCTCCATTTGAGATCAAAAGTTGGTCTTTTTCGGCAAAGAAACGATAAATGAAACGCATGCTAGTAAATTTGGACATAAAGCAACAATAAAAGAGTGTACACCTATCAGCTTTGATGGATCGGATTGCTGAACTCTGTCCATAGAGAAGCTTTTAATGGTGTTGTCCATTTGAGATCGACAGTTGGTCTTTTTGACAACAAAACAATCTAAGAAGCGTAAATTTACACATAAAGCAACAGTAAAAAGCGTACACATATCAACTTTGATGTTTCGGAAATGCTCAACTCTCTCTATGGAGAAACTTTTAACAGTTTTGTCCATTTGACATAGAATGTTGGTCTTTTGGCATCGAAACAATCTATGAGGCCTATAGTCGTAAAATTTGATATAAAATAACAAAAAAAAGTGAAAACCTATCAACTTCGATGCTTCGGAATTGCTCAACTCTCTTCATGGAGGGGCTCCTAACGGTTTTGTCCATTTGAGATAGAAAGTTGTTGTTTTGGCATCGAAATAATCTGGGGAGCTTATACTCGTAAAATTTGACATAAAAGAACAATAAAAAGTGTACACCGATCCACTTTGATGGTCCAAAATTGCTCAACTCTCTCGATGACGGTGTTTTTAACAGTTTTGTCCAATTTAGAACGAAATTCGTTCTCTTGACAATGAAACAATCTAAGAAGCAATAATTCTCGTATGTTCCACATAAAGCAACGATAAAAAGTGCGTACCTATCGAATTTGATGGTTCGGAATTGCTCAACTCTCTCCGTGGAGGAGCTTCTTTAAGGTTTTGTCCATTTGGGAACGAAAGTTGGTATTTTCCCAACGAAACAATCTACGGAGTCTATACTCGTGAAATTGGACATAAAAGAACAATAAATGGTGTACACCGACCAACTTTGATGGTTCGAGATTGCTCAACATTCTCGATAGAGGGTGCTTCGAACGGGCTGTTCTTTTGACAGCCAAACAAACTACGAAGCGAACGCAGCCTGGACATAAAGCAACAGTAAAAGGTTCACACCTATCAACTTTGATAACTGAGAATTGTTCAACTCTCCCTATGGGGAGAATTTAGCGGTTTTGTCCATTTGAGATAGAAAGTTGGTGTTTTGGCATCGAAATAATCTAGGGAGCTTTATACTCGTAAAATTTGACATAAAAGAACAATAAAAAAGTGTACACCGACGAACTTTGATGGTGCAAAATTGCTCAACTCTCTCGATGGAGGTGTTTTTAACAGTTTGGTCCAATTTAGAACGAAATTTGTTCTCTTTTCAACGAGACAATCTACGAAGCGAATACTAGTAAATCTGGACATAAAGAGACAATAAAAAGTGCGTACCTATCAACTTTGTCAATTCGGAATTACTCAACACTATCCATGGAGGCGATTTTAACGATTTTGTCCATTTTGCAGCATGAGTTGGTCTTTTGGCAACGAAACAATCAACGGAGCCCATAGTCGTAAAATTTGACATAAAATGACAATGAAAAGTGTACGCCGACAAAATTTGATGGTTCGGAATTGCTCAATTCTCTCCATGGATGAGCTTGTAACGGTTTTGTCCATTTGGGATCGAAAGTTGCTCTTTTTAACAAGGAAACAATACATGAAGAGCATAATACCAGTAGTGAATTTGGACATAAAACAACAATAAAAAGTGTACACCTATCAACTTTAATGGCTCGGATTGCTCAACTCTCTCCATGGGGGGAGCTTTCTTAAGGATTTGTCCATTTGGAAACGAAACAATCTACAAAGTCCATACTCGTAAAATTTGACGTTAAAGAACAACAAAAGGGGCACACCGACAACTTTTGATGGTTCGAAATTGATCAACTCTCTCGACAGAGGTGCGTTTAACGGTTTCGTCCAATTAAGAAGAAAGGTTGTCCTTTTAGCAGCAAAATAATCTATGAAGCGAACGCTAGTAAATTTGGACATAAAGGGTTCTGTCCATTTGAGATAGAAAGCTGGTCTTCCGGCATCGAAAGAATCTACGAAGCCTATATTCCTGAGATTTGACATCAAATCACAATGAAAAGTGTATGCCGACCAACTTCGACGGTTCGGAATAGCTCAACTCTCTCCATGGACGAACTATTAACGGTTTTGCCCATTCAAGAACGAAAGTTGGTCTTTTGGCAACGAAACAATCAATGGAGCCTATAGTCGTAAAATTTGACATAAAATAACAACGAAAAATGTACACCGACCGACTTTGATGTTTCAGAATCGCTCAACTCTCTCCATGGAGGGGCTTTTAACGGTTTTCTTCTTCATTTGAGATCGAAAGTTGATCTTTTTCTTCAAAGAAACGATAAATGAAGCGCATGCTAGTAAATTTGGACATAAAGCAACAATAAAAGAGTGTACACCTATCAATTTTGATGGCTCGGATTGCTCAACTCTGTCCATGGAGGAGCTTTTAAAGGTGTTGTCCATTTGAGATCGACAGTTGGTCTTTTTGACAACGAAACAATCTTAGAAGCGTAAATTTTCACATAAAGCAACAATAAAAAGCGTACACATATCAACTTTGATGTTTCGGAAATGCTCAACTCTCTCTATGGAGAAGCTTTTAACAGTTTTGTCCATTTGATATAGAATGTTGGTCTTTTGGCATCGAAACAATCTATGAGGCCTATAGTCGTAAAATTTGATATAAAATAACAATAAAAAGTGAAAACCTATCAACTTCGATGCTTCGGAATTGCTCAACTCTCTTCATGGAGGAGCTCCTAACGGTTTTGTCCATTTAAGATAGAAAGTTGTTGTTTTGGCATCGAAATAATCTAGGGAGCTTATACTCGTAAAATTTGACATAAAAGAACAATAAAAAGTGTACACCGATCCACTTTGATGGTCCAAAATTGCTCAACTCTCTCTTGACAACGACACATTCTAAGAAGCAATAATACTCGTAAGTTCCACAAAAAGAAACGATAAAAAGTGCGTACCTATCAAATTTGATGGTTCGGATTTGCTCAACTCTCTCTGTGGAGGAGCTTCTTTAAGGTTTTGTCCATTTGGGAACGAAAGTTGGTATTTTTGGCAACAAAACAATCAACGGAGTCTATACTCGTAAAATTGGACATAAAAGAACAATAAATGGTGTACACCGACCAACTTTGACGGTTCGAGATTGCTCAACATTCTCGATTGAATTTCTCAACTCTCTCGATTGAGGTGTTTTTAACGGTTTGGTCCAATTTAGAATGAAATTTGTTCTCTTTTCAACGAGACAATCTACGAAGCGAATACTAGTAAATCTGGACATAAAGCGACAATAAAAAGTGCATACCTATCAACTTTGACGATTCTAAATTACTCAACACAATCCATGGAGCCAATTTTAACGGCTTTGTCCATTTAGGAGCATGAGTTGGTCCTTTGGCAACGAAACAATCAATGGAGCCCATAGTCTTAAAATTTGTCATAAAATAACAATGAAAAGTGTACGCCGACAAAATTTGACGGTTCGGAATTGCTCAATTCTCTCCATGGATGAGCTTGTAACGGTTTTGTCCATTTGGGATCGAAAGTTGCTCTTTTTGACAGGAAAACAATACATGAAGCGCATAATTCCAGTAGTGAATTTGGACATAAAGCAACAATAAAAAGTGTACACCTATCAACTTTAATGGCTCGGATTGCTCAACTCTCTCCGTGGGGTAGCTTTCTTACGATTTTGTCCATTTGGAAACGAAACAATCTACAAAGTCCATACTCGTAAAATTTGACGTTAAAGAACAATAAAAGGGGCACACCGACAACCTTTGATGGTTCAAAATTGATCAACTCTCTCGACAGAGGTGCCTTTAACGGTTTCGTCCAATTAAGAAGAAAAGTTGTTCTTTTAGCAGCAAAATAATCTACGAAGCGAACGCTAGTAAATTTGGACATAAAGCAACAATAAAAAGTTCACACTTATCAAGTTTGATGATGGTTCGGAATTGCTCGCTCAAGTCTCTCCATGTCAAAGGGTTTTGTCCATTTGAGATAGAAAGTTGGTCTTTCGGCATCGAAACAATCTACGAAGCCTATATTCCTGAGATTTGACATCAATTCACAATGAAAAGTGTACGCCGACCAACTTCGACGGTTCGGAATTGCTCAACTCTCTCCATGGAGGGGCTTCTAACGGTTTTCTTCTCCATTTGAGATCGAAAGTTGGTCTTTTTTTGCAAAGAAATAATAAATGAAGCGCATGCTAGTAAATTTGGACATAAAGCAACAATAAAAGAGTGTACACCTATCAGCTTTAATGGCTCGGATTGCTCAACTCTGTCCTTGGAGGAGCTTTTAAAGGTGTTGTCCATTTGAGATCGACAGTTGGTCTTTTTGACAACGAAACAATCTAAGAAGCGTAAATTTACACATAAAGCAACAATAAAAAGCGTACACATATGAACTTTGATGTTTCGGAAATGCTCAACTCTCTCTATGGAGAAGCTTTTAAAAGTTTTGTCCATTTGACATAGAATGTTGGTCTTTTGGCATCGAAACAATCTATGAGGCCTATAGTCGTAAAATTTGATATAAAATAACAAAAAAAAGTGAAAACCTATCAACTTCGATGCTTCGGAATTGCTCAACTCTCTTTATGGAGGAGCTCCTAACGGTTTTGTCCATTTGAGATAGAAAGTTTTTGTTTTGGCATCGAAATAATCTACGGAGCTTATACTCGTAAAATTTGACATAACAGAACAATAAAAAGTGTATACCGATCCACTTTGATGGTCCAAAATTGCTCAACTCTCTCGATGACGGTGTTTTTAACAGTTTTGACCAATTTAGAACGAAATTCGTTCTCTTGACAATGACACAATCTAAGAAGCAATAATACTCGTAAGTTCCACATAAAGCAACGATAAAAAGTGCGTACCTATCGAATTTGATGATTCAGAATTACTCAAGTCTCTCCGAAGAGGAGTTTCTTTAAGTTTTTGTCCATTTGGGAACGAAAGTTGGTATTTTTGAAACGAAACAATCTACGGAGTCTATACTCGTAAAATTGGACATAAGAGAACAATAAATGTTGTACACCGACCAACTTTGATGGTTCGAGATTGCTCAACATTCTCAATAGAGGGTGCTTCGAACGGGCTTTTCTTTTGACAGCCAAACAAACTACGAAGCGAACGCTAGTAAGCTTGGACATACAGCAACAATAAAAGGTTCACACCTATCAACTTTGATAACTGAGAATTGTTCAACTCTACCTATGGAGGAGAATTTAGCGGTTTTGTCCATTTGAGATAGAAAGTTGGTGTTTTGGCATCGAAATAATCTAGGGAGCTTTATACTCGTAAAATTTGACATAAAAGAACAATAAAAAAGTGTACACCGACAAACTTTGATTGTCCAAAATTGCTCAACTCTCTCGATGGTGGTGTTTTTAACAGTTTGGTCCAATTTAGAACAAAATTTGTTCTCTTTTCAACGAGACAATCTACGAAGCGAATACTAGTAAATCTGGACATAAAGCGACAAAAAAAAGTGCATACCTATCAACTTTGACGATTCGGAATTACTCAACACTATCCATGGAGGCGATTTTAACGGTTTTGTCCATTAAGGAGCATGAGTTGGTATTTTGTCAACGAAACAATCAACAGAGCCCATAGTCGTAAAATTTGACATAAAATAACAATGAAAAGTGTACGCCGACAAAAATGATGGTTCGGAATTGCTCAATTCTTTCCATGAATGAGCTTGTAACGGTTTTGTCCATTTGGGATCGAAAGTTGCTCTTTTTGACAAGGAAACAATACATGAAGCGCATAATACCAGTAGTGAATTTGGACATAAAGCAACAATAAAAAGTGTACACCTATCAACTTTAATGGCTCGGATTGCTCAACTCTCTCCATGGGGGAGCTTTCTTACGATTTTGTCCAATTGGAAATGAAACAATCTACAAAGTCTATACTTGTAAAATTTGACGTTAAAGAACAATAAAAGGGTAACACCGACAACCTTTGATGGTTCAAAATTGATCAACTCTCTCGACAGAGGTGCCTTTAACGGTTTCGTCCAATTAAGAACGAAAAGTTTTTCTTTTAGCAGCAAAATAATCTAAGAAGCGAATGCTAGTAAATTTGGACATAAAGCAACAATAAAAAGTGCACACCTATCAAGTTTGATGATGGTTCAAAATTGCTCAAGTCTCTCCATGTTAAGGGTTTTGTCCATTTGAGATAGAAAGTTGGTCTTTCGGCATGGAAACAATCTACGAAGCCTATATTCCGGAGATTTGACATCAAATCACAATGAAAAGTGTACGTCGACCAACTTCGACGGTTCGGAATAGCTCAACTCTCTCCATGGACGAACTATTAACGGTTTTGCCCATTCGGGAATGAAAGTTGGTCTTTTGGCAACGAAACAATCAACGGAACCTATAGTCGTAAAATTTGACATAAAATAAAAATGAAAAATGTACACCGACCGACTTTGATGTTTCGGAATCGCTCAACTCTCACCTTGGAGGGGCTTTTAACGGTTTTCTTCTCCATTTGAGATCGAAAGTTGGTCTTTTTCGGCAAAGAAACGATAAATGAAACGCATGCTAGTAAATTTTTACATAAAGCAACAATAAAAGAGTGTACACCTATCAGCTTTGATGGCTCGGATAGCTCAACTCTGTCCATGGAGGAGCTTTTAAAGGTGTTGTTCATTTGTGATCGACAGTTGGTCTTTTTGACAACGAAACAATCTAAGAAGCGTAAATTTACACATAAAGCAACAATAAAAAGCGTACACATATCAACTTTGATGTTTCGGAAATGCTCAACTCTCTCTATGGAGAAGCTTTTAACAATTTTGTCCATTTGACATAGAATGTTGGTCTTTTGGCATCGAAACAATCTATGAGGCCTATAGTCATAAAATTTGATATAAAATAACAATAAAAAGAGAAAACCTATCAACTTCGATGCTTCGGAATTGCTCAACTCTCTTCATGGAGGAGCTCCTAACGGTTTTGTCCATTTGAGATAGAAAGTTGTTGTTTTGGCATCGAAATAATCTAGGGAGCTTATACTCGTAAAATTTGACATAAAAGAACAATAAAAAGTGTACACCGATCCACTTTGATGGTCCAAAATTGCTCAACTCTCTCGATGACGGTGTTTTTAACAGTTTTGACCAATTTAGAACGAAATTCGTTCTCTTGACAACGACACAATCTAAGAAGCAATAATACTCGAAAGGTCCACATAAAGCAACGATAAAAAGTGCGTACCTATCAAATTTGATGGTTCGGAATTGCTCAACTCTCTCCGCAGAGGAGCTTCTTTAAGGTTTTGTCCATTTGGGAACGAAAGTTGTTATTTTGCCAAATAAACAATCTACGGAGTCTATACTCGTAAAATAGGACATAAAAGAACAATAAATGGTGTACACCGACCAACTTTGATGGCTCGAGATTGCACAACATTCTCGATAGAGGGTGCTTCGAACGGGCTGTTCTTTTGACAACCAAACAAACTACGAAGCGAAAGTTAGTAAGCTTGGACATAAAGCAACAATAAAAGGTTCCCACCTATCAACTTTGATAACTGAGAATTGTTCAACTCTCCCTATGGAGGAGAATTTAGCGGCTTTGTCCATTTGAGATAGAAAGTTGGTGTTTTGGCATCAAAATAATCTAGGGAGCTTTATACTCGTAAAATTTGACATAAAAGAACATTAAAAAAGTGTACACCGACAAACTTTGATGGTCGAAAATTGCTCAACTCTCTCGATGGAGGTGTTTTTAACAGTTTGGTCCAATTTAGAACGAAATTTGTTCTCTTTTCAACGAGACAATCTACGAAGCGAATACTAGTAAATCTGGACATAAAGCGACAATAAAAAGTGCATACCTATCAACTTTGACGATTCGGAATTACTCAACACTAACCATGGAGGCGATTTTAACGGTTTTGTCCATTTAGGAGCATGAGTTGGTCTTTTGGCAGCGAAACAATCAACGGAGCCCATAGTCGTAAAATTTGACATAAAATAACAACGAAAAGTGTACGCCGACAAAATTTGAAGGTTCGGAATTGCTCAATTCTCTCCATGGATGAGCTTGTAACGGTTTTGTCCATTTGGGATCGAAAGTTGCTCTTTTTGACTAGGAAACAATACATGAAGCACATAATACCAGTAGTGAATTTGGACATAAAGCAACAATAAAAAGTGTACACCTATCAACTTTAATGGCTCGGATTGCTCAACTCTCTCCATGGGGGAGCTTTCTTACGATTTTGTCCATTCGGAAACGAAACAATCTACAAAGTCCATATTCGTAAAATTTGACGTTAAAGAACAATAAAAGGGGCACACCGACAACCTTTGATGGTTCGAAATTGATCAACTCTCTCGACAGAGGTGCCTTTAACGGTTTCATCCAATTAAGAAGGAAAGTCGTTCTTTTAGCAGCAAAATAATGTACAAAGCGAACGCTAGTAAATTTGGACATAAAGCAACAATAAAAAGTGCACACCTATAAGTTTGATGATGGTTCGAAATTGCTCAAGTCTCTCCATGTTAAGGGTTTTGTCCATTTGAGATAGAAAGTTGGTCTTTCGGCATTGAAACAATCTACGAAGCCCATATTCCTGAGATTTGCATCAAATCACAATGAAAAGTGTACGCCGACCAACTTCAACTGTTCGGAATAGCTCAACTCTCTCGATGGACGAACTATTAATGGTTTGTCCCATTCGGGAACGAAAGTTGGTCTTTTGGCAACGAAACAATCAACGAAGCCTATAGTCATAAAATTTGACTTAAAATAACAGCGAAAAATGTACACCGACCGACTTTAATGTTTCGGAATCGCTCAACTCTCTCCATGGAGGGGCTTTTAACGGTTTTCTTCTCCATTTGAGATCGAAAGTTGGTCTTTTTTGGCAAAGAAACGATAAATGAAACGCATGCTAGAAAATTTGGACATAAAGCAACAATAAAAGAGTGTACACCTATCAGCTTTGATGGCTCGGATTACTCAACTCTGTCCATGGAGGAGCTTTTAAAGGTGTTGTCCATTTGAAATCGACAGTTGGTCCTTTTGACAACGAAACAATCTAAGAAGCGTAAATTTATACATAAAGCAACAATAAAAAGCGTACACATATCAACTTTGATGTTTCGGAAATGCTCAACTCTATCTATGGAGAAGCTTTTAACAGTTTTGTCCGTTTGACATAGAATGTTGGTCTTTTGGCATCGAAACAATCTATGAGGCCTATAGTCGTAAAATTTGATATAAAATAACAATAAAAAGAGAAAACCTATCAACTTTGATGCTTCGGAATTGCTCAACTATCTTCATGGAGGAGCTCCTAACGGTTTTGTCCATTTGAGATAGAAAGTTGTTGTTTCGGCATCGAAATAATCTGGGGAGCTTATACTCGTAAAATTTGACATAAAAGAACAATAAAAAGTGTACACCGATCCACTTTGATGGTCCAAAATTGCTCAACTCTCTCGATGACGGTGTTTTTAACAGTTTTGTCCAATTTAGAACGAAATTCGTTCTCTTGACAACGACACAATCTAAGAAGCAATAATACTCATAAGTTCCACATAAAGCAACGATAAAAAGTGTGTACCTATCAAATTTGATGGTTCGGAATTGCTCAACTCTCTCCGCAGAGGAGCTTCTTTAAGGTTTTGTCCATTTGGGAACGAAAGTTGTTATTTTGCCAAATAAACAATCTACGGAGTCTATACTCGTAAAATAGGACATAAAAGAACAATAAATGGTGTACACCGACCAACTTTGATGGCTCGAGATTGCACAACATTCTCGATAGAGGGTGCTTCGAACGGGCCGTTCTTTTGACTACCAAACAAACTACGAAGCGAAAGTTAGTAAGCTCGGACATAAAGCAACAATAAAAGGTTCCCACCTATCAACTTTGATAACTTAGAATTGTTCAACTCTCCCTATGGAGGAGAATTTAGCGGCTTTGTCCATTTGAGATAGAAAGTTGGTGTTTTGGCATCAAAATAATCTAGGGAGCTTTATACTCGTAAAATTTGACATAAAAGAACATTAAAAAAGTGTACACCGACAAACTTTGATGGTCCAAAATTGCTCAACTCTCTCGATGGAGGTGTTTTTAACGGTTTGGTCCAATTTAGAACGAAATTTGTTCTCTTTTCAACGAGACAATCTACGAAGCGAATACTAGTAAATCTGGACATAAAGCGACAATAAAAAGTGCATACCTATCAACTTTGACGATTCGGAATTACTCAACACTAACCATGGAGGCGATTTTAACGGTTTTGTCCATTTAGGAGCATGAGTTGGTCTTTTGGCAGCGAAACAATCAACGGAGCCCATAGTCGTAAAATTTGACATAAAATAACAACGAAAAGTGTACGCCGACAAAATTTGATGGTTCGGAATTGCTCAATTCTCTCCATGGATGAGCTTGTAACGGTTTTGTCCATTTGGGATCGAAAGTTGCTCTTTTTGACAAGGAAACAATACATGAAGCACATAATACCAGTAGTGAATTTGGACATAAAGCAACAATAAAAAGTGTACACCTATCAACTTTAATGGCTCGGATTGCTCAACTCTCTCCATGGGGGAGCTTTCTTACGATTTTGTCCATTCGGAAACGAAACAATCTACAAAGTTCATATTCGTAAAATTTGACGTTAAAGAACAATAAAAGGGGCACACCGACAACCTTTGATGGTTCGAAATTGATCAACTCTCTCGACAGAGGTGCCTTTAACGGTTTTGTCCAATTAAGAAGGAAAGTCGTTCTTTTAGCAGCAAAATAATGTACAAAGCGAACGCTAGTAAATTTGGACATAAAGCAACAATAAAAAGTGCACACCTATCAAGTTTGATGATGGTTCGAAATTGCTCAAGTCTCTCCATGTTAAGGGTTTTGTCCATTTGAGATAGAAAGTTGGTCTTTCGGCATTGAAACAATCTACGAAGCCCATATTCCTGAGATTTGCATCAAATCACAATGAAAAGTGTACGCCGACCAACTTCAACTGTTCGGAATAGCTCAACTCTCTCGATGGACGAACTATTAATGGTTTGTCCCATTCGGGAACGAAAGTTGGTCTTTTGGCAACGAAACAATCAACGAAGCCTATAGTCGTAAAATTTGACTTAAAATAACAGCGAAAAATGTACACCGACCGACTTTAATGTTTCGGAATCGCTCAACTCTCTCCATGGAGGGGCTTTTAACGGTTTTCTTCTCCATTTGAGATCGAAAGTTGGTCTTTTTTGGCAAAGAAACGATAAATGAAACGCATGCTAGAAAATTTGGACATAAAGCAACAATAAAAGAGTGTACACCTATCAGCTTTGATGGCTCGGATTGCTCAACTCTGTCCATTGAGGAGCTTTTAAAGGTGTTGTCCATTTGAGATCGACAGTTGGTCTTTTTGACAACGAAACAATCTAAGAAGCGTAAATTTACACATAAAGCAACAATAAAAAGCGTACACATATCAACTTTGATGTTTCGGAAATGCTCAACTCTCTCTATGGAGAAGCTTTTAACAGTTTTGTCCGTTTGACGTAGAATGTTGGTCTTTTGGCATCGAAACAATCTATGAGGCCTATAGTCGTAAAATTTGATATAAAATAACAATAAAAAGAGAAAACCTATCAACTTCGATGCTTCGGAATTGCTCAACTATCTTCATGGAGGAGCTCCTAACGGTTTTGTCCATTTGAGATAGAAAGTTGTTGTTTCGGCATCGAAATAATCTGGGGAGCTTATACTCGTAAAATTTGACATAAAAGAACAATAAAAAGTGTACACCGATCCACTTTGATGGTCCAAAATTTCTCAACTCTCTCGATGACGGTGTTTTTAACGGTTTTGTCCAATTTAGAACGAAATTCGTTCTCTTGACAACGACACAATCTAAGAAGCAATAATACTCATAAGTTCCACATAAAGCAATGATAAAAAGTGCGTACCTATCAAATTTGATGGTTCGGAATTGCTCAACTCTCTCCGCAGAGGAGTTTCATTAAGGTTTTGTCCATTTGGGAACGAAAGTTGTTATTTTGCCAAATAAACAATCTACGGAGTCTATACTCGTAAAATAGGACATAAAAGAACAATAAATGGTGTACACCGACCAACTTTGATGGCTCGAGATTGCACAACATTCTCGATAGAGGGTGCTTCGAACGGGCTGTTCTTTTGACATCCAAACAAACTACGAAGCGAAAGTTAGTAAGCTTGGACATAAAGCAACAATAAAAGGTTCCCACCTATCAACTTTGATAACTGAGAATTGTTCAACTCTCCCTATGGAGGAGAATTTAGCGGCTTAGTCCATTTGAGATAGAAAGTTGGTGTTTTGGCATCAAAATAATCTAGGGAGCTTTATACTCGTAAAATTTGACATAAAAGAACATTAAAAAAGTGTACACCGACAAACTTTGATGGTCCAAAATTGCTCAACTCTCTCGATGGAGGTGTTTTTAACGGTTTGGTCCATTTTAGAACGAAATTTGTTCTCTTTTCAACGAGACAATCTACGAAGCGAATACTAGTAAATCTGGACATAAAGCGACAATAAAAAGTGCATACCTATCAACTTTGACGATTCGGAATTACTCAACACTAACCATGGAGGCGATTTTAACGGTTTTGTCCATTTAGGAGCATGAGTTGGTCTTTTGGCAGCGAAACAATCAACGGAGCCCATAGTCGTAAAATTTGACATAAAATAACAACGAAAAGTGTACGCCGACAAAATTTGATGGTTCGGAATTGCTCAATTCTCTCCATGGATGAGCTTGTAACGGTTTTGTCCATTTGGGATCGAAAGTTGCTCTTTTTGACAAGGAAACAATACATGAAGCACATAATACCAGTAGTGAATTTGGACATAAAGCAACAATAAAAAGTGTACACCTATCAACTTTAATGGCTCGGATTGCTCAACTCTCTCCATGAGGGAGCTTTCTTACGATTTTGTCCATTCGGAAACGAAACAATCTACAAAGTCCATATTCGTAAAATTTGACGTTAAAGAACAATAAAAGGGGCACACCGACAACCTTTGATGGTTCGAAATTGATCAACTCTCTCGACAGAGGTGCCTTTAACGGTTTCGTCCAATTAAGAAGGAAAGTCGTTCTTTTAGCAGCAAAATAATGTACAAAGCGAACGCTAGTAAATTTGGACATAAAGCAACAATAAAAAGTGCACACCTATCAAGTTTGATGATGGTTCGAAATTGCTCAAGTCTCTCCATGTTAAGGGTTTTGTCCATTTGAGATAGAAAGTTGGTCTTTCGGCATTGAAACAATCTACGAAACCCATATTCCTGAGATTTGCATCAAATCACATTGAAAAGTGTACGCCGACCAACTTCAACTGTTCGGAATAGCTCAACTCTCTCGATGGACAAACTATTAATGGTTTGTCCCATTCGGGAACGAAAGTTGGTCTTTTGGCAACGAAACAATCAACGAAGCCTATAGTCGTAAAATTTGACTTAAAATAACAACGAAAAATGTACACCGACCGACTTTAATGTTTCGGAATCGCTCAACTCTCTCCATGGAGGGGCTTTTAATGGTTTTCTTCTCCATTTGAGATCGAAAGTTGGTCTTTTTTGGCAAAGAAACGATAAATGAAACGCATGCTAGAAAATTTGGACATAAAGCAACAATAAAAGAGTGTACACCTATCAGCTTTGATGGCTCGGATTGCTCAACTCTGTCCATGGAGGAGCTTTTAAAGGTGTTGTCCATTTGAGATCGACAGTTGGTCTTTTTGACAACGAAACAATCTAAGAAGCGTAAATTTACACATAAAGCAACAATAAAAAGCGTACACATATCAACTTTGATGTTTCAGAAATGCTCAACTCTCTCTATGGAGAAGCTTTTAACAGTTTTGTCCGTTTGACATAGAATGTTGGTCTTTTGGCATCGAAACAATCTATGAGGCCTAGAGTCGTAAAATTTGATATAAAATAACAATAAAAAGTGAAAACCTATCAACTTCGATGCTTCGGAATTGCTCAACTCTCTTCATGGAGGAGCTCCTAACGGTTTTGTCCATTTGGGATAGAAAGTTGTTATTTTGGCATCGAAATAATCTAGGGAGCTTATACTCGTAAAATTTGACATAAAAGAACAATAAAAAGTGTACACCGTTCCACTTTGATGGTCCAAAATTGCTCAACTCTCTCGATGACGGTGTTTTTAACAGTTTTGTCCAATTTAGAACGAAATTCGTTCTCTTGACAACGACACAATCTAAGAAGCAATAATACTCATAAGTTCCACATAAAGCAACGATAAAAAGTGCGTACCTATCAAATTTGATGGTTCGGAATTGCTCAACTCTCTCCGTGGAGGAGCTTCTTTAAGATTTTGTCCATTTGGGAACGAAAGTTGGTATTTTGCCAACGAAACAATCTATGGAGTCTATACTCGTAAAATAGGACATAAAAGAACAATAAATGGTGTACACCGACCAACTTTGATGGTTCGAGATTGCTCAACATTCTCGATAGAGGGTGCTTCGAACGGGCTATTCTTTTGACAGCCAAACAAACTACGAAGCGAACGCTAGTAAGCTCGGACATAAAGCAACAGTAAAAGGTTCACACCTATCAACTTTGATAACTGAGAATTCTTCAACTCTCCCTATGGAGGAGAATTTAGCGGCTTTGTCCATTTGAGATAGAAAGTTGGCGTTTTGGCATCGAAATAATCTAGGGAGCTTTATACTCGTAAAATTTGACATAAAAGAACATTAAAAAAGTGTACACCGACAAACTTTGTTGGTGCAATATTGCTCAACTCTCTCGATGGAGGTGTTTTTAACGGTTTGGTCCAATTTAGAACGAAATTTGTTCTCTTTTCAACGAGACAATCTACGAAGCGAATACTAGTAAATCTGGACATAAAGCGACAATAAAAAGTGCATACCTATCAACTTTGACGATTCGGAATAACTCAACACAATCCATGGAGGCGATTTTAACGGTTTTGTCCATTTAGGAGCATGAGTTGGTCTTTTGGCAACGAAACAATCAACGGACCCGTAGTCGTAAAATTTGACATAAAATAACAACGAAAAGTGTACGCCGACAAAATTTGATGGTTCGGAATTGCTCAATTCTCTCCATGGATGAGCTTGTAATGGTTTTGTCCATTTGGGATCGAAAGTTGCTCTTTTTGACAGGGAAACAACACATGAAGCGCATAATACCAGTAGTGAATTTGGACATAAAGCAACAATAAAAAGTGTACACCTATGAACTTTAATGGCTCGGATTGCTCAACTCTCTCCATGGGGGAGCTTTCTTACGATTTTGTCCATTTGGAAACGAAACAATCTACAAAATCCATACTCGTAAAATTTGACGTTAAAGAAGGATAAAAGGGGCACACCGACAACCTTTGATGGTTCGAAATTGACCAACTCTCTCGACAGAGGTGCCTTTAACGGTTTCGTCCAATTAAGAAGGAAAGTCATTCTTTTAGCAGCAAAATAATGTACGAAGCGAACGCTATTAAATTTGGACATAAAGCAACAATAAAAAGTGCACACCTATCAAGTTTGATGATGGTTCGGAATTTCTCAAGTCTCTCCATGTTAAGGGTTTTGTCCATCTGAGATAGAAAGTTGGTCTTTCGGCATTGAAACAATCTACGAAGCCCATATTCCTGAGATTTGACATCAAATCACAATGAAAAGTGTATGCCGACCAACTTCAACTGTTCGGAATAGCTCAACTCTCCATGGACGAACTATTAATGGTTTTGCCCATTCGGGAACGAAAGTTGGTCTTTTGGCAACGAAACAATCAACGAAGCCTATAGTCGTAAAATTTGACTTAAAATAACAACGAAAAATGTACACCGACCGACTTTGATGTTTCGGAATCGCTCAACTCTCTCCATGGAGGGGCTTTTAACGGTTTTCTTCTCCATTTGAGATCGAAAGTTGGTCTTTTCTGGCAAAGAAACGATAAATGAAACGCATGCTAGAAAATTTGGACATAAAGCAACAATAAAAGAGTGTATACCTATCAGCTTTGATGGCTCGGATTGCTAAACTCTGTCCATGGAGGAGCTTTTAAAGGTGTTGTCCATTTGAGATCGACAGTTGGTCTTTTTGACAACGAAACAATCTTAGAAGCGTAAATTTACACATAAAGCAACAATAAAAAGCGTACACATATCAACTTTGATGTTTCGGAAATGCTCAACTCTCTCTATGGAGAAGCTTTTAACAGTTTTGTCCATTTGACATAGAATGTTGATCTTTTGGCATCGAAACAATCTATGAGGCCTATATTCGTAAAATTTGATATAAAATAACAATAAAAAGTGAAAACCTATCAACTTCGATGCTTCGGAATTGCTCAACTCTCTTCATGGAGGAGCTCCTAACGGTTTTGTCCATTTGAGATAGAAAGTTGTTGTTTTGGCATCGTAATAATCTAGGGAGCTTATACTCGTAAAATTTGACATAAAAGAACAATAAAAGTGTACACCGATCCACTTTGATGGTCCAAAATTTCTCAACTCTCTCGATGACGGTGTTTTTAACAGTTTTGCCCAATTTAGAACGAAATTCGTTCTCTTGACAACGACACAATCTAAGAAGCAATAATACTCATAAGTTCCACATAAAGCAACGATAAAAAGTGCGTACCTATCGAATTTGATGGTTCGGAATTGCTCAACTCTCTCCGTGGAGGAGCTTCTTTAAGGTTTTGTCCATTTGGGAACGAAAGTTGGTATTTTGCCAACGAAACAATCTACGGAGTCTATACTCGTGAAATTGGACATAAAAGAACAATAAATGGTGTACACCGACCAACTTTGATGATTCGGGATTGCTCAACATTCTCGACAGAGGGTGCTTCGAACGGGCTGTTCTTTTGATAGCCAAACAAACTACGAAGCGAACGCTAGTAAGCCTGGACATAAAGCAACAGTAAAAGGTTCACACCTATCAACTTTGATAACTGAGAATTGTTCAACTCTCCCTATGGAGGAGAATTTAGCGGTTTTGTCCATTTGAGATAGAAAGTTGGTGTTTTGGCATCGAAATAATCTAGGGAGCTTTATACTCGTAAAATTTGACATAAAAGAACAATAAAAAAGTGTACACCGACGAACTTTGATGGTCCAAAATTGCTCAACTCTCTCGATGGAGGTGTTTTTAACAGTTTGGTCCAATTTAGAACGATATTTGTTCTCTTTTCAACGAGACAATCTACGAAGCGAATACTAGTAAATCTGGACATAAAGAGACAATAAAAAGTGCGTACCTATCAACTTTGTCAATTCGGAATTACTCAACACTATCCATGGAGGCGATTTTAACGATTTTGTCCATTTAGGAGCATGAGTTGGTCTTTTGGCAACGAAACAATCAACGGAGCCCATAGTCGTAAAATTGGACATAAAAGAACAATAAATGGTGTACACCGACGAACTTTGTGATGGGTTTCAATATCTCATACACAGCGGAAGTTTAAAATTTTATTGAAACCCTCCAGAGAATCTATGTGAAAGGGCATAAATCGGTGATCAGAAGTTACCTCTTGAAGTGCAGAATACAACCGATTGCTTGGCTTGAAGGATCCGAATCAACCGCACTATCCAACCGAACAGCACGCCTCTATGGTATCCACACGAACAAGCCAAAGATCGCCTCTTCACGTTATGCTAGTAACTAAGAGAAGGAGCTCCAATCCGTTTTTTCTCTCAACTCACCAAGAGTGCGGCACACCAAGAGTTGTGTTATCTCCTAGGGTTACTCTAACCCTAAATATTCCGTGAGTCAAGTAAAATCGAAAAAGCCCAAATCTCCTTGAAGAAAGAAGCCCACATTTTTGGGCTCTTGACCATGTTCAATTAATCTTATTAATTAAACCAGTAATGGACCTTACATAAAGCCCTAAGCCCAAACGTAATATGTTATTCTTAAATAACATAATCGTTGACTTATTCTATGTGTGTGACCCTATAGGTTCTCGTTATGTTAGCAGTGAAACTAAAATCATATTCTAGCATCACAAACAATGAGAGGTATCTAGCAACACATCATTGTTACCCAAATAACGAGAATGTCAATGATTCGACATAACCTTTATTTATGACCAATTTATATGCAGTCCCTTTGTCCTTAATATCTTGATTAACATCGAGGCGTGGAATGTGTCATCCTCGTATATGTTAATCTATGTGTTTCTTGATTCCGAGTAGACTATTAAAAAACAAACGAAATCAATATCACATATTGATTCATTTGAGCACGGCCATGCATTTCTAAGTCTCACTCAATCAAGGGGCCCACGGATATCACTCCTGTTATATAGAAGGGACAAATACCATCTAGGTCACTCACATCCCTCCACATGATTCGTGATATACCCAATCACTGACTTTATAGCCAACCCTTTTACAAGTGACGTTAGACAGTATCAAAGTGTATAACTCCTCATGTTGGGAACCGTAGTGATTTCAGGTTAAAGGAAAACATATATCATTGTCACTATGAGAATAGCTTATGACATTCATATAACAATCCATGCAGTATTCTCATGTTGGGTCTGTCCAATACTTCCCGTTCTCTAACAAGTACCTATGTATTGATTTGATATCTCATAACCATGACTCGCAAGATTTAGTCATCAATCAACCTACATACTAGTCTCAACGTATTAATGTTATCCCATTTAACAATAATACTCGACTAGGGATGTTTAGGAATAGTGTTCTATATACATCTATGATGATCTCACGTTCAAGTCACACACTTGAAGTCTCACAGCATCGAACCAACTATTCTAGGGATATTTATCATAATCATTTATATAGTGCAGATAAATAATTCATAAAAAATAAAGTACCTCAATATAACATAATAAATGTATGCTAATACAATCATCCCATGATTAGCTCCTAGAGCATACACCAACACTTTGATGGTTCGAGATTGCTCAACATTCTCGATAGAGGGTGCTTCGAACGGGCTATTCTTTTGACAGCCAAACAAACTACGAAGCAAACGCTAGTAAGCTTGAACATAAAGCAACAATAAAAGGTTCACACCTATCAACTTTGATAACTGAGAATTGTTCAACTCTCCCTATGCAGGAGAATTTAGCGGCTTTGTCCATTTGAGATAGAAAGTTGGCGTTTTGACATCGAAATAATCTAGGGAGCTTTATACTCATAAAATTTGACATAAAAGAACAATAAAAAAATGTACACCGACAAACTTTGATGGTGCAAAATTGCTCAACTCTCTCGATGGAGGTGTTTTTAACGGTTTGGCCCAATTTAGAACGAAATTTGTTCTCTTTTCAACGAGACAATCTACGAAGCGAATACTAGTAAATCTGGACATAAAGCGACAATAAAAAGTGCATACCTATCAACTTTGACGATTCGGAATAACTCAACACAATCCATGGAGGCGATTTTAACGGTTTTGTCCATTTAGGAGCATGAGTTGGTCTTTTGGCAACGAAACAATCAACGGACCCATAGTCGTAAAATTTGACATAAAATAACAATAAAAAGTGTACGCCGACCAAATTTGATGGTTCGGAATTGCTCAATTCTCTCCATGGATGAGCTTGTAATGGTTTTGTCCATTTGGGATCGAAAGTTGCTCTTTTTGACAGGGAAACAACACATGAAGCGCATAATACCAGTAGTGAATTTGGACATAAAGCAACAATAAAAAGTGTACACCTATGAACTTTAATGGCTCGGATTGCTCAACTCTCTCCATGGGGGAGCTTTCTTACGAGTTTGTCCATTTGGAAACGAAACAATCTACAAAATCCATACTCGTAAAATTTGACGTTAAAGAAGGATAAAAGGGGCACACCGACAACCTTTGATGGTTCGAAATTGACCAACTCTCTCGACAGAGGTGCCTTTAACGGTTTCGTCCAATTAAGAAGGAAAGTTGTTCTTTTAGCAGCAAAATAATCTACGAAGCGAACGCTAGTAAATTTGGACATAAAGCAACAATAAAAAGTGCACACCTATCAAGTTTGATGATGGTTCGGAATTTCTCAAGTCTCTCCATGTTAAGGGTTTAGTCCATTTGAGATAGAAAGTTGGTCTTTCGGCATCGAAACAATCTACGAAGCCTATATTCCTGAGATTTGACATCAAATCACAATGAAAAGTGTACGCCGACCAACTTCGACGGTTCGGAATAGCTCAACTCTCTCCGTGGACGAACTATTAACGGTTTTGCCCATTCGGGAACGAAAGTTGGTCTTTTGGCAATGAAACAATCAATGGAGCCTATAGTCGTAAAATTAGACCTAAAATAACAACGAAAAACGTACATCGACCGACTTTGATGTTTCGGAATCGCTCAACTCTCTCCATCGAGGGGCTTTTAACGGTTTTCTTCTCCATTTGAGATCAAAAGTTGGTTTTTTCGGCAAAGAAACGATAAATGAAGCGCATACTAGTACATTTGGACATAAAGCAACAATAAAAGAGTGTACACCTATCAGCTTTGATGGCTCGAATTGCTCAACTCTGTCCATGGAGGAGCTTTTAAAGGTGTTGTCCATTTGAGATCGACAGTTGGTCTTTTTGACAATGAAACAATCTAAGAAGCGTAAATTTACACATAAAGCAACAATAAAAAGCGTACACATATCAACTTTGATGTTTCGGAAATGCTCAACTCTCTCTATGGAGAAGCTTTTAACAGTTTTGTCCATTTGACATAGAATTTTGGTCTTTTGGCATCGAAACAATCTGTGACGCCTATAGTCGTAAAATTTGATATAAAATAACAGTAAAAAGTGAAAACCTATCAACTTCGATGCTTCGGAATTGCTCAACTCTCTTCGTGGAGGAGCTCTTAACGGTTTTGTCCATTTGAGATAGAAAGTTGTTGTTTTGGCATCGAAATAATCTAGGGAGCTTATACTCGTAAAATTTGACATAAAAGAACAATAAAAAGTGTACACCGATCCACTTTGATGGTCCAAAATTGCTCAACTCTCTCGATTACGGTGTTTTTAACAGTTTTGTCCAATTTAGAATGAAATTCGTTCTGTTGACAACGACACAATCTAAGAAGCAATAATACTCGTAAGTTCCACATAAAGCCACGATAAAAAGTGTGTACCTATCAAATTTGATGGTTCGGAATTGCTCAACTCTCTCCGTGGAGGAGCTTCTTTAAGGTTTTGTCCATTTGGGAACGAAAGTTGGTATTTTTGGCAACGAAACAATCTACGGAGTCTATACTTGTAAAATTGGACATAAAAGAACAATAAATGGTGTACACCGACCAAATTTGACGGTTCGAGATTGCTCAACATTCTCGATAGAGGGTGCTTCGAACGGGCTGTTCTTTTGACAGCCAAACAAACTACGAAGCAAACGCTAGTAAGCTTGGATATAAAGCAACAATAAAAGGTTCACACCTATCAACTTTGATAACTGAGAATTGTTCGACTCTCCCTATGGAGGAGAATTTAGCGGCTTTGTCCATTTGAGATAGAAAGTTGGTGTTTTGGCATCGAAATAATCTAGGGAGCTTTATACTCGTAAAATTTGACATAAAAGAACAATAAAAAAAAGTACACCAACAAACTTTGATGGTCCAAAATTACTCAACTCTCTCGATGGACGTGTTTTTAACGGTTTGGTCCAATTTAGAATGAAATTTGTTCTCTTTTCAACGAGACACTCTACGAAGCGAATACTAGTAAATCTGGACATAAAGCGACAGTAAAAAGTGCATACCTATCAACTTTGACGATTCGGAATTACTCAACACAATCCACGGAGGCGATTTTAACGGTTTTGTCCATTAAAGAGTATGAGTTGGTCTTTTGGCAACGAAACAATCAACGGAGCCCATAGTCGTAAAATTTGACATAAAATAACAATGAAAAGTGTACGCCGACAAAATTTAATGGTTCGGAATTGCTCAATTCTCTCCATGGATGAGCTTGTAACGGTTTTGTCCATTTGGGATCGAAAGTTGCTCTTTTTGACAGGGAAACAATACATGAAGCGCATAATACTAGTAGTGAATTTGGACATAAAACAACAATAAAAAGTGTACACCTATGAACTTTAATGGCTCGGATTGCTCAACTCTCTCCATGGGGGAGCTTTCTTACGATTTTGTCCATTTGAAAATGAAACAATCTACAAAGTCCATACTCGTAAAATTTGACATTAAAGAAGTATAAAAGGGGCACACCGACAACCTTTGATGGTTCGAAATTGATCAACTCTCTCGACAGACGTGCCTTTAACGGTTTCGTCCAATTAAGAAGGAAAGTTGTTCTTTTAGCAGCAAAATAATCTACGAAGCGAATGCTAGTAAATTTGGACATAAAGCAACAATAAAAAGTGCACACCTATCATGTTTGATGATGGTTCGGAATAGCTCAAGTCTCTCCATTTTAAGGGTTTTGTCCATTTGAGATAGAAAGTTGGTCTTTCGGCATCGAAACAATCTACGAAGCCTATATTCCTGAGATTTGACATCAAATCACAATGAAAAGTGTACGCCGACCAACTTCAACGGTTCGGAATAGCTCAACTCTCTCCATGGACGAATTATTAACGGTTTTGGCCATTCGGGAACGAAAGTTGGTCTTTCGGCAACGAAACAATCAATGGAGCCTATAGTCGTAAAATTTGACATAAAATAACAACGAAAAACGTACACCGACCAACTTTGATGTTTCGGAATCGCTCAACTCTCTCCATGTAGAGGCTTTTACGGTTTTCTTCTCCATTTGAGATCGAAAGTTGGTCTTTTTTGGCAAAGAAACTATAAATGAAGCGCATACTAGTAAATTTGGACATAAAGCAACAATAAAAGAGTGTACACCTATCAGCTTTGATGGCCCGGATTGCTCAACTCTGTCCATGGAGGAGCTTTTAAAGGTGTTGTCCATTTGAGATCGACAGTTGGTCTTTTTGACAATGAAACAATCTAAGAAGCGTAAATTTACACATAAAGCAACAATAAAAAGCGTACACATATCAACTTTGATGTTTCGGAAATGCTCAACTCTCTCTTTGGAGAAGCTTTTAACAGTTTTGTCCATTAGACATAGAGTGTTGGTCATTTGGTATCGAAACAATCTATGAGGCCTATAGTCGTAAAATTTGATATAAAATAACAATAACAAGTGAAAACCTATCAACTTCGATGCTTCGGAATTGCTCAACTCTCTTCGTGGAGGAGCTCCTAACGGTTTTGTCCATTTGAGATAGAAAGTTGTTGTTCTGGCATCGAAATAATCTTGGGAGCTTATACTCGTAAAATTTGACATAAAAGAACAATAAAAAGTGTAAACCGATCGACTTTGACGGTCCAAAATTGCTCAACTCTCTCGATGACGGTGTTTTTAACAATTTTGTCCAATTCAGAATGAAATTCGTTCTCTTGACAACGACACAATCTAAGAAGCAATAATACTCGTAAGTTCCACATAAAGCAACGATAAAAAGTGCGTACCTATCAAATTTGATGGTTCGAAATTGCTCAACTCTCTCCATGGAGGAGCTTCTTTAAGGTTTTGTCCATTTGGGAACGAAAGTTGGTATTTTTGGCAACGAAATAATCTACGGAGTCTATACTTGTAAAATTGGACATAAAAGAACAATAAATGGTGTACACCGACCAAATTTGACGGTTCGAGATTGCTCAACATTCTTGATAGAGGGTGTTTTGAACGGGCTGTTCTTTTGACAGCCAAACAAACTACGAAGCGAACGCTAGTAAGCTTGGACATAAAGCAAAAATAAAAGGTTCACACCTATCAACTTTGATAACTGAGAATTGTTCAACTCTCCCTATGGAGGAGAATTTAGCGGCTTTGTCCATTTGAGATAGAAAGTTGGTGTTTTGGCATCGAAATAATCTAGGGAGCTTTATACTCGTAAAATTTGACATAAAAGAATAATAAAAAAGTGTACACCAACAAACTTTGATGGTCCAAAATTGCTCAACTCTCTCGATGGAGGTGTTTTTAACGGTTTGGTCCAATTTAGAATGAAACTTGTTCTCTTTTCAACGAGACAATCTACGAAGCGAATACTAGTAAATCTTGACAAAAAGCGACAATAAAAAGTGCATACCTATCAACTTTGACGATTCAGAATTACTCAACACAATCCATGGAGGCGATTTTAACGGTTTTGTCCATTTATGAGCATGTGTTGGTCTTTTGGCAACGAAACAATCAACGGAGCCCATAGTAGTAAAATTTGACATAAAATAACAATGAAAAGTGTACGCCGACAAAATTTGATGGTTCGGAATTGCTCAATTCTCTCCATGGATGAGCTTGTAACGGTTCTGTCCATTTGGGATCGAAAGTTGCTCTTTTTGACAGGGAAACAATACGTGAAGCGCATAATACTATTAGTGAATTTGGACATAAAGCAACAATAAAAATTGTACACCTATCAACTTTAATGGCTCGGATTGCTCAACTCTCTCCATGGGGGAGCTTTCTTACGATTTTGTCCATTTGGAAACGAAACAATCTACAAAGTCCATACTCGTAAAATTTGACATTAAAGAAGTATAAAAGGGGCACACCGACAACCTTTGATGGTTCGAAATTTATCAACTCTCTCGACAGAGGTGCCTTTAACGGTTTCGTCCAATTAAGAAGGAAAGTTGTTCTTTTAGCAGCAAAATAATCTACGAAGCGAACGCTAGTAAATTTGGACATAAAGCAACAATAAAAAGTGCACACCTTTCATGTTTGATGATGGTTCGGAATAGCTGAAGTCTCTCCATTTTAAGGGTTTTGTCCATTTGAGATAGAAATTTGGTCTTTCGGCATCGAAACAATCTACGAATCCTATATTCCTGAGATTTGACATCAAATCACAATGAAAAGTGTACGCCGACCAACTTCGACGGTTCGGAATAGCTCAACTCTCTCCATGGACGAATTATTAACGGTTTTGGCGATTCGGGAACGAAAGTTGGTCTTTTGGCAACGAAACAATCAATGGAGCCTATAGTCGTAAAATTTGACATAAAATAACAACGAAAAACGTACACCGACCGACTTTGATGTTTTAGAATCGCTCAACTCTCTCCATGTAGGGCCTTTAACGGTTTTCTTCTCCATTTGAGATCGAAAGTTGGTCTTTTTCGGCAAAGAAACTATAAATGAAGCGCATACTAGTAAATTTGGACATAAAGCAACAATAAAAGAGTGTACACCTATCAGCTTTGATGGCTCGGTTTGCTCAACTCTGTATGTAGGAGCTTTTAAAGGTGTTGTCCATTTGAGATCGACAGTTGGTCTTTTTGACAATGAAACAATCTAAGAAGCGTAAATTTACACATAAAGCAACAATAAAAAGCGTACACATATCAACTTTGATGTTTCGGAAATGCTCAACTCTCTCTTTGGAGAAGCTTTTAACAGTTTTGTCCATTTGACATAGAGTGTTGGTCTTTTGGTATCGAAACAATCTATGAGGCCTATAGTCGTAAAATTTGATATAAAATAACAATAAAAAGTGAAAACCTATCAACTTCGATGCTTCGGAATTGCTCAACTCTCTTCGTGGAGGAGCTCCTAACGGTTTTGTCCATTTGAGATAGAAAGTTGTTGTTTTGGCATCGAAATAATCTAGGGAGCTTATACTCGTAAAATTTGACATAAAAGAACAATAAAAAGTGTACACCGATCCATTTTGATGGTCCAAAATTGCTCAACTCTCTCGATGACGGTGTTTTTAACAGTTTTGTCCAATTCAGAATGAAATAAGTTCTCTTGACAATGACACAATCTAAGAAGCAATAATACTCGTAAGTTCCACATAAAGCAACGATAAAAAGTGCGTACCTATCAAATTTGATGGTTCGAAATTGCTCAACTCTCTCCGTGGAGGAGCTTCTTTAAGGTTTTGTCCATTTGGGAACGAAAGTTGGTATTTTTGGCAACGAAGCAATCTACGGAGTCTACGCTCGTAAACTTGGACATAAAAGAACAATAAATGTTGTACACCGACCAACTTTGACGGTTCGAGATTGCTCAACATTCTCGATAGAGGGTGCTTCGAACGGGCTGTTCTTTTGACAGCCAAACAAACTACGAAGCGAACGCTAGTAAGCTTGGACATAGAGGAACAATAAAAGGTTCGCACCTATCAACTTTGATAACTGAGAATTGTTCAACTCTCCCTATGGAGGAGAATTTAGCGGCTTTGTCCATTTGAGATAGAAAGTTGGTGTTTTGGCATCGAAATAATCTAGGGAGCTTTATACTCCTAAAATTTGACATAAAAGAACAATAAAAAAGTGTACACCAACAAACTTTGATGGTCCAAAATTGCTCAAATCTCTCGATGGAGGTGTTTTTAACGGTTTGGTCCAATTTAGAATGAAATTTGTTCTCTTTTTAAAGAGACAATCTACGAAGCGAATACTCGTAAATCTGGACATAAAGCGACAATAAAAAGTGCATACCTATCAACTTTGACGATTCGGAATTACTCAACACAATCCATGGAGGCGATTTTAACGGTTTTGTCCATTTAGGAGCATGAGTTGGTCTTTTGGAAACGAAACAATCAACGGATCCCATAGTCGTAAAATTTGACATAAAATAACAATGAAAAGTGTACGCCGACAAAATTTGATGGTTCGGAATTGCTCAATTCTCTCCATGGATGAGCTTGTAACAGTTTTGTCCATTTGAGATCGTAAGTTGCTCTTTTTGACAGGGAAACAATACATGAAGCGCATAATACTAGTAGTGAATTTGGACATAAAGCAACAATAAAAATTGTACACCTATCAACTTTAATGGCTCGGATTGCTCAACTCTCTCCATGGGGGAGCTTTCTTACGATTTTGTCCATTTGGAAACGAAACAATTTACAAAGTCCATACTCGTAAAATTTGACATTAAAGAAGTATAAAAGGGGCACACCGACAACCTTTGATGGTTCGAAATTGATCAACTCTCTCGACAGAGGTGTCTTTAACGGTTTCGTCCAATTAAGAAGGAAAGTTGTTCTTTTAGCAGCAAAATAATCTACGAAGCAAACGCTAGTAAATTTGGACATAAAGCAACAATAAAAAGTGCACATCTATCATGTTTGATGATGGTTCGGAATAGCTCAAGTCTCTCCATTTTAAGGGTTTTGTCCATTTGAGATAGAAAGTTGGTCTTTCGGCATCGAAACAATCTACGAAGCCTATATTCCTGAGATTTGACATCAAATCGCAATGAAAAGTGTACGCCGACCAACTTCGACGGTTCGGAATAGCTCAACTCTCTCCATGGACGAATTATTAACGGTTTTGGCCATTCGGGAATGAAGGTTGGTCTTTTCGCAACTAAACAATCAATGGAGCCTATAGTCGTAAAATTTGACATAAAATAACAACGAAAAACGTACACCGGCCGACTTTGATGTTTCGGAATCGCTCAACTCTCTCCATGTAGGGGATTTTAACGGTTTTCTTCTCCATTTGAGATCGAAAGTTGGTCTTTTTCGGCAAAGAAACTATAAATGAAGCGCATACTAGTAAATTTGGACGTAAAGCAACAATAAAAGAGTGTACACCTATCAGCTTTGATGGCTCGGATTGCTCAACTTTGTCCATGGAGGAGCTTTTAAAGGTGTTGTCCACTTGAGATCGACAGTTGGTCTTTTTGACAATGAAACAATCTAAGAAGCGTAAATTTACACATAAAGCAACAATAAAAAGCGTACACATATCAACTTTGATGTTTCGGAAATGCTCAACTCTCTCTTTGGAGAAGCTTTTAACAGTTTTGTCCATTTGACATAGAGTGTTGGACTTTTGGTATCGAAACAATCTATGAGGCATATAGTCGTAAAATTAGATATAAAATAACAATAAAAAGTGAAAACCTATCAACTTCGATGCTTCGGAATTGCTCAACTCTCTTCGTGGAGGAGCTCCTAACGGTTTTGTCCATTTGAGATAGAAAGTTGTTGTTCTGGCATCGAAATAATCTTGGGAGCTTATACTCGTAAAATTTGACATAAAAGAACAATAAAAAGTGTACACCGATCCACTTTGACGGTCCAAAATTGCTCAACTCTCTCGATGACGATGTTTTTAACAGTTTTGTCCAATTCAGAATGAAATTCCTTCTCTTGACAACGACACAATCTAAGAAGCAATAATACTCGTAAGTTCCACATAAAGCAACGATAAAAAGTGCGTACCTATCAAATTTGATGGTTCGAAATTGCTCAACTCTCTCCGTGGAGGAGCTTCTTTAAGGTTTTGCCCATTTGGGAACGAAAGTTGATATTTTTGGCAACGAAGCAATCCACGGAGTCTATGCTCGTAAACTTGGACAAAAAGAACAATAAATGGTGTACACCGACCAACTTTGACGTTTCGAGATTGCTCAACATTCTCGATAGAGGGTTCTTCGAATGGGCTGTTCTTTTGACAGCCAAACAAACTACGAATCGAACGCTAGTAAGCTTGGACATAAAGCAACAATAAAAGGTTCGCACCTATCAACTTTGATAACTGAGAATTGTTCAACTCTTCCTATGGAGGAGAATTTAGCGGCTTTGTCCATTTGAGATAGAAAGTTGGTGTTTTGGCATCGAAATAATCTAGGGAGCTTTATACTCGTAAAATTTGACATAAAAGAACAATAAAAAAGTGTACACCAACAAACTTTGATGGTCAAAAATTGCTCAACTCTCTCGATGGAGGTGTTTTTAACGGTTTGGTTCAATTTAGAATGAAATTTGTTCTCTTTTCAACGAGACAATCTACGAAGCGAATACTAGTAAATCTGGACATAAAGCGGCAATAAAAAGTGCATACCTATCAACTTTGACGATTCGGAATTACTCAACACAATCCATGGAGGCGATTTTAACGGTTTTGTCCATTTAGGAGCATGAGTTGGTCTTTTGGCTACGAAACAATCAACGTAGCCCATAGTCGTAAAATTTGACATAAAATAACAACGAAAAGTGTACGCCGGCAAAATTTGATGGTTCGGAATTGCACAATTCTCTCCATGGATGAGCTTGTAACGGTTTTGTCCATTTGGGATCGAAAGTTGCCCTTTTTGACAGGGAAACAATACATGAAGCGCATAATACGAGTAGTGAATTTGGACATAAAGCAACAATAAAAATTGTACACCTATCAACTTTAATGGCTCGGATTGCTCAACTCTCTCCATGGGGGAGCTTTCTTACAATTTTGTCCATTTGGAAACGAAACAATCTACAAATTCCATACTCGTAAAATTTGACATTAAAGAAGTATAAAAGGGGCACACCGACAACCTTTGATGGTTCGAAATTTATCAACTCTCTCGACAGAGGTGCCTTTAACGGTTTCGTCCAATTAAGAAGGAAAGTTGTTCTTTTAGCAGCAAAATAATCTACGAAGCGAACGCTAGTAAATTTGGACATAAAGCAACAATAAAAAGTGCACACCTATCATGTTTGATGATGGTTCGGAATAGCTCAAGTCTCTCCATTTTAAGGGTTTTGTCCATTTGAGATAGAAAGTTGGTCTTTCGGCATCGAAACAATCTACGAAGCCTATATTCCTGAGATTTGACATCAAATCACAATGAAAAGTGTACGCCGACCAACTTCGACGGTTCGGAATAGCTCAACTCTCTCCATGGACGAATTATTACCGGTTTTGGCCATTCGGGAATGAAAGTTGGTCTTTTCGCAACTAAACAATCAATGGAGCCCATAGTCGTAAAATTTGACATAAAATAACAACAAAAAACGTACACCGACTGACTTTGATGTTTCGAAATCGCTCAACTCTCTCCATGTAGGGGATTTTAACGGTTTTCTTCTCTATTTGAGATCGAAAGTCGGTCTTTTTCGGCAAAGAAACTATAAATGAAGCGCATACTAGTAAATTTGGACATAAAGCAACAATAAAAGAGTGTTCACCTATCAGCTTTGATGGCTCGGATTGCTCAACTCTGTCCATGGAGGAGCTTTTAAGGGTGTTGACCATTTGAGATCGACAGTTGGTCTTTTTGACAATGAAACAATCTAAGAAGCGTAAATTTACACATAAAGCAACAATAAAAAGCGTACACATATCAACTTTGATGTTTCGGAAATGCTCAACTCTCTCTTTGGAGAAGCTTTTAATAGTTTTGTCCATTTGACATAGAGTGTTGGTCTTTTGGTATCGAAACAATCTATGAGGCCTATAGTCGTAAAATTTGATATAAAATAAAAATAAAAAGTGAAAACCTATTAACTTCGATGCTTCGGAATTGCTCAACTCTCTTCGTGGAGGAGCTCCTAATGGTTTTGTCCATTTGAGATAGAAAGTTGTTGTTTTGGCATCGAAATAATCTAGGGAGCTTATACTCGTAAAATTTGACATAAAGGAACAATAAAAAGTGTACACCCGATCCACTTTGATGGTCCAAAATTGCTCAACTCTCTCGATGACGGTGTTTTTAACAGTTTTGTCCAATTCAGAATGAAATTCGTTCTCTTGACAACGACACAATCTAAGAAGCAATAATACTCGTAAGTTCCGCATAAAGCAACGATAAAAAGTGCGTACCTATCAAATTTGATGGTTCGAAATTGCTCAACTCTCTTCGTGGAGGAGCTTCTTTAAGGTTTTGTCCATTTGGGAACGAAAGTTGGTATTTTTGGCAACGAAGCAATCCACGGAGTCTATGCTCGTAAACTTGGACAAAAAGAACAATAAATGGTGTACACCGACCAACTTTGACGGTTCGAGATTGCTCAACATTCTCGATAGAGGGTGCTTCGAACGGGCTGTTCTTTTGACAGCCAAACAAACTACGAAGCGAACGCTAGTAAGCTTGGACATAAAGCAACAATAAAAGGTTCGCACCTATCAACTTTGATAACTGAGAATTGTTCAACTCTCCCTATGGAGGAGAATTTAGCGGCTTTGTCCATTTGAGATAGAAAGTTGGTGTTTTGGAATCGAAATAATCTAGGGAGCTTTATACTCGTAAAATTTGACATAAAAGTACAATAAAAAAAGTGTACACCAACAAACTTTGATGGTCCAAAATTGCTCAACTCTCTCGATGGAGGTGTTTTTAGCGGTTTGGTCCAATTTAGAATGAAATTTGTTCTCTTTTCAAGGAGACAATCTACGAAGCGAATACTAGTAAATCTGGACATAAAGCGACAATAAAAAGTGCATACCTATCAACTTTGACGATTCGGAATTACTCAACACAATCTATGGAGGCGATTTTAACGGTTTTGTCCATTTAGGAGCATGAGTTGGTCTTTTGTCAACGAAACAATCAACGGAGCCCATAGTCGTAAAATTTGACATAAAATAACAATGAAAAGTGTACGCCGACAAAATTTGATGGTTCGGAATTGCTCAATTCTCTCCATGGATGAGCTTGTAACGGTTTTGTCCATTTGGGATCGAAAGTTGCTCTTTTTGACAGGGAAACAATACATGAAGCGCATAATACGAGTAGTGAATTTGGACATAAAGCAACAACAAAAATTGTACACCTATCAACTTTAATGGCTCGGATTGCTCAACTCTCTCCATGGGGGAGCTTTCTTACGATTTTGTCCATTTGGAAACGAAACAATCTACAAAGTCCATACTCGTAAAATTTGACATTAAAGAAGTATAAAAGGGGCACACCGACAACCTTTGATGGTTCGAAATTGATCAACTCTCTCGACAGAGGTGCCTTTAACGGTTTCGTCCAATTAAGAAGGAAAGTTGTTCCTTTAGCAGCAAAATAATCTACGAAGCGAACGCTAGTAAATTTGGACATAAGGCAACAATAAAAAGTGCACACCTATCATGTTTGATGATGGTTCGGAATAGCTCAAGTCACTCCATTTTAAGGGTTTTGTCCATTTGAGATAGAAAGTTGGTCTTTCGGCATCGAAACAATCTACGAAGCCTATATTCCTGAGATTTGACATCAAATCACAATGAAAAGTGTACGCCGACCAACTTCGACGGTTCGGAATAGCTCAACTCTCTCCATGGACGAATTATTAACGATTTTGGCCATTCGGGAAGGAAAGTTGGTCTTTTCGCAACTAAACAATCAATGGAGCCTATAGTCGTAAAATTTGACATAAAATAACAACGAAAAACGTACACCGACCGACTTTGATGTTTCAGAATCGCTCAACTCTCTCCATGTAGGAACTTTTAACGGTTTTCTTCTCCATTTGAGATTGAAAGTTGGTCATTTTCGGCAAAGAAACTATATATGAAGCGCATACTAGTAAATTTGGACATAAAGCAACAATAAAAGAGTGTACACCTATCAGCTTTGATGGCTCGGATTGCTCAACTCTGTCCATGGAGGAGCTTTTAAAGGTGTTGTCCATTTGAGATCGACAGTTGGTCTTTTTGACAATGAAACAATCTAAGAAGCGTAAATTTACACATAAAGCAACAATAAAAAGCGTACACATATCAACTTTGATGTTTCGGAAATGCTCAACTCTCTCTTTGGAGAAGCTTTTAACAGTTTTGTCCATTTGACATAGAATGTTGGTCTTTTGGCATCGAAACAATCTATGAGGCCTATAGTCGTAAAATTTGATATAAAATAACAATAAAAAGTGAAAACCTATCAACTTCGATGCTTCGGAATTGCTCAACTCTCTTCGTGGAGGAGCTCCTAACGGTTTTGTCCATTTGAGATAGAAAGTTGTTGTTTTGGCATCGAAATAATCTAGGGAGCTTATACTCGTAAAATTTGACATAAAAGAACAATAAAAAGTGTACACCGATCCACTTTGATGGTCAAAAATTGCTCAACTCTCTCGATGACGGCGTTTTTAACAGTTTTGTCCAATTCAGAATGAAATTCGTCCTCTTGACAACGACACAATCTAAGAAGCAATAATACTCGTAAGTTCCACATAAAGCAACGATAAAAAGTGCGTACCTATCAAATTTGATGGTTCGAAATTGCTCAACTCTTTCCGTGGAGCAGCTTCTTTAAGGTTTTGTCCATTTGGGAACGAAAGTTGGTATTTTTGGCAACGAAGCAATCTACGGAGTCTATGCTCATAAACTTGGACATAAAAGAACAATAAATGGTGTACACCGACCAACTTTGACGGTTCGAGATTGCTCAACATTCTCGATAGAGGGTACTTCGAACGGGCTGTTCTTTTGACAGCCAAACAAACTACAAAGGGAACGCTAGTAAGCTTGGACATAAAGCAACAATAAAAGGTTCGCACCTATCAACTTTGATAACTGAGAATTGTTCAACTCTCCCTATGGAGGAGAATTTAGCGGCTTTGTCCATTTGAGATAGAAAGTTGGTGTTTTGGCATCGAAATAATCTAGGGAGCTTTGTACTCGTAAAATTTGACATAAAAGAACAATAAAAAAGTGTACACCAACAAACTTTGATGGTCCAAAATTGCTCAACACTCTCGATGGAGGTGTTTTTAACGGTTTGGTCCAATTTAGAATGAAATTTGTTCTCTTTTCAACGAGACAATCTATGAAGCGAACACTAGTAAATCTGGATATAAAGCAACAATAAAAATTGTACACCTATCAACTTTAATGGCTCGGATTGCTCAACTCTCTCCATGGGGGAGATTTCTTACGATTTTGTCCATTTGGAAACGAAACAATCTACAAAGTCCATACTCGTAAAATTTGACATTAAAGAAGTATAAAAGGGGCACACCGACAACCTTTGATGGTTCAAAATTGATCAACTCTCTAGACAGAGGTGCCTTTAACGGTTTCGTCCAATTAATAAGGAAAGTTGTTCTTTTAGCAGCAAAATAATCTACGAAGCGAACGCTAGTAAATTTGGACATAAAGCAACAATAAAAAGTGCACACCTATCATGTTTGATGATGGTTCGGAATAGCTCAAGTCTCTCCATTTTAAGGGTTTTGTCCATTTGAGATAGAAAGTTGGTCTTTCGGCATCGAAACAATCTACGAAGTGTATATTCCTGAGATTTGACATCAAATCACAATGAAAAGTGTACGCCGACAAAATTTGATGGTTCGGAATTGCTCAATTCTCTCCATGGATGAGCTTGTAACGGTTTTGTCCATTTGGGATCGAAAATTGCTCTTTTTGACAGGGAAACAATACATGAAGCGCATAATACCAGTAGTGAATTTGGACATAAAGCAACAACAAAAATTGTACACCTATCAACTTTAATGGCTCGGATTGCTCAACTCTCTCCATGGGGGAGCTTTCTTACGATTTTGTCCATTTGGAAACGAAACAATCTACAAAGTCCATACTCGTAAAATTTGACATTAAAGAAGTATAAAAGGGGCACACCGACAACCTTTGATGGTTCGAAATTGATCAACTCTCTCGACAGAGGTGCCTTTAACGGTTTCGTCCAATTAAAAAGGAAAGTTGTTCTTTTAGCAGCAAAATAATCTACGAAGCGAACACTAGTAAATTTGGACATAAAGCAACGATAAAAAGTGCACACCTATCATGTTTGATGATGGTTCGGAATAGCTAAAGTCTCTCCATTTTAAGGGTTTTGTCCATTTGAGATAGAAAGTTGGTCTTTCGGCATCGAAACAATCTACGAAGCCTATATTCCTGAGATTTGACATCAAATCACAATGAAAAGTGTACGCCGACCAACTTCGACGGTTCGGAATAGCTCAACTCTCTCCATGGACGAACTATTAACGGTTTTGCCATTCGGGAACGAAAGTTGGTATTTTGGCAACGAAACAATCAATGGAGCCTATAGTCGTAAAATTTGACATAAAATAACAATGAAAAATTGTACACCTATCAACTTTAATGGCTCGGATTGCTCAACTCTCTCCATGGGGGAGCTTTCTTACGATTTTGTCCATTTGGAAACGAAACAATTTACAAAGTCCATACTCGTAAAATTTGACATTAAAGAAGTATAGAAGAGGCACACCGACAACCTTTGATGGTTCGAAATTGATCAACTCTCTCGACAGAGGTGTCTTTAACGGTTTCGTCCAATTAAGAAGGAAAGTTGTTCTTTTAGCAGCAAAATAATCTACGAAGCGAACGCTAGTAAATTTGGACATAAAACAACAATAAAAAGTGCACATCTATCATGTTTGATGATGGTTCGGAATAGCTCAAGTCTCTCCATTTTAAGGGTTTTGTCCATTTGAGATAGAAAGTTGGTCTTTCGGCATCGAAACAATCTACGAAGCCTATATTCCTGAGATTTGACATCAAATCACAATGAAAAGTGTACGCCGACCAACTTCGACGGTTCGGAATAGCTCAACTCTCTCCATGGACGAATTATTAACGGTTTTGGCCATTCGGGAATGAAGGTTGGTCTTTTCGCAACTAAACAATCAATGGAGCCTATAGTCGTAAAATTTGACATAAAATAACAACGAAAAACGTACACCGGCCGACTTTGATGTTTCGGAATTGCTCAACTCTCTCCATGTAGGGGATTTTAACGGTTTTCTTCTCCATTTGAGATCGAAAGTTGGTCTTTTTCGGCAAAGAAACTATAAATGAAGCGCATACTAGTAAATTTGGACGTAAAGCAACAATAAAAGAGTGTACACCTATCAGCTTTGATGGCTCGGATTGCTCAACTTTGTCCATGGAGGAGCTTTTAAAGGTGTTGTCCATTTGAGATCGACAGTTGGTCTTTTTGACAATGAAACAATCTAAGAAGCGTAAATTTACACATAAAGCAACAATAAAAAGCGTACACATATCAACTTTGATGTTTCGGAAATGCTCAACTCTCTCTTTGGAGAAGCTTTTAACAGTTTTGTCCATTTGACATAGAGTGTTGGACTTTTGGTATCGAAACAATCTATGAGGCCTATAGTCGTAAAATTTGATATAAAATAACAATAAAAAGTGAAAACCTATCAACTTCGATGCTTCGGAATTGCTCAACTCTCTTCGTGGAGGAGCTCCTAACGGTTTTGTCCATTTGAGATAGAAAGTTGTTGTTCTGGCATCGAAATAATCTTGGGAGCTTATACTCGTAAAATTTGACATAAAAGAACAATAAAAAGTGTACACCGATCCACTTTGACGGTCTAAAATTGCTCAACTCTCTCGATGACGGTGTTTTTAACAGTTTTGTCCAATTCAGAATGAAATTCCTTCTCTTAACAACGACACAATCTAAGAAGCAATAATACTCGTAAGTTCCACATAAAGCAACGATAAAAAGTGCGTACCTATCAAATTTGATGGTTCGAAATTGCTCAACTCTCTCCGTGGAGGAGCTTCTTTAAGGTTTTGCCCATTTGGGAACGAAAGTTGATATTTTTGGCAACGAAGCAATCCACGGAGTCTAAGCTCGTAAACTTGGACAAAAAGAACAATAAATGGTGTACACCGACCAACTTTGACGTTTCGAGATTGCTCAACATTCTCGATAGAGGGTTCTTCGAATGGGCTGTTCTTTTGACAGCCAAACAAACTACGAATCGAACGCTAGTAAGCTTGGACATAAAGCAACAATAAAAGGTTCGCACCTATCAACTTTGATAACTGAGAATTGTTCAACTCTTCCTATGGAGGAGAATTTAGCGGCTTTGTCCATTTGAGATAGAAAGTTGGTGTTTTGGCATCGAAATAATCTAGGGAGCTTTATACTCGTAAAATTTGATATAAAAGAACAATAAAAAAGTGTACACCAACAAACTTTGATGGTCAAAAATTGCTCAACTCTCTCGATGGAGGTGTTTTTAACGGTTTGGTTCAATTTAGAATGAAATTTGTTCTCTTTTCAACGAGACAATCTACGAAGCGAATACTAGTAAATCTGGACATAAAGCGACAATAAAAAGTGCATACCTATCAACTTTGACGATTCGGAATTACTCAACACAATCAATGGAGGCGATTTTAACGGTTTTGTCCATTTAGGAGCATGAGTTGGTCTTTTGGCAACGAAACACTCAACGTAGCCCATAGTCGTAAAATTTGATATAAAATAACAACGAAAAGTGTACGCCGACAAAATTTGATGGTTCGGAATTGCACAATTCTCTCCATGGATGAGCTTGTAACGGTTTTGTCCATTTGGGATCGAAAGTTGCTCTTTTTGACAGGGAAACAATACATGAAGCGCATAATACGAGTAGTGAATTTGTACATAAAGCAACAATAAAAATTGTACACCTATCAACTTTAATGGCTCGGATTGCTCAACTCTCTCCATGGGGGAGCTTTCTTACAATTTTGTCCATTTCGAAACGAAACAATCTACAAATTCCATACTCGTAAAATTTGACATTAAAGAAGTATAAAAGGGGCACACCGACAACCTTTGATGGTTCGAAATTTGTCAACTCTCTCGACAGAGGTGCCTTTAACGGTTTCGTCCAATTAAGAAGGAAAGTTGTTCTTTTAGCAGCAAAATAATCTACGAAGCGAACGCTAGTAAATTTGGACATAAAGCAACAATAAAAAGTGCACACCTATCATGTTTGATGATGGTTCGGAATAGCTCAAGTCTCTCCATTTTAAGGGTTTTGTCCATTTGAGATAGAAAGTTGGTCTTTCGGCATCGAAACAATCTACGAAGCCTATATTCCTGAGATTTGACATCAAATCACAATGAAAAGTGTACGCCGACCAACTTCGACGGTTCGGAATAGCTCAACTCTCTCCATGGACGAATTATTAACGGTTTTGGCCATTCGGGAATGAAAGTTGGTCTTTTCACAACTAAACAATCAATGGAGCCCATAGTCGTAAAATTTGACATAAAATAACAACAAAAAACGTACACCGACTGACTTTGATGTTTCGAAATCGCTCAACTCTCTCCATGTAGGGGATTTTAACGGTTTTCTTCTCTATTTGAGATCGAAAGTCGGTCTTTTTCGGCAAAGAAACTATAAATGAAGCGCATACTAGTAAATTTGGACATAAAGCAACAATAAAAGAGTGTTCACCTATCAGCTTTGATGGCTCGGATTGCTCAACTCTGTCCATGGAGGAGCTTTTAAGGGTGTTGACCATTTGAGATCGACAGTTGGTCTTTTTGACAATGAAACAATCTAAGAAGCGTAAATTTACACATAAAGCAACAATAAAAAGCGTACACATATCAACTTTGATGTTTCGGAAATGCTCAACTCTCTCTTTGGAGAAGCTTTTAATAGTTTTGTCCATTTGACATAGAGTGTTGGTCTTTTGGTATCGAAACAATCTATGAGGCCTATAGTCGTAAAATTTGATATAAAATAAAAATAAAAAGTGAAAACCTATTAACTTCGATGCTTCGGAATTGCTCAACTCTCTTCATGGAGGAGCTCCTAATGGTTTTGTCCATTTGAGATAGAAAGTTGTTGTTTTGGCATCGAAATAATCTAGGGAGCTTATACTCGTAAAATTTGACATAAACGAACAATAAAAAGTGTACACCCGATGCACTTTGATGGTCCAAAATTGCTCAACTCTCTCGATGACGGTGTTTTTAACAGTTTTGTCCAATTCAGAATGAAATTCGTTCTCTTGACAACGACACAATCTAAGAAGCAATAATACTCGTAAGTTCCGCATAAAGCAACGATAAAAAGTGCGTACCTATCAAATTTGATGGTTCGAAATTGCTCAACTCTCTTCGTGGAGGAGCTTCTTTAAGGTTTTGTCCATTTGGGAACGAAAGTTGGTATTTTTGGCAACGAAGCAATCCACGGAGTCTATGCTCGTAAACTTGGACAAAAAGAACAATAAATGGTGTACACCGACCAACTTTGACGGTTCGAGATTGCTCAACATTCTCGATAGAGGGTGCTTCGAACGGGCTGTTCTTTTGACAGCCAAACAAACTACGAAGCGAACGCTAGTAAGCTTGGACATAAAGCAACAATAAAAGGTTCGCACCTATCAACTTTGATAACTGAGAATTGTTCAACTCTCCCTATGGAGGAGAATTTAGCGGCTTTGTCCATTTGAGATAGAAAGTTGGTGTTTTGGCATCGAAATAATCTAGGGAGCTTTATACTCGTAAAATTTGACATAAACGTACAATAAAAAAAGTGTACACCAACAAACTTTGATGGTCCAAAATTGCTCAACTCTCTCGATGGAGGTGTTTTTAACGGTTTGGTCCAATTTAGAATGAAATTTGTTCTCTTTTCAAGGAGACAATCTACGAAGCGAATACTAGTAAATCTGGACATAAAGCGACAATAAAAAGTGCATACCTATCAACTTTGACGATTCGGAATTACTCAACACAATCTATAGAGGCGATTTTAACGGTTTTGTCCATTTAGGAGCATGAGTTGGTCTTTTGGCAACGAAACAATCAACGGAGCCCATAGTCATAAAATTTGACATAAAATAACAATGAAAAGTGTACGCCGACAAAATTTGATGGTTCGGAATTGCTCAATTCTCTCCATGGATGAGCTTGTAACGGTTTTGTCCATTTGGGATCGAAAGTTGCTCTTTTTGACAGGGAAACAATACACGAAGCGCATAATACGAGTAGTGAATTTGGACATAAAGCAACAACAAAAATTGTACACCTATCAACTTTAATGGCTCGGATTGCTCAACTCTCTCCATGGGGGAGCTTTCTTACGATTTTGTCCATTTGGAAACGAAACAATCTACAAAGTCCATACTCGTAAAATTTGACATTAAAGAAGTATAAAAGGGGCACACCGACAACCTTTGATGGTTCGAAATTGATCAACTCTCTCGACAGAGGTGCCTTTAACGGTTTCGTCCAATTAACAAGGAAAGTTGTTCTTTTAGCAGCAAAATAATCTACGAAGCGAACGCTAGTAAATTTGGACATAAGGCAACAATAAAAAGTGCACACCTATCATGTTTGATGATGGTTCGGAATAGCTCAAGTCACTCCATTTTGAGGGTTTTGTCCATTTGAGATAGAAAGTTGGTCTTTCGGCATCGAAACAATCTACGAAGCCTATATTCCTGAGATTTGACATCAAATCACAATGAAAAGTGTACGCCGACCAACTTCGACGGTTCGGAATAGCTCAACTCTCTCCATGGACGAATTATTAACGATTTTGGCCATTCGGGAAGGAAAGTTCGTCTTTTCGCAACTAAACAATCAATGGAGCCTATAGTCGTAAAATTTGACATAAAATAACAATGAAAAACGTACACCGACCGACTTTGATGTTTCAGAATCGCTCAACTCTCTCCATGTAGGAACTTTTAACGGTTTTCTTCTCCATTTGAGATCGAAAGTTGGTCGTTTTCGGCAAAGAAACTATATATGAAGCGCATACTAGTAAATTTGGACATAAAGCAACAATAAAAGAGTGTACACCTATCAGCTTTGATGGCTCGGATTGCTCAACTCTGTCCATGGAGGAGCTTTTAAAGGTGTTGTCCATTTGAGATCGACAGTTGGTCTTTTTGACAATGAAACAATCTAAGAAGCGTAAATTTACACATAAAGCAACAATAAAAAGCGTACACATATCAACTTTGATGTTTCGGAAATGCTCAACTCTCTCTTTGGAGAAGCTTTTAACAGTTTTGTCCATTTGACATAGAATGTCGGTCTTTTGGCATCGAAACAATCTATGAGGCCTATAGTCGTAAAATTTGATATAAAATAACAATAAAAAGTGAAAACCTATCAACTTCGATGCTTCGGAATTGCTCAACTCTCTTCGTGGAGGAGCTCCTAACGGTTTTGTCCATTTGAGATAGAAAGTTGTTGTTTTGGCATCGAAATAATCTAGGGAGCTTATACTCGTAAAATTTGACATAAAAGAACAATAAAAAGTGTACACCGATCCACTTTGATGGTCAAAAATTGCTCAACTCTCTCGATGACGGCGTTTTTAACAGTTTTGTCCAATTCAGAATGAAATTCGTCCTCTTGACAACGACACAATCTAAGAAGCAATAATACTCATAAGTTCCACATAAAGCAACGATAAAAGTGCGTACCTATCAAATTTGATGGTTCGAAATTGCTCAACTCTTTCCGTGGAGCAGCTTCTTTAAGGTTTTGTCCATTTGGGAACGAAAGTTGGTATTTTTGGCAACGAAGCAATCTACGGAGTCTATGCTCATAAACTTGGACATAAAAGAACAATAAATGGTGTACACCGACCAACTTTGACGGTTCGAGATTGCTCAACATTCTCGATAGAGGGTACTTCGAACGGGCTGTTCTTTTGACAGCCAAACAAACTACAAAGGGAACGCTAGTAAGCTTGGACATAAAGCAACAATAAAAGGTTCGCACCTATCAACTTTGATAACTGAGAATTGTTCAACTCTCCCTATGGAGGAGAATTTAGCGGCTTTGTCCATTTGAGATAGAAAGTTGGTGTTTTGGCATCGAAATAATCTAGGGAGCTTTATACTCGTAAAATTTGACATAAAAGAACAATAAAAAAGTGTACACCAACAAACTTTGATGGTCCAAAATTGCTCAACTCTCTCGATGGAGGTGTTTTTAACGGTTTGGTCCAATTTAGAATGAAATTTGTTCTCTTTTCAACGAGACAATCTACGAAGCGAATACTAGTAAATCTGGATATAAAGCAACAATAAAAATTGTACACCTATCAACTTTAATGGCTCGGATTGCTCAACTCTCTCCATGGGGGAGCTTTCTTACGATTTTGTCCATTTGGAAACGAAACAATCTACAAAGTCCATACTCGTAAAATTTGACATTAAAGAAGTATAAAAGGGGCACACCGACAACCTTTGATGGTTCAAAATTGATCAACTCTCTCGACAGAGGTGCCTTTAACGGTTTCGTCCAATTAATAAGGAACGTTGTTCTTTTAGCAGCAAAATAATCTACGAAGCGAACGCTAGTAAATTTGGACATAAAGCAACAATAAAAAGTGCACACCTATCATGTTTGATGATGGTTCGGAATAGCTCAAGTCTCTCCATTTTAAGGGTTTTGTCCAT